>JAMQGS010000006.1:13067500-13732936 GCA_028455905.1 Neoseiulus californicus
TCTTCCCAAAATCGATTTCGGTGCATGAAATATCTCCTCTTTCCCGGGGAATCTTGGATCAAACTTGGATCGCTGAAATGCGATCACGCTCCGGAGCATTTGGGAAAATCAACGGGCACTCTCCAATTGACGGGTACTCTCTGATAAGCGGGCACGTCGTCGAGGTACTGAAAAATCAACGGGTATGCCCGTTCATTAGAGTGAACTAGCAAAGCCCGCCCCCCTTCCCCCCACAAAAGGGGTACGGTGACATCTCAACGCCGACAACTCAACGCCAACAACTTAACTGCCGCCATCTGAACGCCGAATGACTTAACGCCAAGACAACTCAGCGCCAGGACAGCTCTACGCCGTATAACTCTACGCCGGATAACTCTACGCCGGATAACTCTACGCCGGAGTTATCGAGGAGATGGATACACATCGCGTTTCAATAAATTCGATTCTTCCGCGGGCACCGAGTGTGGAGAGGAGTTCGAGGAATCGAGTACACAGCGTAAACAAATTTCCTTCGACGCCGTGTTGTGTTACAGAGCCGGTCACACGCGATCCGATTCACCTGAATTTTAACGTTGATTTCTGTAAAATGGCTTCGTCTTCTAGCACTTCAGTTTCGCAACGAGGGAATCCAAAAAAAGTGTACGAGGGCCATCTATATGTTCAAGACAAGCGGAGCAAGGATGGTTCAACTCAGTTTTGGCGTTGTCATGCGGTCGGAGCTTGCAAGGCTCGACTTCATACATCAATTATGACAGGTGAAGTTGTGAGGGTCATCAACGAGCGCAGCGATGAGCCCAGTCCATCCCAAATCGAAGTGGCAAGGAGAACGAACGAGTTGAAACGTCGTGCGATTGTTCAGCATCATCGAGATATGCTCGTTGCCAGATTTCTGGCAGGAAACCCACCAACCGCCAAGAGGAAGAAGTTCGTTGACGCTGATCGGAGGCTGTTGCAACTGGTAACTAATTTTGCAGACAATACCATCGTTGGCTTCCTGCAGGGAGTTGCGCGAAATTTTGTCATGGACTCCTGGACTCTAACGTTACTAGAAAAGATGTCTTGTAGATCATGTAAAATAACCATAATTTAAGAGAAGTCAACAATAAATAATAAGCCATCTCACGAGGCCGTCACATTGTGCTCATGGTTGAGCTTTTGGCGACCGTGTAAGATGCCAACGGAAGAGCTGAAATCTGTTTTCTCTTGATACACTCTCTAACAAAACTTCGTGAGAATTGAGGGAGACGACGATTCGAGCCTCGATAGGTCCCGCGTGGTTTCATCCGGCGTAGAGTTATCCGGCGTAGAGTTATCCGGCGTAGAGTTATACGGCGTATACGTTATACGGCGTAGAGCTGTCCTGGCGCTGAGTTGTCTTGGCGTTAAGTCATTCGGCGTTCAGATGGCGGCGTTAAGTTGTTGGCGTTGAGTTGTCGGCGTTGAGTTGTCAGGTTCCCAAGGGGGGGGTTTGCTGTACTAGGCATTGGTGGGGACGAAAGGTCTATGGTAGTAAAATTGAATGGGAAGTGAAAATGGGTCTCGTGGACTATCGCTTCGTGAGTGGTATTGGTTGTCGAAAGCAGCCATCTTGATCTGTAAGTGTTACCCCACCTCCCTCCTTACGCGGGTGATTTGAACAATCGGGGTCTGGTCGAAGTCTCAAGTTAGTTCGGTGCTTGATAACATTATGAGGGTGATATAACTCGCGTTGGAACACACCGAACCTTGGGTTGTGATATCGGGTCCAGAGGGGCATTGATTTCAACCTAATTGTCCGAATGGTGGACGTAATGGTTGTTTTGGTTTTGACTACTGTGAGTAGACGGGAACGTTCGGAAACGTTGTCGTCAATGTCCTATGGAATTGGGGAAACGAAGTTGGTACTTCAGAATACAGGAGAGTCCTCGCGAATGTATCTTGTCCACACAGCGAGAAGAAGGCAGTCAGGGTCGTTTGTGGTGGATTACGCGCCCGCATCTGGAGATTCTCCGACGTGAAATACACACGTTGACCATTTTCAAGATGGACAGCGAGATGGACCACAGTAGGATGTCGCTCGTGAGGATAGCGAAGGAGAAAATTCTCCAACAGGCTCCACTACTACTAATATACCGACCCAATTGGTACTTCTCCACTTCATCTAGGGGTCCTGTCGACTTCACCACCCCGAAAACTGCTTTGTCGCCCCCCTTGGTCACGTATTTGCATATGTATTTGATTGACTTCACTGAGTTACAGTATTCAACGTTCACGTGTGCTCCAAATGTCTTCGACAACAACGGTGAATATGGTACAACCCAGCGGTTATCGACTGTTATGGGGTTGTCACGAAGAGTGAGAACGAAACTCTGTCCCCCGTCGTCGATTGATCTTCGTCGATACTGGGGGTATCCATCGATGGAATACATCCAACATCGAGTCTCTCCAAAAACTTGATATTTGACGATGAAATCCATCATAGATTTCAACTTCAACTTGAATACACGAGCTATGATGTCGGGACGGTCTGGGGCCGCCTGTCCTGGCAATAGGTTCTTTTTAATCTCCTCCCATGTAGGGTTACATGTGAAAGTGATAAATAAATCAGGACGTCCGTAGACCATGAACATAAGTCATGGCGTCTTGAGCGTATTCGTGCATATGACGCGGACTCCCAATGAACGTAGATGGTAGAATAACCATCTTCCCCACGTCGTCTGGGTTCACGTTACCATCAGCCACGACTGCATCACGTAGATGAATATATTCTTCCGAACGAAGTTCTGTTTGATTCAACCGAATGAAGAGGGAGTCGTTCGGTCTCAATTTTAGCGTACATATCGACGACGTACTGCTGGAATAACTGTCGACACCTTATCTCTGTTTTTATCTCTGTCGTCCCGGATCATCAGTTGATAGGCATAGAAATTCATCGAACTGACTTTCTTTGAGGTTTCCTCCCTGGTTTGCGGATTTCTCATCCTGATGTTGAAGTGGTACCCGTCCTGACCCCGCCAAAAGATCAAAGGATATTGTAAAGCATCATACGATCGATGGGTTTCGGCGACTCGCTGTAGACCACCACTCTGAAGACGCAGCACAATATCTCGCCGGTTGAATTCTTCTCCCACCATGACTAAGGCCACCTCGTTGACTGTGGGTACGTTGAACTGTCTCTCATGCCCACCCGGTGGGACCTTATCCGCTCTAATGACAACGACGTAATCGTTGATTGGCATCTGATGGAGTCTGGTCTTAAAATGACGGACTAACTCGTTGTGCTCATGAAAGAAGGCCTGTAATTTCGCTACGATTCTCCGGTCTGTGTTGGAGTTGAATCGGACACGCTGGTTCGTCTCTTCTTCTGACCCCCCCCCATGAAATAGATCTGGAGGAATTGATGTTCACCATCTGACAACGGTAATAACGACCCAACACGATGGTAAACCTACCCCTGCACTTTGAACGTGGGCATGTAATTCTCTCGGGTGATTTCCGTCGCACCGAAAGATGTCATTTGGAAACACGAATTGTACTTACGGATGTTCGCTAAGAATTGCTTCGATTCCCTGGTGACCCCTAGGGTCAATGAAAGTAGTGGCTCAGGTGGCGATTCCAACCTCGCCAATATCACCCGTCCACGCATACAGCACATACCGGGGGCCTCGTGTCCGAACTTGAAGGCACGACAAAACTGACGGATCTTATCCATCTCCCCTATAACTATACTCGGATGAACCGCATATTCATATTCGGGATCGTAATTACGGGCGGCAAGTTTCAATCCTGAGTGTACTGACCGTCTGGACGAAGTCATACGTTCCCTCTGTACCTCCAATCTCGATAATCGCTGATCGACGGACTCCGTCACCCGCGCTGCTGCGTATCGTCGTCGGTCCCTCTCCTGTCGTACGATACGTTGCTCTCCAGTTCGTCGAGATTTCCGGACACGTTCATCCTCTAATCTCTTTTCACGTTGTTCCACCGTTTCCAATGCTCTACGAGTTCTCATTCTCTTCGCTGCGGACGTCGAGACTCCGATCGACTGTCGTTTTGGAGCCATTTGAATATGCCCTCTGTCGTAGTTTAACCTCAAGTGGGATCCTCCGGAATACGAACGGGAAATACCACCACCTCAATGCAACTTCGTTTTTGAAGCAGGTTCGATAACGACCACCCCAAGCCCCCATCGTACTCATCAACAAAAAAAAACGATGTCCAGCCACACGAACGGTTTTTCGGTCCCAAACGTTACGGACCACCGCGCTAATAACGATGGTTGACCGCATAGGTACCTAGGAACCCGATAGTCCTTTCCCGACAAGTTTCAACTTTAAGGAACGTCCAGTTAAAAAGTGCATAGATAACTACGGGGAGCACATTCTGTTTTATAGGTTGAGATATGGAAATCCCCGACAGAAGCCCTGAACTGCAGCCCAAAGTGAAAAATGCGACGGCATGCGGGATGTTGGATTGATGTTCACACGAAACCATCTCATTCCTTCAATTTACTCTGATGGGAGATTCATTCGATATGATATGTGGTCACCCACAACCCGTCCGTGTGGTCTTCAATCTGGAGGTTCGAACCGTAACTGCATCGGGATTCGAGAGTGGCTGTATGACGCTTCGCACGAAACCATGGGTCTCCGTTGTCTTCAGGATTCTTTTGCGTAGCGGTCCTTGATACAGGTTTCGTATCAAGGACCGTTGATCTGACTCAACAAGAGAAGGCTTGTTGAGTCAATCCCGGTCAGTTCGACCGTGTTCCAGAAATTTGAGGTATTTTGTATAGTCGCGGAATCTGAACTCCCGAGCTCATGTATCATATCGCTGCGTGTGGAAAATCCACTGAGGTGCATTTTTGAGGTGAGCTGCGAGAGTCCTGCGTCCTTTGATTCATCGTTGAGCCATGGTGGAGGCTCGGCTGCGTGGGCAGATGTCGGATTGAAGTCGAGATCCCATGAACTCAAGCGATGGTGTACCTCCATAAAGTCGTCTATGAACACGTGACAAAGGAACCACTCAAGGTTCTGTGCGTTCGAGTGCTGTTATTCAGTCTTTCCAGTAGGTCAAACTCTTTTGAGTACCCTAAAGTCTTGAGTATAACGAACCCGGTTTTCCGGAAAAGTGTCGATCGTATAAAGAACTTTTCCTATAAAGGACTTTTCGTATGGGAACTTTCCCTTATAAAGGACTTTTCGTATAAAGGACTTTTTCGTATAAAGGACTTTTCCAATGAAGAATCAGTACGAGGGACGAAGAGTCCTTTATAAAAAAAAGTCCTTTATACGAAAAGTCCTTTATACGAAAAGTCCTTTATACGAAAAGTTCCTCTATACGAAAACCTACACGAAAAGTTCCTTATACGAAAAGTCCTTTATAGGAAAAGTTCCCTATACGAAAAGTCCTTTTATAGGAAAAGTTCTCTATACGAAAAGTCCTTTATAGGAAAAGTTCCTTATACGAAAAGTCCTTTATAGGGGAAGTTCTCTATACGAAAAGTCCTTTATAGGAAAAGTCCTCTATACGATAAGTTCCTTATACGCAAGACTTTAGGGTAGTTGGACTTCTGCTTTTACGGTTTCCTGGTCGTTCGATTAGAGAAAGTTTCAGCATCGCTATCATGGTTAAGGGTGCCAAACGTATTCACAATGGAACCCGGGTTCTCTTGGGCAGCCATATCGAGAGTATTGGAAATGATTTCTGGAAATTTCAAGATGATTGTAGTGCATCGTTGGCTATTGAAGCTTCGGTTAGAGTCAACTCAGGAGATGCTGTTGTGAACTTACTCTGGCGAACTTCAGAACCTAAGAACTCGTAGGCGGAACCTTCTTGACAAATTGGCTAGCATTTGTGGCTGCGCGGTATTCGGGGCGATTGAGGTCGCTAACAGAGATTGGCAAATCCGGCAGCATTTCATGTTCTCCTCGCATTGTTGCGTTGAACGTTCAGCAGGGAGATCTACACGGCTCGATAAGCGAGTGGTTTAGGCGGTCATAGCATCACGTCCAGATTCACGAAGCCATGATGAAACTTCGTTACAGGGGGGTCCCAGGTTTGGATTTTTAGTATGATTCTTCTTTCTGGCGCTGAAATAGGAAAAACCGCGGTGCTACAGAATAACTGAGCCAGGAATTGATTTTGTTCAGCGTGTTACGGGTCGGGGCTTCTGAATTTTCCAGATCGAGGTTTGTTACGTATTGCCACTCGGAACAGGTGGCTGCTTCACCGCTCAGGAGATGCGCAGGAAGATGCTATATTCTAGACCAGCTCTGGGAATGGTGCAGCTCCGTTCCGTGCACTCATCGTCACGATGATCCGTTCTAGGGGACTCCGATCACAAGTTCATCGATTCGCAGAGCCGAGGATTCAGCCTCGCATTCACATGGTGCAAGTTCCCTGTGGCGAAAAAAACAGCAAGAGTCGCGTCCCAATTGAGAACCATAGGAAGTCGGGATCCGGAACCGAAGGAGGTAATCCTGGAAGACAAGTCCCATTCACCGACGAATGCTTGAGTCTAGAACCGGCCGGGAACGCGCTCATCAAAACATTATCATTATTCCGGCTATCGCAGCCGAGGATACGACCGGCAGAGCATGGGCTTCGGATTGAGTTCATCCGCGGTCGAACCAGAGGCCAATACCTGGAAGGACTGCGATGGGGATCATCAGTTGGAGCGTCATTCAGGGGTGCGTTCTCCTCTCTTTTGGCCGACGTAACCCGGTCCCATTTGACTCTAATCAATAGGATCCGCCTGCTGAAAAATAACCGCTCAAGAAGTTCAAATTACTCGACATCCAAACAGACTTCGCGGCGGGCAGCGAGGACCGAGTCATGTGAAGATTGCGACCACTAGCGAGCAACAAATGGTGATTGTATCGAGTGGTTAACGGTTGCCAGTTCCGTTGTGAGGTGTATGACTGCATGAGCGATGAGAATGCGGACTTCTTTCGATTGAATGTGCCGTAAATGTTCGATCGCCGTAAATGTATCGATCTCAACATGTTTTCGGATGGAAAGAAATCGCTAGTTCGCTGACATATTCCGCCGCCCCTGACAGCATTCATCATCCCGACAATCTTGGGTTTTGTTCAGCTTTGAAGATCGAAAATCAATACGAGATCGCTTTCGTCTCGCCTTGATTCATCTGACAATGAGTCTCACCTCAGGCAATGGCTCAATCTGACCATCTCATCATGCGCCGACTATTGCTCGCCTGAACAGTGATAATTATCACTTTTTTGTATCTCTGCGATTCCCCTGGAGTGGCAGACGATCGTCGGAGTCAATCCAACTCCCAGGATTGGAATCAGAGCCAGAGTACGTTTCAAAACCTCGTTTCAGATTGGGGACTACCCAGATACGTATAAAGTTGCGGGATTTTGCGCCGGTGCGCCTTAGCCCGCGTGATTTGCCATGCTGGGAGGTCTACGAATGCATCAATTTTTGCATGCATGAATATTCCCGTGTCGCATATCCGTCCCTTCTCTGCATTTTTTTGACAAATCACCGGCGGGATGAAGATGACTTTGCAGCTTTTAGAGCATTGCGGAGTGATTCGTCGGTCGAATACTTGGAACAGGGCCAGTCGCCTCCTCTACTCATATTTGTGAATACAGGGTGGGTCACCAAAAATTTTCCCATTAAAAACCCCCCCCAAATCCAAACAAAAAAAAAATTTAAATTTTTTTTTGCGCCGAATTTTTTTTTTTTTTTTTTTTTTTTTTTTTCCTCCCCCCCCCCCCCAAAAAAAAAAAAAAAAAAAAAAAAAAAAAAACCCAAAATCCCCCCACCCCCCCCCCCCCCCCCCCCCCCCCCCCCCCCCCCCCCCCCCCTCCCCCCCCCCCCCCCCCCCCCCCCCCCCCCCCCCCCCCCCCCCCCCCCCCACCCCACAACCAAACCCCAACCCCCCCCCCCCCCCCCCCCCCCCCCCCCCCCCCCCCCCCCCCCGGGGCGCACCCTGTACGAGCCCTGATGAATTATTCGGAAGGAATCGGACTGGCTCGATACCAAGCCATCGGATGGATTTCTTTAATAAAAACTCCCCCCCAAAAAAAAACAAATTTCCCCCCAACCCCCAAAAAATCCCCCAAAAAATTTAAAAAACATTCACCCCCCCCCCCCCCCCCCCTCCCCCCCCCCCAACCAAACCCCCCCCCACCCCCCCACCCCCCCCCCCCCCCCCCCCCCCCCCCCCCCCCCCCCCCCCCCCCCCCCCCCCCCCCCCCCCCCCCCCCCCCCCCGCCCCGCCCCCCTTGGTCGCAGCGGAAGATGAGCGACTATCTGCCTGCCATCTCTTGTCCAAAAATTCAGCGCTCACCCTGTCTCCATATTTCTTGAAGGCTTCGCCCGCATCGGGGTCAATATCTGCTCGCTGAGAGTGATGATTGGTCAACGTCGCGAAAGCTTGAAACGCTTCGAGGTCCGCATCTGCCTCCTCTAAAAGGGTCTCGATGAGCTTTTTGATGGGTCCATCCTCGGACGGGCCACTTGCTTCAAGCATGTTTGCATGTTCGATGTGGAAACAAACGCAGGTGTTGGTCTTCATTCATGCATTGACCCATCCAGGGGCTTCCCTAGATTTTTCTTGGGGGGCCGAGCAATTTTTCATCATCTCGGAGGGGGCCAAGACATGATGATCATCATCATTACGCTCTATGGGCCGACTTGAAAACATGTTTGCATGTTCGATGTGGAAACAAACGCAGGTGTTGGTCTTCATTCATGCATTGACCCATCCTGCGAGCGGATAACATTGTGATACGGACAAAGTTCTCGGAGACGGTCGCGAGAGCCCTGAGTAACCGAGAATTCTGGTCAGGGATTCACTACCAGGGGAAGTCTCGAGATACTAGATACTAGATGGCTACCACGCACAGTTGGCGGAAATAAATGACTCCGAAGTTAGCGATGGCTCTCCAAGTCATGAGATGGAGTTTACATTAAGCCTACCCTACGAAATGGCAGAGACTGCTCTGATATCGAGCCTGAGTCAGAAAACAGTGGAGGTTTCCAAGCTAGTGAAGTCTCAGTCAGCGAGACTCCACTGTAGATTCTTATGCAAACGACGCTAGGCATTGATTCACTATAGGAGCACCGCCTCGAAGAGAATAACTACTCCTTCGCTACGCGAGGTTGGTGTCCTCTCGTGATTAGGCGCAACATCAATGACCCTTAAGGTGTTACACTGATCGAATCCATCGAATATATATTTCTTCTCTACAATTTTTCGCGCCTCTCCGGTAATAATAGGCGGAGATGTGCCGCTCCGGATAAACATAGACTCCTCAAATATGATTCCGGCATAGTGAACGATTTGATGGCTGCGGAGAGCAAACATTACAAAGATGAAGCGGCTGTTTGCTGAGCGAAGAGTCACATTGTAGGGCACAGTTTCCCTTTGGCCTATCTGAATGAGAGGTGGAACAACTAATTTCGTTCAATCTCTCGCCGAGTGAGCGGAAGTCTACGAAAGTAGCCACATGAGAAACACATTATAAATCATCAATTTGTATACGGTGTTCTAGGGTACTACATGTCACGCTGAACCACACCAATCGGATGTTCCGAGTAACGAGAGGTTGCCTGTTCCGAGGTCCCGACGGTGTGTCATGGGATTTCTGCTTCAGGGAGATCAATCACTCGTATTGAGGCAACCGTCTTCGAAAGGAAGGTTGTTGACGAAGGTCTGGACTCTTCTGCGGTAGGCCTTGCGGCCGTTGCTCCTGGCATTCTCCAAACCCTCGAATGTCGTCATAATGTCGTTTATGGTGTAGCAGCGGGTATCGAAACCTACGACCGCATCCAGATGGCTGAGATTCTTCCCATTGATGAATTTGTAGTCAGTTGCGTGCAGTTCGGCGATAACTTTCCGAGCTGTCTCGGGTCCGGTGAAAACGTCGTTGTTCACGTAGTAGAGCGAGAACGGCACATTGATTGCGCTGAAGTTGTATTTCGGTACTTGAGCCTGAAACGACTCAGTTCTTACGGTGCGTTATGAGTTGAAGCAGCAGACACCTTCAGGTGGTCGCTATAACTGGAGCGAGATTTTTTGAACAACTGCAACTGGGGAAGCTCGGGGGAAGGCTCCCATCTGATATCGTTGGAGCCGAAAATTGGCACCCTCAAGATACCCGTACGCGTATCTTCCGGTTCTCACAAGACTCTCTAGTCGTGGATAAGACGAAGCTTGTGCCTTCTGATAATGTGAATGACGCTCACCGTTCCGTACTCTCTTCTGTTGCTAAAACCTGTCTGAGGCAGCTCGTCGAAATCGATTTTCGTCCACGGATCTTTGCCCCATTCCTGACCATAATCGTAAAGGTTCATCATGGTCACTCCCCCTGGGGTCTTGCTCAGGTAGATCACGCTGCGGCTCTAAATCGGTGAGAGCGGTGCGTTAGGAAGTTCCCCAAACAGCAGAACTCACCTCAGACAATTGCATCGACGAGTCGAATTTCTACGTGGATCAATTCGTTTAGCCTTGGTTTTTCGATAGACCTGGACGAACCTGGTTCAGGTGCGGATCGCTGAAGAGGGCTGTGAGCAAGTCACGATCAACCAAAAAGTTTGTCAAAAGCACACAGAGGAGGGGTACTAGAGAGCAAGCTGTTGATTGGCCCGTGGACTGGACGTCCTTTACAGGATCCCCGGAGGAAGCTAAGAGTTGTACTCCGAACACCAATCCAAACACCGGCTAAGAATTGATAAAGCTGATTGGAGCTCGTAATCATTATCCTCGATTCGACATTGTACACCTGATAGAGTACTCTTGGAAATCATCTGCGTTCGGCGTACCTGTGGCAAAAGGCGAGAAACCGGCGGAGCGCCTCGAAGACTCGCCTGGATCGGGATCGAAGTGTCGTTGCCGAATTTCAGAACTGGCACAACCGCAGCGAAATGGAGGAGCTTGAACAAACGAGAGAAGATATATTGAAATCCGTTCCGGCATTCGATCGTCTGACGCATCAGCGGATAGGGTTGTTACTTTATGATTCTCGTTCACACATTAGCTCTACCACCTGGACACTGCCGCAAACGAAGGGTCACGGCAAGTGCAGTGAACTTTACCGCCTTGTCGTAGCTCAACCCATGTCAATCCATGCCCTCCGGGATGGTGACTTCTCAGACTGGGCCAACGTTCAAGCCAGGAAAAATCTGTACTTCAGAAACAGACTACGCGACTTCAGGCAGCTAGAGCTCTGAACGTCGACATGTCGAGTGGCAAGGTAGTGGATGATTCTGGTAGAATAGCGAGGTTCTGTCCGATTCCGGAATCCATGATCATCATACTTGTGAGCAGATCGAGCTTCATCGCTTTTGGCAAAAAACGGAAACGGGTCGCTGTGAGGGACCCATGGCCTCTCATGTCCGATGATTCACCATTTTCCCCCACGATATGAATGGATTCGTGATCGGAAAAATGAGGGTTAATTGCAAGATCAGAAATGGAACTCATCTCACCTTGTTTTCATAGGCGTGGTTTTCCGAAAGAGACGCAAAAGGTATCGTGGTGCCCATCGAATGCCCGATGAGATAAAACTTCGATTGCCCGGTTTCGTTGAGAACTTTGTCGATGATGGTTGGCAAGTCCAACTCAGCCATGTATTGCCATCTGGATGGTGAGTGCTCTTTTCGTCAATATCGATTCGCATTCTCATGGACAATACAGTAGAATACGGTTAATCGGCCCACTTCGAGACCAGGCGATTCAGGCCGAATAAGCGGGGAGGCCAATCATCCGAAATCCCGTTTACATTGGCCTCAATAGGGGAAAAATATTCGGGCGGGAGAATTTCGGGCCGAATAGGTGGGTGGGCCGACTAAGCGGATTCTACTGTACTAGGATTTGGGAACTCAGCTGCAGCAATCGAGCAGCCTAGCCAGCGGTGGACGCTGGCCCGCATTCAACAGCTCAACTCACGCTCCCCGGTAGTATTCCTCCGGTTTCGGCGGTCTTGTTGTCCCGCCCGACATGATGGCATTGCTGAACTGATTCGCTCGATAGTTTGTCAGCCAAACGTCGTAACCATTGTCAGCCAGGACGAAAGCGGTGCTTTGGTTCCGCAGATTCCACATGTAATCGAACGAGGATGAACCGAATCCATGAGACACAATCACAGGAGCAGAAAGGTTGGCGTCGTATATATCGGGACTCCGAACCCTCCACAGCTCCAGGACCCAGCCGTCGGGTGTGACGGTTTCGAAGTAGGTCAAGTTCATGCCATGCAAGGCTGCATAGGCGGCCTGAGAAGAGGGCGTCAGGTCAGAACTATCCCGCGATGAAATGAGTCTACATTTCAAACATCGAAGTCGAGGTTCGTACTCACGAAATCATCTCTCCGCAAGGCAGCAACTTCCTCCACAAGATCGGGCGGGAAAATCTGGATCCCGTAAATCCCGACGACGGTGGCGAGCACGCAAACCCCAAGTATGGTTTTCATTTCGAATTCTGGCTGGTTCCGGACCTTATGGTGGGAAGTGAGAGCTGCGGTGACGGAACGGGATACTTCTGTCGCAGCAGCTTTCCAGTATCAATTTCTGCCGAATAATCAAGAGAGACGGTGGTCTCAGTGACTATCTAGCTGAACTCGACGGTCCAAGCGGAGCTCGAGGTATTATATAACAGCAAAACTCGAGAGAGATGAAAATTCCGCGTGCTCGTTCAAATTTGCACTTGATGGAGTGCAGTAGCGAGGGACAACATCTGTGCACCACGGTCAGCACAGATGAGACGAGGGAGAATCATCGGCTCATCCTCTGTGGACCATCAGCAAAGTGTCCATTAGCAGAACACCTACATAGAAACTGAGAACGCTACTGTATCCATTTGGTCCGTCGGATTATTTTCTCGGAAAAACTCCGAGCGAGAAGCAATCAACGCGGTCGTGGAATGCATTAGACCTCCAGTTTTCAACGCTTCGCAATTCCCCTGCGATCGGAGGCTCCCGGGAAGAAAAATCCGAGCTGCCACGCCTCGGATAGCGTCTCAATTTCCAACTGGTTTATCAGTGAAATCCGAAGTTCTAACTAAGAACCGACTCACTTGACGCAGGCTCCTTCCTTTTTCCGACGATTTGGGTGATGGCAGACTCGGTAGCGTAGCCAAGCGAGGAAGGTGGTCGGCCCCGGGAAACACGGCTGCAGGGGCGTCAGAATGCCCACGACAACTTTGGAATCCCTTTGCATGCTGTATTCGAGACCTCTGAAGAGTATTGAACTGAGTTCGGCTGCTCAAGCAGGATTTTGGCGCCGTGAAGACTCACAAGGGAAGTGCAAAACCTCGACCTGGCGAAACTCGTGTTGCTATACATCAAAATACTCGGCTCGATGCTCACGAATCAGGACTGAAATTGCAAAAACAGGGGGGAGCGCATGGTACGGCAGACCGATTTCTCCATCCTTCTCGCATCGCATAGAAAACAAGAAGATCCTCGGAAAAGGTTCCTGAATGGAAAATCTCGTCCTAATACTCTAAGTGATAGCCCAGCAGTATCGATTTTCGTTGCTCGGAAGCCCCCCCTTTTGCGAGGACCTTTATCTTTTCTATGCGATTTTCCCATTGAAAAATCGGACATTCCGCCGCTACCATGCGCTCCCATTATGTATTTTGCAGAAATTGAAACCTGATTCGTGAGTTGTGCATCGAGCCGAGTATTTTGATGTATAGCAACACGAGCTTCGCCAGGTTGAGGTTTTGCACTTCCCTTGTCAGCTGTCCGGGAGGAAATGCCAGAAGTTAGGCATCTATCCAGTCGACTCGGGTTCGACGATTGGTTCTTGCCGATCCACTGAGCCTCGAACTTCAGAATATTCAGCTACATATTCAGCTATGTATATGCAGACACTGCCTGTACCCAATAACTACTGTACCTATTATCCCGATTGGGCCAGTACGGGACACGAAGTTTCCCAGTGCTGCCCTAGAAATCGAGATCCCTGAGTTTGCAACGGCGTCCTCCGATTAATTAATTATCGGTAAATTTTGCATGATTTCCCGGTGAAGTTGGAACGGGTCGGGCTAAGTAGCTGGGAAAACCGATTGCAACCGGACCGAATTCGTTAAGGATGATTATGATGATCACGCCTTTATCCGATAGGGAGTGTTGTGGTGAGAGTATGTGTCTATGTGTACATTTTGTGTCGGAGGAAATCATTCATGGATTTTTATAGGGCCACGAACGCGGCAAAGTCAAATATTCTCCTGGATCGCGTTGGTGTGAACATCATTACGAAGGAGGGACATCATATGCGAGTTGGCCTCCTCTAAGTCTTGCATGACATCGATCCCGGGGACAGATTCTCGATTCATTTGGCAAGGGTACGCCACTCTTTTCCTCAACTTCCTTGTGAGCTGCGCAATGAGAGCAGCGTCGCGCTCCTGTCCCGGATGCCGAACCGGGGACTGGAAGGTCAGTATTGATGATACGTACATTACGGGGGGATGCGATGTTCACGGCGGAATTCTTTAATGCGAAGGATCCTAGGAGGTTCGAGCGTTGCGTCGCTCGTTCAACAGCTTCCGCGATACGCAGGTAGTATCCTAGTTTAATGGTAGTCGTCACTCCGAGATCTCTGATCGCATCGACTCGATTCAGGCGCGTTCTATCGATGTAGTGTGTCTCGCTGAAGTTCCCGCAGCCGAAGTGCATCGAAACACTTTCCTACGCGGATGGTTGTAGGTCAAAACCGAGACGACATTCCTCGAATTCCAAGGTAACATGACGGAGTATACCAGTTTGCTCGAACGTGCCAACCCGGCCTTAGATTTTAATGTCGTCCTCGTAGACTAGCACATGTACATATGTTCTTGGGGGTTGATGAGTTTCGAAGAATCGATGTGTATTGGGAACAGGAAGTGCCGGATACAGATTCCTCATCCTGAGCTTATCCTGAGCGTCCATTTTGGATGCATCTCCGGAATCGAAGTGTTTAGCATCGAAAAAATCAGCTCCGGGCATCATTGAGGGTCTATACCGCTGGGAATACTCACAGCCATCGATGTATGAAAACAGATCGGGATCCCCGAACTGGCGTCGCTAACTTGGCCTGTGTAGCGAGATTCGCATGTGAACAGGCTCCCAAGGCGCCATACCACAGGAAGTAGCTCAGAATCGAGATCTTTTCCAGGTGGTCTGCCATTCCCGGATACGAGATTACTCACCCGCCTGGCACATGCACACTTGAGTTCGTTACCTTGACCGTGGAACACCCGCTCTCTGTGCCGATTCCGCCATTGTATCACATGACGCCAGAAGAGATTGCTACATTGAGGAGCACAGATCGCGCGCAATGTTGTTGATGTAACTTGAGAGTCAGTGTGACTGCCATAGCTGATAAGATTATGATTCCTGCTGTGATAACAGTCATGGTAGATTTATTAGTAATATCATAGCCACCCGGCCAGCGCGTGAAATGTCACTTCTGCGTTCGTCAGCAATGCCTCTCATCGACCACGGTCACCGCTGCTACCGCTACTCTCCGCTGTGAGAAGCTATCCGACTCTACGACTTTTTCAAGGGCGACAGTCTTCTTCCCACGTCCATCGGTGTACGAAGTTCTTTTTGGAACCGAGTGGAAACGCTCGATATCCACAACCGGAAACGGTCCCAATTATTTGAGATTCTGCTTGTTGGTTCCCTTCCGTATCAGAACTCCATCACCAACTAATCGTGAGATATCATAAGCTTTGCTGCATGGTTCCCGTTGTAGTTTTTCCATGGAGGTCGAGGAGAACCTCGGACATCGAAAATATCGAGTTCAGCTTGGCCAAGACTTTGCTCCGAACCGTAACAGCTCGACCTGCGTTATCATCACCTTCCAGGCTCCCAAATGAAGCACCTGAGATGTTTTCTTCAGTTTGTCTATTTGTCTTCGGTCGGGATGGTCTCAAACAATTCTTCTGTTGCCTCTGAAATTCCCCTGTCGAAATTTTCTGTCTCCACGGAATCCACGACGTTTGAAGAATATCTTGGTCGATTCCTGCAACCTGATCCCGATAGTGGAACAGCTTGGAGTATCACGCCGTCGCTAATCCTCCGCAAAGTTGACGGTCCTCGCTTTTTGAACGACTGTGATACAGAGACATCGGACGGCTGTCCGCATAACTTTCCCCTTTGCGGTCCTCTTGCGAGCTGCCAATGTCATCAACGGCATGGCAACTCTTACATTAGATCCTGTCGACTGCGCCTGTAATATCACAGCCTCCTAGCCAGTGAGTGAATTGCCACATCTTTATAGGTCAGCAATACCTCTTCTTGACCAGTGCCGCCGCTGCTGCAGCTACTTTACACATCAACCTACGGCAGCGGTTCCCAAACTTTCCCGTCCCGCGCCTCCCTCCGCCCACCTGGGGAACGGGCAGCCCCCCTCCCTCTAGAATATCATTTCTCTTTTTTTAACGTTAACAACGCTCTTCCTCTCTCCCTGTGGACATCGGAGATCCCTCTAGAAGAAGCGTCAACAGAAAGCTCGAAACTGATGCAGGACGCAGGACATTGCAGTGAACACGGGAGAGAGTTTGCCGAAAATAGCACAGAGATTAGCCCGGGAGAATGCGCCAGCGGAATCGATTGTCGAGACTTCTTTCGAATTCTGGGGCATACAGGGGGATTTGACCACGGTTTATCTTCATATCAAAATTATGTTTTGGCTCCCATCTATACTATTGAAACGCGAACACGGGGAAATGAGCCACGCCCCCCTACTTCGGGAAGGGAACCGCTATAGTTCTTTCACCGCGATTCTGGGATATCCCAACGACGTTGACCATCTATGATATCGGAACCTCTCGACCGAAGGAAGCGGTCGGAAGCTTCCACCGTGTCGCATTCAACAAACAGTCTCCAGATGAGATCGAGCCAGCGGATCCCGTAACCCTCCTCCGGTATCCCATGTGATCCTAGTCCCTCTTCTCCGCATTCTAGAGGTTCTAGAAGATATCGTTGAGGCTGTAGCAGCGCACGTCGAACATTGTGACCGCTGGGATAAGACTCGACTTCCCATCCGTTATCTTTTAAACCGTTCCGCTCGCCTTCGCAGTCAATCATCGCGCCCCATTCTGTTGCAGTGAAAAGAGAACGAAATTCACCGTGGAATGAGGACGCTCGGTTTCGAGTAGGTCTTGAACTGCAGGTAGCAGCGTGCCTAAGCAGTAGGAGCGGAAAACTCGCTTTAGTTGGGCCAAAAGCGGTTCCGAGTTTTGAAGGCTGGCTTGCGTGTTGTGAGAAAACATGATGAAGAATTAGTTCCTTGCGAGTCGGGTACCTTGCTTTAGACACCCCTCCTGCCCCGCTTGAACGCTATCCCCGCCGCCGAAAACTCAAAAGCGTACCTAGTGAACTTGAGCGAATTTGTGTACAATTTTGCCGTTCCCGCAATAAACCACCTTGTGGGAGTGAAAGTGAAAGTGGAAGAACAACAGCCGAAGACGCTCGCCGAGCAAAACGGACCAGCATCTCATGTTAGTGAATGGTCGTCACGTACCCCGCTCCCGACCACCCGAACGCATCCATCCTTCAAAAAGCTTGGCGATCTCGCACAGGCCCCGCTCTATCCTAGGAGTCGGCTGATAACTATAGTCATGAGTCTGCGTCTGCGTCATATCAGTCAGTATGCGGGGCTCGATTTCTGTCGCGATATTTTGCCCCGGAAGCGGCGGCGGAGTCGCGGACTCTTTTTTCATGAAAAACGCGGCAGAGCGACTGTTGTCACCCGAAAGGATGTCAGCAAGGGACCATGCGAAAGAGGGAGAGGGTGTGAGAGTGGCAACAAACTGTATTCGATTCCAGTAGTTTTCATTGTAAGTTCAAACGACATCCACGCAGGACGCAGTTTCACAGATCGCATTTCGAAAACTCACTTACCGTTAGCGCATTGAGATGATGGCCTCCACTGCCGCCTTGATCCGCGATTTACAGGAAGTTGCGATAATATCCAAACCATGTCGCATTTACTCATTTATTCGCGTTCGTCGCATGCTACATAATCGACAGCCATGCAATCGGAACCAGCAGTGGGGAAAAGGTTTGACAGCGAATTCAGAGCGCAGATGTTTTGTGACCCGAAATCCCGATTCTCGTGGCGTGCCGGCCGGAAGGGGTCTACGCCATATGAGCTCATGGCTTGTCCGTGAGCGAGGGTGACCGAGGCACAGTGCGATAGTTTGGACCGGGGTGATTGAGAATCTCCTGAAGTGGGCATGTGAATTTCCGTTCTGTCCCGGATACCACGAGTCTTCTCGAGGATGTTGTACGGATCGGAAGATTCAGAATCATTATTTTTGCGTTTTGTTGCGCGTTGGTCGCTTTCATCTTAATTCCGCGAGGTTTTGTTTTGCGCTTCAAACAATGAAGCTGAGTGAGATGGCCTCCATCCAGCCCATGGACAATCCAGCCCGGTTTTCCGCTGTTTTAATTCCGCTGGCAGATTTAATGTCGGGTTTCCGAAAACGGCTGATTTTGCGACCGACGTATGAAGTATCCAGCCCAATAGCCTGTAGCGACATCTTTTCTACACTATCGCATTCAGATCAGCCTACTCGGCTCTCGTTCCATGAGAAATTCGCAAGCTTCAGGGAATATTTCTGACCACCCCGGACGAGAACGCCCAATGGTGCTGGGTCGAAATGTTGACTAAGCGGTGGTGAAATTACTGAAAATCAATTACGTTTGAAAACGGAAATCATTAACGGAAATGAAGCATGGATAATTTATGGAAAACGGGAATTCGATATTCTGTTCTGGGACAAACGGAATCCCCCGTTTTGGGGAAAACGGAACATCGATTTTCCGTTTTCAGTGCCACGGAAACTCAGGTCTAATAGGCCCAGGTCGCGGAATGAATTCCCGGGTTGACCTGGCCCTGAATTGGATTTCCGGGCCGAACCAGCCCGATTATCAGAATACAGTCAACTCCGCTCAACTGGGTCTCCGGATAATCGGGGCAACCGCTTATTAGAGCCAAAATGGTCTTTCCCGATGTGTCCCAATTAAGCGGAGTCGACTGTACTGCATCTCTTGAGTCAAGAACATGATTTTTCGTCCCCGGCTGGTCCGGAGAACAGTTCCCCGAGCCCCACGAGGTTTCCTGCACGGTTATAGACCCGGGCTGGGACAGGCCGGAAACACAATCACTGGGCCAGGCCGGGCTTCACACACCATTGCTGGGCTGGCGCCGCCCGGAAATCCAAAAATGGCATTTTCCGGGTTTGGGGCATGATTTTCCTGGCCCTGTAGGTCGGGAGAACGATTCCTCGCTCCCGTGAGGTTCCGGGCTAGGTTAGGCCGGACGCACGAGTGGCGGGCTTGCTCAGCCCGGGAATTCGGATACGACCGAGAGGAACTCATGATGCGTTTCATATATGTGTGAGCATATCAGTTCCGCCCGGAACTGATATGCCCGGAGTATCTCTCGGCCTAGAGGTCCGTGATTCCAGCTACCCCGAACCTTTCTTCGTACGAACTCCATGAGGCGGAGAAAGGTTTGGAGAAGAAATAAATGACGCAATGATTGCGCACGCTTGAGAAGGAACATCGTGCCCGGGGTGCTCCATCTCACGGTGGCAGCCATGGGGAGAATTCTGGCATGTTTCATGCGGACAAAACGTGGTTTTCAATCTCTTTATGTGCGTGATGAAAGACCCGCGAACGGCGATGATTCAGGATCACCCAGTGCAGTGATTCGCACAATGGCGCCTAGGCCCCACCGGTGGGGCCGGGGCGGTTTTGGGTGGGATCTGGAGCCTCGACGAGGTTGTAGAGTATCGAACTTGACCTCATACATCCGGAATACTCCGACCGGAGATTGGTTCTATTAATTCTATGGTGAATGGTGACCAGTGGTGTGCGCCGTCATTTCCGCGGCGAATCGTTTTCGTGCAATGGCGGCGAAACACTGTGGCATGTCAACAAGCTAAAAACGCCATCTGATCCGGGACATCGTCCTCTCTGATTCGCGCAAATATTTTTGCCCCTCCGCCCCCCCCGTTCTCTCCCCCCCCCCGCAGTCGCGGTTTCGCCGCCCCCCCCCCGAGCCGATCCCCTGGCGCCCCCGGGGCCCCCAAAAGGGCCGCTGCGGGAAACGAGGGCACGTAGCTGCGAAAATTTTTGCGTGAATTGATGGGGGCGATCCCCCCACCGGATGGCGGTCAATGATATCGCGATCTTCTCGCGTTCTGAAGCTGTGACGTGAAAACGGTTCGCCGCGAAAATGACGGCGCACACCTCTGATGGTGACACGCTCATCATGTGGGAGCGAGGAGAAAAAACTCCCCCAATCACAATGGACAACTGTTCATCTGGATAGGGTTTCAACATAAGATACAGTGAGGGGACCGTGGTACCTTCGATTTCCATCCGAGCGCAACTCTGAACTCTGTCCGACCACCGCCCTACTCGAGATCCACTCCTACTTTCACTCACAGTTCAATCAAGAATTGGAGCATTCTCCACGACTTTTTTCAAGGGATTTCAAAGACCGAAAACTACATGATTGCGGAGGCGGGGACCGAATAGCTGCTCCCAGTGATTTTTTTCTTGTTCAGTAATCTCCAAACAACCGACGAATTCTTCGTCATTTCTTGAGTTGTAGAGCAGAGTTGCCTCCGTAGATGAGATATTTCTCCTCGAGTCTCACGAAATAGCGCAAAGGTTCGAAGTGAAATCATTGCGCACAAGGAAAATGTGGACTCCGCTGAACTTTGGAAGAATCGAGAGGAGTAGCGTGGTGTGCTGAACATCAGCGACGGAGACAAGCTCGTAGAATCAGTTGCGAGCCCTCGGGTAGTCTGCAGCATTTCCAATATGAATTACCACTACGGCGGTCTGCTTATTCGTTTTCGGTTCACCGTGTCATAGAGAGCCGGAAAATGCCGAATATTTCCCGGGTGGTTTCGCCAATTTCTACGGGAGTCAACTCCGCCGGTTACCTAGCGCGCTCAATTCTCGTCGAATCTGTGTGCGCTGGGGAAAATCAGCTCCCTGATTCGACAAATCCCTGGGCGATTCTGGAATGGAAATTCTCGAACGCAGATATTGCTTTTCACTAGATGGCGGAAAACAAGATCGAGCTCCAACCTCCACTTGTCAACCATAGGACCCCAGACATGATAGATTTGGATCCACAGCGAATGAATTATTATCGAGCAATCATCGAGTATTCCCGAAGATCAGGATTTTATCGTGAAAATACAAATGGAGTTCCATGCGAGGACATTGCCACTTTCATTTCGCTTCGCCTCTCCTTTATCCATGAGATCCCATGGTTGGGCCCGGAAGATTCGGGAACCGAGACGTGGGGCCTGGAGGAATTCCCTGTGAGAAACACTAACCTAGTGCACGCACATGTGTTAAAATAACTTCCCCATTAACTGCCCAGGCTCAGGATCTGAGCGAGCACGAGCGAGGGTCGCAGAATTAAACCATCTGGTATGATCTCTATCATTGCCATTGAACTTGTTGTGCCACCAGCTAATCTTTTGCTGAGCTGAGTGACTCATAAACGAACTATGATGTCAACCTGATGACGAACCATGATGACAGGAAAGCTACCAGTGAAAACCACAAGCAGCCCTTCCCCGATGTACTTCCTAACCAGTATATGAACAGTGTCAGACGACCAAATCACCGTCCTGCGAGTCTCACCAAGGCTCCGTCCAATTACCGAACCAATTGTGTATTTCTTCCTTTTTTCCGAAGCTATAGACTACCATCAAGCAAACTACCAAGCTCTCAGTCTATAACAGTGGCGACAAAGATAGGATGTCTATAGCTTCGGAATGTTCAGGATGAAATATCTCCCGTGGATGGATTTGTGTAATTTCCGCACTGCGTAGACGAGAGCGAGTGCCTATTTCTCGTTTTGACTATATCTATTTCCTTTCTGTTCGTGAAAGAGATCGTGAGATGTGCATGACGGCTTTTTCCGTCTTGTCCGGAAATTCATGCATAAGCACGCCGCCGATACCGTAGGGTGTCGGCCCCGAGAAAATGAAGCCAATCGTGGACATGCCATCACCCACAAATATCGGAGAACTACGAGCAGCCTCAGTAATGTTGACCTTCTACGGCCAGTTCATCCCAGACATGGAAATGCTGAAAGAACCGCTCAACAATCTCCTAAGGAAGGACACGAAAGTTGAAAGGACGGACAACTGCGGAGAAAACTCCCACAAAATGGAAGACTACCCATTGCTGGCTCACTTCGATCCAACACTACCGATAATCGTCAGTACAGACGCAAGCCCAAACGGTATCGGAGGCGTGCTTGGGCAGGAATTCCCGGACAAGACTAAGAAAGCCGTCATGCACACCTCACGATCTCTTTGAAAAACAGAGAGGAAATATAGTCAAATCGGGGAAAAGGCACTCGCTCTAATCTACGCGGTGCGGAAATTCCACAATTCGGATCGGAGAAAGGAATTTCGGCCCATACCGCGGATCGACTCCAAAGCTGGGCAGTCATCCTACTAAACCAGCGGTTCCCAAACTGTGAGGCGCGCCCACCTGCTGAGGCGCGAGGACTTTTCTGGTGCGGCGCGCAAATTTATTCGAAGGAAAAAAATCCTGCCGAACGGTTCGAACTTCATCCCGGTTCCCGATCAGCGCGAAAAGTCGAGACTACAATACAACGGATGATGGGTAAATATAGCGCAACTCGAATGAGCTGAACTCTTCCCGACCCACGACCCGTTCGAGAGACCTCCCGCTCCACGATTGCATTTTCTGTACGCATCGAGAGTGTAATGATTTCCTATGAATGGGGATGGGAGTTTGCAGCCGCGACGAGATCCTTGCTGTGCGCGTCTTCTCACTTCTCCTATCACCAAATGCGGGAAACCGCACGCAGACGGCGAGACTCTGTTCATTTTGACTTCTGTTCAAAAATGACCCACATCATCTTTCTAAACTAATAAAGCAGAGAAAAAGTCCAAATGGCCGCCATAGAATTCGTGTTCCGCCACGCAAAAGGCCCAAATTCCGTGACAAAGGTTTCCTCTGAGGTCCACAATCGTTATCCCGATATTTCCGCATGTCCGTAGCCTCCGGATTTCTCGCAGTAGGACAATTTCATGTTTCAGTCGAACTTCGTTGCTTCAGGCACTCGGGATCTCTGCAGGGCTATATAAACCAGGCAACTCTATCATTGCAAAGAAACGAAGTGTCCGTCCACGTGATCGTTTGAACGTTCTTGCCATCTTTGTTCATGTCTGCCATCAAAAACGGCGAGGCGCACTTCGCCCATTTGAAAGAAACGGAGCGCTGCCCATCTCCGCTTCTGAAGACCCGACCGGGCGTTTCTTACCCGGTCGAATTCCTCAACTCCTTGAATCCGCCCGGCCTCCCACCACACCTATTGAGACTCAAAATCGGATGCCCTGTCATGTTACTACGGAACCTTAAGCCTCCACAACTCTGCAATGGAACCCGCCTGTGTGTCACAGCCGTCATGCCTCATTCCGTAAAAGCAACTGTGTACATATAGCTGCAACATTTTCCCCCCCCCCTTTTTCCCCCCCCTTTCCCCCCCCTTTTTCCCCTTTTCTTTTTTTTTTTTCCCCCCCCCCCCCCCCCCCCCCCCCCCCCCCCCCCCCCCCCCCAAAAAAAAAAAAAAAAAAAAAAAAAACCCCCCCCCCCCCCCAAAAAAAAAAAAAAAAAAAAAAAAAAAAAAAAAAAAAAAAAAAAAAAAAAAAAAAAAAAAAAAAAAAAAAAAAAAAAAAAAAAAAAAAAAAAAAACCCCCCAAAAAAAAAAAAAAAAAAAAAAAAAAAAAAAAAAAAAAAAAAAAAAAAAAAAAAAAAAAAAAGGGGGGCCCCCCCAAAAAAAAAAAAAAAACCCGGGGGGGGGGGGGGGGGGGGGGGGGGGGGGGGGCAATACTCACAGGGATTGGTGCTGGAGGAACGGTTCCTATCCCACGAATACCACTCAGCCCATCCGAACTCCCATTTCCATTCAAGCGACTTCAACTTCGTGTGAAAATTGCTTATGCGATGACTATTAACAAGTCACAAGGTCAAACGATTCAGGTCTGCGGCCTGAACTCGGATGCGCAATGTTTCTCTCATGGCGAACTCTACGTCGCCCTTCCCCGCGTTCCTTCACCAAACAACCTATACATCTACGCACCGGGAGGGACTACACGCAACATCGTCCACAAGATCCTACTTTGACCACCACCTCCCCAACCCCTGACACCTC
The DNA here is from genome assembly GCA_028455905.1 of Neoseiulus californicus. Classification (NCBI taxonomy): domain Eukaryota; kingdom Metazoa; phylum Arthropoda; class Arachnida; order Mesostigmata; family Phytoseiidae; genus Neoseiulus; species Neoseiulus californicus. Next base: position 13,091,675 of record JAMQGS010000006.1, read on the forward strand.
GACTACCCCGTGGCGAAGCACGGGTAGCTGCGCTAGTCATATAATATACTCTCGAGCGCTTCAAGAATTTTCAGCTGTTCTTGGTGGGGTTCGGAGAAATCTACTGTGACACGTGGGAGGTTGGTGGCAGCTATCAGCGTACGGCGAGGCGCTCCCACTAGGACCCTTGACAGGTGGGGCGTCGGTAAGAAAAGTTTTGGAACCACTGTACTAGGCTACCAGTTTTCCATCGAATACGCACTCTCCAGAGTAATCGCCTACCAGCAAAACTTCCCCGACAACGCAAAGGAATCTCCAGATCAAGTCATTGCCAGCGTCGGAGAGAAAACAACGCTGACCTTGACGACTCTATCGCTACACTAGCGGTGACAAGAGAAGAAATAACAGAAGGAACCTTCCACGATCCAGTACTCTCACGAGCAACCAAGTTCATCAACACGTCATGGCCGCAAGTATAACGTGATGACCCACTTTTTACGCTCTGCTCAAGAAAAAATCATCAGAGATAGTGGTACACTACCGTCGCGGGTTGCGCGAAAGTGCGGTGTCAGCATCAACTAGGCAATTCCTTGATGGAAAGAACGGTAAATTCGATAATCTCGAATGTTCTGTCTCTGCTCGAGGAGCAACATACGGCGCTACGAAAGCAAGAAATCTCTTTCTCTATGGTTTTGTATTCCCAATAGATGGTTCCAGGCTCTTCTAGCGCCCCCCCTCCCCCCCCGGTTGGATCCCCCCCCCCCGGAACCCCCCCTTTCCCCTTCTTCCCCCCCCGGACTTTGATTACCTATATCTCGGAGACCAGTGCACTGAACTTCACAAAAATTTCAGCAGAGATGGTTCTTTTATTGGTTCCCTTGCTGTGAAATTTCCAAGGATCTAGCCCGTCGTGGATCGGGAAATAGCGATTCATTCGATAATAAAACACGAAAATCACAAAAATCGATGTAACTTCTTGTCGGGCTGTGTTATGTTCAGCGAAAGGGGGGACGGAGAAGCTAAACGGGATCGACCACATTCTGCCGTGAACAGGTATATATTAAAAGCAAGAAACTTTTCAGATTGTTTGCAACGAATATCAGATCGCTCTGAGGAATGAATCAGACTCCGTTTGCTCGGCGGTTGTGTACTTCACGGTACAACAAAAGTTCCTCCTCTCCAGCGGTTTTGGAATCCAGGAGCAGAGCAACGTTGCGCCATCGCATCCTAATCGCGCTCCACACGGAAGGCTCTTGAGCAAGCCAGAGCGGTAGATCTCATAAGTACTCTTCGAATCCATCAACCTTCATTATGTTGTATTTATGATAAAGCGACTCATTGACTGATTGATTGAATTGGCGAGGACTCCTGCCAAACTCCTGATCAGAAGCATGATCAGTCGCTGGGTTCACGGAATGTAGTATTTATCAAGAAGGTTCCATGAGTTTAATATCCTTTGCAATATACCTCATCGATCGTGCTCAGAAGAGAGTCTGTACTTGCTCGGTGACGGAGAAGACGCGTGCTTGTTATTCAGCTTCAGGTGGGGGATGAACTGGAAACTGATAGACAGCTCACTCGGCGCAGTCGTGAATAGCGAACTGCTCTGAGCGTGATAGTTTCAATGCCAAGAAGCTGCGGTAAACTGATGGGTAAGGTCCAACCTTTGGGCCAGGATGTACAGCTACCTTCGAGGAGATAAGATCAGATATGAACGCGAAACACAGGAATTAGGGTCTCTCATTTCGCACGGCTTTGGAAGCAATCTAACGATAAGAGCGAATTTCGAGTGCTCCTGAGCTCTCCAATTGGTATGTATCAGCATTCACGCCCCTGATCGCTCTGAAAAACTCTTCAAAAAGACGAGGTCGAAATGTGAAAGCTGATGGATTTCCACATCGATTGACTTCTATCGATTTTCTATGATTCCACGTAGGCTCATTGAAGTTTGGGGTTGGCGGTTCTCGCCATTGTACCGTCCTCAATGAGACGTTCGGTTCAGCAGTTGGAATTGTGAGAAACGCTCAACAGGTACGGCGTCGAGCATTTCTGAAGGTGACGTTACCTCACACGAGTTTCCGAGCGTAGATATTATGGATGCAGCCAGCAGCTCACGAATGAGGTCGGTCATCTGTGAACGCTTTTCAAAAAACTCCGGAATCCCCGATTGGCGTTCACCCAGAAAGCCGGGAGAACCCATTGTGAACATGAGCGACGTTTGAAATCATCCGATTCGCCGATCCTGTCGCGCTGAGATCCAGGCTCACATGCCGCCACTGTTGTTGAAAATTCCGAGGGATCAAAGGACATTGACATAGCTTGAGAGCCCTCCAAGTTCCTGAAAGATTCATACCGATCATTGACGACATCACCGTCTCCGTGTGGCTCAGACGGTACATAGGGCAACGCTCTACTGTGAGCAATTCCGGCTCCCTAGCTTATGGGCGGCCTTCCATATCTTCCGCGCGCCCCAACACCTAACTGTGTGGCACCTTCTCACGGCCAGTGGCAGCGATGAATCCTCCCCAGCAGGCTGGGGCCAGAGGATCGTTCATCATTATTGTTTGAACACGGAACTGTAATACTATGGCATACCATAGATCGGCATAACTACATATTCTACTTTCTTTCAGCCTCGTCCGATGACGAACTGAACGATCAGAAACGTCGATGAAATCTCTCCAGGTGAACTTTTGCTGCGTTAAAATCCCCTAGGCTTAAGAGGAGGCAAACGCTACAGATTGATCTCCTGTCGCATCATTATTCACTCGAACATTTGAGGATCCTCGGTGCTAGAGCTCGTAACCCACGAACGAAGCGCTCCAACCTCTGTAGAGCTCAAGAATACCGCGCGGCACTCAACGAGCTGTTGTAAGAACTTTCAGAACGCTGATATGGTCCCCACTCGCTTCAAATGAGGTGGATGGACGGCCATATCGGCGAGACGGCCACTTTTCCTGGTCGAAAATAGAACTAGGATGATCAATTCGACTAAAAATTCATTTATTCGATTCGGGATATCCCTCCTGAGATCAAAAAGCCGGAGCCTCCGATCCCCGACTATTGGTTCGTGCTTTCACATGGATTCCTCCTGTTTGATGAGCGCGAGGATTCCCTGCTGCATTTCCATAACAGCTTCACGCTCGGTGAGACCAAGTCTTCGTTTGTTGGAAATGTCATAAATTCCTCCCTCGCTCTCGGTATGCTCGCCTCGTGTACCGCGAACCTGCAGGTTGTACTTCGATGCGATCTCTTCGAGCTTCTCGCGCTCACCCCCAAGCTTCGGCAATTTGATGTGCACCGACGCTCTGATGGTCGTCCCCAAATTCGTGGGGCAGAAGGTGAGCCAGCCGAGGCGATCGTCCCTAGCAAACTTGATTTCTTTCTCGATTTCCCTCACACCGGTCACGAGACGGCTGTAGATGGCTCTGAGGTCTCCACCCTTCTGCATGGAGATGATGCGTAGATGATCTTCTTCACCGCACCACACCAGGAATGTTTTGTCTCGGTTGAGGTAAATCCCGCGGCCTTTCGGCCAGAAACGACAAGCATTGGCTGCCTGCAAGAAACGGTCTCCTTCCTTGAACAAGAAATGGTCATCGACGAGCATGTCCTGCGTGTCTTTGTCCATCCCGGTCAACGGAAAGTACTCTCCTTTCAGTTCACCGTCCAGTTTTGAAAGAACACTCGAAACTTGATCTTCCATTTTCACGTACTGCTCTTCGGTCATGCATGGGTTGAACGGGAACTCCGCGAGTGAACGACCGCAGCGAACACGTGTTGAAATGACGTACTTGTTTTCAGGATCGAGGTCCACAAAGCTTGACATATCACCGAAATCAGTTTCCGGGTGCTTGTCCGTCGGTTTGAAACCACCGTGATAATCTTCGATGATGGGGTCGAAGATTTCACGGAAGAGAGTGTACCCCTCGGCGTCCGGCGCGTAGACTCCGATGCCGGAATCGAGATTCTCGAAGCCGGAATTCACCGCATCCAACAGAGAGGCTCCCATCGCGGTCTTGACGACCTTGAGCTTATCCAATACCTCCCGAGTCAGGTATTTCTTCAAGAGCGACTTACATTGATCGGCGGCTTCGAGTTTGTTGAAGCCGGCCTCTAACTTCTCAACAATCTCGTGTTCGGTGAACATCTTTACGCTGCGGCTTCTTGAGGGGGTGTTAATTGACGATGATGATCCAAGAAACGAAGTAGGGGCAGATGATCCAACGGAGTCGATCAATTGGTCGGCAAGCTTGAAGCAAATACTTTTCTATTCGCTTGAACAGCAGAGCAGACAGCAGAGCGGGTTGGTGGGGTGATGCACACGAGGTCGCCGAATTGTGTCGTAGGGGTTCCACTGACTATCACTACCTAACGGTCCGTACGATTGGTTAGGCGACACTGGCGTAGCGCCATCTGACGGGACGCTGTTGAAGCTTGGATGTGTGGCTCTCATCTCACCGAGAGTCGCGGGAGCTTTGGCAGGAGTCCGACCCATGACGCCTTGACATGCTCTTCGTCAAGCAGTGCAATGCCTCTGACTGGAGACTGTAAATCATTATCCGAGCGGCTTGCGAGTTCAGTAAAGTGCCGCTAACTCAGAACCCTGTAACTCAGGAAATTCTCATAACCAATAACTCAGAATGCAAATCGACAAGGTTCCCGTCACCCAGAGCATGGAGTCAATGTTCATTTTCTCTCATGACTTGGAGGACATCCCATAACTTGGACGAATCCCGTATCAACTTATAGCGCTCAACCATCGTCAAAGCTGATCTGTTTCGGCAGGAATCCGCTCCGCGAGACTTCGAAACGGCTTCCGCAAATGGGCATGTATGCGGGGACGAGCACGTTTGAATCTACGCGTGCTGGAAAGCTCACGAAGAACTGATCTTGTGCCTGGCGCGTGTGAGGGGTTCCGCCAATATCGCGATCTAGTCATCCGCGATTTCTTAGCTAAGAAAGCACAGGCGGGTATACGAACATTCTTTTCGAGCACACAAGATGCTTCTAAAATAAACTGGAATAGATGTTCTTGTTGTGAAATCGCCCGATCCAGTAGTTCTTCTCATTTCTTCGAGTAAGGTTCAAATATCCGAAGATTTTCCACGGTTCATATGGGGAACACAAAACCGAAGGAGGTGGAGCTGGGGTCCTGACAGGCCCGGCCCTTGGGGGGGGCAACCCGGGCGGTCGCCCGGGGCGCCACGGTTTCAGGGGCGCCTCGGTAATTTTCTGGAAGGGTTGACTGATAGGGGGAAACGAATACAGAATTTTTCCAAAAAGCATCGTTGCACCTGGTCTACTTTTCATAAATTTCAAAGATGAAAATGCTACCTCGCGATAAATGCGAGCCCCTGCTTGTGCTCTACTACACGCGAAGTGTATATCAAAGATCTTCCTGCCGTCGATTTATTTCCAAACCTAGGGGTCGAACTCCGAATATGCTCACTCTTACTGTAAGCGTAGCGAGTAGCGAGAGAAGTTTCTCAAAATTGAAAATCTCAAGAACTATCCGCGATCGCGATCAGTCTGTCTGATAGTCGACTTTCGTCCCTGTGAGTGCTTTTCATAGAGCACGAAGTAACGAGGATGTAGAATCGTGATGATTTTCTCTCACGATCTCGCGTCTCCAAAAAAAGCCCGGAGGGCCATTTCTGTAAGGCGTATTGGAAGAACCCCCGATCATCATGAAGGTTCATCGGGATCAAGAAAGATTAAAAAAATGGAAAACAAAAAAAGGCAAATTGAACGCGAGAATAACTAGCATGCAGGGGAGGGGGGGGGCGCGCGCGCCCCCCCCCACGAGGCCCCCCGCTCAGGATCCTCGCCCGAGGCGCCGTCAGACCTAGGGCCGGCCCTGGGTCCTGACCCTCCCAGCCGATTCTCCCTGAAATCCATGTCCCGAAGGGGGTCTCCCCATAACTCGTTCATATTTCATGCACCGAACCAGATAAATATTTTCAGCAAAGACTCATCTCAAGTCCGATCATAAGAGAAGTTTATTCCCAATCACGGGAGTGTCGGAAGCCCGTGACATCTGGGTCAGAATCACTGAAGATCATCGAGGTTATTGATCTGAATGAGACAATTGAATAGACGAATCGTCAAACATCACCTCCTGTTATCGCATTTCCAAATTTCGGAGCGTGCGCTGTTGTTTCTGAATGACACTCATGAATTCACGCTATTCTTTCGAGAACTGCGCATCTGTGCGGAGCGCAGCACCTAAAACTTGGGAGAAGAGCAATGAACGGAGTACATCAGCTACCTTCGATGATTTGGGATACCCGAGCGCGGTCTCGTCCAACTTTGGAAGCCCGCGTCGGGTGATCTCAAAGAACCGGGGGCGCGAGTCCCCGTTAACTGAGTTAGCTTCCGAAACAAGACCTTCTCTTCGTAAGCCCTGTCTCGAAGCCTCGGATTGTTTGTGCTCAGGCTCGGGAGCAGGTAGTCTAGATTGCGTCTCGGTAACAACCGACCGCTTCCGTTAATTCGAATCTACAGATGTGGAGCTGTTATACTACAGGAAGCTAGGGATAGAATTCGGGAGGAGTGGGTTTTCCGAAAATCAACGATAGTAGATAATGATCGATTGAGCCTCACGGTATGAGCTCGACGAGTTGGGCGAGCAAAGTTCCGGCTCCCCGATGACGATTTGGACTAAATCTTAGCCACCCTTGGTGTTGCTCAGCTGCGATATCTTGCGGACGACCCGATAGTCGAATTGAAGGATCACTGCGACACAAGTGACGCAGGTCGCGAGATAAGTAAAGAAGTTAGATACATCATGATTGAAGTAGCCAACTTGCAATACATCCCACTCTTCACGGCAACGTAGGAGCGCGATAAGGTCGATGTTGCAGTTTTTGTTCGTTTTGTTGATGCCACGTATCTGCCGAAGTAGATAGCACTCAGTCTTCACGCATAGGGATTTCAGAGCTGAGCTCCTCTGGGCCAAACGGAAGAGTTGGAGCAGGCTGAAGAAGACGTTCGAGAACGAAACGACGATCTCGATGGGCTTGGGATCTTCTCCGATTACCTGAGCGAAGCTGAGAATCAGGACGGCAAAGTTTTGCAGGTAGTATGCCGAGAGGATGAGGGCGAACATTGAGTTGACCTCGCTAATCTTCTCTCGGAGATCCCACTTTCGGGTTACCACCTTACGTGAGTCGAGGTCGGTGTCAGCGACCATGTCGTATATCAGCTCTTGACTCTTGATGAGATTGTTCACGATATCGCAGTAGATGATGAAAAACGCGACCATGGCTATGTTGAACAACAGATACATCCCGTCCTTTATGGGTGTTGAGTTGTTCTTGGTCCATTCCATGATGCTCCGGAAGGTGGCGATCATGCCGGGAAGAGCGCAGATAACCGGCAGAACGACGTCGATCACGCGCCGATTGTTCCGCTGCAGAAGTGGCTCGACGCGGTCGTGGTACTGGATAGTTTTGTACACCGAGCCGAGCACCGTTATAAAGAACAGAAGCTCGCACGCAATGTTCGTGATCTCTGAGAGACTCAGTGGACGATCTGCGGCGAGTTGCTGTTGGAAAAACTGGGTGAGATCGTAAGCCAAAATCACAGAAGCGCTCGTCCAAAATAGCTGAATGATGCGTTTCAGCCAAAGTTTCGGTGAAAAGCCTGTCTGGACTCCGTGTAAAATGCACATTATGCGGAACATCGAGTCGTTGACCGACATTTTCTGTCGCCGGATCTCAGTTTTCAGGGGAGACCCTGATTTTGTGATCGTGAACAGCATCTCCGATCAAGGCCACCGAAGTTCTTGGATTGAGCCACTGATGTAGGACGCTGACTGCTGTGGATGCTGCTCACAGCGAATAGCTACATATTCGACTGGAACGAAGCCTTGACGGAGAGTTTCCATCGCAACGAACACAATCGATGGAGCTGCATTCTCGAGATGGAACTACAATGGACAACATGAACAAAAGCTGCATTTGCCGTGCTCGCCATCACGGTCGGGAGTCGGAAGGGATTCTACAGCGTGGACAGCAGAAAGTCGTCCTTTGAGGTTCATTCGGTCCGGTATCGATCCTTCGCTAACAGTCACAGAGCATGACAAGTAAACAAGTATGGAGAATGCGCGTGCTTTGAAGGTAAAATGAGTCTCACACTAAAAGCGGTATCCCTAGAAATATCCCTGGAAATAAAAACGCTATCTGTCCGTCTGTGCGCAGGCCCACACCTCCGCGCGATTGTTTTCACAGAGTTTTAATAGACGATTCGTGATTGTTGGCATCGGGAAGTATCCTCTAAGTCTCTGAGTAAATGCGAGGATTTCCGCAAGGCAAGAGGGAACAAATAGGAATTCTCTCGAAGCTTACGTCACCACCAATGACGGCCCGGCAGCGAGCGACACACTCAGATTCAGATCCCAATGCGAGAAAGACGAAGTGAACGAAGAGCGAGACCCGCGTACGAAGCACTGCGCGACTCCTGTTCAGCCCGCGTTCAGCGATCGCGCGTTCCACAGCAACGCACTGCTCACTCGATACAGGGTTGACTGAAGGCTGGTTCAAAATAAAGGAGCATGCGGCGCCAGCTTCCCTGTTCGAATGGAGAGACTCCCTGACTGAGCCAGGTCTTGGGACCCAAACGTCTCGGCCACAGCTCGGGTGGGGAGTTTTCGGCTTTCATGAATTCAGTTTCCTCCGAGAGCTCAAACGTACTCCAATCATCAGGCTGCTTCTCGAGAGCAGGCTGGGATATCAAATCATCTTCATCGGTCGAACGCGGTAAACGAGAATACTGTCAGACGCTAATGGAAATGCTTTATTGCTGCCACTATAGCTTCTATCCGAGACGATTTCTTTCCATTGTGTTGCTTTTCGAAAAACGCTTTTCCCCTCTGCGATTCCATGTCCTTGAATTTCCATTGACTGGCCTTTCGGGGTCATCTCAAAGCCGGCGACTTCTTCCTCCCAAAAAGGAACCCCAGCCTCTCAGGCCGGTTTTCAGCCTTCCTAACGAAGCGATCAACTGGAGTGGCTCCGATAGGCCAACTCTGCTTTCGGGCAGTTTGACTCGAGACGAGAAACGATAGCCTCCTGAACGGCTATCCTCAGGAGCTGCGGGCTGTTCCGCAAAGATGGCAATAGAGAGGGTTTATTTTTGTAATTCGGCAGTCGTTTCTCGGGTCCATAATTGACCCACCCGCGGATTTGATCGAAAAAACTCCGTTGTTTATCGACGATCTACGAACCATGTGCAATGTGCACCAATCACACACTCTTCACCCGGAAAGGAACGCCAATATTGGACATTTGGTTTCAGTGATGCTCGAATAATCACTTCTCAGTGTTGTCTTGCTTCCCAACCCTCACGACGAGTATGACGCCGAATATATTTCGAGCAACTTGACATCTCGTTAAGTTTTAGGACTGGTCCACCGATTTCATGATTCAGAAACTGTTGTCTTCATCTCTATTCCTGTGGAGTCCTGGAGCAACCACAATATGACCACGGCGGGTGCGTCTCAAGTTCTTCAACCTCCAGCGTATTTGCGTCGAGCTCCTCTCCATCGGCTCAGCGTAACTTTCCGAACTATGCATGATACGTTGGACGCTGCGCCACAAAAACCACACAAAAGGTTCTAGGAGGCAGGTGTCCGCAGGAAAATCATCGTCGATTTCAGAACCAGTGGTCGGCCTTCAAATTCAGATACACCAAACGATGACGTATATCTTGTTCGATGGCTTTCGCATTCCTGCTTATACTCGCTCAGCTTCACCCTCGGTGACAATAATGATACAGTGAAACCTGTCTAATGGGATCACCTTCGGTGACTGTAAAAAAGGGTCCCATAACCCCGGGGGCCCCCCTAAAAAAGGGAAAAAATAAGAGAATATAAGCCCCCCCCCCCCCCCAAAAAGGGCCCCACACCCCCCCCCCCCCCCCCCCCCCCCCCCCCCCCCCCTCAGGTTTCACTGTAATAGTAATGATGACAGAAGCTTCCATTCACACGGTTCGTGCCGGAAGATACCTAGATTTCCCGTGTCAGGTTCGTTGAACGGAGCACTACTGTATATGATTTGGATGTGAATGCACTCCCCTTGAACGGAGTGCATCGAGCGTGAGGATGATAACACTAGACGGAACCGCGACAACCACCCCATCTCGTTCGTGTTTTCCTTTCCATTCCGGAATCTCACCGAACCGCCGGGAGACCCAGGACCACAACGAATTGATCCCGATGGGGAGTGTAAGATGTCGAACTGGCAAAGGAGATGGTGTAACCCGCGACAACCGTGATTTGCGATATCAGGCCCGCTCAGCCAGGGGCGTATCCAGGATTTTTTTTTGAGGGGGGCGGCCAGGGCAAATTTTTCATTCTTGGGGAAGACATTTTCATCATCACATTAACTCTCTATGGGCCCTGAAAATCTTGGGGGGGCAACGACCTGTCCCCTCGGTACCTACTGCGACGCAATTTCCGATTCCATGTGATCGATGTCATCGTTGGCGAATGTTGGAACTCCGGGTGTACATCTGAGAGTTTCACTTTCTCTGCAGTTGGTGATGGCCTCGACCAGTTCCAAACGAGGTTCTCTGGGAGCGTCTTGTTCACTATCAGAAAGACTGAGTGCATGCGGAGCGGATGGGACCGCGAGTTATTTCCAAGTGGAGCGCCTCGACCGTGTTCAATTGGCGCGGGTCCACTTCCCAGAAAACCCACTGCCCAAAAGCTCTCATTCGTCTTTCCCTTTCCAGAAAGCCCACTTCCCCGAAATCTTCACTCTCCGAACCGCCAGGAGAGCCAGAACGAGCTACACCGTAAAACTTGATCCCGGTTTTGGAACGTACCACGCTTTCACACAGATTGTCGACCTGGTCATAAGGAAATGATGGAGGCTTTGTTTCAGAGTTCCGTTGGTGCGTACGACATCAGACTTTGTAAGATGATGCTGGCGCCCATATTTCCGTGTAAAATCGGTCCGTGAGTTCGGAGGCACACTTAGGAAGTGCGAGAGGTTTTTCTTCAAGCATGTCGTGCGCTCCGAGTGTCATCGTCGAAAAGCGAATGTTACAGTCCGTATCCCGAAAACTCCGGGTATCCCATCCGAAAGAAGGGCCCTTGAAATTCGTCATCTCAACCCGGTATCCTGGAACACGCTATTGTTGATGCCCGCGACACTCAGTATAGGAAAAAAAAATCCAACCTCCATACCGACGCCCTTCGTTTCGCCTGGGAGGTCCTGGTGCTCACCACCATCATCAACAAAGATACCCTGACTAAGTCGAATGCGGGGCGATAGATGGGACCGCGAGTTCTGCCTCCTCTCGGATTGAGGAAGGGGGTTTTGGGGGGGGGGGGCGGGATGCCCCCCCCCCCCCCCCTTTTTCTGGGAAGTAGGTTTTCTGGGAAGTAGGTTTTCTGGGAAGTGGGTACGTACCGTTCAATTCCCCAAAGTCTTGCGTCCTGAGGAATCGCAAGACGAGCTGAATCCCAGAGCCAGCTCGACCCAGAGCAGTCTGATCGCTGTGTCGGTCGAGAGTATCTGACAATGAGGAGAGGTGATGGACGAGAATGCCGGAATAACCCTGTGTGCGCGATCTTCAACGTGCTGAGTGGAGGAAGAGCCGAAGTTGACGCCCGAATACGTGAACCCAAAAACGTAGTTGATCTCTCTTGCGCTCAGCTGGATTGGATTCCTCTTTCCTGCCGAAGTCTCTTCTTCTCTTCATTGATTGACAGGCCGATTCATGAGGCGAACTTGGTTAGCGTTGTGGTTGCTTGTTGCTCGTGAAATCTGCTAGTTGAGGTAAAAACGATATCATCAGTGATTGTCGAGGCAATCTCCATAGCACATACACGAAAATAGTGAGAGATGTCATAGGTAGCTGTCAACCACTCAAGACGTCGGCTCACCAGTACAGTCGGCAGGTAGCCCTATCTTCACGGATCAGAGCAGGGTAGCTGATCGAACTCAGTTTGGACGCCTATCCTCTGATGTGTGGAACACGATGACTCTGGTGAAGGTAATGTTTCTACGACTGATTTCATGTCCCGGAGTCATAGAGTATCCGTAATGTTCCCTTGAATCGACTCGCTCACTCCACGCTCGCCCAAACCTATGATCTTCCTAAGAACTCTGTAATCGAACTGGAGAATCACTGCGATGCAAGTGACTGCAGATGCTAGGAATTTAAAAAAATTCGGAGTTTGATTCGAGCAATGGGCAGCTGTCAGGACATCCCATTCGCTCCGGAATCGCAGGACCGCCAATTCCATGGACGACTCGGGTCGCAATTTTCTCGAGAGATGATATTCTGTAAGGACACTAATCGTCACCAGCACTGAGCTCCTTCTGGCCAACACGCAAAGTTGGAGTGCTATGCAAGCTACGTTAGACAAGAGCACGATTTTTGTCCTGAAATCCTGTGAGCCTCCAACTATCTGAGAGAATGAATAGATGGTCGACATGGAGAATTCGATGTAAAACATGCCAAGTACGACACTGAACACGGTATTCAACCTGGCGATACCGTCCCGAAGTTTCCATTTCGCCGGAATCGAGCGACTCGGTTCCTGACCGGTACGTATCGACTCAAGTATCATCTGGTTGCGATGAGTGAGGTCAAGGACGATATCAGTGTAGATGACGAAGAAGCTAACCATCGTGAATTCAGTGTGCAAAAAGAGAACGTCCGCCAAGATGGGCAAGAGTTCGCGACGATGAACGAATGTCTCAAGAGCTAACATGGCCGCTGGCAGTGCACAGAAAAAGGGGAAGACAACGTGTCGGAAACGCCGGCCTCCCGCTTGAATGAGGTTCTGTATGTCGTCCCGGCAGGCTACGATTCTGAATGCGGTAAAGATGCCGGAACACAGGAAGATGTAACCACCAAAATCACTCGTGACCTCGGCGACACTGTATTCCTTCGTGGTGGCCGTGTTCATCAAAAAGGACACGGGGAGTCCACAGGCGAATGCAACCGTCCTTAGAGCGAGAAAAATCCGAAGTATCAGCTTCGAGCAAAAAGTATGATCCATTCCGCCGTCCAAGCCATGCGCCAGACAGACGAACCGGAAGATCGAGTCACATATGGTCGTTCCGGGGCTCCGAACGTAGGGTTCTGTGCCTCGGATAGCTTTGGAGGAAAACATCCTGCCTAACGCTCAGAAATCGTATTCTTCGAGCGATCTCGGCGGACATCATCTCGAAGAGCCGTCGAAGTTCATCATGTCCATCGGGATGCCACTGGCGGGTATTCCGTCCCAGGCAGCGGATGCCCTTGCACTTGGAGTTTGATAGATTGTGCAATCGAAGAGGAATCTGATTGTGGGGAATGGTACAATGCAATCAGATAGGCTGCTCTATCGAGATTCAACAACGCCGTCATTGTATTGCCAAGGCAACGTGCACAAGGTTTTTTAACGCGTCTGTTTGAATAAACAATCGATCTACCTACATAGAGCTTGCGACGGGCTTCATCGGTCGGCGACGACCTGAGTGCGACCAAATGACCGCCCGTTCCGGAACCATGGGTTGCTCTTGAATCGCTAAACCTGCCGAAAATCAAGCTCAAATTGAGACCATCGTTCACGGTTGGAATACTTGAGACGTTCAATGTGGAGATTCACATTCGCCCATGGGGCTTCATGTTGAAGCTCATCATCATAATCATCCGTTGGCTATCCCAAGATAGCAGAAAACCCTTGATTTTTTTTTGCCTGACGACCTACTGGGTGGCGCACTCAACTTGAGGAGACTTTTTTCCTCGCGTTCGAAGGCCAGAACTCGGCATGATCGGATCAATCCTTCGAACATGAAGGAGCATCAGGAAGCTTGAACAGCGAAATGTTCCATCACTTCCACACGCATGTCGGCTGAAAACAAACACAATCATTACAATTCGAAGTGGACGCTCCAGGCTTCCTCTGTCAGCCAAGGAGTTTCGGATCGACACTTCCAGCCTCGACCATCGGTCTCATAGCGACCGCAACGAACTAGACAGTCAATTCCAGCGTAGCCGAGCTAATAACCTGACGCCGCAAACTGAGTCCGGCGCTGAACGCCCCAATTCGTGTTCATGATGAGCGAGAGAAGCGAGAAAGCCAAAATCGGTGTCTGAGGTAAGCCTGCTTCCGGTGTCAAATTAATTGACTCACTTCGCTGGAATCGCTGGAAGGTACAGCCCTCTGCGGTTAGTAAGGTACCGACGGTCAGCATCGCTCTGGTATAGTGGGCTTCTTGACGGGGCCAGAGCTCAGAAATTCGGGTTTGTCACGGTTTGGGAGCCTCTCAAAATCTGATGACGGAGAAATCTTGTTGCGTTTTTTTCGACGAGAGGTAACTCCGCTGATTTTCAGCCGTTTGGGAAGCCAGGGGAGGAAAATGTAACGCTTCCTCCAAGCGCTCCTAATATCCATCATAGCTGGAAATCTTAACCTGTTCAGTTGCGTTACGGTCTCCGAGAGCAAAGGGAGTAAGTCTCAACTTGAAGAAGCCACCGTGTATACGAACGGAGCCAGTCAGCCATAATGCTCCCGCTTCCTGAAGCAATTCTTCGGCGCGTTAGACTCGCGAGAGAGGGTTCCGTGTTATGATAACAACGCTTTATTTGTGCATAAAGGCTTAGGGGGAGAGGGGGGGGGGGGCACTTCACACGAAATACGACCGTGTGACTCTCCACGGAATGAGACCCATAACTTTCTGGCGCTTCGGTAAAAATTTCGGGCAGTGGTTGCAGTTTGCTCTTGTTCTGTTTAGGATCGTATCATAGAAGAGATCACAAAGTTCCCGGTTTCGGCAGATGGTGCTTAACATTTTCTCGTCAGCGATTCTGAAGATTTCATCAGAATTCTGGGAGGGAGTCATTCGAGTGAATGACTGGATTTTGCAAAGGGATCATACGGGTTCCTTTCATGGGGGAAACGTCAGGGGCCTCCAATTCTTCTCCGCAACCGGAGAATTAGAGACTCATTAAAATATCAAAACTCAGTTCACAAAGTGAAGATCTCCACCAACGTGAACAAATAGTAGTTCTGTAATGAGGGGCACATGTTGATCCACCATATTTATTACGGTGCTCGTCCTCGTCCTCTTAGCCCGAACAGTTTCTCTCCCCAATCTTGAACGCTTCGAACCCATCTCCCCCACACATCTCTACAGATTTCTCCCAACAATATTCTCAACCCGCACACGGGAAACTTGTCGAGTTGAACTTCGTTATCGAAGTAAATTAACACAACCGGCCTACGAGTTATAAATTCCCACAACTGTACAACGTTTCGAGAGATCTGATGATTCTTTTGTTGACCCTTCGGACCGGAATGTCTTACGCTGGTGGCCTCTGGTCGGAGCCAGGCTATTTGGGATGATGATGATGCTGTGCACCGCGTTCGGCTCCCATTTCATGGTTTACTCATGTTATTGATCCCCCGATGAACCTTGTGGTCGAACTGGAGTAGCACAGCCACACAAGTGGACCCAAAACCTAAGAACTTCAGAATGTTCACGACGCTGTGAGTGGCAGAGGCTACCCGCAAAACATCCCAATCTTCTCGGAACTGAAACACCGCTAACTCAGTTTGAGTTTCGGGTCGTAATTTCTCCAAGAGATCAAATTCCATCCGGAGAGTGGTCGAGGTCAGGACCGAGCTCGTCCTCGCTAGGTTGAACAATTGCAGAGCAGCACAGAATGCGTTGGAGAGGAGCAGAGCCCGTTCGAGCCGTCCTTTGGAAGGCTCGACCGATTGAGCGAAGTTGAAGACAACAGTGAAGAAGCAAGCAAGATAGCACATGGCGAGCACACCGGCGAAAATCGAATTCACGCTGCGGATCATATCTCGGATCTCCCATTTCACGGTGACCAATGAAAATGGATCCCTACCAGAACGTATTGAGCTAGCCACATGGTGATTACGAAAACTCAGATTTGAGATGATGTCAGAATAGATGAGAAAGAAGCTGCTGATGGTGAAAACCGTATGGATACACAAAATCTGATGAGAGATCAATATCACATTACAGCTCATCTTTGTCATGCTAGCGATATATGCCACGACTGACAGCGCGTAGATGAAAGGCAGAATCACGTCTCGGGCACAACGTCCGTTCGCTCGAAGGAGAATCGGAATCTCTTCTCGACGAACCGCAGTCACTAGCGACGCGTACACAGCACATAGCAGGAAGATAAAGCCGCCAAGGTCACTGATAACTTCAATGAGGCTGATCTCTCTTAAGAAAAGAGGATCGGTAAGTGCGTATGTTACCATTCCCGCGGCGAATAATAACGTCCTCCATGCGATCAGGACTCGAGGGGCCTTCTTTTTCTGATGCGTGGAAACGGCTGTGGTATCGACGGCGTGAGCGTAGCACACAAGACGGAAGATGGAGTCGTAAATTGTTGGTTTCACTGTTTCAGGGTCTCCCATGGTTTTCGGGAGTAACACTCTTGCTAGGAGTGACCGGTGACATTTTGATCTGTATTCCTTTGTCCTCGTTCAGTGCTGTCCTGAGATCACAAGGTCTCTGACGAGGCAATGCTCCAGTCAACGTAGAAGAATACAGGGAATTATTGTTATTGTGCTCGAAGACCTGGCTATTTCGCTATGTCGTCTCGATCACCAAGGTAACGCATCTCTCCGCGGAAGTTGTTTCGTGCAGGACCGTGACAGCTTTATCCTAATCATTTACTCACCCAATCTCTTGAGCTGTGCTCACTTTCGGAAACATCTGGGTTCAGTAGCAGAGGGAATTCAACGAACGTTCGAGCTTGATTTGGGAGCACGAGCGATCTCTGAACGCTGTCCGGGAATACCCTCCCGCTTTGAGGGGCCTCTGCTTGACCTGCTGCCTAGGCGCGATGCTCCTCCTGAGATGTTTTGTCCAAAATTCTAGGAACGGAGTTTCCGGAACAAGAGCTAGTAAGGTCCGCGCGACGCTCTGGGATAGTGTTTGTGTATGCTACTATTTGAAAGAATAGCCGTCCTCAACGGCCTACCCTGTTGAATTTCCAACCGTCTATTGCGGAAATTACTTTATCCATACTTCTAATGAGCTTCATCGTGGCGAAAAAACAGGGCCGTTTCGGTTGGAGACCGTAGACTTTCAGGCGTAAGGTACGTCGCGGAAGGTATCCAAAGTTCATGGGCCCGGCGTAAGGCGCAGAGCACGTTTGTGATCGCGGGTTAATGCAATGGTATGGATCAGTGTCGGATGCAAACGGCGAGTCAGAGCTCGGAATGGTGTATGTGCTTGGGTTGATGGTGAAAACAATACATGCCTTCGTCGTGGATCATGAAGCCTCTTCCTCTCGGCGGCACTCAATGCCACTTCTGTTGTTTGTCCATCCATACTCAATCGAGAGAAGTGAGAACCCGATTCCACAACGCGGGATTTTGCCCGAGTCTTTCATGGAAGAAAATGGAGCGCGTTCGCTCGGAATTACTGTGGAAGGAATGAGAAATCGGAATGTTGACTGCAAGGTACGAAACTCAGTTGGGAAGCTGGAGTCAGTTTGGGTGGGAAGCGAAAATCTTAGCTTTTCACCTGACTAACAATAAGTATTGACTGACGTCCGTTACTGTGACTTCCGGCAAAAATCAATGACTAGCACCCGGTAAGACGTACCTTCCGTCAAAATCCCGGAGTTAGTAACCGACCGAAACTGGACCCCACGTGCTTCAGAGCGAATGACGTGCCGCCGATCCATCTCGACTCATTGTCAGCGAAGTTTCGCAATATAAGTAGGCCAGGAAACTAAAACACAAGCCTCCTTTGTCACTGTCGACCGCAACTCCAGGTTCGCGGTTATTCGCGGGGGTCGAAACTGAACGCGGAGGTTCAAACCAATTCACACAAGTACCCTAAAATCCCGCGAAAACACGCCCGGGGGGGCCAAACCACCCAAACCCCCCCCAAAACAACCTCTTGGGAAAAGGAAAAAAACAAAATAAAAAAATCCCCAAAAACAACCACCCAAAAAACAAAAAAAAATTTAGGTTTCCCCAAAAAAAACCCCAAAAAACAAAGAATATAAACAAAAAAAAAAAAAAAAAAAAAAAAAAAAAAAAAACAAAAAAAAAACCCCCCCCCCCCCCCCCCCCCCTTCTTTTTTTTCCCCCCCCCCCCCCCCCCCCCCCCCCCCCCTTCCCCCCCCCGGGGCCCAACCCAAAAAAAAAAACCACCCCCCCCCCCACACAAAAAAATTTTTCTCGCCCCCCCCCCCCCCCCCCCCCCCCCCCCCCCCCCCCCCCCCCCCCCCCCCCCCCCCCCCCCCCCCCCCCCCCCTACACCAAATCTATGGATGGGATTTGGTGGGTTTTGCGCAAGCATGAGCGCACGGCGATCAAAATCGATGTTACGCACATGTTTGAAATTATCCAACGATTCTGGGGTTAAAATGTGTTGGGTCTCCTAAGGTCGCGCTGCGCGGTGATTCGGGCAGGAGCCGTAATGTCGACTGTCATCAGCCATGGCGCCACGCCAGCGCAGAGCAGTGAATAGAAAAGGTAAGAATACATGCGGGGGAACGAGTGAGAAGACCGAAATTGAAGTTACTCAGAACAAGACGGCAGGGTCACAAGAAAAAACCAGGACCATCACGGTGTCTACAGTGACCCGCGGTCTCAAAAGCAAATGATACTCGACACGATTTCGTCCCCAAGCATTGTCAGACTCCTTCGACCTGAGAATTGACATCCAAGGATGCACAAGGTTCATGGAGATGGATAGCAAACCTGCCTTTACTAAACAAGTTCATTCCCAGACATGATACCGTGGAACCATTGATCAGTAATCAAGTCACTTGCATAGGAACCATGGCGTAATGTGTCGTTCACTCAGGGAGCTCAATTCCGCTGAATTCATCGGCTACGGCGAATGCTGATAGTTAGGGCTCGAACTTTGTCGCGGTCGTCGCGGCCGCGATGGAAACCGCGAATTTTCCACTTTCGGCCGGCACCCGCAATTTCGGGATTCGGTCGCAACTTCAGAGCTTTATATTCGCTTCCGAATGCCTTCCTACTTCTGGAGCTGCACTGATTCCGATGATGCGCATGCGTAAACCGCGAATTATTGCCAACTGCGACATAATTGGATACTATCGAGGATACTATTCACGAATCGCAGATCACGGCGGCGTACAGTGGGCCGGCGGCGGCCGAAATTCGCCGTAGAGTTCAATAGGGACTCCATAGGCAATCTTCGCCGCCGCCGGCTTACTGTGCGGCGGTGTTGTTGCATTCTCTCGACGCGCCAACGGTTGATCTTTTTGAAATGAGCTCTCTCTCACTCCCCCATGCTGCTCTGCGTAACTGCCGTTTAAACTTTAAAGCGCCGCGCACCGTCTAACTCACTACGGACCATCGGACCTTACTAGAAATAGTTTTCCAATGAAACTCTGATTAGTTTTTTGATTCTTTGATCTTTTCCTGCTGCTTCAACCATGTCCAAGTCACAAGTGAGTTCAAAAGTTGCCGTCATGCTGACCCCCGACCAACGGGTGAAACAGTTCGAGAGAGGCGTTTTTCACGTCACTGGAAATCGTCTTTTCTACGCTTCGTGCAATATGCCGGTTGATCACCGCCGCAAAGACAGCTGCATAAAGCACCTCGGGACTGCGCATCACAAGAAGAGAGTACACGACATCGATTCTGCGAAGACGAAGAAGAGGAAGCTCCAAGTCACTGTTCGTGGGTGTTTTGATGGACTTTCGCAGATGAAAGAAGAGAGACTCGCGTCTCTCATGCTTCTGGTGGGAGCTTTCGCTGGTGCAAATATACCGCTGCACACGCTTGAGAACGAAAATCTGAAAGACTACCTGCAAACACACCTGAGCACCGTCGGAACAATACCCTCGTCTGAGCACCTCAGGCGACACTACCTAACCAAAGCATTCGAAGTACATAGAGAGATTTGAAGACTTTTCTGCGGGCAGAAACTCATTCGCACTCGTATCGACGAAACGACAGACTGTGAGGATCGCTATGTTCTCAATGTACTGGTTGTACCTTGTTGCATCAATGAAGAAGTAGATATTGAAGCCTTCCTACTCGAATGTGTCGTCCTCGAAAGCACCAATTACAAAACTGTCAGTGAAGCTGTAATGCGAGTTTCGGGCCAGTACGAGATTTCTCCCCTGAAGATCAGTGCTTTTTGTAACGGACAACGCGACTTACATGAGCAAAGCATGGAAGAGCTCACTTGGAGCGATCTACCTAAATGCCGTACACGTCACATGTACGGCTCACCTTTTGAATCTTATAAATGAGGTGTGGGTCAAAGCTTTTGAGGACACAAACAATTTGGTTTGCGCCGTCAAGAAGGCGTTCACGGCTTGTCCAGGTCGCAAGGCGCGCTTCAGACAATTTCTCGAGGAAAACCACAAACCTGTGACCAACGCGCCTGCACCCATCATGACCAGATGGAACACTTGGTTCACGGCTGCGATTCATCACGCCGACTACTTGGACGAATACTTCACCTTCTTCAGCGTGAGGCCGAAACAAGTTCAAGTTCGAATATATCGGATCTCATTGCTCTCTGTCAGTCGCAAGTGGTCAAACCCGGCTGGGAGAGCTACAAAAGTTCGCACCTCAGCTCATGTCCACTCTGACCAAATATGAAGGAAACGACATGAAGGCGCACCTGGTAATCGATGAACTCAATCTCTTACTGGAAGGGTTCGAAGTCTCCGAAGCCCGTGAGGACAACCTCGCAGCTACCCGCATCGCTCTCCGGAATTCGGCAGAGAAACTGCGCGACTACATCTCGGCAGACACGGCGAGAAAGTTTCGGCAACCCGCCGCAAACTTCTTCAGAGCTTGTCGCGTTTTCGATCCTCAAAAAGCGAAAGTCGTGCGCATGTCAGAAGAATTTGTCGCAGAACACATACCCTGGTTCGAAGACAACGATGGAGCCAAAGCAGAGTTGAAAGTTTATCAAGGACCGTTGATGACCTTGTCGCGGCACCTCATCCTGTACAGTTTTGGAAAAATGCTGCCTCGCAGTTCCCCAAACTCGCAGAGATCGCTCTTGCCTGTTTGAGCGTTCCAGTGAACAGCGTTTCCGCGGAGCGATCTTTTAGTCAATACTCGGACGTTCTGCGCGACGACAGGCGTTCGATCAAAGATTCGAACCTTTCAATGTACAACCTATTATATCAGAATTCCGGCATGATTGTTTGAGAATGCATCAGCCAGATAAGCTCAATAAAGATAACCTTCTCAGATCAGCTGCACAAATCAAGTATACAGTAGAATCCCTATATTCGCTCCCCGCTAATTCGAGGACCCCCGCTAATTCGCTATTCGCACTGATTCTTTCAGAATTTCGGTCAATTCGCCCATAGGCCCCATGTTAAACACTCCGACATCGCCGAATCCCGATAATTCGCTATTCGCACACGGGATTTCAGCGTAATTCGGACGAATTCTTCGTGTGTCACGCGTCTTTCTCGTAGATAGCTCGGATGACCGCCGCTCAAAACTGGTCGTGGTCTCAGGAGTCGGGCGGGCGTCTCGAAGTCTTGAAAAGAGAGCCGTCTGTTTCTCTGCAAGACTACTTCAGGGTGGATGCAGGCGCGTCGCCAGGGGGCTGGATGGGCTATAGCCCCTCCCAGGACCTTCCCGCGCCTGATTTGAGGGTTTGAGATTCTGTCAGGCCGGAAGACTTTTTCTTGTCACTACGCGTACAAATTGTCTTTGCAACAGGAACAGGGACGCGGATTCAGAGTTTTTCGTCCGATCCACCTGCGGAGGGATCCGCTACCGGAAATTCTTGACGTTCGGTCTTAATATAGGGAATATCGTTGCGAGAGTCGATATGAACATCAGCTAAATTATCCTAATATTCACCTTTTATGTTTTATCTTGAGGATCAACTGATGATAAAAAGGTCTTATCGAAGATCGAGCAGTTGATGGTCCCGCGCTATCGCCACCAGGGTCTCGGAAAAGAAGTCGCCCCCGCCAGAGAAAAGACTGGCGACGCACTGGGTGGATGAATCCCTTTCGATCGGCCAGTCGCAAGATCAAACCCAGAGGAAGAGGAGCCTCCGGTTGAGATCTTGGTGGTTTCGAACCTTTTCCGTTCCGCGTTCCGCGCATCCCCGGGAGAGGTTGATGTCTCCTTGCGCATCTCTGCTTGGGAAGTGTCCCACCTATTGTGAGAAGTTTTTTTTGGTTGAAGTGATGATACATTTTGGAAATGAGTAACGACCGCGCTTCATTTCGATTTCTGACAGCGACGGATTATCGTCGTGATGCCATCGAGATCCTGACGTCTTGACAAGTTCCAAACGGTGTAACAGCGACACTTTGTTAGCTGACGTCGAACGTCAGGTGCACCAAATAGAATCTCCGCTTGTGCGATATTGCTTTTCGCACCAAAAATCCCCGCACCCCGGGAACAGTCTCGCGCCCCCAGGTTGGGAACCACTGGTCTAGAGCATGGCTGAACGAGTTATTTGGGCCGCCCGTTTAGACATCCCGATAATTCGCTATTCGCAGAACTTACCAGGTTGTGACTCCCAAAAAATGCGAATTAAAGGGATTCTACTGTAATTTGTTTCCATCCTCTCTTTTTTCGCCTACCTCTCGCGCACATTCGGAGCGGGCAAACAAATCGCGGCACCGCGATTTTCGCCAAGAAATGCCGCGACGTCGCCGCGAATTCCGGGCCAAAATACCGCGATAGAAACCGAGCCCTACTGATAGTCATCCACTCTGCTTATACCCGGGTACTCGCGCGAAAAAAAAATCAACAGTGAACCTCTCAATCTCACGTTTACGCGGGTTATTCTTTCGATACCAGCAACTTCAGCCGAGCCCGGAAGGAGATTTTCGTCCGCCGGCAACGCTCTACGCGAGAGACGGTGCTCGCTGGATTCAACAACACTGACGAAAACCTTGTTCATACATGATAACAGAAGTTACCTCCCATAGCTATCTGTTTGCAACCCGAAAACATTACCATAAAACAAAGCTTATATGAATCGTTTTTTTGCCTGAATTATTATCATTCCGGCCGATCATAATATCTTGGGTTTCCGCGGAGAATCGCTCCGAGATTGTTGTTCTGCGGCGGTGTACCTTTGCTCGTAGGGAGCTCACAACCTTCCCCCGGCCAACCAGCTCATTATATGACGGCGCGAGCAGGCCGCCGTCGGAGGAGGCCATGGCGCTTACCTCTGTTCTGGAACCGCAAGAACCGCACCACTTCTCTGGTTTCGAAATCGCAGGGACCTCGGCGTTCTCGCGGCTCAAAACCACGGCTCTGTGGAGGGACAAAAGTGTGATGTTTCATTACTCATAGCACACAGATTCGTTTATGTTTCATAGCGCTTCTTCCCGATGTGACATGATTGTTCCTATCCCAAGTTTCGTTGACATTCGTCCCTCGTTTTCGACTGGCAGCTCTATCCAGCTCGGTCTGGGAGAGCCTTGAGCATCCTCTGCCTTCTGCTCTGAGGAAATAGCGAATTTCCTAACCCTCAAATCCTGTCGATATGTCCGCACTCGGGAGGGCTTTCGATTAAAAACTCAGTGTTTCCTACTGAAGTGGAAGGAGAAACGGAGGATCCTCGTTTTGCAAGGGGAGGTCTGTAGAAATGAAAACTCGCGGAGTTGAAGAGGGGAACGAACCGCGTTGTACACGTATGTGATCCACGTGTTAACTCTGGCACCCTTTGTGAATTGGAGCTCCGTGAAATACCTAAAAGCAATCGGATTCCAAGCTATGGATCCCGGACATCACTGGTGGTATGGCAAATGATAGCGAATGATTTCTCGAGCGAATCCGAGCTCTTTATGCAACGTGAGAAACACAATGTACCGACTTAAACCACCGAGTGCCGACTTGAGAACATAAAGTGGTAACTTCGAACCACGAGGTCGCAACTCGAACCGCGGAGCCGCGACTTGAGAACATGAAGTGGTAACTTTAAACCAAGAAGTGGCGACTTAAACCACAGAGTGGTGACTTGAGAACTCAAAGTGGTAACTTCGAACCACGAGGTCGCGACTCGTACCGCGGAGTGGCGACTTGAGAACATTAAGTGGTAATTTTTAATCAAGAAGTGGCGACTCAAGCACATTGAGTGGCAACTTTAAACCATGAAGTGGCGACTTAAACCAAGAAGTGGGGTCTAGAAAACATTAGGGGAGAGGACCCGATTATGGGACAGTGCCTAATATGAGGAGCTCATTTTCGAATCGCGTCAAGTCCTTTTTTCGATTCCGAGTAAATCGCGTTTCTACTACTGATGAACCATTGAGCGCTACAGAAGTTGAATTTTCCCAGTCTTTTGAAGTGGAACGCATGCGAGTTCCCATGAATTGATATTCTTTCATGAGGCACAATGCAAGGGGGACTCCATTCCCGTTGAAAACTGGGAATCGGCGAAAATGGACTAACGGTTCGAAAATGAGCCCCATATGGGACACTCCAGATTTCCATGAAAAACATGTGATTCTGAGGAAACGTTAACATTAATGGATGCACGTTGGGTCGCCAAGCAAATATCACGAAGCGGCCTTGGAGTTCATTTGTTTTCCCGGAATAGGTGGCTCGAACACTGTATCTCGACGACTCGAAATTTCCGAGGAGCTCTCCGAGACAAGGAACTCGTGGCAAGATTTCCGACTGAGTCATCCTCGAAGCTTGCGATATTGGGCTCGGAGGAAGTTTACCACATTTCCGTATTCCACTGACACAAGCCTCTGAGAGTTGTCCCACATTGGGACCCCATGTGTCCCACATTGGGAACCCTTCTTTCTTCCGAAGACTCCGAGTC
This sequence comes from Neoseiulus californicus, assembly GCA_028455905.1. Lineage (NCBI taxonomy): Eukaryota > Metazoa > Arthropoda > Arachnida > Mesostigmata > Phytoseiidae > Neoseiulus > Neoseiulus californicus. The sequence goes on from JAMQGS010000006.1 coordinate 13,116,424, forward strand.
AATGATCGATCGCAATTTATCTTGGAAACTGAGAGTGCTGTAGCGAACCTGCAAGTGTCTGCTTGCAGCCCTATGAACGGAGATTCGAGTTACCATGCCAGGTTCCAAGAGTTGTCTACCGTTCGAAGACGCAATCGATTCTAGAAAAAGTGTCCCATATTATGGTCTCCTCCCCTATGTGACAACTTGAAACCACGAAGTGACGACTTAAACCAAGAAGTGGCGTCTAGAAAACATCAAGTGACAACTTGAAATAAGGAAGTGGCGACTCAAACCAAGAAGTGGCGTCTAGAAAACATCAAGTGACAACTTGAAATAAGGAAGTGGCGACTTAAACCAGGAAGAAGCGATTTAAAAACATTAAGTGGAGACTTAAAACATCAAGTGAAGACTTAAAACATCGAGTGGCGACTTAAACCACCAAGTGGCGTCTAGAATAAAAGACACAAAAACGTTACAGTCCGAAACGTGACGATTTTTTCCCGGAGGTGAGCGCATAAACGGATCCTCCGTTGAAACCCACTTCCAAGCTGACCTATCCCAAACTTGACTCCGACAGATGAACTTCGCGAACATGAGAGCCCGTCAGGTTCCCCTGATGTCCCGGTTGCCGCCCACGAGCCAGAAACCCCTTTCTGTCTTCATCCAGACTCGCGGAGGGCAACCCCCCCCCCACCCAAAAAAAAGGGGGGAATTTCCCCCCCGGGCCGTGCCCCCCCCCCCCCCCCCCAACCCCCCCCCCCCCCCCCCCCCCCCCCCCCCCCCCCCCCCCCAAAAAACCCCCCCCCCCCCCCCCCCCCCCCCCCCCCCCCCCCCCCCCCCCCCCCCCCCCCCCCCCCCCCCCCCCCCCCCCCCCCCCCCCCCCCCCCCCCCCCCCCCAACACCCAAAAAAAACCCCCCCCCCCCCCCCCCCCCCCCCCCCCCCACCCCCCCCCCCCCCCCCCCCCCCCCCCCCACCCAAAAAAAAAAAAAACAAAAAAAAAAAAAAAACCCCCCCCCCCCCCCCCCCCCCCCCCCCCCCCCCCCCCCCCCCCCCCCCCCCCCCCCCCCCCCCCCAAAAAAAAACACCCAAAAAACAACCCCCCCCCACACCCCCCCCCCCCCCCCCCCCCCCCCCCCCAACAACAAAAAAAAAAAAAACACAAAAAAAAAAAACCACATCGGAGAGTGTTGCGAGCTCGTCGTCCGCATCATCCGGTTCCACGTCGCTCAGTGGGTCCGGAGCGGCAATAAATCCGTCACACGAGCGCTCCATCGGAGAGAGCATTTGAATCCTAGCGCGGGCTGCGTCCATGCAATGAGTTGAAGGGAATTGGACATGAAACGGTCACGTAAACTTCTAAAAACCGACGGGGAATGGTCGATTAGATGTCTCAGATGCCTGATGGCATGAATTGCGCAGATTCAAGCCGACAGAGCCGAAACAAATGACAAATCAAGTCGGTCTGACGCACAGCAATGGGCAAGCCTCGAAGGACACCTTTGCATGTACAATTGCGAGAGGGCGAGGGAGGGCGACACTCTGATTCGAAAAAGCCCAGTTAGGTTCGCCTTGCTTCCGAAAGTTTCATCTTTCGGAACGCTTCAGAACCTTGTGTTTTTTCCATTAAGAAGTGGCAATGCGGTGCGACTCAATCCAAACACCGATGGCAATGAATGAAGAGACGGGCACGAGGTGACGAAATGTAAGCAGTATTGCGTTATATTGGTTGATATCGTAGCCTCGTTAGTGTCTCAGACTGTGACACTAGCGGGAATTAAAGTTAAACTCTAAGCTAGCGGAGTTGATCGGAGAAATTTCCGCCGGTATCTTCCGAAAGTTGCTCGACGTTCGGGTTTGTTGTGGCGGCAGCCGTTCTAGGCGCTCTGCGGAAATCATGGAGGAATGGATCGGAGGATGCTAACATCAAATGCATTACGTCTTCATTCGTTACCAGGCGGCTCCTATTTTACGGCTGTGATGGAGCCTATTGTGCCGATATACAGTCGACCCACCCGCTTACCCCCTAAGAGACTCCTCGGGAATCGGTACGTCTCCCCCCCCTTATATCCGGTTTCTCCTATATCCGGTGAATGATGTCTAAGCTCGAAAACAGATCAAAACATCGGTTCGCAAGAAATTCGGTTGCATACATCTTCATTCTATGAAAAGACCGTCATTTTCAAAACGACTTCTCGTTTTTTACGATCTGTATCCAATGTGCCAAGATTAGTGACTGAAATCGTCTCTCAGGCAGGTGTCTCTTATAAACGGTTCTTATAACATGGGACCTATGGAGCCGGGATCTGAAAAAATCTCTTTTATCCGGTTTTCTCTCATATCCGTTTCTTATAAGCGGGGTTTTAACAGGGCTCTATGGAAGAAAAATCGGGGAATCTGGATCGGTCTCTCATATCCGGTTTTCTCTTACCGGCCTATTGGGTCGACTGTATCTTGTTCTGCGCTTCTTGTGCTTCCTCGCTCAAGAGACCGATAGGCAACGATGCCTCTGAAACGATATGAGCGCAATGGGTGAGTACCTTGTGGACAGTGTTTGTCATTGGGTACCATGAGTACAATGCGACATACAGCTCTGCAGGTTCTCGGCAAAATACGTCGAACTTATCAGCATCGATTTGGCTGTTGCTGTTGATGGCATCCAATATGGCCCCGAATCTGACGATGAGCCGGTGATCGACATCAGTGATTTCAGCGGTTATCGATGCAGCTGCAAACAATCTGCGGGATGTGTTCCCGTCATTCGATGTCCCGCTTAACATGATCCACCTTGATCCCGAGTCGCTGTCTGAAACTGTCCTGTATGGTTCTCTTGCGTGCTTGTTTGATGGCGACGTACTCCGCAGTCGCTGGGAAACGTTTGGAATCCAGACTATATGCGATCTTCAACACCGCTTCCATGAACTTGATCCTTGCGTGTAGCGGTGACATCGACAAGTGATGTTGGGAAACCGTTCCCGCCCGCTCCAAAACCGAAGGCAAGTTGTTCATATCTTTGGACGTGGTATTGCACAACGAGCACCGCTGCATCCCAGGGGTTTCGTTGATTATCTGGAGTATTTTACCATCAATCATGGACAAAATCAGCTCAAAAGAAATTGTGATTGAGCTGCCGCGGAGGGTGCAGGTCAGACTCTTCAAATTCCGAATTTCCGCTCCCACTCTGGTGATCTCTTTCTTGATGACGTCCGAATTTCCTTCTCGAAGCAGAACCGTAAGGGACGACAGAATCTCGTCGAGGACGGGTAGGGATTGCACCAGTACAGCGTCTCCGGTGAATTTGTACTTCGCAGTCTCAAGGGGACGAGAGACGTCAGAAAAATACTCGCATCGGACACAGCGACATCGAAGAAGCTCCGCCTGTACTCCGGATGGCCCGAAGAGCCATCGCAACCCCATTCAGATATCAGAGTGACTTCTGAATCCATGGCACCAAGGTCACCCATGCTGCTAGACATCAGCAATCGCTCACTAGTGTGATTCAAAAGCTCTTGCAGGCCAACGCGGGCGCTCTCCTTGTCGATGTGCAGATTGTCGGGATAACATGTTTTCTTCACCGCAGTCACTTGGCGATACGTTGGAAATACGTCAACTCCGAGCTCTTTCAGCTCCATCCGTATGTATTCGTATTGGAACTTCATCAGCGATGCCCCGAGGAGGAGTCCACAAGCTCTCTCCGCAGAGAGTTTGGGCAGCTCAGCCGCTCTCCTGAGGAGCTCCGACTCGTACTGATGTCGGATTTCCGTCACCCTCATCCTCTGGGCTCTCTCCGCGCATTCTGAGAAGCTCTTCCTTGGTCGACCCCTTCGATTCCTGGGTCGCGGCTGGTTGCTCGTCTTCGGACGGAGATACATCACTTTTTTCAACCACTTGCCGTAAACGTGCTCAAAGTTTCGTTTTTGATGCGCGGTTTTTTTCATATTGTGGGAGAGCGTCGGGAGAAATGTCTTCCCGAGGTAGTGCCTCAGCATTTTGAGCTGATTGGGCATCAGTCTGGAAGAGCCTGCACTCAAGGCTTGCATGCAACGGTCCAGGTTGCGGTCATTGTTGCTCGCAATTTGATAAAGCCGCTGATGAGTAACGGAGAACAATGCAGGTTCCATCACAGGCGATCACTGGATTTCCGCACTAGATTGGTTCTCGAAAGCTCACACTTTGCCGCAATCAAATTCTGTACCTTGCAAGATCATTCCTGACTGTCACTGTTCGGGAAAAAAAGAAAGAGAGAGTGCGACACCGATGCCGATGTTGACGTTTACTATTCGGGAAAAGCTTACAAGCGAGGGAGGAAAGCCAGAGACCGATGTTGACGTTCACTATCCGGGAGAAGTTTGGGAACACGACCAAGAGCTTCCCTGCTGTCAATAATGCGCTTCTCGACTTGGCGCCATGATTTAAATCGAATCCAAGACTCGTTCCAGATCTTGAGCGTATCTATCGTTAGAAGTAGTGCGCGCGCTGATAATCATGAGCACGCAAAGAAAGTAGAAGTGGTCAAATTGTGAGCCCGAACCGTGAGAAGTCATCCTCTGCATGCCGCTGCTCCATTCACCACCAAACGCTCGGGGCCATGTATCACTCCACGCTCCCCAAATATGACACCTGCGATGGTCTTCCAGGTCATCGAGCCGTTCGCTTGTGAGCCTTGGGCACCAATTCCGAGAGCTCAAATGTTCTCGATTCATGTTCGGAATGTTCATGTTCATGTGTTTGAATCCGGTTTGGTTCATGTTGTTCGGAGCATCGGTCAACCACGGCCCTTGATCCGCTCTCTGTGTGTTGATCGTGGACAACCGTATTTCAGGAGCGTTCCGCTCGAAAAAGTTGACCTGCGATTCTCTATGTGGCCGACCAACAAGGGAATGTTCGACCAAGATCTACTCTCTGGCACCCGCAAGTAAGGTCATCCGTTAGATTCGGTCATGTGCATAGAGCCGACAGGAACTCCGAACGATTCAATTTAATAACAAGCAGCGGTGCTTCTTCGCTCATCATTTATTTCAACTCTGTGACATTTACTGCTTCGTATTTACTTTTTTTTCAAGTTTCGAATATCTAGGATTCGGTGCACAACCCTCCAGTAGGTCTTTGGCGCTTTCGTGCTGCGATTCAACTGCTCGCAGTGATGCGCGCTGTGATGGCATCGGTGTCCATTGAGTCGCACCGCATTGCCACTTCTTAATGGAAAAAACAAAAGGTTCCGAAGCGTTCCGAAAGATGAAACTTTGGGAATGCTTCTCCGGGGCGTAACCTAACTGGGTTTGTTCGAATCAGAGTGTCGCCCTCCCTCGCCCTCTCGCAATTGTACATGCAAAGGTGTCTTTTGAGGCTTGCCCATTGCTGTGATCACCGTCAGACCGACTTGATTTGTCATTTGTTTCGGCTCTGTCGGCTTGAATCTGCGCAATTCATGCCATCAGGCATCTGACACATCGAATCGACCGTTTACCATCGGTTTTTAGAAGTTTACGTGACCGTTTCATGTCCGATTCCCCTCAACTCATTGCATGGACGCAGCCCGCGCTAGGATTCAAATGCTCTCTCCGATGGCGCGCTCGTCTGACGCATTTATTGCCGCCCCGGACCCACTGTGCGTCGTCGATGGCGAGTTGCCGGTCAAAAGCCATCTCGACCCGGGAGATTTCGCCGCCGCCCACGCTGGGCCGCAGCCCCCCGCCGGAAAATCAGGCCATCAACGCCATTAGCCGGGAGAGCTCCCCGGAAATCGAGGCCGCGCCCAAAGAACGGAGCTGTTCGCCGGTCCAAGACACCCAAGGCACCTCGCCGGAGATCGTGGCCACCGCCCCACAGGAGAACCCAGGCCCACCGATCCCAACGGTCTTCGACCCCCCGTCCCCTGCGCTTCCTGCGAGCGACGACCCCGCCACAAAGCTTTTCCCGTTTGTGGTGCGGGCGGTGGCCCGGCACGACACGGCCGCCGCCGCGATTGAGGAGCTCCGCCTGACAACGGGGCCGTCGCTGATGTCGAGGTACGCCAATGTCGCCTACTACGTGGGCGACCTGTATCTAGAGTCGCCACGGGTGCGCGAACGATTCGTCGCCAAATACGAACAACATCTTCAGTAGGTAGTCGACAGGGTCGACAGAGGTCATGTTCTCTTGCTCATATAAATCTGGATTGATCTCGTTGACGGTTTCTGTGTTATTTGCTGAATTGTCAGTACCAGTGAGCGTCATAAATGCTTCAGCTTGTGCGTTCCTTCGGAGATTGGATTGTTATTGTAGCATACCGAGCACATTGTGCATCCAATTGTTGTGGGAACGTTTTGCCAGACAGTAAATTTCCGTCTGGCGTCGTCATCCATCACATGATGCACATTTCCAGGGACTCCGCCGTTCCGTTTCGTGCACGTTGCGCAGTGTCGAAGAGACCACTGACATCACAGACATAATCGTTTACGCTGCGCGTTATTCTCGATTCTCCACCGTAGGGGGCAACATCAATCGCATTCTGTATCCTACTGTTCGACTAACCAACCGGTGTCATTAGGTGGCACGTTGCGCACTCGAATGTCATCCTCGGTTGTTCTGGCGCCATCGCAGTCGACGCCAAAGACGCCTGAAATCTTGATTCAGTAGGTCGTATCGGCGTCCGTGACCAACTGCTTCGTCTTCAACTCGCCTGCGAGGAAAACGGACTAATTAACAAAGAGCTCTGTTAACTAGAGTTCAGATTGAATTACCAGGCCGCCTGTCGATGCAGTCTGTCTGAACTCACTCATATCCTAAGTGTTACTGCGCAGAGCAGACGATCTTGACTGATGACAAAGATGTCGTCTGGTTTGCCCGCAACCGATTGCACATATGTCCAGTTTATCACTAGAATAGGCGTCTTGTGCAGTTCGTATCAGAGTTATTGTGGTTTCGATCGACCTGCGATTATGAAATATATCCAATAATTAGTCTGGGAATCTTATCTGAGGATGTTTTAGGCCACGGAGCAATGCGCATGCGCAGGATGTGCAACAGAGCATGTCACTGTAAGATGTGCACGTTGGTACATGCACGTTTACACCGGTATGAAAGAGAACGTCATCGCCAAAACCAATCACTTGGTCTTCACACGCCGACGAGGCAACATCTCATCGCTCTCATCGGTGTAATTCCATTTTCATTCTGTCGAGTGCCATCATCATTGTTCATCAACAACTCATTCATCATCATGGCATCCTCATCGTCATCAACAGCCAACACGTGCGTGGCGGTTCAAGGTTGGTTGGGTCGACGTGGCAGTGCCACTATCGATCTGAACGCCCGAACCCGGAGCGGTTGCAGCGTATTATAGATACTCTGAGTCACTGCGACTGGCTCCGGACGATGTGCACGTTGGTAAATGCACGTTTACACCGGTATAAAAGAGAACGTCATCGCTAAAACCAATCACTTGGTCTTCACACGCCGACGAGGCAACATCCCATCGCTCTCATCGGTGTAATTCCATTTTCATTTTGTCGAGTGCCATCATCATTGTTCATCAACAACTCATTCATCATCATGGTATCTTCATCGTCATCAACAGCCAAGTTTCCGGGTCACGTGCGTGGCGGTTCAAGGTTGGCTAGGTCGACGTGGCAATGCCACTATCGATCTGAACGCCCGAACCCGGAGCGGTTGCAGCGTATTATAGATACTCTGAGTCACTGCGACTGGCTCCGGACGATGTGCACGTTGGTACATGCACGTTGGTACATGCACGTTTACACCGGTATAAAAGAGAACGTCATCGCCAAAACCAATCACTTGGTCTTCACACGCCGACGAGGCAACATCCCATCGCTCCCATCGGTGTAATTCCATTTTCATTTTGTCGAGTGCCATCATCATTGTTCATCAACAACTCATTCATCATCATGGCATCCTCATCGTCATCAACAGCCAAGTTCCCGGGTCACGTGCGTGGCGGTTCAAGGTTGGTCAGGTCGACGTGGCAATGCCACTATCGATCTGAACGCCCGAACCCGGAGCGGTTGCAGCGTATTATAGATATGTACTCTGAGTCACTGCGACTGGCTCCGGACGTTTTACGTCCGTTACCGGTCGCAAACTACCCAGACAGTCGCAAATGCCACAATATGTCGAGTGTCGAGAGCCCACTACCATATTTACCGTATTCCGGCGTAATTACCGGCACTGCTCCGTGAAGGGCACCATCTCACTAACACGGCCCGCCTGAGGAGTATCGAATTTATTGCCCGGCATCTCTTTTTGTGTGCACCCTCCGAATCCGAAGGGAGCAGTATCACTTGGACTGGGCAGAGAGGAATACCAGGTTCGAGCTATAAGCACAGGGCGCCGGATATTTTTGGGGGGGGGGAGCATTTGATACTCCTATCCTCGGGTAGGAAATTTTCTGCGAAACGTTACCAGGTGATACCGCGCTCAGCCCCTGCAGACGAGTTGAACTCAAGCCATGTCCGTTTGAATCATCGGATGTTATGGCGACACGTTTGAACAGGGTAACTTGAATTCAGCAAACACGTTCCTCACACAACATCGAGACGCAAGCCAAGTCAAAGAGTCAGCCCGGCTGTCGCTGCTTGTTGGAAAGCCACTAATCTGATTTCAGGAATACATACCTTGGATCAACTATCCGACGATCGACTTGCTTGGCCAATTACGCTTGAGATTCCTCTTGACATATCTTCAGTATTCGTCTCCAGCAAGGCCGCGACTTTGCGATTGACCTTAAAATCAACCCCTGGCATCCTGATTTTGCCGAGGTCGCAGCTAATTAGCGCGAGTACCCAGAGGTGTGGACAATCGAAAACTATTCTGACGAAAATGCCCTTAAATTAGGAGAAATACGCCACTTTGGAGCCGGGCTCTCCGGTGTTCCATGAATTCCTTCTATGCACTAGCGCCTGCTCTTTTCGTACCGGGTAAAATCCGCGACTTTCCCTTGAATCCCTGCCCGCTATCAATCGAGAATGCACTGAAAGTACATTCGCGGGCTCGGCGGATCTTGACCGCGGTTTCGTCCTCGCAATCTTCGGGTACTTGGAAAGCGCGGTTCCAACAAACGCGGTTCTTTTCCACCACTGACAAGAGAGACAAACGGTATTGTCCACAGATTCCATGCCGATTTTCGGCATTGTCAGTAGAGTTCGGACATCGGCTGCGTTATCGACTCCTGGGGATTGCTGAGACCCCAGAATCGGAGAGCGACTTCTGATGCGAATCTGTCAGCTATTTGAAAAAACCAGACCAGAATGGGTCGCCTGATGATGGAGTTTGAGCTCGTTTCCGGCTGACAAGTTTCACTCGGGAACGAGCGAGGATGTAGCACGTGATGATTCCTCGGAAGGGACTAGAGCAGTGTTGCTCAAACCGTGGCCCGCGGGCCAAAAGTGGCTCGCGAGGCCATTTCTGGCGGCCCGCGACGCGTGACTCGTATCTTTGGGAAAACTCCAAAGCATGCTCTGCAATGGAACTCATAATAGGCAGGCACCGATCTCACAACTAACAAACGGCCACTTGGGGCATCTTCTCCGTCTTTCAACAACAAACCTTGAACAATCCTTGGGAACCTCGGGATGAATTGTGGATCCCCTTCTTGTTGCGGACAAAAATCAATATGCGTTACCCACATATCTATGTGCCATTTACCTGACTCTCGAAGTAGAAATGGTATAATGAATATCACAAGTGAATAACGGGCATCCCTTTGGTGAGAAAACTTGTGTAGAACCTTCTGGCCCGCGGTGGATTTCCGACTTGCAGTTCGGCCCGCGGTGGAAATCCAATGAGCACCACTGGACCAGAGTGAAAGCTCGTTACAATTAATATCGATCACAACCAATTCTCAATGTAACAAAGCAAAAATTTATTTCCGTTCGGCCGGTCTGCCATACTGTCCGGCGTTGAGAATCTCTCGATGCAACGAACTTTTGCTACGGAAAACCGAGTTTGCCGGTCCCGGGGATCGTTTTGATGAGCTGAAACTGTGATGCATCAGAAGAAGGAGAGAACGCGGCAGAGGTATTACATCCGATTGCTTCGTCTAACCTTGAACAATGTTTTCTGATCAAATCGGGGGAGAAACGCTAGCGTTATGACTTAGAGCACTTATACTCCTCGAAATTTTGTGATCGAATTGGAGTATCACGGCAATGCAAGTGATCCCTGACCCAATGAATCTCAGGAAGTTTTGAATGTTTTGAGCGAAAACTGAAGCTTCAAGGACGTCGAGATCTTCTCGGAATCGGAAGACTTCCAATTCCATACGTGTCTCGGGCCCAAAACTTCTCGAAAGATGACTTTCTATGCGCAGACTCGTCGATATAAAACATGAGCCTCTCCATGCAAGCTCCAGGAGTTGTGCAGATAAGCCCACGGCGATGGACGCCAACCAAAGCATATTCTGGGGGCGCCCGGCGAGTCTAGCGAAGAAGAGGACCACCAGCATGAAGAATTCGGTGTAGTACAAAGCGAGTAGTTTCGCGAAAATTGAGTTGATTTTCTGGACGCTGTCTCGGATTTCCCATTTGGTTTCACTCAGGCTGAAGGAATATTCTCCCGCAAGCATTGATTCCAAAATCTCGCTGTTGCGTCGAGTCAAGCTCACGAGAATGTCGGTGTAGATTATGAAGACGCTGAGCATTATCAGTTCTGTGTGGAGGAATATGATGGCGTTGCAGATCTCGATCGAGTCGTGAGTTTGTAGAATTCTCCAAGTTTGTGGCCCTGTATAAGGGGTTGCACAAAGCACGGGAAAGATGACGTCTCTGAAACGTCTTCCGCGTGGTTGCAGCAGACTCTGAATCTCCCCTCGACGAGTCGCGAGGATGAGTTGAGCAGAGAAGCCGGAAATGAGGAATATGAAGCCGCCAATGTCGCTCGTTATCTCGGCAAAACTTACCCCTGCCCCCAGCGCCGAGCAGAATAACAGGAATGATGGAACGATGCCCGTGAACAAGATCCACCTTGTCGGAAGTAACACTCGTCGCAGAAGTTTTCTCCAGGGTGCTTGAGGGCCTCCGACATCTATGCCTTGCACTAAACAAACCAGGTCGAAAAACCAATCGGGTGAGGCTTGCATGGATTGTGAATGATTGGAGAACTATCACTGCCCGTGGAAGGTGCCGGCCGGGCTCGAGGAATGATCGGCAGAAACCATGCAATATACGTGAGTGGTGAAAGCTGGCTCTAAGATGATTGGTCATCACTCCATGGTCACGCGGGAAGCCACACAAAAGACTTTTGTTAGTATGCATCAGCTTTGTTAAGAGTCCAGTCTTTGGTGAATGGTGACCCCATGCCGGACGGATATTCCGAAGGAGCCGACATTGTCCCGATGCAAGGATTGGCGATAGAAACTGCCCACAGGCTGGAAACTTGTGTACAATTACCCTGCATTATTCCGTGCAAACAGATAATAACGTCTAGTCGATACCTCTGTGTAGACCAGGGATGTGCGTCTGCCGAGACAATCCGAAACATCCATCAGCTTGATGGCAATACCTTGTCGACTTAGAAGCAATTATTCCGATTCCCGCGACCCTACATTGAGTGATGATACCTGCTGCGACTCCACTGGTCAATCTGTGTCTACCGGTCTTCGAATCCCGGTTCAAACTGCATCCGGGTTTTGAAGACTGGGCTATTGAGGAGTTCGGGGATCAGGCCCGCGATCTCGCATACCATCCGGTAGAAACATCGGATCCAAACAACGATTTCGGCTGGCCAATAAGAGAAGGACGCAACTGGTGCCCACTCGCATTTCTCCCGCCAATAGCTTCGTGGTGCGAGCTGTATAGGCTGATAAGCTGAGTCGGTGCAGTAAAGATCCACCAGGTGATCACCCTGCACTTGCTAAATCCCTAGTACGAGCAGCAGTCAGAAAGCGTAGACTTCTAGGAAGGTCGAGTGGCGCGGCAGACCCGTAAGCCTACTTTGCTCACCCGAGTAGGCGGCTCAAGTCGCAGCCTGAGTTGCGCCGCTTAACGCTTTACTGGAACACTTCGGTACTGTACTACAATGGAATCCCGTTATAAGGGACTCGGATATAAGGGACATCCGGTTATAACGGACCGATCACTCGGTCCCGGCCGGGCCAATGGGACCTCCAATGTTTAGCAACTCGGTTATACGGGACCATAATCTAGCAAACTCGGATATAACGGACAAAAAAAATCGACTCCGACATGATTTGAGAAGGAACCCGCGTTTAAAGTATCGCATGAATCATCATTGTGCCGAACTCCAAGGCAGATCACTGCTCATAATCGGTATCAGAGCTAGCGAGGCTTGGAGGTATCTTGGTGGACCAATCAAAGCCGGAACCCTACTGTGGTGTTCAGTCCTGCGCTTCTTTTGAATTTTCGCCGTACCATCCATTTGAGACAGGAAGCCCGGAATCTCTCGTCGAATCATCCAAAGTGAATTGAAACCGCCCTGGGGGTCTCCAGGGGTGACTCGGATACAACGGAACTCGGATATAAGGGACTCTTTTCGCCGGTCCCTTGGAGTCCGTTATAACGAGATCCTACTGTAATTGTAAGTAGCAGCAGCGATTCAATCCGAATGCTGGAAAAAGAAAGGAGAACCGAATGCTGCTCTCGATTCCCGAATGCGCATTCCTCGAAACCAGAGCGTGCGACGCCCGCCACACCGTGGACGGCAACCTCATCCCGCTGGTGTCGTCACTCTGGGACCTGGGAGTAGGGGGGTGGGACCTCACATTTCGCTCACATGCCGTCAATATCCCCCGTGCCGCTGGCTGTATCTCGGACCTCCTACTACACACCTCCGACATTCAAGACCCGACCCCAATATGACCCTCTACAACAGTCCTTCTAGCGGGACTGGCATCTTGAACGGATGAGACCTGAAAATCGCATGGGATCGGACTTGGAATCTGAAGGTCTCTGCCTACGTTATAAATTTCTTTATTTATTTAAATCGTCCAAGGATCATCGCAACGAGATATAGAGAGGCTGACCTCATATGTATCTTTCATCGCATTCCTCTCACGCTCACACATATCATCACCGGTCTACAGGCACCAGTATACTCGCATCAACCAAGGCTTGCGAGTCTCCGCACGCCGGAGTTCTGCTAGGACACTCCGCGACTGTCAGGGCCATCATGAATGGGAATCTAGACTTCGGTTCCTGAACACTCCCAAAGGAGGCTAGTTCGCTGATGATTCTATCGACTGTGACGACAGCGTTGATCTTAGGCGAAGATGAGCTGCAAACATCAGCCGAACTCCATCCGAATGTGGGGCTGACAATGAGTGTCGGCCTGGGATCATGTGATTTCCACAAAATTCCGGAGTACCACCTCTTCGTGCAAATAAAATCTCTCTTGGCTGGGACTAGGTACTCCCGTGTGCTCCAAGATTCTCAATGCCGCTCAACTGAAAACCCGGGCCGATATGAGCTGGGTATCTCACGTTTCGTTATCAAGGCGATATCTTGGCCTTGGAGAACAGAACGGTTATGTGACGTGACCAGATGAGCTTCCGACGCCCAGTGTGAGCGGAAGTTCCGGGACCCGCGATGGACTGGCAGCTGACGGCGACAAAACCTGTTTGTTGACTCATATGGAGCCCTTCACGGATTGTGGAGTATGAGATCGAGGCTCTCCGATCGGAATCGGCGAAGGGTGATCCGTCGGATCCCTACTCGGTGACTACACAAATAATTACGCATCATCCGAATCAATAAGCGAAAACAGATGATCACACCCGGCCATCCAGACACCTTTTCGGCTGCGTTGGCTTGATAGGACACACTTTTGCGACATTCATTCCCAGCAGAACGAAACAGTCGCTGAGAATCGCGGTCATGAAAGTACCCGGAATGGAGGAGTTCGTTCTCGTACTGCTTTGCCTGTTTGGTTCCGCCGACGGGAAATTTAGGTTTCACGTTTGTGCATCAGGACCTATGAAAGTAATAGAATCATTTGAAGCGTCGAGACTAGCAGCGTCCCTGTTCCCTTGCATAGTGTCCGAAGTTTTCCTCAAGTACAGACCGCCCACTGAAATCGTACTGGCGGTCTATCGACCGCTTTGTTTCGCGATAAGAACCTGCTTTGCAATGACTCCGGAGAATCGGATCACCAATCGGGAGGACTTCCAAAAAGTGAGCTCCTGTTTCATCGAACTTTGGATGACTCTCACGAGAATGGATATTTTCAAGTACTACAATCTTCCCCCGGATATAATTGCGGAGTTTGCCACGGAAAAATTCTTGCGACCATTCTTCTCTCGATCATTCGGCTGCTTTGACAGTGTTCGATTGAGCCATTTTCAGGCAGGACCCAATGCAGGAGTGAGCATATTGAAATGGATGATTGAGAGGCTTTATTAAACCGTCTCACATACTCATGAACCGGAAGCACTACATCTCTGACATGAACGGATGAGAATCATCATTTCGGATGCCGCCTAGGACGCAGAAGACATTGCATCCTGGATGACTCCTCAAATTCATTGATGGATCGAGAATGAACAATAAGACAACGAAACCACCAGTGTCGAAAAGAGAAACCGAATGTGACTGTGCTGACCGAAGTCTGGATATATACCCATGAGACCGGATGTTACGGTATCGATGGATATAGCGGGTTTTGCTGCTGTCAGAAGGATAGTGCAGCTGGTGGGGTGGCCATCTACATCGATAATGGAATAGAGTGTCGACACTTGGCGAACTACACCGAAAACGTTAAGGCATGTGCGGTGAGAATTAGGGTCAACGATAAGCTGATTGACATTGTCGGAGCGTACCGATCTCCGAGTCAGAGGGTGTCGTCACTTCCCGATTTCATTGAGACCGACATCGATCGAAATTTTGAGTAAACTGAAAGTGAAACTTTTTGAATGCATGAGAAGACTTGCTGCCCTGGGTTTCATGAACATGTGTGACGGACTGACGAGGTTAGGCAATAATTCAGCGACTGCGATCGACCACATTTTTCGGGGACGGATCCTGACAGATTTGAAGCCGGGGTTGGCACTCCAGGGTTGTCAGACACGCAAGAGGCGTCACACACAAACCCAAATAAATCAGTGAACTGGAACAGCTCCAGCAGGGGTTTGTTAATTGGCCTGAACGACTACCACGAGATGTCGGATCCCGACGAGCTGACCGATCGACTCTTGCGCGACCTAGAGAAGTGCCGCGAAGCTAGCTCAGGTACACACGAGGGATTGGCGAACGTGATAGACTATGGAAACTCGACAAGACGAGCCCGAGGAAGGGATTCTTCGAAGAGACCTTGAAGAGCTACAGGAGCAGACTCCGCGATGTTCCAAGAGCGGCCGAGGCGAACTTCTACAAGGCGAAATTCGACTTTGCGGGGGACCCAAGGGCAGCCTGGCGGATCATCAACGAACAGATAAGGGGAAAGAAACGTGTGTCACGACTGCCTTCCGCCCTCGCGGCGTCTCGGTCAGAGCTCCCTATACTGAATCAGGCGAATAGCTATACCGCGTCGATCGGTCTGCGAATTTGGGATCAGACGGGATTTAATGATTCCTACGATGACCTTCCCGATTACTCCGTCCGTAGGAGCATCTCTTATTTTCGAGCCCCATCCTTCCTCGAGTTGGAAGAGATCACCTGATTGAGAGGGTGTTCGAGACAGGGGTATACCCGCAGAAACTCAAACAGAAGACGACAATCCTAATACACAAGAAAGGTGACACGGAGGACTCGAAGAACTAGCGACCGTTATCCCTACTAAGTATCTTCAACAAGATCATCGAGAAGATCATTAGGAGCAGTGTTGGGCATAATCATGATTATAATCATAGCGATGACTATGATTTTGCCTGTAATCATAATCATAGATATGATCATAGTTATGATTATGATTATAATCATAGTCATCACTATGATTATGATTTTTATGAAGGTCGGTCTGACCACACTATGGGGGTCTATGGGAGGAATTTCGATCTGACGATACTTTTTGGAGCCTATGGGAGATATTTCAAGGTGGGTCTGACCATACTTTTCGAAGTCTATGGGAGATATTTCGGAGTCGGTCTGGCCATACTTTTTGGAGCCTATGGGAGAAATTTCGGAGTCGGTCTGACCATACTTTTCGGAGTCTATGGGAGAAATTTCGGAGTCAGTCTGACCATACTTTTTGGAGCCTATGGGAGATATTTCGGAGTCGGTCTGACCATACTTCTGGAGGTCCCCTCTCCCGCAAGCATAGCGAGCGTTTAGAGGTCGACGTCATTTGTGCCGGAGTTTTCACGGAGGGAAGCATCCAATTGTTAGTGGGTGTGATTTTCGAACGACAAACACGGAGCACCGTTGAGAATCTGAAGGTTCCGCGCCGCCATGCTCCATCGCCCGGATGCATTCATCCGCGGAGGTTCCCGTTTTCCACTTTTGGCGCACATTTTCCTACATCTTGGAAGTTGTTTCTCCGGCGCACTCTCAGAGTGATCATGGCTTCAAGTAATCCTCTGAGCAAGCTGAAATCGGCTGTTCGCCATGCTCTGCGGAGTGAGTTTTTCAAGCCTTTCCACTCGAATCTCCAGAAAATGAAGGACGAAATCAGAACGAAGAGGTGTGTCACTGCGCAATGTCTGAAGTGTGTGCCGCCCATTAAGGTAGAAACTTCAATACATCGCACTTCAAACTTGAATACGCATCTCCGTAAGCGCCACGGAGCAGCAGCAGCTATGCCTTTAGGCGCGAAAGGCCTTTAAGGCCTTTCACGTAGCAGCATCCAAGGAGATTGAGTGAAACCCGCGCAGAAGACTCAACCGAGCATCGGCAGAATTTGAAGCAGAGGGAGGGCGGGAGTTTGTGATGCAGTCCTAGGTAACCAAGACAGGCCAAGCGGTAGCTATAGAGCTGCACACGTACATATGTGTAAAGCCATGTGAAGCTGCACAGGGTTCTTGAAGACATGTTTGATCTGGTCGATGAAGAACAGAAACACTGTACAGTCGAACCCGCTTACCAGGTCTACAACTATCAAACCGGATTTTTTTCAAAAATGCCGCCACCGCCTCTGTGGTCTGCAAATCGGGTTGTCTTTCGGAATGCGCCCGCCGACTTATGGCTGAACGTAAACACACGGATGGCGAGTTCAGCGAAACTAAATCCGGGGCTTTTCGTCGGTCTGTGATAGCTGCAGCTGGGGCAGGTGGAATCATCTAGGCCCGCGAGCGTAGCGAGCGGCACTCACGAGCAGATGCCTGCAAGCTTTCGCTTCCAATGCTCTCTCAAGTCGCCGCCTTGGCGTGTTGGCGCTGCACGATTTAACTCGGCGGGCGTATTCCGAAAAAATTCCGCAAATCGCGCTGATATCCAGCCAATGTTATTGTTTCGGTATCCGACCACCTACTCCAACACACAAACCCGCCACTTTTTGCTCCTGGGTTTTTGATGGTTGCCGTGGAAAATTGCTGGGTACGTGCCAGAAAATGACTTCCAGCGGGGAAATCTCTTGTTCTGTTACTTCTCGCACGAAAGACCGGAGGAGGCGCACCAAATGGTTGTGGAGGCTTGCGGCTTCCATGCTCTGAGCCGCACACAGAGCTTCGAACGGTTCAAGCCGGCAAGTTCGAACTGTCTAACCAGGCCCATGGAAGACCACCGAAAACGTTCGAAGACGGATAACTCGAGACTTTGCTCGAACGAAACTGTGCCCAGACTCCACAAACGCTTCCAACACAGCTCGTGGTGACTCACCAATGCATTTGGAAACGTCTGAGAGCGCTGAAAAAAATTTTGAAGTCGGGGAAATGGGTCCCTCATGAATTGACCGAAAGCCAGCAAATGCGGCGAAGAACCACTTGTGAAGTGCTTATCGCCAGGTACGAAAGGCGGCCTTTCGTGCCTCGGATTGTGACCGGAGATGAAAAGTGAATCTTCTTCAATAATCCTAGCTGCGCCAGAGGTTGGGTTGACCGTGGTGGAGCGGTTCCGGCGACTTCGAGGCCAAATCGCTAGGAAAAAGGACCATGCTTTGTCTGATCTGGGATCAAAAAGGTCTGCTGCACTACGAACAGCTCCGACCGGGCGCAACCGTTTACCAGGCCCGTTACCAACAACAACTCAGAGATTTGACCTCAGCTCTGTTCGCGAGACGTCCGGAATAGCGCGAGAGACACGAGGGAAAAATCCTGCTCCATGACACTGCATCGGCTCGCAGAACAGTTGCGACGAAAGAAGTACTCGCTGAACTCGGCTGGGAAATCTTACCCCACCCGCTGTACTCCCCAGACCTTGCCCCATCTGACTACCATGTGTTCGTATCACTGGGACATGCCCTGTCGGAGCAGCGCATCGCCAATTTCGCAGAAGTGGGAAAATGGGTCGAAGATTGGTTCCGCTCAAAACCCGAGGAATTCTTCCGCCGAGGGATACGAAAACTCCTGGAAAGATGGGAGTCTTGTGTGGCTAGCGAAGGGAATTATTTCGAATAAAATCGGTATGCTGTGTTTCCTGTGAAAAAGAATTGTTTTTTCAGAAAAAAATCCGGTTTGATAGTTGTAGACCTGGTATAAGAGAACCGGATATAAGAGAAAACCGGATATAAGAGACTTTTTCCAGATCCCGGCTCCATAGGATCCCATGTTATAAGAACCGTTTATAAGAGAAAACCGGATATGAGAGACTTTTACCGATTCCCCGAGGGGTCTCTTATAAGCGGGTTCGACTGTACCTCCCAATAGGGTCCCTCGCGGGCAGCCTCTCGTTGCGAATGCTGACCTTGACAGGGAGTCTCGGATCTTCACTCTAAAATTTCGCGCGCGTAGGAACTCTGAGATCCACCGAAGGAGTTTGCCGCCTACTGTCTTCGACGGCAAAATCGAGAGGAGCAACTCATGTGGCATCGTCTCAAACGCGTCCTTGAAATTTTTATATATCACGTCGACGGAATTTCCGACGTTGATCGCATTCGTCACTTGGTTCGTAAAAAACAGCAGACTGTCTGTGGTCGATCGCTTCCGTCGGTAGGCAAACTGTCGCGGTAACAGCAGCTGCTGGCCCTCAGCATTCTGTAGCACTCTGTCGGAGATTATTCGATCCAGAATGTCACAGATGACGGGCGTCAGCGATACTGATCGTGTGTTGAGCGGGTCCGTGCGGGCTCCTTTCTTATTGACAGGTACCACCCAGGCAGTCTTGTAGAGACTTGGCGATACGGCCTCGTCTAGCGACCTCCGGCAGATGACGCTAAGTAAGGGGTTTCGCCAGGCCGAGTGCTGTTCTTTTGAAGTTACCCGATGAAAGTCCATCGGGGCTCCCACTCCATTTGGCTTTCATTTGCTGTCTTGCAGAAGTCGGCGCCGATGATGTCGTTGGGCGTCAGAACCACGTTTGACGATGGGCTCATCGATGGGGTCGTCATGTACGTTTCTTCGAATATGTCACAGAGTAGACTCGCCTTCTCTCCGTCGTCGAGCACCCTGGATCCGTCCGGTGCGAGCGAAAGCGAAAGGTCGTCCTTCAGGCGGAATCTCGACGCGGCATCCCGAAAAATCGGATGGGGTCATTCGAGTTCACGATAGTGTTCTCGAGAATGCTTCTTTGGCGGTCGAGAGATCTGCGCAGTAGTTGTTGCGACCGCGCCTTCTCGGTTTCATCTTAACTCGCATCGAGCCCCCTGAGCGTTCTCACGGGTAATCTCACGCTGCTCGCGGCACACGATCGTCGGTATCAGTAGTTCGACCACTGCATGAACCTCCTGGATGAACGGATGAGAATTGAACTGGAGGGGATGGTGGTGTTCATTGGGCTGATGGAAACGTCTGGAGGGTAAGGTCCTGGAATTCTTCCGATGGATCCACCACTGTAACTGGATCCGGGTGTCTGATCCCTTAGGTGGGGTATCACTGGGCACGACTGACCCAGGCGTGTTGTTTTAATGCCGGTGGTAATGCGAGTCCCAGATACGGAGTGTTTCAGAGTGGATGAGGTCCCCTCGTTGTTATCGAGGAGGTCGGCGTAGTCATCCCTCATTCCCGGAGTCACGATCTTCAAGGTGTTATCCACCAATCGGATGGTCTGTTCGAAGTTCGTTGATCCGATCCCGTATGTCGGAAAGTACGACATCGATTGAAATGGTGTCGTTTTCGTCGAGACCCATGCGGTGTTGAAATATTTTGTGGTGTCCGGTAACGTGGGGAGATCTGTATCTGAGGCTTGTTCGACGACGTTGAGTTTGGAGTCGGAGTCGAGAAAGAGCTTCTACATATTTTGAATGTTCGAAGTTCAAAAACACAAGAGGAAACTGGTCTATCGGAACACATCGGAACTTGATGTTCACAGTGTATGAATGTGGCATACCTTTCGAGGGTGGATTTCGAATGGACTCGGTCCTCCGAATTGTGGAGTTCTTGGTTTCTTTCGTAGAGGAAAACGTTTCTCTGATGGTATCTTGTGGTCCTGATCAGAACTCTCATCTCCGTTGATTCATAAGTCATATTGTCATATTTAGGGTCATAATCATGGACGGCAAGGACCCCTGTTCGCGTTGGAGTGTTGTATCTGAAGATCCACGCAACTCGTTGTCCTAAACGAGTCGTCCGATGAGGTTGAGACTCTAGAGGTATTTTTTCCTACTCGGAGATGGGTTTGCATATCGAATTGTCTGTTCGGTATTTGTAACGTACAATCCAATTCTGAGATGATTCATGAAATTCAGCCTGCTGATCTGCTCATTCCGCCTAGGAGGCCAGACTCGAAAAGGGGCACTCGCCCGATCGCCACCCCCCTCCACCCAGGATCTGTCACTGCTTTGACTTGTGGTATATCTGATTCCTGGTCGCTCTTCTCGGCTTTATATACTGACAGTGTTGGCGCACGCCGATTCAAGAACAGCTCTTTGTACAATAAGAGTCAACCCCAACAGAGCTTCTGAGGAACTTGGCATACGCAATGCAAGGCCCTTGAGAACGGGTGCCAACAAAACACTTCCCCAGAAGATGCTCGTGGTGCCAGTTCAGCTTCGACCCTGAATAAAACTCGCTCACCGCAATAAAGACTACGGTCGGGAGCTCACGCGGCAACCTGGATCTGATGGGATTCCAAGAACTCGTCCCAGAAAGACCTGCTCATCTCATAATACGTTCATGGCGGGGATAGCCTGAATATGCGGACATTTGAAATTCTCATCTCTCACGCTCATCACAATGCCTAATTCATACGGTAATGAGGCGGCTTTCTGTTGCCGTAGATGACCATCAGGCACCGGGAACTTTTGAATATGAAATGCTCTTGAAAAGGTCGCTCCGGGTTCTGATGAAGGATTCGCTCGAGGGTAATTCGAGTTGCTCGTGTTGTCAAGTCGTAATGCGATCTGCTTCCGCCGATCGATACGAGAAGTTTCTCGGTATCCTCACGCTAACGCTATAGCTCCCCGACGACGAGATTTTCACAATCTCATTCTCTGCTTGATACCTCTCCCAGGGAGCAACGCTGCTTCGCAAAAGCCGCTCGGAGCCGCTTGAGCTTCGCTC
Organism: Neoseiulus californicus; assembly: GCA_028455905.1. Lineage (NCBI taxonomy): Eukaryota > Metazoa > Arthropoda > Arachnida > Mesostigmata > Phytoseiidae > Neoseiulus > Neoseiulus californicus. Next base: position 13,137,882 of record JAMQGS010000006.1, read on the forward strand.
AGTTATACATATACGAATGGCTCTCAGTTTCGGACGCGTTTTATGTTTCGGCCTTCTCCTTGCACAGGGAGTGACAAGAGAATCCCCATCTGCCCCGCAGAGACCGAACACACGCAGTGCAAGAGACGAGGTTCAAGAACTATGCCAGGTGATTTGCTCCAGGGCCGCGAGTATAGGACAACTTTGCGTGCTGGTGCTCCGCCGGCTTCCCGGAGACGAGATTTCATGGAGCTATCTTTGGACGATCCCGAATGCTCACGTCTACCTCGGGGAGGAGCCAACTCTGCTCCGGGAAAACGATAGGGAAGTTCTCATTTCATGGGAGCGCGAAGTGAACCCAAAGAACTTCAGTATCAATAAGTATTGGGATATATCCAATATTTGCGGCTGTGCCTTCTGTGACAGAAAACAAGGATATTTGAACATTTTTCGTATTGAGAAGCGCGTCCTCATTCAAGTTCGAGAATTCTTGCCATGGAAAGTTGCGAGAACGGGGAAGCACCGCCTACGAAGCCAGTTATCGAAACACTTACGGCTTTTCAATTACATGCATCGGTATCGTGTCGTATTCGTCGTGCTCAGGAAGATTGAGGAGGACTCTCATCTAACAACATTCGTCGTGAGGCGCTCCGGACAAGTTTCGGTCACCGGCGTGATGAGTCTTGTAGTCGACGAGTTCAATGTGGACCAGACGAATTATGTTTTTCGATCGGTGCTGTCCCCCCCTAACGGCAGCGAAAAATTGGATTTCGGATTGTTTTCAATTTGCGCTGGTGAGGATCCGGACATGTGTATCCTGCTGGAGGACTGCCAGAACGTGAGTACCAAATGAAGCTGAGTTGTTTTTCAGATCCCTTCGTCCGTCTGCCTCCTCTTGGGACTGCCTTCTTCTCGGATTCCAAACCAACCTACTGTTTCGTGAAAGTCCTTATGGACTCCACGGCAAGGTTTGCCGGTTCGATCTGCCACGCCGGCGCTCCAGAGATATCAGATTGTCATTCCGTTCCCCGTCCCTGAATGCGTCTTGATTTCTCGGCCAAGTCTAATTGGTTGAGGCAGCTGCGGATTCTCGATAAGTGCTTTGAGAACAACATCCGAAGACCCCTGAATCGGCTCCTTGAGCCATGCATGAAATTTCGATCTGTTTCTGGAGGCCTTCGAACCTTATATCGCGACTCGACACCCCTCGGTGGCTTCATTGAATTATTGCGCGCCCTCAGTCCTCCAGCGAAGCGTCCCTCGGCTCTGAGACTCCAGATGGTCAGCCTCTCTCCTCAGGGCGATTGAGATGCAATAACAGCTGGTTGCGAGGAATACCGTTACAATAAATGCCAAGTTTCGAGTGGTAATGTTTTTTAACACAGGACCCGCTATCGGACATAAATCAGCAAAATGCCGCCCCCTTGAGAGTGCCGCCCGGGGCGGACCGCAGTGGGGCCCCGGTAGACGACAAAGCGGACCGATGCCTTCTTCTCTCGGCGCATGAGGTCGTGTTTTCTGAGCGCTGGACTTCTCTGGGGGTCACGGAGCTAGAACCTGTGTCTTTGAATATGAGCCCTCAGTACTCAGACGGGTGACAAGTGGAGCAGCCCGGATCTCCTCGCAGTCCGAACTAATAGACTCATTCGATGGGCGATCCGCCTTCATTGCGCAGCTGCTTAATCAACGATTCCTTTTGGTTGCAGAACAGGAAGATGTTCGTTTACACGTACAGTCACCTCCACGTGCGGCTTGCGGTACCTCTGCCGTGGTCTACTCGTTTCGTGTCGACGTTGCCGCGATACATGGCGCTCGAGATTCCATTGACGTTTTCATCACTTCTTCTACTACCGATCGTCCTGTCAGTTCGACGCCCCCGCTCAATGGCGCTGAAGCCGTCGGTCTGGAGGAGCGCCTATCACTTGCTCAGTGGCAACGATCGCCACTCGCACATATCTTCTTCAGAACTAAGAACTCTCCTGTTGCTGATCTGCGGTCTGGTTTCCCTGCTCATACAGTTCCCAATGAACGCACTGAAAGGAGAAATTATCTCCTCTGTGTACGAGCAAAGGATTCAACCGTCCAGATGCGAGGTATGGACATGCATCGCCGCAACCAACCGCAGCCAATTGTTCAGCCCGACAAGACGCACAGGCATCAGGACCTTGGCGAACGAAACCAATCCACAGGCATCGGTGGTCGAGAAAAACCGCAAGGGGAACTGTGTGGGGAATTTCTCATACTTTACGAGCGGTATGGGGAACTTGACTAAACTCGCGTTGCTCATAAAATATCACACCCTATGCGACGACCCGGAGCTCATGAAGCTCCAGCTGATTCCTTTTCACGACAAATTATTGTTTGAACGCAAAAGCTTATCGCATGCCACTCAGTCTATGTGCTCCGTGGGTGTGAGTCGTGGTGGTCATATCGACCTCGCAAGACACAACCAGATGACGAGACGAATTTTGGAGCATAATTTGCTGAGGTTTCACCACGTTAGATTCGCCCTATATGACGTAAACCCGTTCGAAGACGAATTCTGGAGGCCGTCACCCAAGCAGACGGAGAGTATCTTGACCGTGAATCGGATCAAGAAAAAAGTGAAGAATGTTATCGCTGCGCTGAATAAGAGGTATTCAAGATTCAATATGTTTGGCAGGGACGCTGAGTTTCATGTCATAAAGCTTCGAAGGCTTTCCCCGATCTTCGTAGCTTTCGTCATCATCGTGATGGTAATCTCAGCTTTAGGGTTTGCCACCACTGTACCGAGGTATCTCTCCAGCTTTCTCTCGAGGAACGGAGGTTGCTAACGACGTTCAACGACCGCTCCGTCGCTCGCGGTGACAACGCGATCTCAACGTGCTCGGTCGATTCATCACAGCGATCGGTCGAGCTCCGGGTCAATGTCACGAGGTTTCGCGTAGGCAAAGACACTGGTTCTTGGAATTCGACGGGACAACAAGATGAAAGCCTCTAGCTTGAGAGGAACTATTTTCATTGTGTTCATTGTACATGATATGATATAGGGCTGCCCCTGGGATCGCCACTCTCCGCCTTAAAAGGATTGTTCCCCTGGGACAAAACTCGAAAACCCTCCTTAGAGCGCTAATCTTTATGCAGCGCTGTCAGTCCTCATACGAAATTCGCTTGGGCGTGTTGGCAATTCGAACCAACAACGAATCTCCGATGGCGGAGCTAGGTACCCTTGAAGAATGTCTCTCATCGAAATTCCGCTTCTGCCTTTGTCTTACGGCACGCTCCTCCTTGGGAGATTTCTTCCTTTCGCTCGAACGCACAATTCCCCGTATGCCTGATCTGTCCAGGCGCGTATGCAGGATTTTTTCTGGGAGGGGGCTAAAAAAAATCAAGAGGGGGTACCCTTGTGAAATTCGCAGGAAATGTGTCCCTCGATCGGAAGTTCCAACTTAGATAGCATGAACTCAACAGGCCTGGGGGGGGGGGCAAAGCCCGCTCAGCCCCCCCTGCATACGCGCCTGAATCTGTCATCGGCGGGCGAATACGGGCAATATCAGGCGCGTATGCAGGATTTTTTCTAGGAGGGGGCTAATTTTTTCCAACAAGGGGGTACCCTTGTGAAATTTGCAGGAAATCAGTCCCTCGGTCGGAAATCTCAACTTAGATGGTATGAACTCAACAGGCCTGGGGGGGGCTAGAGCCTCACCAGCCTCAAGGTAGATACAATTTTGCTGCTGTGGGAATAATTGCCATATGGTGCCGCACCGCTGATTCCGAACTCGTCTTCCGACCACCCGAGTGCGTGGCAGACATGTCCAAGAAAGTCTTTTGGTCACTCTGACTCACCTTTGGGACTCCCCGACGGTCTCTGTGAGTCCGGCGAGAACGGCGAACGGCAGGGTCTCTCGCACCCCAACCAAGGCTAGTATCTCGTAAGTCAATGCGGGAGCTCTCAGGGCGCGCAATGCATTCACATGGCCCAAAGCTGCCTGCCTGCCTGCCCGCCTTACTTTCTCCATGCCTGTGGCGTCCGACTCCGACCTCACTGAATTTTTTTTCCGGAAAATCTCTCAACGCTTCAACAGTCTCCTGGATGAGTCCTTTCTCGGAACCCAATCTTTGAATCAGATCCTGATACGCCAACTCGTAACCGCCCCAAACGCCGCGGCAGTTCGCCACGACTTCGGACGCGGGGCGTTTCTCCTTTATGCTGGAGGCCAAGTGATCGAACTTTTGATCAGATGAAAGGCTGGCGTTCTCGTGGACATCACGACCGAACGTTAGCCTCCACTCTGCCCACCGGGTAGGATTGCGACCGTCCAGTTGGGCTACGCTCGGTGCTTTGAACCCGAACACCTTCGGCGGATTCTCTGTTTTCTTCTGCGAACCTTCACTCCCACTGGCCCGGTAGTGTCACGAGCCGAGGGCTCGGTGCTGCTCATATTCTAATGTATATATCTGTGGCGTTCAATCATTACAGTCGAACCCACGTATAAGAGACCGGCATACAAGAGAAACCCACACATAAGAGACAGTTTTGAATTTCCCGATTCCATTCCGTTAAAAAAAAAACGCAAAGAACGTTCTAAATTCCTCACTTCGTCGTCCTCCTTTCAGCACGATCGAGTGCGGAACGCGACTCCGTATCGGTCGACTTGATATTGTGCCACTCTAGATTTTGCTTAGGTTTTCCACGATTTTCTGCCTTTGATTGATTCATTCAAAATGTCACCATTATCCCCAATCAGATTCCATGTCCCTCCTGAAGTTGCTCTACTTGCTCCGCGGTCCGCGTTTCACTGCCCACACACTCCGGAGCTGAGGCGGGCACCGTTTCAGGGATAGTTGACTCTCATCTCGCACAGCGATCCGACGTGTGGTGCGGATAATCGATTAGACATTTCTCGATCCCCGACAAACGTGTGCCTTGGATCTCGAGCGTCGCGTCAAACATATAAAAATTCCCAGGTATTCACTAAAGTGAATTCAAGAACGGAGGAGTCCGTGGTCAGATCGGAAATATGCGCTAGACCTGTGCGATACTTTCCCCATAGCTAATATGGGTCAGAAGTATTAGAGTTTCACAGTGCACCCAACACATTACGAGACGATCACACTTACACCAGAAACAGCTTCTTTAATCAAACCATAACTTCGTCGTCTTTGAAAGCCAAGACGCGCTACGCAGAACGCGCGGTAGAGACAGCAACACATATGGGGAAAGGGAACAGCTCGAAACCACATCCACATCACTTCCGTAAGAAACCCCGACACCTCAAAGCGAACCATAAAACGGAATCCTCCGTTAAAACCATAACCATAACACCGCCGCAGCCTGCGTCCCTCAAGCAAACTTTGACTTCGGAATCGAAAGACTGCCCCAGGGAAGGAATGCCGCCAGATGATTCACCCCTGGAGTTCTCCCAACAGCAAGGTGTTCGTCCCGCAGCAGCAATAGGCTATCCGGAACCGGCTACAGGGGAGAGGGTAGCGCTGCTCGCAATAGACGTTGGTCTTTGACAGGCTCATCATAGCCGGTTAACGGGAAATTCAAATATCTTCGCGGAAAAACCTCGTATCATGGATCAAATTGCACTGAGTAAGTCAATACACTTCTCTGCATCATATAATTCGAGTAGCAATGGCATCACTGCTCCCATCTATTCGGGAGCGCCAACTGAAATGACCCCCAATTTTTACCTAATTCATCGAAATATAGGGTCTTGAACCTATTGTGTCCACCGGTGTCCACCGCATTATCTTTATTGTAAAACCAGGGCTGGCCTCTCTACTTTCGGTTGCCGAATGCCCGGGCGACGCAGCCTGACGCGGACTGGGATATGATACTTTTCCCAGGCACGTCGTTGAGTGTTTCACGCCGAGATTGCTTCAAAGCTTGAGTCGAAGCGGATTTCGGGAAAGAGCTTGACAACATCCTTGACAGTCTCCTAGCAAAGGAAAACATCGAAAAGGCGAAAGTTCGCAACCTTGCCAACCTCGAGGGGCTCGTCAGTGAATTCGGAGCGAGAGTTCGCATGTTCTACAAAAAGTCTTCTAGCAAGCGTCAGGTCATCCTGGCTGATTATTATTCCGATTTGCTCGACAAGGAGCCCCTCCAATTGAGCGTCGACTTCGAGACTGCAGAACCGGTCCGGCCTAGACTGGGTCGTCCCCGGAAGAGTTTCGCAGATTCGGGAGCAAAAGCGATGAGAAAATTCGTCGGCCTACTTTTAGGGTACGATCCTGACCGACTCATGTACGCAGCGCAGCTTTCTCTCCACACGGCCGGTGATCGACGGAGATCGCGAGCGGTCAAAGATGTGCCGAGCGACCGTGGTCTTCATCTACGGGTTCGAGTTCGTTATCGACCTGCTGTCCAAACTCCCGGAAGTTCATACCCGAGGAAGCCCTCGCCCAGTTCGTCCAATATCACTGGACGAGAGCATCGTACTGTGGGCTGCGCAAAAACACGAAAGCTGCAGGGCATCGCCTCTACCCATCGTACCACAAACTGCAGAGAGCCGAAAAAGAATGCTGTGTTTCAGTCGACAAGATGCTCATAACCGAGGCCAGGGCTGAGATCGCACTCCAAGAAATCTTGTATCTAACTCGTAGAAGACTGCTTAAGGCCCCGAGTCCAATCGTCGAACAGCTTGTCACGGAAGGCAATGAGGAGTTTGGCGTGTTGAGCAAATGGGGCTGAGATGGTAGCGGGGGGCAGAGCCTATACAAGCAACATTTCAGCGACTCCTCAATGAGTGATGCGTCACTTTTCATGTTCTCATTCGTCCCACCTGAGCTCACTGCAGAGCACGCTGGAGAGTTCGCTTGGCGCAATCCAGCTCCAGGATCAATTGGGCCCTGTCGCCCTATCAAATTTGTGTTCCAGAAAGAGACTACTGAGACGATTGTGCATGAGACTTGGATTCTCAAAACTCAAATAGAGCGGCTAAAGCCCACGATTGCTTGTGTCGGCGGCTCTGAAATCACAGCACGGCATAAATTATTATTGACGATGATCGATGACAAAGTAGCCAACGCGCTGACAAACACCAAATCATCGCAGACTTGTTACATTTTGCAATTCGACCTCAAAACTGAGGAAAAATTCAACTGTCCGCGATGCGCTAGATCGGAGAGCGCAGGGCAAGAGTAGAAGTAAGAATAGGAACAGAAAGATAAAGGGGAGAATGTCGACGTACAGTTTCCCGTGAAGGGCGAGGGACCCCAATGCAGAAAGACGAAATTCATACAAGGACGAGACACGAAGGAGGAATGAATGAGTGTGGTAGTGGCTAGACCCTGCAAAAAACCGCAATTCGCAAAACCGCGGTTTCGGTTTAACCGCAAATCGAAATTTGGAAACCGCGGTTTAAAACCGCAAAAAACCGCGATCGGTCTAATGAGGATTCATCGTCTTGAATGCGTACTCCAACAATCATTCCCACGGAGAGACGACACAGGACTGGAGCATCGACATTTTACGTTTAATTTTCCCACAACAAAATCTTATTTTGAGAATTACCATGTCTGAGTTTACAATGTACACGAAACATTTCATGGGGTTACTTCATAGCTTCATCTCATAGGTTTTGATTCGATCACAACATTTTCAGCCCCTCATTCTTTTTCTCTCGCATTTTCTTGTCTGAACCAATCGCGCAATATGAAAATATCGTCAAGAGTCTGGGGCTTCAGTGCGGCTCTCTTGTGCCCAAGCAGAAATCGTACAACGCTAAAATCTCTCTCAGCTTGCACTGATGTGGGGGAGATGGACAGCAGAGTTTTTCGGCATCGTTCAAGTGCAGGACCTTTCCGCCCTCCTCGACGAAAATTCGAGAGTTCCTGCTTGAGATTCTCTCGCGTACAAGTCGTTGCGATTTCTTCTGCATCGTCTTGTGGAGGAGAAGGTTCGGTGAAAATTGAGTCCCAAGAGATTTGACTCGACTCTGTGATTTGGGCGACTTCTTGAGCTTCCTGAGATCCACCGGCGTTTATCAGGTCGGCGAGAATGTCCAAGATTCTTTCGTCGCTAATCTCGTCTTGCCCGATGATGGACTCTATTTCGTATGCGTATGCGTGGTTGTTCAAAACACCTAAAACCGTCGAGAGGCAAGTTCGCCTCTTCAGATATTCGTTTTTCAAGCTTTCGCTGAGCTGCTTAGCTAGTTCTGTGTCGGACTCATTGAGATCTTTCTGTAGGAGGAGAAAAATTCGGTCGGCGGTTTCCAGAGTTGCTTTCTGAGCACAAAGAGAGAGTATAGCACGCTTAAAGGGCGAGAGCACCGCTGCTATTTTCTCCAAAGCGAGAAAGTCAGAAGCGCTGATAGGTGTGCCATATCGTGAGAGAACGTTGTTCAATGCGGGGCGGATTCGCAAAGCTCGTTCGATCATGACCAAGGTGGAATACCACCTGGTTTTGCAGTCTAATTTAATTTTCAGGGACTTGCCATTGTACTCTTTCTTCTTTGTTTCTTTTCTGAGCTCGTCCATTAATACTGGACCCCTTCGAAAATCACGTGCGACGTCTCGGAGACTTCCAAGGGCACCTCCAAGAGTTACCGCTGCGAACCCCACCTCTTCATCGGCTTCTGACATAGACTCCTCATCGCTTTCTGCCGGGGATTCCCCATCGCTCTCTGACTCCGAATCTTCATCGGTATCCAAATCTTCGAGCGGGTCATCCTCATCAGACATCTCGCCCCCGTCTCCTCTTGGTCGACTCGTTGGCTGGAGGATTTCCAAGTCGAAAGCGGAACTATTACTTCCGAAGGCAATCTTCCTCACAACGAGATCTAAACCGTGTACGAAGCACTTTTGTCTCCGCAATCCGATCAAGTCCACCGCTTTGAGAACGTTGCTCGCTCCATCGGTTGTTGCGGCAACGAGATCGGACCTCAGGAGATCGACACTCACAAGCCTTTTACAAATAAGCTCGTGGAGATATTGTGCCGTCGCCCGCTCGCTTACTCTGATCAATCCGAGCGGCGCAACTTTCGAGTTACCGATGAGTATTGTGTTGTGATGGACGTTTACAGTCAGATATCTGTCGCAGCCGACAAAGGTTGCTTCATCAAACGATATCGAAACCTTCAGTCCTGGAAGACGAACGCTGTTACTCGGAGGAAAATTCAACCCACTCTGATCGCGGAGCCCTCACGGAAGAATATTGATCCAATTGATTCGATAAACTACAAATGAGAGCAACTCGAACCTTGCGCACGAATCTCTTGAAGTCTTTCGCGCAACGTGACACGGAGCTTCTCTGAATCTTCATTCAGATATTTTCGCAATGTCGCCACTGATTTTGGCGGCTTTGTATCACTGGGATACGCGAGACACAGAACTCTTCGCACAACGGGCGAAGCAACGATGAAACTGAGACTCATGGATGACTGACATGCCAATCTCAATAAGTCGTTCCTCAGTGTGTGTTTGCCGGTAATGAAAGTATCTAACGTCGACTGTCTCCTTTTCTTCGACGGAGGCGTAGAGGCGGCTCTTGAGTCTTTGTCAGTATCCAAACTCTCGTTGACAATGTTGTGCCGGGTTCTCAGGTGAGTTATGAGTGCACTGGTCGATCTGTTGCAAATGATGACCTGGGATAGGAATGGGAATAGCTAGATCAGCTATTTTCTGTCTGAGAATATTGAGTCGGAACAGTGAAACCTCGCAATATCTTCGTGGAAACGACACATGTTGAAACCAGCGACAACGAGCACCAAACGAGTGTTACGCAACAACAAATTCAGAGTATGAAACGGAGTGATCTCTTCGAAATCGACCCAAAAAGCCCACCTTCGAACAAACATTGCACTTTGCGCTTGTTGAATCCTTCAGGAAATGACTCCAAACCCAGCTTTTGGGCTTAGAAACGGCCTTGAAATCGTCCATGGTCAAACGTTATCTGCTCTCGGAGGCCGGGAGAGGGCACCGTTCGATTCTGACGTAGGTGCCGCCGATGTTTTGTTTACATTGATTGATTCGCAGAGGAGCAGCGCAGAAAAATCTTTGGCCGCGTGATTCAAAACCGCGGTTTAAAACCGCAAACTTTTGCGGTTTCGGTTTCGGTTTTGAGCCGAAAAAACTTGCGGTTTTGCGGTTTTAAACCTGACTGTGATTTTCCGCTGCGGGGTCTATTAGGGGCTGATTAGGGAACTGGTGGCACGGAATCGCCTGCACGACCCTGGGCGCATTGGTCTGTGTACACTTTCGGGTTCGGGGATCGTATAACTGAGCTGTGAACATGCAGTTTCGGGAGAAGGAAAGATCACGCCTGTTCGTTCATCGTACACACTGGAACGACTGCTGGACAGCAGCGCGCCTGTTTATTCTTGAGATCGGAAGCGCGCAGAAGGCGCGCTGATTCAAACCATGTTTTCTTGGAATTTCACACAACTTCGATCAGATTACTTTACAGTCTGTGCTACCTGAAGAGAAATGATACGCGTCGATGGAGCAGATCTCCGGACGACGACCCCATAGGACAAGGAGGAAATTTTCGCCTCAAGACTTCGCTGACGCATATAAGTGATTTATTCAAATCAGCAGATACTTTCTACAGTTCATCAGTTGCAGAACTCTGGATGGTACCGCATGAACTCAAGACTCCGGTCTTCATCCTCTCGTCTTGCTCGTAGAATCTTCGTCTTGTACGTAACGGTCCTTCGGTCGCGACTCGATGCTGTTGCTGTCGCTTGGTCATCATTCTTTCTTCTTCGCCGGGGGATGTACTTGCACACCCTCCACTTTCCCCACGGGTTGGATTCCGTATTTTCGTACAAGGTACAAAAAGAAAGTAGTCATGAAAACAGCCATGGCGATGCAACAGCCAACCAAGGTGGCATATTGACGACCGTCCTCCATTGTTGTTGGAAGGAGGAGTAATATGAAAAGGAGTTTGTAGACGCGAAGGAGCAAGGAACGAGCAACCCAGCCGTCGGAGGCCATGGATACAAAACACAATTGAATTCGATCGGGATCTTAACAATAGTACTTGGTATCGCCATGAGAGACAGGAGTCAAGGGTGACACCCGAACAGATGACCTCATCCACAAGAACCACAGGCTGGAAATGTCAGAGCACAGTGTTATGGTTTCTATCTAACGATGAAACACACAGATTTTTGAGATTCTCGACAACGCGGTTCGTCTTCGAACTCACGCGCCTTTTCTGATTTTTTTATTGTTTACGTATTTCTGGAACTGTCTGCTCCTAAAGGCTTCCTTGCCATCCCGTCTCGGGCGCTCTCTCTTGTAACACACAGGAAGGGAAAGAGGCACCAAGGTGCGATTGAAACGGAAGTTAATATAACGCTGATCGCACCCATGGGAGAGAATCTCTGTAACGATCCACCCCGTTGAATAAAGGATGCACGTCCATGAACAACAAGCATGAGAATGGTCCGTGTGTTGATATCAACAATCGATCTATGAAACACAGCCCGATCGTTGTACTCAAGTTATGTTCTTTCAAAGCCCACAGATCGCGATCTGCAGCCGTGAAGCGCATTGAATCTTCTTTTCTCTCGGGTGAGGCGCATGTTTGCGTCTTCCATTCACCAGTCACGAGAATGCACGATTTCTCGCATTCAAGTCGATATCTTCAAGCAGCCTTTCGAGCGAGATTTCTCATTTTTCCTCCCGCCGCTTCGCGTTCTATGTGAAATCGATCCCGTTGCTGCGTCGACGGCTGCTAACATAGATTCAACCCCTATCGAGTCTCAGAAGTGGTTTGGATAGCATTTGTCTCGAGGCCGTCTCCAATGATCTGCGTCATGCGAGCCTCTCGGATTTTATCTTTTTTCGTCTTCCTGGCTGGAGTTGCAGCACGCGGAGAGAGTTTCAGACGAAGCATCCAGCAGAAAATCGAGCTGATGCTTTCACCGTTCGCGTTTCCGACCGCGCCCGCTCTGATCAATGTGGATTGTGCGCTGGATGCACATTTCATGCAACGAATACACGCTTCCCATCTGACGCTGCACCTTCCGATCGGCAACGATGTGACCGCGTTGGAAGTAATGGGCAAGTACGCCAGAGTATCTCCAACGACGGAAAGCTACAACCGTTTCTATTTGGGACTCTATTGTAGCTCGGAACGATCGAGGTTTCCGTTCTACCAACGTCTCAGGGAAATGCTCTCGCGAGTGAAATTACCCATGAGGCATTTGGCTTTCCTGCTCATAGCTCATAACCGAGACATCTTCAGAGGTCCGGGCTCCCGCATTGCCTCAGGCCTCACTCAAATACATGCTTCTTGGGATAACCAAACAAACGAGTTGATGATCCATGGCGGATACGGTACAACCGTGAAGTGGTATAATGCTTACCTATCCTTGTATTTCAATCGTTATGAAACGAATTTCCGTTTCACTGATTTGCAACACGTCATTGGATCGACGCGGAGTTTCGAGCTCGACAGTATCCAGATAAAGAAATCATCATTCGAGCGACAAAGTTTGAGCTTCAATGTGAAGCTGCGGGACTCTATCGATTCCAACTTTTCCATTCTCGTCGAAGTCAGTCATTCTTCCCGTGCGCAGAATCTTAACGCACTGGATCTGTCCCGAGTGGCGTCTTTTCAACCGCTCATTGCGGTGGCTAGAGTGCCGTCAACAAGCAAACTGAACCAATTGATCAGCTCAGTTCTGCGGGTGGACATCTCGTTGACTTTATTCTCGGCCGCCCTTTCGGCTGCAGTGATCCTCAAATACTTGGGAGAAGATTTCGGAACAACGTTGTTCCGTTTAACACTCTCTGTGATTTACCCGGTTCATTTCGGACAGTACGCCAAGCCCGGTCAATTCGTTTTGGTTGTGGGAACATGGACGTTACTGCTGCAAGTCATCAAGGCGTGTTTTCAGGGGGACTTCGTGGCGGCACTACAAAGGCTCCCCGACCAGCGTTTGAGGTCAGTTCGCGGCTGTGAACCCTTCGAATATGCATCGAATCAAGCAAATACCGTGGGGTTCACTGTGAGCGATGAGCCACGATTATTCTACTGGTATGAGCTGCCGGCAATTCTGAGGGGGAATGTAGTATGTAAGAGCGTCGAGGGATTTGGTCATCACTTTGAAGATCTACTCAAGGATGTCCCAATGTACCGATTAGAGACGAAGACAGAGGCGCTAAGGTACACTGTGGTGGATGACCTCAAAGTGATGTATCCACACGGAGAGGTGCAGCGGATTTTCACGTCAGCAGAGTTGTGTTGCTCTCGAATGGCTAGATTGGCACTAAGTTATGACCTCCTGCAGCAAGAACATCGGAAGTACCATTCAACTAACCGGCAAGATTCTCTCCGAAACCTGGGTGGATTCCTGCAGCTCGATTCGTTGTCCGATCATCAAAAAGGAGACTGTCGGAAGTTTTCAGAGGCCACAGGAAAAATATTCCGCTGCTTCACATTGGAAGATCTTCACCCCCCGGATGAATATCACATACGCTTCGGAGGTTACGGCCAAGTCTGTTCATTGTGCTCCTTGATCACCGGCATCAGCTTTGCATGCCTTCTGATGGAACTAGGGTGCTCATTCCTCAAAAATAGAGGAACTGCGGAATGTCCTTAAAACCGAATGTCTCATTCAGATTCCTCGGACCTACGATGTTCCCACCGACGTCAGGACGAAGTTCAAGAGAGGAATGAAAGATAGCTTAAGAGGAAGAAAACGCTTTGGGAAATCTAATAATAGGAATAGGAATTCAGCGATACACTATCACGGGCTTTCGGGATGGCCGAAGGATGTCGGCAGACGCGGCATGGGGTATCGTGTGGATGATGAGGAGTGCATCAAGAAAACAAAAGCTCCCGAACTCTGCAATGATGGCTAGAACTTTCCCCTCGAAGGAGAAGCCGACATGCAGGGTGTTGATTTCCCATGCTCACAGGCTAGCAGCAGACAGCCGTCGAGTCTTCGTAAATCACGACAGTGTATTGAACCACGGAGCGGCCCATTTAGCCGCGGCCGTTTGGTTGCGGGACGTTTGACCACCGGGACTATCTGGTCGGCGGGCACTTGGCCGCCGCTTAGCTGTGTATTGAGTCAGAAAGTCTAACCCAAGAGTTTGGGTCAGGATCTATTTCGTGAATGGAGCTCATCCAAAATGTATGTTCTGAATTCTGGGCAGCGGCGGCCGATTGGGGTGTGCCGAGTGAACCATGGTTCGATAACCCGCAAATTTCGATAGGCGACAAATTTTTGCGCCCAAGTATCATTTGAGTCAGCATTAATCGAATATTGATGGCGGCAAGATTTTGCACGGTCGCCACCGCCGACACAGAGCACGTCGCAGAGCTTCTAGGCAAAATGATAAGCCAAAGTGAACGATCTTGCACGGCGGCTCCTCTCAGAACTTAAATGGAAGATCCGAATTCGCCAGTTTGTGATACGAACAGAAGATTCAACGAGATTGCACCCAATTTTGAGATCGCCGCAAGGATTCACAATTCTATGGCTGTGTCGAACTGCACCTCCGAACGGTCATTTTCTTGTCTGAAGCGCATTAGGACATTTCTGGAATGCAACATGAAAGAACCTGGACTCAACGACCTAGCGATCTTGTGCATTGAGTAGGACAAATAGAGTCGATCTCCTCCGACGACGCACAGTGGGCCCACGGCAGACATGCATCTCGAAAACCGAGGTGCGTAGGTGCGTGCAGCCTCCAGGTGAGTCTCCTAGATTAACTTGACACGGACGTGATACCGGAACTGATATCTGAGTTGTTCTAGCTTGCGGAAGTTGAATTTTGTGTTCATTACCCCTGTAATCGACGCAGACTTCCGCCGGCTAGAACAACTCAGATATCAGTTTCGGTCTCACGTTTGAGTCAGGTTAGTCCGGGAGACTCACCTGGAGGCTGCGCGCGCCTGCGCGCCTCGGTTTTCGAGATTTCCATGCAAAAATTCGTCTAGAAACGCGGTGGAATCTCGTTTTGAACGATGAAATCTAACGCGCTCTTCGCGATTTCGTGTTCTGTGACCTTTTCTATAATACGAGTTCGAGATAGATGGAGTCAGTCTCGAAAATGCGAGAAATAGATGCATGTCCGCCGTGGGCCCACTGTGCGACGTAATAGAGAGCTTCTATGAAAGGAAAGCGCGGCGTAAACTTTGAGAAGTGTGGCTTTGAATTACAGTGGAACCCCGTTAGAACGGACCCCATTAGTAGGGACTCCCCGGTAACAGGGACGTGATGCTTCCGTGCCCGTCCCGTTCCCATGCCCTCCATGATGATTTTACCGCGTTAATGCGGATACTCCACTGTCTACCCCGTTGGAAGGGACTCGCGCCCATCCGTGTCCAGCGTTGGAACTGGCCGAAACTGCGCGCGAATCATGCCGGAGACAGCTGTTGACATGTCCACCCCAGTGCCGGAGGCTTTTCGCGAACGAACCCGTGCTCGGGTTGTTTCGAGATCATTCACCCAAATCTACCTCGATCACGCGCTCAGGATCGATTTCTCATCCCTATTTGACCATTACCAGGCGCCAGGCGCCCCTGGTTGTGAGTCCCTCATAACGGGGTACGACTGTCAAAACCCCGTTAGGATGGACTCGAGCCTCTGGCCCCGCTGAGTCCCTACTAACGGGGTTCCACTGTATCTGATAACATATGATTCACTCCTCCTTAATAAAAATCACTCCTTGTGTGTATAAAAGGACCACTATCAATGAGCTCAGCCGTGAGCAGCAGGTGAACCGAAAAAAAGGCTGCGGATTGAAGTGTGCCTATAGGCGGCAAATTCCTAAATGCGGCCCTGGTGGCGGTTTCAGATTTCTAGTGTCCCGAAGTATTTTCACCCCCTCAATGTTGCGTTTGAATATTGATCTGTTTGTTTGATAATTGCTGAATACAAGTATTTATCTAATTCTGAGATAACTCATGAGGAGGCCAGACTCGAGAAGGGCCAACGCCCGATCGTCCCCGCCCCCTGGCTCCGCCATTGTCCGATGATCGGGCCGGCGGATATCGTCCGTTTGCCGCAATGCAAGTTCCGATCCGGAGCGGTTCTAGAGGAATCGATGCTTCGGCAGATATCTTCCTCTCCGAACGTTAGCTATTGAAAAGACCGGATTTCAGCGGCGGCGTCCGATGACGGCCGGACCGGATTTCAACAAAACGACTGTTCCCGAGCGCTCCCTGGCGGGTAGCGTGCTAGCGACTGGCTGTGTAGTTCTCCGCAGCAGACCGCTCGACAGTCGATCGTTCCCGGCCGACGTGCATCTCTCTTTATTGAACATCCATATGAATTGACATTGGGTTCATTTTTGATCCGTAACAAACGCCGAAGATGCATAACAACAAAGATAACGGTTTTGCGATCTAAAGAGCGCGCGGTCGCAGTCACAGGCTTTGAGGGACAACCTGAGCTGGAGTGCCATCATCCGTGATGAGTGGAGAGATTGCTGAAGAATGTCAGTCGGAGATTGACACAAGGAACTTTTCCTAGCGGGTTCGAAAGTTATCACACAAAATCCCCATTGAGTGGTGGCGGAGAACTTCGAGCGGAAACAAGGCAACGTCGACGGAGATGGCGGGTCAAGCCCTGTATAGGACGGCGCGCACGGCTGGGAGCTGTGGGGAACCTCTTGACGGAATTGGGTAGACGGAAACCCCGCAACCTTCCGGAATAATCTGCGATTGAACGGGAGCCAGTTGAAAGAACTCCTGGAAAATATTGGCCCGAAGATTCAAGGAAAGCCTACATGGTTCCGCGAGCCGCTTCCAGCGAGCAAGAATTCTTGAGGTTGTCGTAACAGGGGGCGTCTCCTACGGAGGATTACGTACCTTGTAGCAATCTCGACTGTGGCGATGATGTGGCCGACACGAGCAAATCAGCGAGCACATTTGTTCACAGCATATTCCGATGTTTCATAGGGAGACACCCAGAACTTGGACCACTTCTATACAAGGCGTTAGCATTCCCTCGACTCCTGTCTTGCTGTCCAGTCTGGCTTCCGTACAAAGCCAAACGTTTACGGATGTTCCAATCCGTGCAATCTCGCTTCCTCAGACGCCTCCACTGGCGCTGCTCGATATCGAACGTATTAGTGGCGCCTGCCCCAGCAGGACAGACGCTAGCAAGCCAAGACGCGCGTTCTCTCAGACGTCCCAAAACTCTCGGACTGCGCAATCATTCCTTCGACATCCGCGAAAACAACTTACGAAGCCCGCGCACAGTCACCTCCAAGGATCAGGCTCGCATAGAGGCGATCGCAAATGATTTCCCCTCGAGAATTTTCACGAAGATCGAAACGGGGAAAGTACCGAGCAAGATACTCTTGCAGACCCTCCTCCCGTGACCGACGCCGACCCCCTTCGATTTCCACACCCTTAAACTTCGCGGGAAGCGACAGTGATTCGATCCCCCTCCTTGTTGTTCTTCCGGGAGCATTCTTATCGTCCTTGCCTCACTCCGGAATTCGCAAGTCATCGATGTATCTAAATACGTCCTCAATCAGTTTGAGTGCCTATAGATGCGATGATCCGCACAACCATGTAGTCGAATTGCAGCACAACAGCCACCGTCGTAACCGCGATTGACGAAAATCTGCAGCAGTTTGCCAAGTTGAGCGTAAAATAAGCTACCCGCAGGCCATCGAGGTCCTCACGAAAGCGGAAAACCTCAACTACTTCCAACAGCTTGCCATCGTGTCGCGCCATCCGAGTATTCTCAAGCGACCTCACCAGTCGATACTCGGTGCTTAGACTGCATTGTGAACAATGGGAAGCTTTCCGAGCTGCGAATAAGATCTGGAGCGACGGGAGTACCCAGGAACACGAAATTAACAAAGTTATGTATCTTGGCTTCGAGTCTTCTATCAGCACGGCGAAACTAAAAATACTCGAAACAAGAAGTCGCAGGAATTGCATTGATAACGGGAAAGCGAAGCAAGAGTTTACCAGGCCGACGTTCCCGCGGATCCTCCACTTTGCGCGGGCCAGTGTGTCCCAATCAATGGTCGGGTTGTTGGCGAGCTTGAAGAGGTCTTCAAGCTGAGTGTGAATACCGTTTATTGCCTCGTATAGGCTTACGAAGAAAATGAGCGTCGCGGAGGCGTGGAAAATTGATGAAGCAACTCCGAAGGAAATTTTGGCGTTTGGACTGCGGATTGTAGTGGTTACGCAATGCACGACATAAGGAGAACTGCAGAGCAAGGGAAAGAAAATATGGATGGGATTCGTCGGATAGACACCGACAAGCTTTTGTAGCGTTTCCGTCTTTGACAGAAGCATACGCATCGCTAAGGTCGCGGAGAGCCAATGAGTGCAAAGTCCAATCGCACTCGTTATCTCTGAGAAACTCAGTGGTTCCGAGGACTGGGTTAATGCCGCGTAAGCGAACACACTGGTCGTCACCGCTGTGATCGCAGAGCTGGTGTACCACAATGGTCGACAGAAACGGGTGATCGTTGGAAATCCCGTCTCAAGTCCATGGCAGGCACACATGAAGCGGAAAATCACATTCGAAACCCTCGTGATTGCTCGCGAGTTATTTCCTTTTCGGGGTCGCGATTCGATCTGCATGTCGATTTTGAGCGTATGCACTGGTGAACTCGATCGCAGGTGCACTGATTTTCTTGTCTTTCTTATCAAAACTGCCGAGAGCATTCGCAACGTGATTGAAAGGCTGCGTCCCACTGTAGCCCTCTGCGGCTGAGGAGTCGCTCGGCTCTCAACATATCCTCCGCAACACGCAATCGATACCCATTCAAGGGTTCGGTTGCTCCGTGTTATGCTTCTTTCCAGGTCGATTTGATGGGATCACTCCACCTTGATGCCTCGGAATATCTTCCTTGAAACCCCGTCGCATCGCATGAATACGAATCGTCGCAATCTTCCGAGCTATTGTGTACCTCGAAGCATTTATCGCGGAACTTTTGCAGAGATGAACGTGATTGCAGATTCGCCGTTGTGGCTTTCTGCTACTCAGACCATGGCTGACTCACCTCCGAAGTTGCGGTTCCTGAGTCGGCTAAACCCGATCCGAAATCGACCATTTCGACGTCGTCAAATTAAACAATGTACATGAGTAGGGATGGAGGTTTGTCGCGGCCAAAATGCGTGAAATTCGCGGGATGTCGCGGCTCCCATAGACGTCCCATGGAAGATGGCCTTTTATAATCATAGTCATAACTAGCGGAACTAAAGCGTAGTCACAATCGTATTTATGACTATAGCCATAGTTATGACTATGACTACGCCCATCTCTGTCCTCAAGATCAGCCGGGTTTTGATGATCATGCTTATTGGGTGGAGAATGCCGTATTTGGATTCCCGGGAGCCGGGCGCCCAGGAATGTGGTTTGGTTGGCACTGCCGCTTGAGAACGCTAAGGTGGACTCTTGAAGATTGGGAATTCGGGATTCATTGCGGTGTGGAAGAGAAATGCCTCGGAAATACGGGATGATCAGGGTTTGAAGCGGCCTTTCGTTCGGCGATCAAAGGTGAGCGAGCCTCGGTGAGAGCGGGCGGTTGATTGGAGCGAATGCTCACGTCCCTAGAGGGGAAGATGTGAGCGGAGACGAGTTGCGCGTAAGCAGTTCGAGGGAAACTAGCGAGACGGGGCTGTTCTAAGACATCGACCCTCTGACGCGACTGAGAGCCGCGGGGGCACAAACTACCGATAGAGGAGCTTGCTCGAGGTCCTAGATGCATCGCAGGAGGGTCCATCCCATGTTCGCAGATTCTCAATCAAGCAATCGCAGCAACCGGGAGCAGAGCTTGATCGGAGCCTCCCATCCCATAATCACCGGAACTGCACCCACCAGGAGACAGTTGAGGAGCGGAGTCTACTAGACGTCTCCCTGAAGCAAGAGCAGAAGCGGACGTTTGCATCAACTTTATTCAGTGTCATGTACATCCGCAAGTTTCGTGATGGTTCTGATAACTTTATAGTCGAATTGGAGTACGACAGCAACATTCGTGAAAAGTATCAAACAAAATTTCGAGAGATTCCTCATATCTAACGAGCAGTGGCCTACCATCAGGCTGTCGAGGTCTTCCCGGAAACGGAAGACGTCAACCAACTCAACAGTTGTTCTATCGCTTCGCATGCTCACCTCCCGTCTCAGAGACCTGACGAGCAGGATTTCCGTATGCATAGCCAGAGATGCGAATTGGGACGCCTTCCGGGTCGCGAGGAAGATTGCCAATGCATACACTGAACAATTGAGTATCAGAAAGATCGTCCCGCGTCCTTTGCTAGTTTCACCGATCAGTTCGGAGAAACTGTGGATTATTGCGACAAACAAATTGAGGAATCGCATCGCTAAAATGTCGGCAAAGTATGAATTGACGCGTCGAATGTCGTCTCGTATCCTCCACTTGGCTTCCGCTAGAGTTTCCCATTGGACACCTTTCTTCGCAGAGAGCACGAGCAACTGCTCGAGCTGAAAGAGCAGACCGTTCACAGCCCCGAAGAACACAATGAAAAATGCTGCCGTTGAAGTTTTGAAGAAGAGGAAATGTGAATATCTGACCAAGATTTGAGAAAAGTCCATGTTGTTCAGGGGACTCATGCAGTGAGGCATGAAAGGAATGCAACAAGTCAAGGGCAAGATTACATCCAACGGATTCCGGAGATGGCAGAGTAGTTCGTCGCCATCTATGCCCTTGACGATGAATTTCCGAACCGTCACAAGCGTTGAGAGGATGAATACGGAGGCGCCGAGTGCACTGGCTATCGCTGACAGGCTGACTGGTTCTCGGCGAGCGTTGAGGAATGAATCTCGCACGGAGATCATCCTTGTCAAGGGACAAAACACGGCAGCGCCAAACCAAAGCGGCAAACAGAGCCGTCGGATCACTGGGAAGTCTGCCTGGATACCATGGCTCGCACAAATGAAACGGAAGATGGTCTGTGAAATCTTGATGCCCGGACCGACGTTTTCCGAGGACTGCAGCTTGATCTTCATAGAGATTCCGACGTTGATAGTGTTTCAGATCGCACCCTGGCGAGACGGTCACACACGTTGTTCCCTGCCGAGAATGCTAATCTGCTCAAGCGTCATGTTTACCTCATGACAAACTCAGACCCGAACGAGAGTTAACGCTGTTGTGCAAACTCCATGACACACGCAAGGCTCTGTGACCTCCTCCCATTCCGAATCGATCGGGCTTGGTGTTGACACTCGAGCCTAAGGCAATCTAAGGTAAGACGATGGTCCAGAAGGCGCACTTACAGAAATCGAATCTCCGAGTTTTCATCATCAACTGTATGAAGCGACTGACATTGCGAACAGCGACCTGGGAGACCTCAAAAGCGGTCTGCTGCAACTATCCCAAATCCGTAAGTGACAGCTTTTCATGCGACGAGCACTTCCTCTTCGCTGTCCTTGGTCTACGCTTTTCCACTAGGAGGACATCATCTACGGCGACGTCGAGCCGTTCCTCACAATCAGGAACACGGCTCTTCTGTGGACGGCGATATGGTGAGCACGTTAGGTTCCGTTAGCGCTTGTGTGGAGGCGCGATGTGTCTCGGGTTTTTTCCGAACCCAGACCCACACGATGGTGCAGCCCCATCTCGTTTCGTTTTACTTCGCATCCGGACCTACGTCGCTTTTTCTTCTGTTCAGGATTTTTCGCAGCGCGAAACCCATTGAAAGGGGTTGCGGACGGACGCTTCCTCTTGGGCTGGACGTCAGCGGAGTGGGAACTCGAGGACGGCTCCAGAAACGGCCGAGGAGGCGCGTCTGACTAGTCGGTAATGTTGACGTTCAGTTCATGTCAAGCAGGCTCCGGAACGCCTTCCTCCAAGGTCGCTGGGTCGAGAAGAAGTTCGGATGTCTGTCAGGGACAATGTCTCATGAGGGGGAGGCCTGTAAATATGATTGGTGCGCCAAAGTCCAGCTCACAGTTTTTCAACTTTGAAAGTGGTACTTTTTGGCATGGCTACCACACAGGTTTTTCGAGCGACTTGAGGCCCCAAAAATGCGTCGGCGCACAGCGAGCGATACGAGAGCAAAACTCCAGACTAGAGTTTTCGGCGACATAGAAGGAGAGGTCGCCGGAGGCCATGGTGGTACCTATGGATAGAGAAAATCTATGCCGACCAATAGAAATATCACGCAGTTCTAGGCTAGGCTCCTGGGTTAAAACAGGTCTTCTAGTAGGGACCGAAGTGAGTCCCGGCCAAGGACAAGTTTTTTTGGATTCCCGACAATGAAGAGGTGCGAACAGACCCGATTCCTGCTGTCGAGACCCGCCGAGAAAAAAAAATTGACTCAATGGGTCAGCGAATCTTTCATCGTGGAAGTGGCGGGGAAGGTTTGTAGAATGCGCTCCACGGTGTGAATGAGGATCTTTTCTTAGTCGGCATGGATATCCTCGATCCATAGGTATCACTATTGTCTCCGGCGACCTCTCCTTCTACGTTCCACCTAATTTTATATGTCTGGACTCCGAGTCTGGAGTTTTGTCCCCGAATCGCCCATTGTGCGGCGCCGGGAGCGGGCATGCGCGGCGGAAGCAGTGCGAACGTTCGAAATGCGGCGCGGATAGCTGAGCCAGCATATGGTCCAGAGGGAGTCCCTTGCTCGATGCAATCAGATGCCCCTGAGCGATAAGAGGGAGACGATCTAATAGGCGCCAGAGCTCCTAGAGCTTATTAGATAGACTCAAGACCTAGTGAGGTCATTGTAGCTATTGACGCCTTCCCGTTGCGGACAGATATCTAAAAACTGTTCTACCGCAGTGCTCCGCTGAACATCACGCAGAAGAAATACGATTTTCGCCAGCTCGAGAAAACAGCCTGAGCGCTACATAACGGGCTGCGAGAGATTTCTCGCTAGCATTAGCTCAGCGATTCGTCCCGACCGATGTTGTACCTGGCACTGACATATGATATAAGCCGGGGTGCTTTGCGTGAAACTTTCCCAAAAAAAACCCCCCATTCCCCCCAAAAACCTTGAAGGGGAAAATCCGAAAAAAGTGTGTCCCCCCCCCCCGGCCCCCCCCCCCCCCCGGCCCCCCGCCCCCCCCCCCCCGGGAAAAAAAAAAAAAAAAAAACCCCCCCCCCCCCCCCAAAAAAAACCCCCCCCCCCCCCCCCCCCCCCCCCCCCCCCCCCCCCCCCCCCCCCCCCCCCCCCCCCCCCCCCCCCCCCCCCCCCCCCCCCCAAAAAAAAACCCCCCCCCAAAAAAAAAAAAAAAAAAAACCCCCCCCCCCCCCCCAAAAAAAACCCCCCCCCCCCCCCCCCCCCCACACCCCCCCCCCCCCCCCCCCCCCCCCCCCCCCCCCCCCCCCCCCCCCCCCCCCCCCCCCCCCCCCCCCCCCCCCCCCCCCCCCCCCCCCCCCCCCCCCCCCCCCCCCCCCCCCCCCCCCCCCCCCCCCCCCCCCCCCCCCCCCCCCCCCCCCCCCCCCCCCCCCCCCCCCCCCCCCCCCCCCCCCCCCCCCCCCCCCCCCCCCCCCCCCCCCCCCCCCCCCCCCCCCCCCCCCCCCCCCCCCCCCCCCCCCCCCCCCCCCCCCCCCCCCCCCCCCCCCCCCCCCCCCCCCCCCCCCCCCCCCCCCCCCCCCCCCCCCCCCCCCCCCCCCCCCCCCCCCCCCCCCCCCCCCCCCCCCCCCCCCCCCCCCCCCCCCCCCCCCCCCCCCCCCCCCCCATGACAACGAGTACTACCAAAAGTTGGTAGTGCCAAGGGCACTACCGGAGAGGATGGCGCGAAAACGGCGACGTCGTAATTCCGATACATTAAAATTCGACAGACAGTTCGTAACCTGTATTCCGTGACGTAGACATCATTTTTTTCCTCATCATCCCCATTCCATTCATCCGCGGTTTCCTCTACCCTATCTTCACGAGATTTTTCACGTGTCTGTAAACCAAGCAAGGAACCGAGCGAGAGTCACTGCTTCCAAACTCTCAAGACGCTCCTCGTATCTTTCAATGTGAGATTTCGTCCACATGTCGGTACTACTCTCACGTAAATTTTCGGCATCCATATCAACTTTTCGTTTCCGAGCCCTGTACCTCTCGACCGGATTCATGGTGGGAATCATCACCGTCGCTCGGGATGCCCAACTCATGGGTTGCCTCAAGAGATACCAAGCCGCTTCTCGAGCTGGCATCTCAACATTGTTGAGTATCTCGAGCCCTACCTTCGATATGAGTCGAGCCTGATCATAATCGGGGTTCAACTCATGGATTTTGATTTTTCGTGTCGAGATACATTAAATGTTTTATTTATTCATCGAAAATCAGTGTGTACATTAGCTGCAGCTTACAAACCCAGGAAAAGAAGCCCCCTGAGTGGATCCTCCTCGGCTGGGGCGCCTGCCACCATTCTCACATTACCGCGCTGAACCGCGATGCTAACGCGTTGCTCAAGGAAAGCAGCCGCGCGCGGGTTTTCCTCTTTGGCCGCAATACGGCGGCCGACGTCCGTCACGGGACGGAGCGCGGCCTCGCCCCAGAGTCCGGTGGAGTCGATTACGAACGGCATCAGGTGGAAGTTGGTACACAGCTCCGCGTACTTCGCACACTTATCCCGCTCACCCTTCGCAACTACCGCGCGGGGGTCCCGGGCAAGTGCGCGGTAACTAGGTGCAGACGCGTCCAGGACCGTGACGTCCTAGATGAGCTGCTGGCCTCTTGTCCATGGCTCCGGTGTTACCCCGTCGGGTCCGAGTCGACGATGAAGTCCCGATCCGTGAGAAACGTCCCGATGTTCCTGCTCGGAATAGCGTGCAGCCACCAGCCGGAATCGACCTGGGCGTCATGTTCGAGGCGGATGGTATCCACCTCGGAGTGCGAGAGTCGCTGGAGGAGGTCCTCCTCAGCCGGAAGGCTCCCGTATCGGACGGTGAACTCAGACGTGGCATCGTGCTGCAGGTGAACAGGATCCCCCTCAGGACCTAGGATGTCTCGGACATGGTCTGCACAAGCGTGAAGACAAGAAGCGGCAAAGGCCGACAGGGCCACCGAGGAGGGAGTCGGAAGAGAGATCTGTATGAGAGCATCCCCATATGCGGCATATTTAAGATGCCCTCGAAACCCATGGCGAATCCAGCAGTCTCCGCTTGGACTTCGTTTTCGAAGTCAGAAGATATTCTCTTCGTCCCTCCATGTGCATCCGGATCAACAACGAGGTTAACTAAAACAACCTGAATCACCGTATTCCGGTACGGAATACGTCCGGTAGTTTTGGTACTGCGTGGGTTGTTCCCCATGCATGGGACTTTTCTCCTCCCGAAGTTTCAACTTTATCGCCTTTTCCATGTAGTAGTTCATCGCGAACAACGTCCTCGATCGAACGTGCATCTCTCATGAACTTAAAGGCGCTTTCGCGCCAACAATATGGACGTAATTGAGTCGGAACCGCAGGAGGATTGAAACGCTGAATTAGATGACCACCCATTGCACCGGAAACCCATCCGTGACATTGCCCGAGGCGCAGACCGAACATCTCTCATCACATTTCCTCGAATCGAATGTTGTCGGCAGCGACTCTCGAAACCTGATCTTCGCCGCGCCTCTCGAGTCTTGTGTCGAACATGAGCCTTTCGATCTTTTTGCCTCGACTTCTCCGTGATTGTACATCGTTCAAGCGCTCGCTTCGTGTTCACTGAAGATCCTCTTCGAGTTCGTGTTGGAATTCCCGGAGACCCGGCGACTATGCTCTCTGCCTTTGTCGTGATTTGTGATCGTGCTGCGAAGTTTGGCCGGATCGTTGTTGCCAATCGAGGACCGAGTCGCACTTGCAGGGAGGGTGACCGAGACTGCCGCAGAGTGTGGGAAACCTCTGCCTTTGGAGTCCACCATTACGAGCAGCAGTTACACGGCGCAACAGTTGAGGGCACCGTTGAAGGATGAATTTAGAGAATTGGCTTACTTCGCGTGGTATCGTTACATGGAGAAATCTGCGCGACTTTGGCGTGCGGATGGTCAACCCGAAAAAGCCCCTCAGCTGTCGAAGGCCCTTCCTTTGAGCTCCAGTGTTGTCGAGCCGCCGAAGTGCTCGCCGCCGAGGCTGCCGAAACCCTTGCCGTCGAGGCTGCCGGAGTGCCTGCCACTGAGGTGCCGGACGCTCGGCTTGAGCTCGCGCCGACCGCGGCTGGCGTCGTCCCCGACCCAGGAACCCCGGCGTCCGCCGTCCCCGGAGAAGCGTGCCCGACCGTCCACATCGGTTGCCCCCCGCCGCCGCCGGCGAGAACCCCAGGCAACTTGGTCCGGTACCTTCCACACTCGTTTTGGCAACGTGGACCCCGAACCGCTCTGAAGAGAGGTTTCCCCATGGCCGGTATCGTGAAGAGCTATCTCAAGACATAAAACACCGGGGCCGTTTCGGTTGGAGACCGTAGATTTTCAGACGTAAGGTACGTCGCGGAATGTATCCAAAGTTCGGCGGGCCCCGGCGTAGGGCGTAGAGCACGTTTGTGGTCGCTGGTTAATGCGATGGTATGGATCAGTGTCGGATGCAAACGGCGAGTCAGAGTTGGGTTGATGGTGTGTATTTGGGTATTTGGTATGCATCTGGGTTGATGGTGAAAAGAATAGATGCCGTCGTCGTAGATCATAAAGCCTCTCCCTCTCGGCGCCACTGAATGCCACTTCTGTTGTTTGTCCATCCATACTAATCGTAAGTCGGAAAAGTCAGAAGCACGAGACAAATCGCAATAAGGGATGATTCAAAATGTTGAAGATAACGATGAGGGATGCATTGCATTGGGATGGGCGTCTAGGACGATTTCACAACGCGGGATTTTGTCCGAGTCTTTCATAGAAGAGAATGGAGCGCGTTCGCTCGGGATTACTGTAGACGGAATGAGAAATCGGAAGTTTGAATAAGAGGTACGAAACACAATTGGAAAGCTGGAGTCAGTTTGGGTCGGGAGCAAAAATTTTACCTTTCCACCTGACTGAGTATTGACTGACTTCCGTTACGGACTCTTCCGGCAAAAATCAATGGCTAGCGCTCGGTAAGACGTAACTTCCGTCAAAAGGCGAAGGAGGATTCTTAGCCGCGTCGCGCCGTGTCGAGCTCTCTTGTTCTGCCACGTCCCGTTGAAAATGATGTCTGTCCCCCGGCGAAAGGGTATGACGCTCGGAAGTTCCGCAGTTTGAGGTCGCAGCTTTTATTTCTCATGCAAGTCTTGGCGGTGCTGCTTGAAGCTGCACTCGGTAGCTTGGACCCTTTTTGCTGGAGAGATAAGTCGAAATTTTCGAAATTATTGAGCGGTTGATCCCTGAAAATGCTCGATCTCCAGCTTCTGCGCCTGGGAATTCTCATGTGTTAGTGTTACCATAGCGGGGGCCCCTACGACTATTCCCTCAAAAAAGGGTCCCACAAGTTTCGTTGTCTTCGAAGGTCTACGTCCAAGAATGGATATGCGCGGGATACAATGCCCTACGTGCGATCTTTCGGGTAGCTCTATCGTGGCAAGGCCACCCTAAAGTTCTATCGTCATTCAACCGACGTTGTTCGTGAGAAGGGGGAGGATCCTCCTCAAACATCGGATAAAATCTGCTCTCATGTATGTTCGGCGTGCGGCCCATCAACCCGTTGAGAGGAGCACTGAAGTGGCTCTACGTGGGTTGGTTGGGCGCAATTTTCGCGATACGAGCCGTTCGTTGGCCGGATCGCCACTGTATGCTAGATACAGACGAACCCGCTTATAAGAGACCGCTCGGGAAAATGGAAATCATCTCTTATAAGCGGTTTCTCTTACAATCGGAGAATTTTTCTCCCATGGGAATGGAATCGGGAAATCCAAAACTGTCTCTTATGTGTGGGTTTCTCTCATATGCGGGTATCTTATAAGTGGGTTCAACTGTATTTGGTTGGTGAATGCTAGCCAGGACCTCCTTTCGATCGAAAATATTGATTAGGATCAAGCAGTGCTCTCGACGGCGATGAATGCTCGAAACCGTAATGACTTCTCTTTCCTCCCTGTGAGCTGGTTTGAGCGAACCCTCAAAGCTGCCGCTACCGCGGCAGGCGTTGGTCGTTACCTGCGTGAGAAACACAGCCCATACGACCGAGTTCGCTGTGAGGAGCGAGATTGTCCGATTGTATGACAGCATGTTCGATGGTTTCGAGCTTTGAGTGCTGCTGGACCGAACCTTACCTGGTGGTTTAGGGACAGTGTTGACAGTTGAATTGGCCAGGATGGAGGATCGACAGGAGCCGTGTAGTGCCGGTTCATCGAGAAAGGCTTATCCGGTTTCGTTCAAGCTCAGCGTTGTGCAATTTGCAGAAGAGAACTCGAAGAACAAGGCTGCCGACAAGTTCCGTGTGAGCCGTAGTCGCGTGCAGCAGTGGGTATCGCAGAAGGATGAGCTCGCAAAACTGAATCCGGCAAGCAAGAGGGTCAAAGGCGGTGGACGAACAGTGAAAGATGACGTGCTCGACCAAAAAGTGCTGCAGTTCATCATGGAGAATAGAGCCAAACAGCTGATAGTGACTCGATCCATGATCCGGAGATTCGCGAAAAGCATCGGCCATCCCGGTTTTGTGGCTAGCTGTGGATGGCTAGATAAGTTTCTGACGCGACATCAGCTATCGAGTCAGAAAGCCACAAGCGTTTGTCAAACATCACCGCTCGAATATCAGAACTCTCTGGTAGATTTCCTACTCCAGATCACGAAGCTCCGGCAGCAGGAAGAACATAAACGAATTCATGCGGCCGACAAAACTGATCAGGCTCTCGGACCATCGACCAGCGGTGCGGTGTCCGAGAATGGCGCAGAAGAAGTTGCAGCATTACCTGCCAAGGACGATGTGGTTGACGATTCCTGAAAGTTGTGAACTAGCGCGAACTAGGTAATCATGCGAGTCTCTAGCCGCAGTCGTTCTAGAACTCGCTTGCTAATCTCGCCTGGGATGATCTCGATATATTCTCAGAAAACTATGGAGGTATATTCGTAATTTGTTGAACTGAACCAGCTGTCATCGAGTGTCGCTCCGAAATTTCGGTAGGTAATCTTCAGTTGTTAGTAGATCGGCGAGCCCTCGGAATGTAGCGAGTCCGGACTCCTAATACATATTGATAATGAGGAATAAAAGTGAGCTTGAGATCCGTACGGCAAGTACTACTTCGTGGCCCTGTGGAGCTCGAATAACGGGCTCAGATCATGCTTTCGATAGGGAGATGAACCGTGTATCTCCTAATTGAAGTCGAATTTCAAGCTCAAGTGACCAGACAAGCTGAACTGCCGAGTCAGCCGAGCTACCTCTCAACTTCGAGAAGTAGCTCCCATATGGGCAGAACAGTGAGACATACACTCTACCCACGCTTCTAGCACTCTCCCTCTCTCTCTGCATGCAAACTTGCTCAATGTCGCTACATGGCTCTGCGCCAACATCCTTCCCTACTATCGCTCTTTTGTTCCCGTTCATTTCCCTCGCTTCCCGTTGGGCGGCGGCGAGGCGGGGCGTCGCTGTCGCCGAGATCCCAGGGATGGCAACGAAAGGCTCTGGGGGTGCCCGGCAAAAAGAGCATGCCCGTAAATTATTCCGATTGTCCTTGAGGTGGCTGCCAATTAGAGCAAGCTCGGCAAAAAGAGCATGCCCGTCAATTACTTCGATTCTCCCCAAGGTGCCCGCTGTTTGGAGCGCTCCCTACAACCAGAGCAGTGCCCTTCAATTTGAAGAAATACGGTATTAGCATTTCCGCTCGAGATGTCGTTCGGAGCGTTTTATGTCGCCGGCGGACACTGGGATCTCTCAGGGAATATCTCCTGAAACGATCATGTGCTGAGCAGTTGCGAGTACTGCGGGGAAGGGCGGATTGGCTAGCACAGCAGTGAACAGCGCGGAACCACTCCTGTCGACCGTTCTCATACTTGGGACGGATAGGTTCATCTTCGACGCTACTTGGGTAACGAACGAGATCGCTGATGGTGGTGGATTGATGTACCTGGATCGAGGTTATATACTTCCGAACGCCGCATGTCCTAGGATTCTCGCAACGACACCGTATCGTTGGTTCTCTTCAAGTCTGACGCGGGGAGCCTGGTCATGGGACATATAGCACATGTATCCTCGAGCCCGTGGCCATGAGGCAATGAATGCGACTTGGAACTCGTATTAGGGGAGTCGTTGCACAGTGCAAACTTCCAGTTGTCCACGGTTTTGTTCGCAATGCCAGGGGATCGTGAAGGGAAGAGAGCAGTGGCGGATCCAGGAATGGCTCGAGGGGGGGCGGTTCAGATTTTCGGTGTTTCGGGAGTATTTTTACACCCTGAAGTTGCGGTTGAATATTGAATTGTTTGTTTCATAATTGTTTAGTACAAACATTTATCTATGTCTGAAAAGTATCATGGAATTTTCTCTTCTGATCCGTGCATTCCGCCTGGGAGACCGGACCCGAGGGGGGAGCGATCGCCCCTCCCCTGGATCCGCCACTGGAAGAGAGAGGGCGCTCGCTATACTGGATGTGTCGGCCTTCTGTCGGCTCAAACGAATGTTTGCATCTCGCCTCCTAGACAGGGACGAATTTCGTTTGCACGAATTTGCATACCTCATGGAGCCACAGAAGCCTTGTCATATTTAGCGTGGAGTGATACCTGGCCCATAGGCCGATTTCGGTGGTGAATGGAGCAGCGGCATGCAAAGGATGACTTCTCACGGTTCGGGCTCACAATTTTTACAACTTCTACTTTATTCGCTTGCTCATGATTGCTCAGCGCGCGCACTACTTCTAACGATAGATACGCTCGAGATCTGGAACGATTCTTGGATTCGATTTAAATTATGGCGCCAAGTCGAGGAGCGCATTATTGACAAGCCTGATTATGAAGACAGGAAAAGTGTACTCTTCCGTTCGTTACGGACAGGAAGACTGTATCAGTGATCGACTCCCGAACCAGTGATGAACCCCGCACCAGTCATTGACCGGGTCCATCACTCACAATCAGACAACCAGTGTTGAAAATCTATCCATACATTAATTCAATTCAACGTGTGGTTTATTGGAAGGACCTGCTAGGAGCTCACAGGTAGTCCTTGGTCTACCTACAGGCTTAAGCTTTTTGTATCATTCATTATTGAGCACGACGCACAACAAGGGCTGTAGGCGTAACTACGATTATTTCCAAAGGAATACAGGTAGCTTCAGGCCTTATCCAGCTATTAGAGTGATGTATCTAAAGAATACTGACACAAGAACAAACCCATGTATCAATTGAAAAAATAGAGGGCTCTGAGCCTGCGGGGTATGGAGCTCCAGACGGTCGGCAGGCGGTAGGCCGGAAACTGGCGGCTGAAAACATGGCGAGCAAATGGGATCTCGAATGTGGTGAGGCGCCGAGAGGGGCGGGCGGACGTGGCGTTTGAAGGAATCCTAATATCGTCCGGGACTGTGCCCTTGGCGGTTTTGAAAACTATGGTGGCGATGGCCAATTTTCAGGTTCGATTGACAATGAGAAGTCGATCCCGGGCTCTACTAGTGGTGTTGTTGGAGCAGGCTCGCCAAATGGCAACTCCATAGAAAAGGACAGGAACGAAAGTGCTTATCAGAGAGGAGACGCTCGATTGGGATTCCAACCTCGCGAAGTCTTCGGAGTGCAGCGATGACTGCGTAACATTTTGGAGATATGTCGTCGAGATGTGTGTTCCAGCCGAGGCCAGCAGAGATTGTGAGGCCGAGGCATCTAGCCGAGTCAACTAGCTCAAGGACAGAATCACCAAGTTTGATGGGGGCGCATGTAAGAACGGGGACTCTATTGTCAGTACCGACAGGCTGCGGCCGCTTTCCAAGCTGGCTGTCTAATGAATAGCTTCTAGTCTACCCTGTGTCTGTGTCTAGGGTTTCTACGTGGCCCGTGTGTCGTGTATTTCCCCGGCTGTCCCTAACTATGGCTTTCCTACATTACTCCCCCTCCGAAGTTGAACCGTCTCCGTTCACTTTCAACGTGTCGACGTAACTCTTCATCCAGGCGGGTCGCTTCCTCCGACGTTGCGGGTAGTGGTCGCTTCTAGCGATTGTCACTGTCGAACCTTCGTCCCCCTGCGCTCCGACTGCATTTTCGACCGCGGCCGAACTGCTCGCTCTCAAATGCGTCATCACCTCTTCCTCCGCGTCTTCTGTGGTTTGAGGCGCTAGATCGACGGGCACAACGTAAGGTTTCATCTGGGACGAATGCACTACCTGCTGGCGCGTGCGCGGGCCCGGTAGCTCTGCAGTAGGCTCCGCCAGAAGCTCGAAAGTTTCCGGCCCTTTTTGACTCAGAACCGTATACGGTCCGAAGAACGGCTTCTGTAGTTTATCCGACCGCCCGACTTTTCGGAACGGGAAATGCAGCAACACCTTGCCTCCGATTTTGAAGGGCGTTTCCTTCTTCCTCACGTCGGCTCGTATTTTGTTGCTAGAGTATCAGAACGTTCGATGCGTTCGCTCTGTCGAGCCGTTCGTGGCCGGGTGCTACGGACTCGTCCTCCTGTGGTCCACAGACAACCTTTCATTCACTCGCTTCAGCAGCTCCGACATGGAGACTTTCCCTTGGTCACTAATCAAAACACGTGGCGCCCCATGTTTCAGTATCACATCTTCCAACAAGAATCGAGCAACTTCTCCGGCTGACCCGTGTGGTAGCGCCTTGGTCACCGAATACTTCGACATGTGGCGGTCACTACTTCTCGATTTCCTCTATCTGTGGCATTGAACGAGACAAGATCTATCCCGATAGTGTGGAACGGTTGTGTCGGAGTTTCCATATGTTGTAACAAGCTGAATTTCGACGGATCAGTTCTCCTACGCTGACACTCCGCACAGCTTCTAACAAACTGCTCCACTTCCTTGAAGGATTTCGGCCAGTAGTATCTCTGATGATCCTCCCTTAAGTCTTCGACACACCTAGGTGACCGCCTTCCAACTCGGTGTGCGCGGCGCGCATGGCTTCCCGCCGGAGACCCTTTGGCAAGACAAGCAGCAAGTTCTCCCCGCTCCTCGCGAAGTTCCCCTTGTACACTACTACGTTGACGATTTCGAAAGATGGCGACCGCTTCGCAAGCTCGCGTACCAGGTCCAGTGAGTTATCATTGCCTTGCTCCCGAGCCAAGGATTCTAGCGACAGGGCCATTATTGACCTTTCTGAGGACCCTCGGTCTGTCCCGCGAGCCGCCGGTTCCGCGGTATAGCGAGACAAGCAGTGCGCATCCCGATGTTTCTTCCCTTGTTTGTACAAAACAGTTATGTCGTGTTCTTGCAGCTGCAGGGCCCAGCGAGCCAGTCTCCCTGTCAGATGTTTTGCGGACATCAACCAGCAGAGAGCGTGGTGGTCCGTAATCACCGTAACCCCTCTCCCGTATACGTACGGCCGGAATTTCTTCACGGCCCACACGATCGCCAGCCCCTCTTGATCCATCGTAGAGTACCGCGTCTCCGGTGCAGTCAAAGCTCTACTCGCGTACGCCAGGACTCGCTCCACCCCTGATGAGTCTGTTTGTGCGAGAATCGCGCCGATACCACTCTTACAAGCATCAGTTGAGGAGCTCATTTTCGGACCGCGTTAAGTCCATTTTCGCCGATTTCCAGTTTTCAACGGGAATTGAGTCCCCCCTTGCATTGTGCCTCATGAAAGAATATCAATTCATGGGAACTCGCATGCGTTCCACTTCAAAATGACTGGGGAAAACTCAACTTCTGTATGCGCCCAATGGTCCATCAGCAGTAGGAACGCGATTTACTCGAAGTCGAAAAAATGGACTTAACGCGATTCGAAAATGAGCTCCTCAGTTCGTACCGTCACCGGGCGTCGTGTATCGAAATTACCAAGAACCGGAGGCTCGACGAGTCTTCGCTTCAATTCATTGGAGGCGGATTCTTGCTCTAAGCCCCAAGTAAATTTCATTCCATCCTTGAGAAGGTTGTTCAGCGGTGCCGCGAGCTTAGAGAAATTCTCAATGAATTTTCGGTAGTACGAGCTTAGTCCGAGAAAACTTCTCACGGCCTTCTGATTTTGTGGCCGCGGGAAATCCTGTATCGCTGTCGTCTTTGTTGATTCAGGTCGAATGCCCTCCTTGCTGATGTCGTGACCGAGTAGCGTCAGTTTCGTCGCCGAAGTTGCACTTCTTGATGTTCAACGAGAGGTTCGCCTCGTTCAAGCAACTCAACACATGGCGGAGCCGATCATTGTGTTCCTCAATTGTCCTCCCGAAGACACAAATGTCATCGAGGTATACTAAGCAGGTTTTCCACTTGTGGGCTCTCAAGACGGTATCCATGAGTCTCTCGAACGTTGCGGGCCCGTTCGACAAGCCGAATGGCAGCACCTTGAACTCGTACAGTCCATCTGGGGTCACGGAAGCAGTCTTCTCCCTGTCTTTCTCTGCCAAAGGACATTGAAAGTACCCGGATTTCAAGTCCAATGATGTGAAGAAGCTTGAGCCGGCGAGACAGTCGAGAGCATCGTCTATCCTCGGGAGAGGATACGTATCGCGCTTCGTCACCTTGTTCAGTTCTCTGTAGTCGACACATAATCGCGTCTCTCCATTCTTCTTCTTCACCAGTACTACGGGGCTGGTCCAAGGACTCGATGAAGGCTGAATAATATCTTGGTCCAACATCTTCTTCAGCTCCACGACAACCGTTTCCTTCTCCGATGGAGCGTAGCGTTTGCTGTAGCGACTTCTCACCGGTGCATGGTCGCCAGTATCGATACTATGCGAAGCGTACGGGGGGGGAGGGCCCCGTGCGTCCTCATGAAATTTTCTCCCAGGATTATATCGGCGGTTAGCTTCTCAATGATGACGAATTCGTAGGGGAGAAAATTTCGTGTACTTTTATACAAGTTCACACTGAGGACGCACGCACCCGTAGCAGGCATCATCGAGCCATCGGCCGTCAATATCTCGAGGTCTGAAGCGGGAAATCTTACGGAATCCTTCCTCAAGTAACCAGCTCTTACAGCCGAGACATCGGCTCCGAGATGAAGAAGTGCTCCTGTAGGTTTCCGAACTTTGACTCCTATGGCGATTCGGTTCCCACGCATTTTGGATGCGGCGCCAGCCCCTGCGCAGTTGAAAGGGCTGACAGCCTCAGAAGTTTCCCGGCTGAGATCTTCCTTGTACGCTGTCCTGGATATGTGCGCGCGTTGCTGGGATTCCGGAAGCTTTCTTTCGACAATGCCGCAAGACGTGCCCAACACTGTTGCACCAGTTACAGATCGGTGCTCCGTCGGGCGCTCGGCGGTCGCCGAAAAAGAAAGGACCCTCTCGCCGCCTCCCATATGGGCTCGACGCTCTGGGACTGTATGACCTCCGAACCGGGCTTGCGGATTGCCTCCGGCTGCCGGACCCCTCGGGTGTTGACGATCTTCTCTCCGGACTTCTGGCTGGCCGATAGTTCCCGCCCTCGTAATGCCTGATCGCGCTGATAGTTGGCTCTTTAGTCTCTTCCTTGTTCAGAAAAGGTAGCGTCGAGTCCAAAAATCTCAGGGCTTCACGCAAATCATTAATTGTTTTCGGCCGCGAGCTCGCTAGCATCATGGTAAGCTAGCGCCCTAGCGTTTGCACAACTCTTCTGACGATTTCCGTGTCTTCCATCTTGTCGTCGATCTCCCTGCATAGCTTCAAACATGCCTCAAGATGGTCAAGATGGGAATCGCCTTTCTTGTATAGCAGCTTTCGGAGCGATGCCTCGGCTTTTTCTTGCAGTTGAGCCTCGTTAACGAACCTTGATTTGAACCTCGTCTCAAATTCAAGCCACGAGACAATTTTCTCCTCTTCGTTGTCGTAGCACACCGCAGCTGAATCGGTCAGCGAGAACGGTAGCAGGCTCAGTTTTTGCGATTCGACCTGTCGATTGTAGCGTGCGGTACGGTTGAAGTCTTTCAGCCAGGTCACAGGATCGTTCCGTCCGCTGAATTTCGGCGGTTCCCGGGGTGTGGCGGTCGCTAGGTCTCGAATCTTCTCCAGGAGTGCCTCTTCAGCTCTTGCGGACGACATCAGGGGTTTGACTTCCGGCTTCTCCGCCTCCTTCGACGAAGCTGCCTCCTTAAGATCACGTTCTGCTTGTACAGTGTCCAACCGCACCTGTGCCTTTGGGGGGAGGGGTTTTTTACACCTTTGGTCCCATCACTCGGTTCAGGATCTCCACGTTCCAAATCGCAGCTCGTCTGACACTCTCCTCTTTCTTGCTTTAGGACAGGCTACCCCGCACCTCCACCAAATGTAAGAACGGGGACTTTATTGCCAGTACCGACAGGCTGCGGCCGCTTTCCAAGCTGGCTGTCTAATGAATAGCTTCTAGTCTACCCTGTGTCTGTGTCTAGGGTTTCTACGTGGCCCGTGTGTCGTGTATTTCCCCGGCTGTCCCTAACTATGGCTTCCCTACAATAAGCCCGAATTAACGGAAGAGGCCAATGACCTTCTCAACCTTGAGAGCTGCTGTGGCAATCGCCTCTTGGAGGGAGGATGATTTAATAGGGAACACCAGGGTGGTGTCATCCGCATACGTATTGACATCGAAGCTACGTTCCTTGAGGATTTCGATAAGAACAAAGTTCATATCTATATAAATAAAAGTCAAAACGCTGTCTGTTTGTCTGTTTGTCTGTTTGTCTGTTCGCGATAGACTCGGAAACCACGCTTGAACGAGCCCGGAGCCAGGGTGTTTCGTGTAGAGGACCCATCCGTGACGGACATAGGCTACCCACCTCCCCTCCCCTCCCCCCACCTTCCCCCCTCCCCCCCCCCTCATCTCTGCTAAAACAACAGCCATTCAGCCATTAACCTATCTCTGATCTCTGACAGGAATCTCTCTCGCTGCAGCTCCTCAATGGGGGCAATCTGGAAGTCCATCAGATCATACTTTTAGGAGTTTCAAGTCGGTCAAACGATACTTTCCAAAGTTTATATCTAAGTTTATATGGGGAGATTCTAGAATCATTCTGATCATGCCCAC
This sequence comes from Neoseiulus californicus, assembly GCA_028455905.1. Classification (NCBI taxonomy): domain Eukaryota; kingdom Metazoa; phylum Arthropoda; class Arachnida; order Mesostigmata; family Phytoseiidae; genus Neoseiulus; species Neoseiulus californicus. The sequence goes on from JAMQGS010000006.1 coordinate 13,174,683, forward strand.
GAAAGCCATGAACTACAGAAGCAAAGCATCCCAAGCTCCATCTACCATATTTGGTGCTCTAGCTACCAGGGGTTAAAAAAGAGAGCGCGGTTCTTTCGAATGCCAGCTGCCAGTCCTGCGCACGGAAAGTGAGCTTGGAATAGCAGTTTGAAAAAACCCGCGCCGCGCTATGTATTCCATTTTGCTCTCCAAATGCTATAGCTACCAGAGGTAGGATCCGAAACACGCGTGGTACTCCACACGTGGTATCGCTACCTGGGAATCTACTCACGTTGACGTCTTTTCGTAAATAGGCCCAAAACGCCGAAATTTGAGTCGATCGACATCGTCTTCACGAAGAATGAAAAGAGCAAGAACTTCGGAAAGTGGAGAAAGTCGTTCGTCAAGACTAGATAGTGATCGTGAGCGGAGAGCTAACTCTCGAAGTAGTGAAACTGTCGAAGAACGTGATGCCCGCTTGGACATCGAACGAATTCGAGCAACCAGCAGACGCTCAAACGAGAGCAGTGACCAACGCACTTCAAGACAAACTTCAGATCGAGAAAACACAGCCAGTGTTCGAGCCGCTGAATGTTCCGAACAACGTGATGCGCGCTTGGAAATCGAACGAATTAGAGCAACCGCAAGACGCTCAAACGAAAGCGATAATCAACGGACTTCTAGGAGAGCTTCAGATAGAAGAAACACCGCCAGTGCTCGAGCCACCGAATCTGTCGAACAACATGATGCGCGCTTGGACATCGAACGAATTCGTGCAACTAGAAGACGCTCGGACGAAAGCGAGGACCAACGTATCTCAAGACAAACTTCTGATAGAGAAAACACCGCCACTGCTCGAGCTGCTGAATCTGTAGAACAACACATTTCTCGCTTAGAAATCAATCGAGCTCAATCGCGCCAGCTCCGCACAGCTCGCAGACGAGTGCCATCTAACTTGAAACTCGCTGCTTTCCGATATACAGTGGCGAACAAAAGTTTCCGGCCAAAGCCGCACTTCGTCGTTCTTGCTCTACAGCGCATCACAGAGCGCAGAGAATGGTGTCGCAGGTCTGACACCATGGCGTTATAAGGTGTGGGTCGGTATCGTTCAGAAATTCCCGACCAGTATAATTGCAGGGAGTAAATGGGGAAAACCGGGCGATCAAAAGTTTCCGGCCAAACGTGATCGCAAGGTTTTATCAGAGCCCACATTGCAGAAAAAACAAGAAACTCATGGATTCGATCAATATTTTGTCTGGGCTCCCTTCGCTGCTATCACGGCTTCACATCTGCGCGGCATGGATTCCACAAGTCTTCGAAACACATTACTTGGAATTTTTTCCCATTCAGAACTCAAAATTTCAAAGAAAGCCGCTCTGTTCGGAGGGTTCTGATCGCGAACCCGTCTCTTCAGCTCTTCCCAGAGATGCTCTATGGGATTCAAGTCCGGTGACTGTGCGGTCCATTTGAGAACTTTGATTTCTTCTGACGACAACCAGTGCTTGACTAACTTCGATGTGTGCTTCGGGTCATTATCGTGCTGGAAAATCCAATCAGGTGCCAAATTCGTTGATGCATATGGCCTGAGATTATTCCGCAGGATATCTCTGTAGACTTCAGCGTTCATGATTCCGTCGACGAACACGAGCGGTCCGACACCAGACCATGAAAATATCCCCCAAACCATTACATTACCACCACCGTGTTTCATGGTCGGTAAACAATACCTGGGGTGATTTCGTGTCGATTTTGGCCGTCTCACATACTGCTTCGCATCACTTCCGAAGAGATTGAACTTGGATTCGTCCGAAAAGGCCCCTTTTTTCCATTCTTCGATTGTCCAGGTACGATGTTCTCTAGCGAATTCCAGACGAATTTTCCTGTTCTTCAAGGATATGAACGGTTTCTTCGCTCCGATGCGACCATACAGTCCAGACTCGTGCAGCCGTCTGGAAACTGTCATCCGACTGACCTCTACAAGTCCCTCGGCTCTTAGCTCTCTCGCGATCTCAGAGGCAGTCTTCCAAACATCTTGAAGTGACTTTTTCCTGATGATTCGGTTGATCCTTTCCGTAGTTTTACGAGGCCTACCCGACCTGGGTAAGTCCCGTAGCTCCTCATGGGACGCTGCCTTCCTCCGCAAATCGTTAACAGTCGATTTCCCAACCTTGAGTAGCGCAGCGATCTCACGACTTGCTTTCCCCTGATCAATGAGGGCCACAATTCGTCTCCGCAGATCCACACTGTGATGAGGCATTTTCAATCTCCGCAATATGTCGATAAAGTTGAAGCAGACGCCGGAGTAAACATGGAACTAAAAACAATCGAAATCCGGCCTGAGGGGCTCATTGAACAGGGGCCCATTTCTTCGGATACCTGCTGGCCGGGAACTTTAGAGCATGCAGATTTCATTGTTTTCCATCTGGACAGAGCCGAGGCTGATTTGTTCCAATATTGTGGCGGGGAATAAGCGAGTACCGAGGCTGCGAATCCATGCGCCGGCTGAGAACGCGCTAGGAGATCTATGCCAGTAACGGCGACGAAGTTCCGCAGTGGCCGGAAACTTTTGTTCGCCACTGTAGTTGTGCCCATGACTATAGCACTCATCCGAAAATTTGCATCGGGAAAATGGACAAAATTTGCAATCAGTGCGGTGCAATGAAATTTCGCGGCGAAACTCCAGGAATGTGTTGTTCGGGAGGGAAAGTTCGACTGCCAGAACTGTTTGCTCCACCAGAGCCATTACTTTCTCTGCTCGACGGTGTTACGGCTGAATCGAAACAGTTTTTGACCAATATTCGCAAGTACAACTCCTGCTTCCAAATGACTTCCTTCGGCGCGAAACGAGTAGTTCACGATAACTTCATGCCGACCTTTAAAGTACAAGGGCAAATATATCACCGATTCGGATCATTGCTTCCGATGGAGGACAATGAGCACAAATATCTTCAAATATACTTCATGGGTGATGCTGAAGCCGAGACAGATCAACGATGTCACATTATCGACGGATTGAATCGAGATATCGTTTCCTGGCTCCAAAGACTACTACACGAAAACAACGTCTTAATTCGTGAGTTCAAAACTGCCCTCGATCAAATGCCCACTGACAACCACGTAGTTGTTATCAGAGCTGATAGAACTCCACCGGGAGAGCACGGCAGGAGGTACAACGCACCAATCGTCGATGAGGTGGCGGCAATCATGGTTGGAGATCAGTTCAACTCCCGAGACATCATTCTCCACCGTAGAGCCGGCGAGCTGAAACGAATTCCTGAAACTCATCGTTGCTACGACGCACTCCAGTATCCCATCTTATTTTGTCGGGGGGGGAAGATGGTTACGACTTCAGTATCATGATGACAAACGGGAAAAAAGTCAGTTCGATGAACTACTATGCGTATAGATTAATGATTCGTTTGAACGTCGAAAACCATATTCTGAAGTGCCGCAAGCTTTTTCATCAATACGTTGTGGACATGTACGTCAAAATTGAAAGTGAGCGATTACGGTACATCCGTTCAAACCAAGCGAAACTTCGTTCGGAAGAGTACATCCATCTACATGATGCGATAATGTCAGATGGTGTCGTCAACCCAGAAAATATAGGGAGACGATGCATCCTTCCAGCTACCTTCACGGGTGGTCCAAGGCATATGCATGAATACGCACAAGATGCAATGGCCTACGTGCGTGAGTACGGTCGTCCCGACCTCTTCATCACATTTACTTGCAATCCTACCTGGAACGATGTCCAAGAGCTTTTGTTGCCAGGTCAGCATGCTGCCGATCGACCCGACATCACGGCACGCGTGTTCCAACAAAAACTCAAATCACTCATGGGTTTCATCGTGAAACACCAAGTTTTTGGCGAAACACGTTGTTACATGTACTCCGTAGAATGGCAAAAAAGGGGTCTCCCACACGCTCACATCTTGATTTGGTTGTTGAACAAAATCAGACCGGATCAAATCGACAGCATAATATCCGCCGAAATTCCCGACGCTAACGTCGATCCTGAACTATTCGAAGTGGTTACCAGAAACATGGTGCACGGTCCATGTGGTTCCTTGAATCCAAGATCACCCTGTATGGTTGACGGCAAATGCACTAAACGCTATCCAAGAAATCTGCACACCGACACCATCACAGGTAATGACGGATACCCACTTTACCGAAGAAGATCAATCAACGATGGTGGAGGAGTCTTCGCGCGCGCAGGAGTCGACGTTGACAACCGTTGGATAGTGCCCTACTCACCGCTTCTCTCGAAAACTTTCAAAGCCCACATCAACGTTGAGTATTGCAACTCCGTAAAATCAATCAAATACATTTGTAAATATGTCAACAAAGGTAGCGACATGGCTGTTTTCACAGTGGAAGACCCCAACAACGATGAAATTCTGCAATATCAAAGCGGTCGGTACATCAGTACGAATGAGGGGATCTGGCGTATCTTTTCTTTCGCCATCCATGAGCGTTATCCAACAGTTGTTCACTTAGCCGTTCATCTTGAGAATGGACAACGTGTTTATTTTACAACAGCCAATGCCCTAGAAAGAGCATCATCGCCGCCTCAAACGACATTGACGGCTTTCTTTGCATTGTGTTCCCGAGATCCGTTCGCTCAAACGCTGCTTTATTCCGAAGTACCAAAATACTTCGTATGGGTTCCTGGCCAAAAAAAATTCCAACGCCGCAAACAAGGCAAACCGGTGGAAGGACAGCCCAACGTGTACTCATCCGATGCTCTTGGACGCATCTACACCATTCACCCAAACAACCATGAGTGTTTCTTCCTCCGCTTACTCTTGGTGAATGTACGGGGACCCAAATCCTTCCTAGATCTCAAAACCGTTGATGGCCAGGTATGCGAAACATATCGAGAAGCATGCCGTAAGATGAATCTCCTCGAAGATGACGCGCATTGGGACACGACTCTCGCCGACGCTGCCGCAACCGCTCACCCGCATCAAATTCGTACCCTCTTCGCAATCATTCTCACCATGTGCGCACCTTCTAATCCGAAGGATCTTTGGGAAAAATACAAGGATCACATGAGTGAAGACTTCTTGCGTCGCTTGAGAACAATGAGTAACGATCCAGAAGTACAACCGACACCACAAATCTACAACGAAGCGCTCATTGCACTCGAAGATCTGTGTGTAGGCATAGCCAACAAATATCTCACGCAGTTGGCGATGTTCGCTCCTGACCGATCCGTTCATACGCGTCATGACAGTGATTTGAATCGTGAAACTCAATTCGATGCCGATTATCTACGAGGATTCGTCGAAGAAAACCTCCCGAAATTGCTTCCAGAGCAACGCTCAGCCTACGACATTATCATGCGAGCCATTCGATTCGGAACTGGAGGATTGCATTTCTTGGACGCTCCTGGCGGCACCGGAAAAACATTTCTCCTTTCGCTCATCTTGGCGGAGATTCGGTCTCGGGGTGAAATCGCTCTTGCGATCGCATCCTCTGGCATCGCATCGACACTTCTAGACGGTGGTCGAACTGCACACTCCGCACTGAAGCTTCGCCTTGATTTGCACACCGTAGAAGAGCCCATTTGCGGTGTAACCAAGAACTCCGGCATGGGCACCGTTCTCCAAACATGCCAGCTCATTATTTGGGACGAATGTACAATGTCTCATAAGAAGGCATTGGAAGCGCTCGATCGAACGCTCCAAGATTTTCGAGGAAACCAGCTACCGTTCGGCGGGGCACTCATTTTACTTTCGGGTGATTTCCGGCAAACCCTACCAGTAATCCCACGATCCACACCTGCAGATGAACTCCACGCGTGCTTGAAGTCCTCTATCCTTTGGCGTCATGTCAAAACACTTACACTCAAGACAAACATGCGAGTGCAAATGCAAAACGACTCACGCGCCGAAATTTTCGCGGAACAACTCCTACTCATTGGGAATGGCAGAGTGGTTGCTGATGCCAATCAATACATCAAGTTCCCGACGGGTTTCTGTCTCTGCAGCGCAACACAAGACGAATTGATTGAAAAGGTTTTCCCCGAAATCACGGTCAACTTTAGTGATCATTCCTGGCTAAGCGGGCGAGCGATATTGGCGCCTACCAATAACGATGTAAATGCCATCAATAACACAATCCTGAATCAAATTCCCGGCCCCGACAAAACGTACCACTCAATCGATATCATCATGGATCTAGATCAGGCTGTAAATTATCCTGTAGAGTTCCTCAACTCGCTTGATCTCCCCGGGATCCCACCCCATACATTGTCTTTGAAAATCGGGGCTCCGATCATTCTGTTGCGAAACATCCATCCACCTCAATTGTGCAACGGCACAAGGCTCGCTGTTAAGAGCTTGATGAATAATCTGTTAGAGGCAACGATCTTGAATGGCAGATTCAAGGGAGAAGTTGTGCTGCTCCCACGTATCCCAATAATACCACATGATCTGCCTTTCACGTTCAAGAGACTCCAGTTCCCCGTGAGATTAGCCTTCGCAATGACGATAAACAAAGCGCAAGGACAATCGTTGCAAGTATGCGGTCTTAATCTAGAGAATCATTGCTTCTCTCATGGTCAACTATACGTAGCGTGTTCCCGAGTCGGCAAATCCTCTAACCTTCACATCTACGCACCGGGAAACATCACTAAAAATGTTGTTTACCCTCAGGCACTACAATAAGATAAAGCCATGATGCTCAGTGTAATTCTCTCGACTCCTTACTTTCCTTATGGTTTAAGCCAAGATTACTTCCGATCTCTTCTTTATCTCATACGGAAAACGCTTCATTCGCAACGCACGGCCAGCGTAGTCGGCCGAAGGCCGGCTAGTAGATAATAAAGATGAGGGGTCCTGCCACCGAGCCCTGGGGTGTGCCGAGATCAATGTGTTGGCGGGAGGACTCAACAGATCCAACTTTGACTGATTGCGAGCGAGAGTGAAGGTACTAGTTGAACCAACGGTGAGTAGCCGAGTCGTAGCCAAGGCTCGAGAGCATCTGGATAAAATATGAGTGGTGAAGGCAGTCAGGCGCGTAGCCAAAATTTTTTTGGAAGGAGGGGGGGGCGAGACCGTTCTCGCACTGTCCCTAGGGGGGAAGGGGGGGTGGTTTTTGCTGACCCCCCCCCCCCTGGCTACGCTAGTGAAGGCAATTGAAGACCGCTGCTAACAGAGAGATAGAGATTGGAACCCCCCAGGGATCAGTTTTGAGCCCCTATACATTCATAATCCATCTCAACCTCATTCTCCGTGAAATCGAAAGGAACACAAATTGTAGACCCGTGGTATATGCAGACGACACGTCTCTCCTGTATGAGGTGGCGGTCTCAAATGGTAGAATATATGACTTGGGAAACGTCGAGAGTGCGATCGAGAAGGCGATCAGACTTTTCAACAAGTATGGTCTGGTCGTCAACTCCTCAAAAACCGCGGTGGTCTTTTCCACAACGTGCACAGGAAATCGGCAACCCGGGACCTGGGCATCGAAGTATTCGGGTTTAGTATTCCGTTCAGCTCCACCGTCAGATGTTTGGGTCTAACCCTTCATGAACACATAAGTTGGATTCGCCATCTGGAAACCATATCCGGGAAGTGCTACGCTATGATTGCCTCCCTTCTGCGGCTCAGAAGAACTGGCGCTAGCACTGGTCTTCTGCTCCAGGTGTACAGAGCTCTATTTGAACCAGTGCTGACCTACTGCGTGGCACTTTGGGGCAGCTCTTACAAATACGTCATTCGAGTCGCACAGGTTCTCCAAAACGATGCCATGAGGCCGTCGGCGGACTCAGGAGGGACAAACCCGTATCGAAATGGTTCAAAAAGTACGGACTATCAAGAATACGAAATATTGTCACTCTCAGGCTAGGTATCATAGGTTTCAAGATATCAAACCAACGCATATCTCCAGATGGCCCGTACGACTTCATCCTCCACCCAAACCGATCTACAAGATATCAACACACCTATCGCCTAGTCGATAACAGAAGTGTGATAATGGAACAGAGCCTCCGTAGCCAGCTCCCCAAAGAGTGAAACTCATTTCCGGAAAATATCAGAAACTCGTGCTCGCTGAACCAGTTTCGAACGAAGCTCACGAGCTATCTGCTCGATGTACAAAGATCTGAGAACACTGAATCCTGTCCATGATATCCATTGTGTGTATATAATCATGTAAACCAAATCAAATAATTGGACTATGACCTTCGTGTTCAGGCCCAAATAAAACATACTGATACTCCGAGAGCCAAACCGTTGGCTTCGACTGCGTCTATGATTGTTCGCCAGAGGCTGGCTAGTGCAAATGCCGTGGATTGGTTGCGCCTGGATCCGTATTGCGAGGGTGAGAAGAAACCCGTTCTTTCGAGATCATGCTGGATGCCTGAGCATACAAGCTTTTCAAAAATTTTGGATATGAAGTCGATGATAGATATTGGGCGATAGTTCATTACGGTGTGGGACGTGAAATACTTTCCAATAATGCGAATAACACTGTACACGATGTGACCTGCCCTAGATTAGAAATGAAGGCCACCGCAATGCAACGCCTCATCATGTGCTCTACATGGTGATGAAAATTCTACTCTTCGGTGTGCGCGACAGTATATATACAGAACATGTATCGCCGTTTGCGATATACTGAGAATATCACTCGGTACTCATGATATGATACGCAAGCCATACTCTTGCGCTGTGTACGTTATAGATTAGCAATATCGAACGCGCAGTTGCCAATGCCTGCGATGCTGAGCACACTCGTGAGTTCATACCACCGCGACCGTGTCCAAATGCTGACTGCTCGGTGGTCATGCAGTCATTTCGTGGCGAACTTCTGACGATTAGCAATGCTTTTCGTGTGCTGAGTGATGAATTCAATGGAATGAAGAGACGATCGGAGCTCCTTGAAACATCAATGGTGCGGTCTCAGCAGCTAAGGGAATCTTCTCCAGGCAAAGAGAGAACTGTCTGCAAAGCAGTGGAAGACGTCAACAGCCATCTACTACAGCGCTTTGACTCCATGGAGAGTCGAATTGTCTCCCTGATAGAGGCTAACACCACGAAACGGGATCCAACCCAAACAGTGATCAGTGCCCCACCGGAGCAGAGCAAATTGGTCCAGCCTGATGTTCGTGGAACTCTGGATGAGAGTTTATCAAAAACTCGACACTTCACTCAACCGAGCAAACACCAAAAGAAGATTGAATCTATGGCTAAGACCAATCCAGAGGGACCGAGCTCCACAGGTGCCCCGTCTAAAGCAAAGCAACCGCGGAGCAACGACAAACCATGCGCAGTGTCCAAACCGCCCCTCGTGAACGGAGGTGGAATCCGGCTCTGGGGGAGAATTCCCTTTCAGAGCGGCGACGAAGACTGGAGGAGGGATGTTGGCCAAGGTGTTTTTCTCAGGGGTCCGGAGCATCGTGACAGCGGCGCACAGTGGGCCGGCGGCGGCCAAAATTCGCCGTAGAGTTCAATGGGAACTCCATTGACAATTTTGGCCGCAGCCGGCCCACTGTGCGGCGGAGATGAGAAAATATTGCGTATCTCTAGTACGCACTGCTAGGTGTCCTGGTGTCACTTTCTGCAAAACTCTCAAGTGGACAGCTCATTCCGAGACCATCCGGTCCAGATGCTACTCCGTCATATCCTCACTCCGACGCCTCAGATCTGCGGGCGTGCCGCTTGGGGCGCGATTCACGGTTTACAAATCACTTTTCCTCCCATCGCTTTGTTATTGTGTCTCCCTCTGGGCGAAGGCTTCAATTCTATTGCGAACCAAGGTCAAGTTTTGCAAAACGACTCACTTCGGGCCCTCGTCGGACGGCGTCGCTCAGACTCTGTCTCTGACCTCTACGCTGCCCATGGTCTCCTTAACTTCTGACAATTACATTTTCTGCTCATCGCAGTCCTTGCACATCGCTCAAGCGCTGGAAAAATTCCTGCTGACATCTCTTTCCCACTCGACGCCATTGTACCTCTTCGGTCTTCACGCCGACCGACTTGCTTCCACCTCCCTCGAGCCCACGGGGAGATCGTCGCCCGAGCCCTAGCCAGCCGTCTGCTCAGACAGTGGAGCTCGCTGCCCAGCGAACTCCGCCATCTTGGCTCCACGAAAACTTTTACAACCAGACTAACACGTTGTTTGCTGGATGGCTCCCTTGATTTACTCTGATGTCTGTCTTATAGCTCTATACAATTGTTGTAGATCTCGTCAAGTATATTATGTATACATTTTAACAAAACAATCGAGGACTTAAGCTGTTCATAAAAAGATGCAAATCCCGAAATAAACCATATTCTGAACTGAACCTGAAGTCTCCGAGGTGTCCAAGTTCAAACCGATGTCGAAACGGTACCGCGAAACTTTCTACTTTGATGTTCGAAGGAGCTCTCGAAGTCGTTGCACGGTTCCTGGCCTTGTTCGATGGCTACAAAAATCAAACTGACGCGCTCTGTGGAAAATTTTTCGTCGAGGGATTGAATGTCTGTGGTCGGGTTTCAGATTTACAGTCGAGCATGTCTCATCCAGGCAAAATCCTCTTCCTTCTTGAAGAATCTCTTCACCGCGATTCGAGGCCTTGCTCTCGCGGAACGCGGAGTCAACCTATCGTATTGTTTATTGGAATCCCCACCATTCCCATGAGAATGATCTCTTATCCGCTAGGGTCCGGACGCTTGCGCCCCCCAGCGATCCGATAGGAGAAACAACGTTCGAGAATCGTTCGAGATTGCTATCATACGTCGCTTCACTCAACAATGACCCCATGCAAGGCACAGCTATCGGAAGGTCCCCCGTGGCTCTCCACGGGAAGAAGCTGTTCACTCGATCTTATTCGGCCCTTACTCGGAGCCGGGATTGCACTTGTGAATTTGACAATTTTCCGCATAGTCTGAATTCGACTCCCGTTCTTGCGCCCCAAGAAGCTGCGCCCGGGGCACGAGCCCCCTCTGCCCCCCCCCCTGGTTACGCCAGTGTATCTGACTACCTCAGCGACTCAGATTTTCAACAAACGCCTTATAACCACTACACTCAACTATCTTCGACGTATCAACTCTAATCGCTAAAACGACGTCAGGTCCAACAAGTACACGACTTCTCAACTCGATACAAATTCCGCGTTCATCGGAATAACAGAAACTACGGAACCTTAACTCAATCGAAGCCGCGAAGAGCAAACCGCCATACACTTCCTGGAAGACCGGGCGGATGGGTTGATGGAGTTGGGGTTTTGCTGTGCTCTGGCGGCTCGGGCGTAAAGCTTGAAGGAGTCGTGCTGCTGGCTACAGTCGACCACGCTTATAAGAGACACGCTTATAAGAGGAAACCGCACATAAGAGACCTTTCCGATTTCCCCATTTCGGCTCTCATAGATCTTCATGTTAATGAAACCCGCTTATAAGAGACTCGTATATAAGAGAAACTCGGTTATAAGGGACACTTAACGAATTCCCGTTCCCAGGCATGCCCGCGCTAGAAACCTCGCTTATAATGGACCGACATCTGCGGACGATTCCATGAGCTCACAGGGGCCAAACTTGGGAGCTTACAATTATGAAACATATCTGTCCTGCAAGGAAGGAGCCGGGGGAGAGCTGTATCAAGGTGGTTGGGGTTAGGGAACACCTGAGAGAGGCTCCTAGGGCCTGAGGCGCGGGAATTTCGAGTACCGGAGTTTTGTAGGCCATGGCCTTAGACATCTATTCACCTCGGTTATGAGAGAAAACCCGCTTATAAGAGACTTTTCTCGATTTCCCGAGCAGTCTCTTATAAGCGTGGTCGACTGTATCTCAAACTCGGGCGCATTCCGAAGATCCGTTGTTCGCAGGAGAACTACCAACGTAATGGCGATGATTCCTCCGAACCAAAAAGACATCCTCAGGTTCGAATGCCGAGGTCTACTCCGAATATTCTGAATGTCAGTGCGACTAACTGGTTCAGCCGCAGTAAGCCTTCCATATGGATGTTCTAATCTGACTTCCATCAAATGCCTCAGCTCGTCCAAACTTCCGCGATGTGAACGGACCAGGTGGTAGCCAGGATTCTTCCTTGGGGGGGGGCAAGACCATTTCTGCACCTCCTTGGGGAGGGGGGGAAGGACGATGATGCTGAGCTTCAACATGGAGCCCTATGGGCGATCCAAAAATGTTAGGGGGGCATGGCCCCCTCGCCCCCCCCCCTGGCTATGCTAGTGGAACGGACCTCTTCGGATACTTGGGGCGAACAGAAACCGCTCCCATGGAAGTAACGTTGTTCAAGGTCGAACTGACAGAACAATCGTTCAGAGATTTGACCTTCCTCAAACTTGATGAATCAACATTCTGCGTCTCTGTAGTCTCAAATTTCTAAACGAACAAATCGTCCTCTGGCTCAGCTACATGGGCGACGTCAGTTCTCTTCAGCCTGTTCTTCAACACCGGCTCCACAGACACGACCGTTCAAATTAACAACGCACAAAGGGATTTCGTCGGTCGGCATCAAGTCCAAAGTTTTGTTCGTCGTTCGAGCATCCAAGTGCTTGTCATCATCTGAAGAGTCATCTCTCACCACGACCTCTGTAGGATCATCACGCTTAATGAGCATACCACAAATCTCATCCCGCCTTCTTGCTCGAAGCTCACGCTGAGACATCTGCTTCACGTTTTCGCTCAGACTGTGACCAAAATTTCTTGGAGACGCAATCCCTCAGTACTTGAATCGGAGACAACTCTATCACAACGGAACACACTGCTTGAAGCTGTTGGGCTTGTGATTGCTCGACATGAATATTGAATCACCCTCGAATTCCCCTTTCCAGCCCAAACAACATTTCGACCTGCCATTGGTAAGTCAGCCAACACTCGACGCAGGGGGAGAAATGTGACAAATTCCTCGCGAATCACGGCTGCGACGAGCCCAAGACATCGGGAGGGAGAGATCTAAACATGACATGAGACACCACCAGGCGTGTGCACCCGATCAAGATGTTCGGCTCGCGACCTCTCAATCGAACGATCAAGAGATCTTAAACTCCAAAGAAAAAAAGGCGAATCTGTCAATGAACAAACAATCAACGAATATGTACCTCACAGAGCTTCGAAGATAATCCCACAAAGAATCAATTTGAAATAGGTACAGACTGTCACCGTTATAGAGTTCCCACGATCAGGGGGAGTGTTGAGACGCAGGAACCCCGAGCAAATATTCCGCTAGCAAATCGATCGTCGAAACTCGAGAATCAGAGTGGGTGATCGGTGTGTGCTCCTATTTGAATCTTCCCATCATCCCACTGACAGATCGGGGGCGCACAGCGCCAAACTACGTCAACATAATCAGCACCCATCGATCCCAGCTCGTCCCGCATCTAGAATCTACCACCCGTACGGTTGCTCTAGGTAGACGTAATTTCCTTTCTCATAGATCATAGACTCGCTTTATAAAACCACTTCTGACTTTCAATAAACCACTGTTCACCCACTACTCTCGTGTGTCCTGCTGAAACCCGTGCCTGCTTTGTGCCTAAGCAGCAACTAGAGCTTGCCCTGAGCTAGTGAGCATTTGGGATCGTGGATTCCAACTTCAACACTTGGGAGTGCTGAATATGGTACAAACCGATTGAGCTAAAACCTGGCCCGGAAGATACCCTACCCGAGCCTAGAATGACCCTGGAATATCAGCTGCGTATGGCCACTTTTGCGGTCGCAGCGCAACATCGAAATATTAAGCATTGAGCATATGGGGCAATTGGAACAATTGGACTATTGGGCCTGTGAGAAAAACGCTATATTGATCGTTCCCGTTGGAGGCTTTCCGATTTGAACTTGACGCGTAAACTCCATCTCGTTGAAAAGTTTCGGCTTCTACTGCCCACTCGGCGAACCACGTGGTCTCGCTGGGAGCGCTTCAGGGGGTTCCCTACTGGAATCATAATTTTCCATGGTTGTGAAGATACGGGTGATATAGTATCACCAATCGAGAGAGCACCCACAAATTACCGCGCATATCATAGCAGATCGTCATTGAACTTCGCTGTTTCTTTTCCGATCGTTGAATGAGTATCGAGAGAATAATGTTCCTTTTCATGGAAACGACTCATTGTCAGCGGATTCTCCTGAAGTTGGTGCAGAATCTCAGAGCAAAGATCGGCCCACAGATATAGCTTGTGCGATCGGAATCGAATTTTCACTTTTCCTGGAATAAGGTACCCTATTCTCGCGCGGATAACGAACCCTATTCCAGACCACAAAAAAGTTCAGAACTCTGCCTGACAGATGGAAAATGTGTGTTCTGAAAATTTCACATGGTGTACCCGATGGGCCTCTATCCTGACAAAGCGCCAGAACGAACATTTCAATCAGTCGGGCAAAGTTCTGAACTTTTTTGTGGTTTGGAAAAGGGTTCGTTATACGCGCGAGGATAGGGTAATCGAATTCGCCTTTGAAACCGAAAACGAGTTTTTTTTTCTCGAAACACGAAAATCGCGACATTACTCCAGGAGAAGTGGGAATTCGATTCTGATCCCACAAGCTATAATTGTGGGCCCATCTTTGCTCAATATAGCGTTTTTCTCACAGGCCCAATTGTCCAATGGTTTCAATTGCCCCATATGCCCAATGCTCAATATCTCGATGTTGCGCTGCGACCGCAAAAGTGGCCATACGCAGCTAATATTCTAGGGTTATTCTAAGCTTGGGTAGGGTATCTTCTGGGCCAGGTTTCAGCTCAATCGGTTTGTACCATGTTCGGCACTCCCCTGTTCAGAACGCCACGTGAGACGAAACTTCCGTATAACGAACCTCGCGTATGAAGAGGCTTCCGTATAACGAACCGCGCGTATGGAGAAATTTCCGTATAACGAACCTTGCGTATGAAGAATCCTGTGTATGCGGGCCAGTGTTGAGCGAGGTTCTTCATGCGGAAGGTTCTTCCTGTGCGAGGTTCGTTATACGGAAAGTTCTTCTTACGCGAGTTTCGTTATACTGAAGCTTCTACATACGCGAGGTTCGTCGTACGAAAGATTCTTCTTACCCAAAGAAATTTTTGTTTTTCTGCCGTTCGTTATACGCGCGAGAAAAGGGTAGATAATATTCTCATACCAGCCACCTCCGCGGCCTTCGGCCGCTCCGGTGGCTGGCGTGGCGTTCGTTTCGAGGATGTAACTCCAGGGTGGGACTGAGCGGGCTTGGATGCCTGAAGAATGTAATGAGTTTTGGGGACTATGTATTTCAAAATTTAACATAGGGATTGGACGTGAACACAGGGCGGTGGCAGGTTTGATAGTTTGTCATGCGATCTACTCGTTTCGGAATCGAGAATGATGATCAACAGTTTATTCAAGGTTTCATTGTGATGAAGTCGATGTTTTCCACACGTTGGTTAGAGATTTCTCTGAACGCTGAATCCTGCGGATTGGTGGGCAGCGCGACTGGGTTGCGGTAGATGAAACAATTCCCGCAATACCCTATCCAGGCGCGGAGGAAGGCTTCCATATTCTGATGATAGTCGGACTTCGGCTTGCGGCGAACCGCGTCGATTGTCAACATTGTGAGCAAGCGGTTTTGTTCTTCGGCAGTGAATTGATGAGCTGAGCAGTCTTGCCGTTATGCAGTCAGGTATTCGGCAGGAACCTTGGTTCTTCGGCCTGGCTGAAAGGAATAAATCCTCGTGCTCTTCCCGCTTTTGATGGAATTTCTCCTCTCGTCACCTCTCGTCAGTACGGTATCGACGATTGATCGACGATCGGGATGCCTGTCTCTTCAGTATTTTAGGACAAATCGTCGCTGTCCTCGGGATCGATACTGAAGAACAAAACTTCACCCTCATGTTCCCGAACTTCAGGCGAATTCTTTGAAAAGAACATCGGCAGAAAACATCATGGATCCGATCGACTGCGTTTTCCTTCCCAAGTCGGCGCTTGGGCTCTGAAATCCTGCACCATGTTGGTCACCCACGATGCCCCTCTAGTAGAGTCCACGCAGACTCGCTCGAGAAAGCCCTTACGAAAGCTCCCTCCTCGAACGCAGTTCTCTACCTAGCACTGGGAATACTGAGGCATGCAGGGCACATGTGTTGCATACTTCCGAGATCATGCGCTTCGGCGTAGCGGTGATCGAGGTACCTTGCCACGCCTATGATCGTTCGTTGTCTTTGGAGGCTTGTTGCAGCATGGGATCTGCGGTGTGCAAGAACATCGGTTGAGCGTATTTGTTCTTTCTCGACCTGCAGTTGACGTGCTTGCAGAATATCGCGTCGCTCGGTGTTGGCAGTCCGATCCGCGATGCGTTTTGTCTCAGTACGGGAGACCCGTTGAATTCGACGCTGCCGTGCGTTAGCTAGTCCGTCGTTGGCCGTCCCTTCGTGCGGTCTCCGAACTCGGTTGCGTCTTGTTTGCTCCCTATTCAATCTTCGACGTTGTCGCGCAGTATGAGTTCGAACTGGGGCATAGTAAAACTCTGCGGATGGGGCACCTTGTCGAAACGACTGATTGTGAGTTGAGATGTCGTTTTCTAGTGAGAAGCCCATGGACAGGATAATTGTAGAGCTGAGATCCAGGAGGCCACAACTCCAAACTCGGGAGGGGCACAACTTTATCTGGCCCACAACTGGTTCTTAAGCTGGTTATCAGGGGAGTCTCGATTCATTTCTCCCGGAATCGACTGATTTTAAGGATTCGAGAAACGGAATCCAATTTGAACGTCGGCTCTTCCATATGCTCATCGTGCGAAGGACGGTATATCGTGCACCGGGATGCGAGGGATGCTCACGCGAAGTTGGGGTGGTCACTGGTGACGATAGTCTTGATGCTTGACCTTGTTCTTGTTCTTCGGAGCTCCCGCTTGCCCTCGAAGGCTTTACTAATAACTCTAGCGGCAGGGAGCAGGCCGTGATTTCCACTCTCCAGGAACATCGGACGGAACAGTCGGTCGGCGATTGGCCCGAGGTCCCCAGTAAAATCTCCTGTAATATGGCGGGAGAGCGCCAGCCGGGACATCATAGTCATCCGTCCTCCGTCGAGACGCACGCAAAGAGAGTTGATGATCGCTTCGCTGATGCCAATTCTGAAACTGCTCTTCATTTCACGATGGGTGGAAGCGGGGGCGGCAATTCTTCAATCCAAATCTTCGTCATGGAGGCAATGCTGCAGATGAGTCGCGTTCTTGTTGGAGTTTCACCTGGATCCAACGTCGGGTTCCAGGCTCTCCTATGACGAAGGTGCGCTAGCCGGGACCTCGTAGTGGAGTTTCGTCGAGATGCACACAGTGGGGCACGATGCTTAACTCGACAATGCCGACTTCTGCACGCTTGAGGATTGCTGAGTCCAGGCCACAAATCCGCCATCCTACCGCCAGCGACAACGCCAGCCGCGCAACAGAAAAGACCCGCGGCGTCTACTATGGAAACTGCGATGTGCAGCTTCGTCTCCTTTCGCCAATCTGTGCGCTGCTTTGTCAACATTCGACTTTTCGCTAATTGATCGAACTGTGGAGCCACCTATCGGGGATTTCTGGTACTTTTTTGCGTTTGAGACCGGCGAAGAATAATGTTGCGAATCCGCTTGTTCTTCGTCGGAGTCCTCCTGTTTTCTAGGAGGAGCTTTCTCAGGGCTGGAAAGGATGACTGCGCTTCTCAAAACTCAGGACTTCGCGAGCGCTGAGGCGAAGTTCTGTACACAGACGGACGGACATAGCGGTTTTCTCAGTGGGGGATCGCGAAATTCATCCGCCTATCTCTTCTTTCTGCGAACTCGTCGACGGCCGGGTTGGGGTTGTCCAATGAGTGTATAATGGAAATACAACAAGAAGATGATCAATAAATAATCAACCAATCAACTCATCTGTCAGGTCCCGTTCGATGGATAAGAGTCCTAATGCCGAACTCCGCGTCTGGGCCATAGTCGAACGTAGATAGGTCTTAATGTGGTTCAGGGCACTGAAAGATATTTCACAAGAAGCACTCGATACAGGAAAGAATAGAACAATTTTGGAGTAAAGAACGAGCTCTTTCAACCCTGTTCCATTTTGAGCAAATGCTGGAGACACTCCCGAGCATTCTTGAAGCCCTAAGCCCGCAGGAGATTCCTGAGAACGTCGAGTTGGGGTGAGATCGAACGCATATTGATACCGAAAAAAAAGGTACAATCGCACAAAAGCTTCAAAAGTTTGCCTGCGTCGAGAAAATTTTCTAACGTCGCGTCGGGTCTGACGCATCCTGGTAGTGAAAAGTGTCGCTGTTCTCCAGAAAGCGTCTTGAGATCTCTACCACAAAATTATCGACAACCACGAAGAAGAAAGCCTCGAACACTTCATCCTTGACAGAGGATCGATCTTCGTCCGAACCAGTGGCGGATCCAGGAAGGGCTCGAGGGGGGGGCGATTTCAGATTTTTGGTGTCCCGGGAGGAGTTTCCCACCCTAATGATGCGTTTGAATATTGAATTCTTCGTTTGATATTTGTTGAGCACGAACATTTATCTATTTCTGGAAAAATTCATGAAACTCTCACTTCTGATCTGTACTTTCCGCCCGGGTGACCAGGCTCGAGGGGGGGGCGATCGCCCGATCGCCCCCCCCCTGGATCCGCCACTGGTCCGAACCAGTGGGACTTATCGCGATGAAATCTTCGAGTCTTCTCGAGGGCACTTTCCGGCGTTTTGGTTCTGAGGATCTGGTTTGACTGGAGACTTGTTTCATTTGCGATCTGTTCGGCTTCATTCCAGAACGCATCAAACGCTGCATCAGTTCTCAAAGCTCGAAGGGTTTCCACCGTTGAACTCGACAGTTCGAAAGCCTCTGTCAAGCTCAGCAAGCTCCTAGTAGATATTCGGACAGACTTTCAGCTTCGCTGAGAAGTCCGTCCAAAATCACGAGCACGAGCACTGTCCTGAAAGAAACCAATTCGTTCAGGTATCCTCTGCTATGGACCACGTGTTCAGTCACGCCTTCTTCGAGCATGTCTCTCAGCGCATCCAACGTTGCTCTCAGCGATTTTTGAAGTATGAGATGCCACCAAACCATCTAGTATCGCACGTTTGTGGCATTCCAAGAATGAACCGACCGATACGGTCTTGGGCTCTCTCGAAATAACCCGCTCTTCTGGGGGATCTGCCTCGAAAACGTTGGATGAATTGGATGAGACTTAGCAAGTCACGGGTTTACGGAATCCGAGAGCTGCACTCAAAAAGGACCAGATTCAGCCTGAGACTTTGACAATGTATGAAAGGACAGTGGCCCCCAACTAGGTTCCCGATACGAGCTCTCACCCCTGAAACACCTCCAGACTAGGGGGTCGCTACCGGTTTCGGAAACCGGCTTTTCCTCGAAAAAAACGGTTTTTCAAACCGGTTTCAAAAACCGTTTTTTTCAGGAAATCGATCTTACAAGGGAATGGCACGAGCGGGGGGTGGCGTTCGGGGTCGAGACAAAGCTAGTCGGGTAGTTTCCTATCGACTTTTTGAGGAATCTGTCGTCAAAAGTTGCGAAATACTCGTGGTTTTCGAGAAAAATTGATTTCTCAATTTTTCCCTCAACATGGGGCATATGGCTCAAACAATTTCATTAAACATTCCGCCTTGAGATTTGTGAACTGTCGGGGCGCAAGCAACCATCAGAGGGAAGTTCATGCGCGAGCACTTGATCGGCGTCATTGCCGCGAGGGTTGCTTTCTTCCGGAAAATAGGTGTCCAAGCTCGATCCAGTTGCGGTGTCTTCGAGACTTTGGGTCGAATCTTCATACGAGTCGTCTGTCCGACTCGTAGGTGCTTCTCAAACTCGAGCCATAAGCAGTGGATGTCGCAAGGCGTCTTGAATTTGATGTGTTTCAAGACACCCAATGCCCCGTTGACCAATCGTCAACGTCGATATTTGACGTGATTTCGTAGAGATAGTTCAACGCCAAGGTGAGGTCATATACCATGTTACCCGTCTCGCTCGGTGATTTCTTGTGAACTGCATTGCGAGCTTTTCCCAGCGCATCTTCGTTTGCCCATCCACAATAAACGTCCACAGCGACAGAATGCGCACTAGCAACAACGGTAGTCTTATTGTACTTGTCGACGGCATGGTTTGTGTGGAATAGCCGTATGGCGTTTTACACGTTTGTTTCGCACCATTCGACTGTGCGAAATCGCGACTCTAACATCTCCTTCTTATCGTCTGTAAGCTGCTCCCAGTTTCCGATCTTCATCATGACCGTGCATTGCTTCGTCAGATCACCTGTAATCGCGGATTGTGATGATTGCCACAGTCTATCAGAAATGATTCCAGCTGAAGATTCGACTTGATAAAATCGTGAGAGGAAGCAACGAGCGCTCCAACAAGAATGAACGCTAGGAGGAGCAGTTTTGAACTTTAGAAGCGGCTTAGGGTGATTAGTAAGGCTGAGAAGTTATGGCATTAGAAAATGGGGAAATAGGCAGGCAAAAAAGCAGTCAAAAACATGGAAAAAGGCAGTAAAAATAGGCGGAATAGGCAACAAAGGCAAGAACTTGTTCGTTTTTTTAGTCGGTATGAGCGTCGGCAATCGCATTACTTGATTGGATAATATGGAATTTGATATTCTCGTTCGTCAAAGAGAGCGTGTTGTCTGTCCGAAGTTTTTCATAACATAGGAAGCTCCGTTGCGCCGGTCGAGTGTAAAGTTTTCTGGTTCTCGACCGCTGATTACCTGAACCGTGTCGTCTCATGAGCCAGAATTCTCGCGAGCCAGAATTCTCGCGAGCCAGAATTCTCGAGAGCCAGAAATCTCATGAGCCAGAATTCTCACGAGTCAGACAGCCCTCCCTCTCGAATTCAAGGAGAGGGCTGATCAGGCAGAAGTTAGCTAAGCTTCTGTGTTTCGTCTCCGCTGTGGAAACCAAATGATAATCCCTCTCACAGTTCTTCAATTAGAGCCTAGTCTCGAAACCCCAGTCGACATACTCTTCCATATAGCTCCTTCATGAATCGAGTACGATCGTACAAAGCCTTGATACCCGCTGACCAAGAGAGAAGTCAAACTTTGGAATCAAAATCGCTATCAACAGAACACATATGTGAATTCATGGAAACCAAGAATATATGGTAAAAACACCGATTCCGCAGCCCTGTCTATAGAGGTAAAGATTCAAGCAGAGATATGGCTCGTCTGCGACACGGGCTTGGTCATAGCAGAGAACGTGACACAGAGAAGCTTCGCTGCCTCACATTGAATCATCCCTTCCCCCCCATTAGAGAGGGAGGATTGTCTGGCTCGTGAGATTTCTGGCTCTCGAGAATGCTGGCTCACGAGAATTCTGGCTCATGAGAATTCTGGCTCACGGGAATTCTGGCTCGCGGTACCAAGCCACCTGAACTTTTCGTGAGGCATCCCCGGAAAAGGCATTTATTGCATCAAAAAGTCGAAATAGGCAAATTTGCCTGAAAAAGGCAAACACAGGCATTTATGGCAAAATGCCATAACTTCTCAGTGATTAGCGTTAAAGAGCATGCAGGGACACGATGACCGTAAGGTGTTGGCATCCGCTTTGGTGCGAAGACTCTGTTCACACATGTCCTCTCGGAGCGCCGCCATCTTGGCCGTTGGCGGCCCCTCGCCCAAAGAGTATAAAACCCACTCCGATTTTGAATAAATCATCTTTCGCTCTCAGTGCTGTTCCGAAGCCACATCGTGTGTCTTTCCTGTTTCCCTATCATGCCAGTGACTCATTCTCCCCCCAAGTCCAACGACCACACGACGACCGGCACCTCGTCGTCTTCTACGGACCAGAACCCAACATAAGGTGTTAGACATGGCCTGTTATCGCTAACCTTTTTGAGTGGATAGTACCGCAACGCTTGCCGCAGTTCTGAGCGATGAAATCCTCTCTGTGGTGGCTCGTAAATCGCGGATGCTTCGACCGGTGGCCATTGTCGTAAATCGCCGCAGAACAATATATCATGACCCCCAAAAGGAACATCATACTGTTGTGTGATAGCTTTGAGCCGTTCGTTGATTGTATGAAGCAATCCAGAACCGATCATGCTACATTCGTCGATTACTACAATTCGGACATTGGCGGAGGCGTTCCGGGTGTAGGACAGTTTGGCGCGAGCGATTCGGCGCGAGCCATTTGGCGCAAGCGATTGGGCGCGGGCGATTTGTCGCGACCCATTCTGGCGCGGGCGATTCGGCGCGACCCATTTTGGCGCAGCCGATATTCTCCTAGGAAGGTGAGCCTCTTTCATGGGCACATTCCATCCATCCCCGGATTCTCACGGGCAGCATCGAGAAAGCCGTTGACGAATGAATTCTGCTAGAGATCAGAAATTGAACACGAAGTCTTGTTGACTCGAGGACAACTGTAGGCTGTGGAAATGCGCAGTGCAACCAGATAAAATATGACCGTACCAGGATGAAGATGACTGGCATGCCGAACACCCGTGTCCGGGAACATGCAGTAGAGAAACGTACAAGTAGTTGGGACAAAGAAGCACCAAGACTTCCTACCACCAGCGACAACGCCAGCCGCCCAACAGGAAAAAAACCTAAATTCTGAATGAAATGCGTATGACGCTTCTGTCCTCTCCGATATTTTGTTATTGATTCAGAGAAGGGCACGATGCCCGCGCCAAAATGGGTCGCGCCGAAACGCCCGCGCCAGAATGGCTCGCGCCGAATCGCTCGCGCCAAAACGCACGCGCCGAAACGCCCGCGCCAAATTGTCCCTGTCCCCTCGTTGTTCGAAATCTGTCTGACGCATCTGCTCACAATAGCTTGCCGAGGACATGATGCCTTCACAGGTCTTCACCACGGAAGTCAATGATTTTGGCACATTGACGGGTCGTATGTCGTCATAATGCATTCGAAGCAAGTCCGAAGTATCGTAAGAAGAATGTTCGATTGCTGAGTCGTCAACGGTCTTTGTGATAATGATTCCCACACACTTGCATTTCCGGCAAGAGTCTGGTCCAAGTTCATATATCGATCGTAGGTTTGTTTCAGAATTTCATTGGTGTCGTTGTCAAATATGACGATGAACTTGTCGTTGTCGAGCGAATCGACCTTCTCGTCACGAAAAGGGGAGAACAACAGTACTAGACTTTGCTTGTCATGGTGATAGAAAATAAGCATGTTAGTATCCGCATCTTGCCTCACGATTCCAGTTTACGACTGACCCACATTCTAGGATAAGGAAGCGTCGGTCGTCGTACGGGGTACAACGACCGAATAGTAATGCTAAACTAGAATACGGATCTGTAACCCTTTCCATACAAGTATATAAAGAATAAACGAAGCGTAGACTACCGAGGAGCAGTTACGCGTGTGTGTGAACCACGTCTATTCATTTAGCCGTGATCGCCGTGGCGTTATTGTTTCAGTGAGTTTCAGTCTGGACCAGAGCTAGTGGACAAATACCATCATCGTTATCAGCACGACCAGTGTCTCCAGACAATTCACCGGAACTTTTGACAGCGTGTTGCAGTGACATTACTGTGTGCCAAGTGTGACTTCTTGTTGAGTCAAAATGAGTGAAAAGAATCCCTCGGACAGTCCTGCAACTTCATTCGGCGATTCCAGTGTCTCCCACGGCTTCAGTGACTTAGGTGAAGAAACACCTGAGCAGGCACCAGGACCTTCAACATCGATGATTCAAAATCCGGACCCACCATCACCATCTTCGTACTCATCGATACAGCCGGCCCCACGTACCAGCAGCGGAATGAAAGTGACAGCGATACCATCCCCAGAAAATGATGCCAACATGGAAACCAAGCTCGACGAATTCGACATCAATACAAGACCTCGCGGAAAAGATGTTATGGTTCTGAAGTTCGACGGATCCAACTACACCGAATGGAAAGTAATGATTCCTTCTTCGCTAGATCAAAGCCCATATGCTCGTGATGTGGTTTTGGGTAATATCAACCCACCGCTTCCTAATGACAATAGCCCACAAGCAAAGATACAGCAGAAAAAGTTCGACGCTGGGAATAGAGCAGCTAGATGCATTCTGTTCTCATCGATTCAGACAGCCCTGGCTGTGTCTTTGTTTTCCACCAATGCGGATACTGTTGAAGCTTCTGAGATGTGGAGGGAAATCAATGGGAAGTTCAGTAAAACGAACGGAGCATTGAAACAACTCGCACTCACAAAGCTGATGCATTACAAGTATCAACCGGGCAAATCCGCTGAGGAGAATATCTTGCGATTTAAGCAAATAGTCTCAAAGCTTGCGGCTTTAGGATCAACGGTTTCGTCAGATCTCCAGATCACACTCTTATTGGGTGCATTACCACCATCCTGGGACGCATTCAAGCAGGGTTTTACTGTGAGAGAAGATGAGTCCCAGTCATTCACTCATCTTGTCGCGGCGATAGAAGCAGAAGCACTTAGACGCGGAAATTACAGTACCAATGAAGTGACGGCATTGTTCTCGAAACTCAGCACGTCAGCAGGTAATCAGTTTCGTCAGAGAACCATGAACAGACGGTTCAATACCAGCTCGGTTACCCGATCTACTGAGACGATCTGCTACGGTTGTGGACGTCGTGGTCACATGGCATCCCAATGCAGATCTTCTCGACGAGGCAGAGGTGCGAATTACCGTCGTGGCGAAAGAGGTCGTGAAATTGGTCGACCACAGCGGCAACGGACTCAGGCGCAACAAACTCCGAGTCAGCCAGCAGAACAGCAACGAGCTACTAACTCATCAGCATCCAGGGGAAGGTATCCGCAACGCAATCGTCAAAGAAGACCTCAAGCTAATCTTAGTGAAGCAATTCACGAGGCACTCACTACTGAGTCAACTCCCATTGAAACGAACCTTGCGTCTCCAGAAAATGAATACGTCATTGATTCTGGCAGCAACTTCAACATGTCAAGCACCAAGGACAACATGATCGATTTCGTTCCCTTCCATCAAGCCAAGGAGGTGAAGTTAGGGGGAAAGCGATCACTGTCAGCCCTAGGAAAGGCAAAGCTTGTGGTGACTCTCATGAGTCATGGCCAACCACAGAATGTTCAACTAGGAGATGTGTTGTATGTTCCACGACTTCGACGCAATCTGCTGGCAGTGTCCAAGCTGGCAGATGAAGGTTTCGAGATCAAAGTGAACAGCAATGAAATCACGCTGACCAAGGGAGAAACCCTGATAAAAGCTGGAAGAAACAACGGTCTGTATATCCTACAAGCTACAGAATCTACTGAGGCATTGGCAGCAGAAGGAACTAATGAAAAACGTATAAGTTTGTCCGAGGCACATCGCACATTTGCCCACATCAATGCGGCTTGGCTCAAATCAATGCTAGAGAGACAAGGATATAAAGTTATCCCAGACTTCACCAGCTGTGAAAGCTGTGCCAAAGGAAAAATGCATCGAGTCAGCTTTCGTCCTAAGCCTGACTCTGCACGAGCCCCTCGATTAGGATCCATCAATTCAGATGTATGTTTCGTGTCAAAGCTATCATTCGGCAGACACAAGGCTTTCCTCACATTGACTGATGATTTCAGTCGATTCAGGAAAACATACTTCCTCCATGATAAAACTGAAGTTTTCGATCACATCAGAAACTTCATGAAATGGTTCGAATTGAGAACAGGTCAGAGAGTTTATCATCTTCACTCTGACGGTGGTTCAGAATATCAGAACAAGAGGCTGCAACGGTATCTTCTATCAAAAGGATGTGAATTCAGCTATAGCCCACCATACACTCCGCAAATGAACTCTCAGGCAGAACGCCTGAATAGAACCCTCTTGGATCTAGCAAGAACCATGATCATCGACAGCGGTCTTGGCAAAAGATCCTGGGCAGAGGCTCTATGTTTCGCAACGTATATGCTGAATGCTACGAAGTTCATCGAATCTGAAGGCAAGTCACCATATGAGATAATCATGGGTCAAAAACCTTATCTCGGGAGAGTCCTTCGATTCGGAACTCGTTGTTGGTTTTACGTTACCGGACCAGGAAGAGACAAATTGGATGAACGAGCGAAAGCAGGAGCCGTAGTTGGACTAGATGAGAATTTTCTATCTTATCGTGTCCTAGAACTCGGAACTTCACGTGTGCATCGTATTCGTGACATAAAAGTTTTGAAAGCAGCTCCATTGCAAGATGATCTGAACCAACTACCACCATTCCCTGATAAAGAAAAAGAGGATATCAACGGACCAGCTGCTCCGGACAGCGAAGAAGAGGAAGAGCCAACACCAGAAGATGATCCTGAACAAGCCAGCGAATCCGATTCCAACGAATGGAATGGAGCAACTAATGTGGATAAAGAATTGGGTGTGGATGAGGATCATGACCCGTCCGATACACCAAACCCTGCAGACCGGTCGTCAACACAACAAGGATCTTCAGAATTAGTGAGCAGGAAGGAAAACCCTATCGAAGGACGTAAGGCTAGACTAAGAGATAGGTCAAAGCTTAAGCAACCCCAGCGATATGAGGCGGGGATAGTGTATCATGAAAATAGTAGTACTACTAACAATAATAATGCGCATGATAATGAAGTTAACGCTAGCGTAGGTAATTCTAACTCTGAGGTAGACGTACCCAGAAACATAAATGAAGTCTATCGTTCTAAAGATAAAGCAGATTGGTTAGCTGCAATGGGCGTTGAGATGGCCGCAATTAAGGCCAATGAGGTTTATAAGCTGGTAAAGCCCGATCCACATCAACATATCCTTACAAACATGTGGATATTCTCAGTGAAAAGAGATAGAGATGGAAACATCGAACGAAGAAAAGCTCGCCTTGTATTGAGAGGCAACCATCAGATTAAAAATCTAGAATATGACAAGCTTTTCAGCCCTGTAGCGCAGTTTTCCACTATAAGAGTCATTCTGGCAGTGGCAGCACAGGAGCGACTTTTCTCAATGCAGTCTGATGTCAAGACAGCATTCTTGACAGCGCCTTTGGATAAGAAGTTGTTCATGAAGCAACCAGATGGATTTGATGACAAATCAGGGAGAGTCTGTGAGCTACAGAAATCACTCTATGGAAGTGTTCAAGCCTCCAGATGTTTCAACGAGAAATTGAATAAGACTCTGTTATCAATGAAATCAGTAACATTGACTCGATCTTCTCAAGATCCCTGTTTGTATTTCTCCAATCCACCAAAACGCTTTTTCTGCGTAGCGTATGTCGATGATTTGATGCTAGGAGCATCAGAAGAGAGAATTCTGGAAGAATTCATAAAGGAACTCGAGAAAACGTTCGAACTGAAATCTCGGAAACTCGAGTATTTCCTGGGACTCAGGATAAATATCTCTGCAGATAGAACTAGAATTCAGTTGAATCAATCGAAATATGTGAAAGAAATGCTGAACAGGTTTGGAATGACGAACTGTAAACCTACAGCCATTCCGATTGATGCTACCTCAAGAAACGCATTCGAAGGAGAGCCAGACCTAACTCATAATTATCGCGAGTTGGTAGGATCTCTTAATTTCGCAGCAGTAGCTTGCAGAGGCGATATTAGCTATGCCGTAGGCTTTCTCTCTCGGTATTTGGATAAACCGACAAAACACTTATGGAGTGTTGGATTGAAAGTTTTACGATATCTCTCGGCTACAAAAGATTTTGGGCCAGAATACGTAAAAACCGAAAAGTTTCTGATCGCTGCATATAGCGACGCAGATTGGAGTGGATGCAAGACCACTCGAAAATCCACCACTGGTACCCTGATTCAACTGGGAAAGGGACCAGTCATTTGGATTTCAAGAAGGCAGACCTGCACAAGCCTTTCCAGTGCGGAAAGTGAAATCATTGCTTGTAGTGAAACGGGAAAGAGTGTGGTATGGATCGCTCAGTTGATGCGAGAAATCAACTATCCACTCATCCCTACGATTCATGTCGACAATACTGCGTGCTTGCAGCTAATGACAGAATCCCAAGTTTCGAGCAGGTCACGCCACATTGCCACAAGGCATTTCTGGTTGAGAGAAAAATTTCAAAATGGTGAGTGCAAAATTGCACATTGTACCAGTGATTTGAACATCGGAGATATGTGGACGAAAAGCCTGAATGAGCAAAGGTTCAAGAAGCTACGAAAACTTGCAGGTTTCTCAAGTGAAGCAATCGATAATCATCATGATGCTGATCCAATGCATCGGAGGAACGGAAGCGTTCTTCACGTATCAGAATGATTGCCTCGCATTATGTCAGCGCCAGCGTCTCGCGTGTACTATCCAAGAAATCAACGCAGAATATTTCCCTTGTGACTGTATATCTCTAGACGAAGACTGTAAGGAAAGAGCGTCAGACAAGACTGTATGCTTATTAGCAAATGGAGCGGTATTTGGAGGAAATGGAAGTTGGGACGATTATTATGCGTACAAGCATAGAATTCCATCCACTCCTCGACCGACTCCGATGACGGGATCGTCATTTTTGGAAATCTATGCAGCAGTTCTCACGACAATATTGATAATTTACGGAGGATCAAGTTTGATAAGATGCATTGCCCAGACATGGAGGAGACGTCAGTATCAGAGACTGAATTTGAATCCGGAAAATCCAGCAGGAGTACCAATCTCTCCAACATCACCATACTCAAACCCAACAGTAGGGCCCAGTACTTGATGGGGAGCAAAAATCAGTTCATTGTATCAGATAATCTCAGATTTATTACGTTGAAGTAAACAACCTATAGTTCTTACATGATTTTCTGATTTCTTCATGCTCGGAAGGAAAAATGAACGATTCAGTTCCCTCATATGATTGAACATGGACCTCAAGTCCGAAACGTGTCGTTCTTCTGATAAGAACACACTGTTTATCGAGGACAGATTTGCACAGTCTGTTGTAGTACAGTCTAGTACACTTGAAACGATTCGTAGGAATCGGAAGTAGCTTCAATTGAGGAGCTAAAGTTGTTAACGGAGGGATAGTGACGGATTCAGTTGTAGGAGAAACAGAAGTTACGTCCTCGGTTTTGGATTCCATCAAAGGAGTCACCGAAGGAACATTAGGAGTTGTTGCGGCTTCTGTTGTAGGCGGTTTGGTCGTAGTTGTTGTTGATGAAGGCCTGACGGTTGGCTTCGGTGTTGATGTAGGCCTAACGGTCGGCTTCGGTGTTGATGATGGCTTGACAGTCGGCTTCGGTGTTGACGAAGGCTTGACTGTCGGCTTCGGTGTTACCGAAGACTTGACCGGTGGCTTCGGAGTTGCCGAAGGCCTGACAGTCGGTTTTGGAGAAGTCATCCCATTGACTGAGCTTCTATGGGACGAAGGTTGCATCCCAGTGGTAGGAGACGGTGAAATCTGGGAAGAACTCGTCACGAATTGAGAAGAAGCGGAACTCGAAGAACGATTCGCGGATGCCCGTGGATATCGAGTCTGATTAATTCCAATGACATAACTACTTGACCGAGTTGGATAAATCGCAGGAGTTGCACTAGATACACTCGAAGAAGTCGAACGAGACTCAAGGGATGATGATGGAATCATCGCTCGAGAATCAGATGTTGAGGCGTCGTTTCGGTTCGGAACGTACACCTCACGCGTTGCCTGGAAGTCTGTTAAGAAATTATCACCAGAGGTCGCTTTGGATTGGTTGATCGAGGCTTGTGGTGCGATCAAAACATCGCCAACCACGAGGTTAGATAGCAATTCTTCTGGAAAAAGGCGAATGCAAAAGAATTTACTACAGTGGACTTCTTCGGTGTACGACAGTTGAAACCAGTTTCTAAGAGTTTGTAATCAGTTCGGAACGGTTTTATAGTCAACATCGCAGAAATGGCAACAAAGTCTCCAGATGACTTCGCACAAAAATTTGTGGCGGATTAGAGATTGACAAGACACTATCAGCGCCACGATCTGTTTGGAAACAGAACTCATGCGATGAGGCGGATTCAATGTCATGGCACGGAAGATCGAAGCAAAGAAAGGTCGTAAACGAAAAGGCAAAGATAGAAGACTTCGATGCAGCAATTAAAGACTCCGAGTAAGAAACATAGACAGCCTTGGAATGATAGGATTTTTCAAATATACCAGAGAAATGAGAGATAGGAAGCACAGGATGATCAAGGGAAAAATATTTGGATAGGGAGGATCGCGTGAGACAGCGAAACATTGCTTAGACGAGCGCTTGACATACCAGATGACTCAGTATGAGATGAGATCACTGAGGACGACAACTCAAGAACAGAGTTTGAAGCGAGGGAGGATGACTGAGTGAAAGACGGTTGAATATGATTCTGTGACGAAGAGTACGTGCCTGATTGAAATTGATCAGCCGATGTATTCGAAGACGTTTCGTCGACACTGTTCGATGAAAGTTCGAAAAAATGTTTGAAAAGCAGAATGCTCAAGACTCCGATCATCATAGCCAACACAGTAAGAACGAGAGTACAGAGAATCAGATAAATGGGAATCCGCGGCATGATGATACGAATTAAGACGAGATAAACGATTCAGATGGGAGTGGTAGAATGAATGAGAAACTCATGGTAGTCGATTTAAAAGACACCAGTAACCTTTCCCACAATAGTTATTCAGAAAGAGTATCTTTCGAAATATGAGAACAATGAGCTTCACAAGCGAAGATCTAGCCAGAGTGTGTTTTGAAGAAAGAAGACAAGAAGAGCAGGACGTCCTCGTTTCCCGAAGATGGATCAACGAAGACAGAATCATCTTCGACTACCGTGACCACCGGTTGCCGTGCCTGTGCACAAGAGAGTCTTGCCCGGAAGACCACGACATGAACTTCGGGAGAATACTGTTCAACCGAACATTCGAAGGACCGGAGTGGCTGATGATCAAGCCAAGAAGCGAAACAGATGAGGTAAAGGAGATGTACCCCATCTTGTGGTCAGGGGTGTGCTCCACAATGGAGAACATCCTGAATTCGGATCGTTTCGTGAACGACGTTCCGAGGGCTGGACATCAGGGATTCGCCCTGATGTTGAAGGAGATGCTTTGGGACTCACACAAAGCATACGCGACTCAGGAGCTGGCGTCCGGCCTCTGGCGGCTGTGCTCAGATGAGTACAGAAGGAGAGTGTGCTGCGTCACACGAGGAAAATTCCACTTCGAGGTGGAAAGAAAAGTGTTGAGAGAATTGGAGGCGAACCAATCTCTCTATCATTGTGAGATCGGATACGAGCCCATAAGGGACGTATTTAGAGATAACTTCGTCTGTAAAATTGACGAACAGAATTTCTTCTTCGAAGACGAAGATAAGGTGGAGGGAATTGTATATTGGCAATAAAAATGATGGTTTAATTTAAAGATTTTGAAATTTATTGACCAAGTAACCAGTGTACTAATCCACATCGTGAGACAGATTTGGATAAGGGAGGATTGATAGAAAATAAGCATGTTAGTATCCGCATCTTGCCTCACGATTCCAGTTTACGACTGACCCACATTCTAGGATAAGGAAGCGTCGGTCGTCGTACGGGGTACAACGACCGAATAGTAATGCTAAACTAGAATACGGATCTGTAACCCTTTCCATACAAGTATATAAAGAATAAACGAAGCGTAGACTACCGAGGAGCAGTTACGCGTGTGTGTGAACCACGTCTATTCATTCAGCCGTGATCGCCGTGGCGTTATTGTTCCAGTGAGTTTCAGTCTGGACCAGAGCTAGTGGACAAATACCATCACATGGATCATTTCGGAGCTGTCGTAAATGGTTCAACTTAGAATCCGCTCCCGTCCTCGTTTTGAGCAAAGCTGTTCACCACCTCGGTCTCGGTTCCCTCTGACCGCTGTCATCCATGTTGCAAAATCAGCTAGGCACATTTCTGATAGAGAAACAGGACGATTTTCATATTTCTCAATGATGTTCATATTCCAGACATCGGTCGAGTCCATGGGTAAACTCTCATTCTCCATCTGGAGACGGGATTTATGGCCTCTCATTCTTTCATTCGGAACTGTGGCAACTACGTAAACGCTGTCTCTGCTTGCTTTCGACATGGGTTGTCTCAAAAGGTACCAGCGAGCTTCTTGCGTACTCATTTCCACTGTATCCAACATGCGCAGGCTGACTCTTTTGATGAGTGCGGTGTAATCTTCTTCGGGGTACTCGTTCTGCAGGTTGGAAAGCTGGCGTTGGAGACTAGAAATCCCACGATTTGTTTTGCTTACGTACTCAACGACGTAATTTGCACACGAGTATTCATCAAGGATACCTAAATCGAAAATCCATGTTCGATTGAAGCGTCTTTGCGATCCATGGATTGAACGTGTTGATCCAGGTTTGCGATATTTTCCGTTTGACTAGAACCATGGGTCTCCTGATGCATGCTCGCACGATGTTGAAGAAGGTATCGTAGGATATTGACCACTTTGATAGAAAATCATCGATGTTGTTGAACGATCGCTGTTCAAGAGAATTCTTCATTTCAAAGCCCCGTTTCCGTAACGATGAACGGTGTTTATCGTCTTTAGGCAACGGTAACAATATCTGCGTTCAACGAGCCGGCCAGTATGGTATGTCGAACCTGCATTTCTGAGCCAGACTCTAGATTTAGTTGAGATGCCGAACTGGGTGAGAGTTTCAAGGTGGATGTGGTGATCTAGACAGTCGAATGCTTTCGAAAGACAGGCGATTCACTTAAACAGGCGTGGTCCGTTTGCCAGCGTCTACTTCGACCGTTCTAAGGCTTTCGACCGAGTTGATCATCGTGTCCTTGTCACAAAGCTTGCTGCAGTCGGTCTTGACTCAATGACCGTCGCGTGGGTGGCGGAGTACCTTCGAGACAGGACCTTCCGTGTCGGGCTCGAGGAGACCCGTGGCCCATCTCTCGACTGCCCTTCGGGGGTCCCCCAAGGGTCTGCCATTGGACCGGTCCTATTCTCCATTTTCATACTCGATCTCCCCTCCTCACTCCCCCTAGCACCTCCTACAAGCTCTTTGCTGACGACTCAAAGCTCTTCTCTCCGATCTACTCCCACTCCCATGCACGACTCCAATCCGCCGTCAACGCTGTCTCCGAGTGGTGCGGGGCCAATGAGATGACAATCTCTGTCGAGAAGTGTGCCGTTTTGTCTTCCGTGAGGGACTGCCCTCCTGTGTACCTTGACCGTTCTCAGATTCCCTTCGCTGACGAGTTCCGTGACCTCAGCGTCGTAATGAACCCCCTTCTTGATTTCTCGTCGCATGTAACTGCCGTCGTCCTGTCCGGATCCAGGCTGTGTGATGTCATTCTGCGATGCTTCATCGTCAAGACCCCTGAGTTTTACGTTCGCCTGTACCGCTAAATTGCGATCCCAAAGATCATTTACTGTAGTGTCGTTTGGCGGCCGTACCTCAAAAAACACATCTCTGCCCTCGACAAAATTCAGTCGAGATTTGTCGACAGGGTTGCCCTCCTGTGCGGCGCACAGTGGGGCATCGCGGTTTTGAAGTATGAAACGTTGAATTGAAGCTCGAAAGGATGGTCTCATAGGCTCGAGGCGGTTGTTCGGGATAGACCAGATGGAGAACTGTCGAAAAAAATTTCCACCCCCTCCCTCGCAAATTCTCCCTCAGAGCGCTGTCGCTTTTTCTAAAGATATCCATAAAATTTTGGCTCCGCGCGATCCCGGCCGGGCGCATGTTGCTTCCAACTTCTTACCAGAGGTAGAGTCTACCATCAAGATTTCAGCTGCGTATTCGTGCATATACCGTATTTTCTCTAATAAGCGGGCCGCCCGCTTATTTTTTCAAACGTCCCCGCCCCGCCTGCTTATTGGAGACTGCCCGCTTGTTGGAGACTGCCCGCTTATTTTTTCAAACGTCTCCGACCCGCCTGCTTATCAGAGACTGCCCGCTTATTGGAGACTGCCGGATTATTTTTCCAAACGTCTCAGACCCGCCTGCTTATTGGAGACTGCCCGCTTGTTGGAGGCTGCCCGATTATTTGCACCTATTCTGCATCACCTAGTGGAGTTGATATTCAGCAAAGGCTATTTCCCAAGAACTCTGAAGAAGGCAGTAACGATCCTGGTACACAAGAAGGGAGACCCCGAGGAGTTGAAGAATTATGGGCCGATATCGCTGCTTAGCGTACTCAGCAGAGTTGTAGAAAAGACGATTGCATCCTGTCTCATGGACCATCTTGACGCCAACCAGATCTTAGCAAAAGAACAATATGGATTCAGGAGAAACAAGAGCACGTAGGACGCAGTTCTCCACCTACAGATGTTTGTAGTTGATACACTTGAAGAGAGTCGGATACCGCTTGTGGTCATGCTTGACTTTTCGTCCGCTTTTGACTGTGTAAACCATGCTCGGCTCATCGACAAGTTCAATAGTGTTAGAATTGATGGAACAGCCCTCGATGTACTTAGATCCTATCTAGATGAACGCACACAGCAGCCCCGATGCGGTAACTCATACTCTGACACTCGCGAGATCAGATGGGGTGTCCCCCAAGGGGATCTCTATCTGCGATCTTCTTTCTGATATACATCAACGACCTTATAAAGTCGGATAACTCTGTCAGTTTTCTGGGATACGCAGATGACATCGCGCTGATGTTCAGCCTAAGCAGAGACTGTGATAGAGAGAGAGGATAGAGAGCGCAGTTGGTAGGGTTTATGATTGGGCGGACAAAAATGGTCTCTCGCTGAATTCAGCAAAGTCTAATTACATGCTTTTCGGATTCATGAATGATATTGATCGTAGTCCGCTCACCATCCGACGACCTGGTGGCCGTTGCGAGATAATCCAAAATGTCGCGAAGACGAGATATCTGGGTGTTTTACTTGATGAGAGAATGACATGGAAACCTCATCTGCAGCTATTATCTGATAAAGTTCGAGCGGCCTCAGTTACAATTTCTAGACTAAGGAAAGCAGTCACCATGAAAACAGCGGTTACCGTCTACCGCGCAATCATCGAGTCCCGTATAAGATACTGTATGCTTGTATATATGACTGCATATCGATCCGCGTCTCTTCCGCTTGAAAGAGCCTGTAACATAGCACTCACACACCTCACGAGATCCGGAAGATTCGAACCGTCGGCCCCGTTGTACACCAGAGCTGCCCCTTGAACTATTATACGTACAGATTCTCCTAAGCAAATGTAAGATACGAAATGCCCCTCAGACCCAGCTGATGATTGACTCAATGCGATCTGCCCATACCTACGGAACGAGAAATGCAGCGATGATACGACCTCCACGAATCCAACTCAAAATCAGTGACCGTTGCTATCTCAATCGTTATGCGAGAATACATAGAAAGTTCCCAGCTGCGATGGATAGAATTGATTCCTGTGACAAAAATACACAGAAGAAGAAAGAAATAACGAGTTTCATATCTGAGCAATCCAATACAATCCGCACAGTG
Organism: Neoseiulus californicus; assembly: GCA_028455905.1. Taxonomy (NCBI): domain Eukaryota; kingdom Metazoa; phylum Arthropoda; class Arachnida; order Mesostigmata; family Phytoseiidae; genus Neoseiulus; species Neoseiulus californicus. Next base: position 13,209,880 of record JAMQGS010000006.1, read on the forward strand.
TTGTCAGAATAATTAGCTCTAAACAGTTATCTACAATGCCTTGCCTCCTCCTACTCCCCTTTATAGCGTTTCTCTCCTTTCTTAATGTGCTTACCACAGACAGGGCAAATGTCCTTGTGGATTTTATGTGATAACAAGATGAGTAAAGAAGAATAAAGGCATCTTTTATAAATAAAAAAATATTTCGGCGTTCGAACGTCATGAAAAAATCCGGCCGGAAGGAGAGGCCACGAGTCAGGTGAAACTTTGAAGGAACTTAAAATGGCGCATTTTGAAAGTTTCACACCTTGATTTCGTCCTCGAGATGTTATTAGTTACAGCATGCTAGAGCCCAAGCTTTCTACCCCAACAGGGAAGTCACGTATGTTTTTCGGAACAGTTGCTATCAGAACTGGATGGCTTAATCACAAATCTTAAGGAATCGAAATGGTGAAATCGAGCGTGAGGAATGGCCTTGCTCATATTTGCGACAGTAATTTTACTGCCGCTTATTAGAGATTGCCCGCTTGTTGGAGACTGCCCGCTCGTTGGATACTGCTCGCTTATTTTTCCAAACGTCCCCGACCCGCCTACTCATTAGAGACTGCCCGCTTGTTGGAGACTGCCCGCTTATTCGTTCAAACGTCTCCGACCCGCCTGCTTATAAGAGACTGCCCGCATACCGTATTTCTTCTAATAGACGGGCATGCCCGTCTATTTTTCAACCCTCTCGTGGGGTGCCCTTCTATTAGAAGGTGCCCGTCTAGTTTTTCGATCACCATCACTTGCCTGAGAGGATCCCCACGAACACAAACGTACCCGCAACTCGAACCGACGCGGTAAGAGCTCAAACTAGGGAGGAAGACTACTGCTTAGCTCTATTATCGTATGGTACACGAGCGATTTAGGATCTCTGAACGTCTATGATTGAGTCGTGCGCACTTCCAGTTCCAATCTATGCTAACCCCGTGAAACTTGAGCTCTGAGGGTGCCCGTCTATTAGAAAGTGCCCTTCTATTTTCTCAACCCACGTGTGGGATGCCCGTCTATTAGAAGATGCCCGTCTATTAGAAGAAATACGGTATATTTTCAAACGTCTCCAAACCGCCTGCTTATTGGGGAGTGCCCGCTTATTGGAGACCGCCCGTTTATTAGAGAAAATACGGTACGCGAATACGAGAGGAAACCGCTTTCTCGACTCCAGGCGCACCGATCTCGACCAGATGAGTTGCATTCGACGTGGAATGTCAAGGACTTTGAGAAGGAAGACCTGTCGACCTGATCCGAACCCTCAAGCTATGCTGAAATCGAACCGCCTCAAACCCCACCCAGAGCCACTGGTTGATACCGCGTTTCTAGACTTTCAATTAGAATGAACAACATGGTTAGATGATGCGAGGCATCCGCATTCGCTGAGGATCCATTGATTTCATTATTCCGCGTCGGAGTCGGAGTCATCCTCCTCGACTCTCGCTAAGAGCTCTGCTACGTCCTCGTCATACTCATCGTCATCTCTTGCTCGCATCTCCCTGTAGCTGTAGATGAGCGGATCGGATGACGCCAGCATAGTGTGCAAGATGTCTTCGTTAGTTGCTTTTCGACTCATTTTCCGTGCATGATAGAGTCGTGCCTCTCGGTAAGCCCTATTCTGAACCTCTTGGGCTTCCTCGCTCAGCCTGCCAATCGGCAAGGAGGCTACGCTCAAGATTTGAGGGCCGTGCATCAGTATTTTGTGGACCGTATTTGTCATAGGGTACCACGGATACAAACTGACATACAGTTTGGCAGTTTCTACGCAAAACTGCTTAAACTTCTCCAGATCGAGATGGTCAGAGCAATTGATCGCATTCAGAATGGTTTTGAATCTTCGGATCAGCCCCTCGTCGACTTCAGTGATTCTGGCAACTTGTGAGAAAGCGGCGAAGAAGCGTCGGGAGGTGTTGCCATCGTTGGTGGTCCCCAAGCCTTGTTTCACGAGGTCTACCTTGAAGCCGAGTACGTCCTTGAGCTGATCTTGTATCCTTTTCTTCTCAGCCGCCTTCGTCGTCTTCGCTTCATCTCCCTAGACTTGCCACCTCTTGAGCTTCTTATTATACGCGATCTTCAGGATAGCTTCCATGAATTTTATCCTCGCGTGTAGTGATGACATCGTCATATGATCCGCGGATGGCACGCGATCGGAAATCATCTCTAGCTGGTTTATTTCGCGGGACTGGGCTTTGCAGATAGAGCAAGTTTGCATTCCCGGAGTCTCGTTCCGCGTTTGGAGAATCTTGCCATCGATCATGGAGAGGATCATGTCGAAGCGAACCTTGGAGGGCTTGCCTCTGACAACGATTTCTGAGACTTCCAAGTTCGAAATCTCTGCCTTTACTCTGTCGACTTCCGCAAGTATCACCGTTGGACTCTCTTTGACGAGTTCAAAACGTATTGGGCGACACAATCGTGTGGACGAAGGTCTCGGATTTTCCCAATAAACCTCCTCGCGAGAAGAGTTCGTCTCATTAAGGAGTCTGAGTGGAACAAAGCATGAGATGAACAGACTGCCATCGTACAGTAGAACCCGGTTATAACGGACTTCAAGGGACCGTGGAAACTCGTCCGTTATATCCGAGGTCCGTCTTATCCGATCATGAGACTCATTCGACCAAAAGAAAAGCTCGTTAAAAACGTTCATACAGTCGTGAATGACATCAAACTATTCCAAAAATTATCAAAGCCAAGAGATGGTCTTCACAAATAGCGTCGACAATTGGCAAAACGTGCACATCTGCACGCAACGTTCCGAACGATTCGATGATCCATTCGTTGCCGACTCGGCACCGGAACGAGTCCGTTTTAACCGTCTCGATTATCATAAGGAAGTTGGGCATCGGACCGCTGAATCGGTCCGTAATAACCGAGTGTCCGTATTAAGCGAGTCCGCTGTATCCGTTCTCTTCAATATGGAAGAAGATAGGCGCACGGCCGGGGCCTAACCAAACTGTCCGTATCCGCTGTATCCGAGTCCGTTATAACCGGGTTCTACTGTAGTTCGTTGGATCATCGAACTCTTGTTTGTACTCGCTTTGGCCTGAGGAGCCATCGCACCCCCATTTCGACACAAGAATCAAGGAAGATCCAATGCCGTCGATTGACGTATCGGGCAACGATAACAATAAGCGCTCGATTGTATGCTCGAGGAGATCTCTTAGGTTCACCGAACCAAATCGTTCGGTTACTTCGATACTCCTCGGATAGCATTGTTCCTTCGCTTCTCTCACTCGGTCGTAGCAGGGATAGATGTTTGAGCTGATTTCCTTCGCGGCTTTCTTCATCAGCGTATATTTCCTCTTCGACAGCGAGAGGTCGAGCAGCAGGGCTAGCGCTTTCTCTGGAGAGAACTTCATCGGTGACGCGGCTGCTTGCAGTAAAGCCTCATCGACTTCGTCTCGGAGAAGCGAGACTTTTCGTCGCCGAGTGCTCGGCGCAGAGTCCTCGAATGATCTCGAGGGACGACCACCCAGAGCAGGGGAGTCAGCTCTCTCATAGGAGGGGCCGGATTCCGAATGGATCACGGGTGGAATGATGATCTGGATGCTATTCACGGTGTCCAGCCATTGACCGTATTTTCGGAAGAAGATGCCGCGGTTCCTGTGCACACTCGACCACTTTTCGTTGAATTTCGCGACGAAGCGCTTCCTCACATACCGGTGTATTTCTTCCACGTTGTCAGCACTTAGAGCCGGGTTACTATCGCGGAGTAGTCTCAGAAAGGCATCCACGTTCCTTTCGCTCTCCAAGAAGAGGTCCGCAAGCTGGCGGTTTGAAATGTTGAACGAACTCATTGCTAAACAGTTGTGATCTGTGTTAAGGTTGGAATCTGTGATCCCAAGTGCTCACCAGCTCAAGGAAGCCACGAGATGCTGCTTAGGCACAAAGCAGGAACGGGTTTCAGCTGTACACACGAGCGTGGTAGTAGAACAGTGAACAGTAGTTAATTGTGAGCATGAAGTTGGTTTATAAAGGAAGTCTATGGGAAAGGGCTTACTGTCTGCCCAGAGCAACCGTAGTAGTAGGGTTCGGATCGCAGGTGCAGAGTGTGGGCTCGGATCGATGGGTGCTGATTATATTTGCCTAGGTTCGAACTTTGGAACCCAGATCCATCAGTGGGACGGGGCGGAAGATTCAAATGGGAGCACTCATCGATCATCTGCTCTGACTCTTGAGTTTCAACGATCTATTTGCGAGCAGAAAATATTTGCTCGGGGTTTCTGTGTCTCCGACTCCGACGCGGAATAATAGAATCAATTGATCCTCAGAAAATGCGGATGCCTCGCATAAATTATCTAACCATGGGGTTCATTCTAATTGTAAGTCTAGAAACGCGGTACCTACCAGTGGCTATTGGTGGGATTTGAGGCGGTTCGATTTCAGCATAGCTTGAGGGTTGCGAACAGGTCGACAGGTCTTTCTTCTCAAAGTCCATGACATTCCACGTCGAATGCATCTCATTTGGTCGCGATCGGTGCGCGAGGAGTCGAGAAAGCGGTTTCCTCTCGTATTCGCGTATATGCACGAATACGCAGCTGGAATCTTGATGGTAGACTCTACCTCTGGTCTCTGTTTTACATTTGAATTAATTTATTGTCCGGAAGCTCATATGATTACATCAGACATTTATATGTACATATTTACATGCACCTCTCTCTTCTCTTCGTTCCCTCTCGAGGCGTTCCTTCTCTCGGAATATTGCTCCCACTCGTCGGGTGATATCATCCCACGTTTCCTTTGTTTCCTGCATTCTCGCAACCAGCGAGGGAATGTCCCCCGCTGGCATGGTGCCTCGTTGCGGCGCGTAGGCTGGGCACTCGAGGATGGTGTGTTCGACTGTGGCCGTCGGTCTCGTATCACAGTTGGTGCATCTGTCGTCTTCCAGGATTCCGAATCTTTTTAGGTATTCTCCGAATGCCCCGTGCCCCGTTAGCATTTGTGTCGTGTAGTATGTGAGTTCTCCGAACTCCCTCGTTAGCCACGGTTTCACCTCCGGGATGCATCTTCTGGTCCATTCGCCTTTTGGGGTGGCCTGCCAGCGGGCCTGCCACTGCCCCAGAGTTCCTTCTCTGATGTCCTCTTCTGTTGGGTGTTCGGTCCCTCCGTCGTCGGTTTCTTCTGCTCTTCTTCCTTTGTAGATTTTTGATCTTTCTTCCGCCAGCAGTGACCACGGGGTCGTCCTGGCGAGAACCAGGACGGCTTCGGTGGAAACCGTCCGGTAGCTCCTGGTGATTCGTATAGCCATAGTTCTCTGCGCTCTGTCGAGCGCAGTCTTGTTGGTCTTCTTTGCGAGGGCCCATGGGCCCACACCGGGGCCGCGTACAGGGCTATGGACTCGGCCACCGTGGCCAGAGTCCTCCTCTGGGCCTCTGTGGCTCCGTGTGTTCTCGGTAGAATGCGGGCGATTTCGGACGCCGCCCTGATGGCTTTTTCCGTGACTTTCTTCACATGCTGGGTGCATGTGAACCTTTTCTGAACGACGAGCCCCAAGTATTTCGCCGATCTGTTGAGCTGGATCTCATGCCCCTCGAGGGACAGGCGGGGTGCGCCCGTCTTCCTCTCGAGGAGCATGATAGCCTCCGATTTTGTGGGCTCGAGAACGAGCTCATTTTCTTTCATCCATCGGGATAAGATCTCCAGGGAGCTGTTCGTCGCCTGTTCGAGCTGTTCCGTCGTCTTCGCCTTTACCCACAGGCACAGGTCATCCGCATACGCGATCGTTTTTGCTCCGTCTGGAAGCTCCAGACGGAGAACGTCGTCTTAGGCGAGGTTCCACAGCGTGGGGCCCAGGACTGAGCCCTGTGGCACTTCGGCAGTCATTCGATGCTTCTCGCCTTCCCAGGCCACCCATCGGTCTGAGAGATAGGAGTTTATCACTCTCCTAAGATACGGAGAGATGTCCCTCCGTTCTAAGCTTCTGAGGATCACCCTCCAGCTCATCGAGTTGAAGGCATTCTTTACGTCGAGTAATACGAGGACGCAGGTCTCTTGGCGCCTGAAGTCTTTCTTGTACTCGGCCTCGGCCTCTTCCATGAGCCACTCGATGGCCATCAGGGTCGATTTCCCAGAGCGGAAACCGAACTGCCTTTCGGACAGTCCCTCTTTTTCCTCGAGCTCGTCGAGAAGTCGTTTATTTATGACCGACTCCGCTGCCTTTGCGATTGTGTTGAGAAGGCAGATTGGCCGGTAGGAGTCTTTTTTGCCTTTTGGGATCAGTACGAGATTTGCTGTCTTCCAGGACTGTGGGAAGATACCCGTCCTCAGCACTCTGTCGATCATTTTGGCTATCTCGGTTGGCCATCGCTTCAGGAGGAGCTTCGTCGCTTCTGGCGGGATACCGTCCGGTCCGGGGGCTTTCCCCGCCTTCATTCTGTTCGCCGCTCTTGATATTTCGCAGAGTTGTACTGCTGGGATTTCTTCGGGTTCTATCCGGGAGACCTCTCTTTCGAAGTCTTGCTTATTTGGGAAGAGCTCTTGAATCGCTCTTTCCGCTGATTCGTTTGGGATTGGGGTGTGTTTGTGCCCGATTTTCCCTCTGATCACCTTGTATGGTAGGCCCCATATATCGTTCTGGAGGCTGTCGCAAAATTCTTTCCATTTGTTCCGTTTGCTGTCGTGGATCTCGTCCTGGTAGATCCGTTTCGCAGATAGGTAGGCTACCATTGCCTCCTCGCACTTCCCTGGCTCTTGCTCCATTTTCTTGCGGGCTCTCACGAACTTCCGCCTCGCTTTGATGCATTCCCTCCGACGCTCTGCTATGCCGCTGGTCCACCAGTAGGCCGGCCTCCGGTTTCCCAGGTTTCGGCGCACCGGCGGTGCTGCGGCCTCGCATGCGCGGGTGAGTAGATCGTGTAGGCTGTGTTCGTCCATCTCGTTTCCTTCGTCCTTCAGTCTCCTGCAGCTCTCGTCTGTGCTTCTTATGAGGTCCTCTGTTCTGAGGCTCTTTCCTCTCCATTTTCTTTCAGACGGCCTCTCGACTTCCGGCTGTCCCGTCTCTATGAGAAATTCGATGTAGAGATGATCGCTTGCGGATTCCTCCACCTCGTTTACTCGCCATTTCGTTATTTGTTCCGGCTGGGTCGTCATCGTGAGATCGATGAACGACTCAGCGAGGACCGCGTATGGTCTTCTCGGGCCCGGGAGCATGGCCTTCCTAAAGGTTGGCGTCCTGCCGTCGTTGAGTATGAAGAGGTCGAGTTCCGCACTCCATTCCTCTACGTCTGTTCCTCTCCCGTTGGGTACCGTGTTTCCCCAGGTCTTCGACTTTGCGTTGAAGTCTCCTGCGACGACTTTCGTATCAGCTCGTATGGCCCGAATTCGCTGGCCCGCCATACTCAGGAATCGCCTGAAGTCCGTCGGGCTTCCCGCGTTCGGTGAGAAGTAGCAGCTCGCTACTAGGGTGCCACTACTAAGAAGCATCGTGCTGATGCCCTTCGTAGCTTCCTTCTTTTCGATCCTGTCGGTGGTGTTCCGTCCGGTCCACCACAGAGCAGTATCGCCGTCTTCGTCGGCGATCCATCCATCGTCCTTTCTTGAGTTTTCGCTCGAGATACTCCGGTTCGCCTCGTTTATAATACACAGGTGTATATTGTCCCGTTTCACCTTTCGTTTAAGCTCGTCGTGAGCGTCCCTGTATCTGTTTAGATTAATCTGTAGTACTCTGATCATCATTGTTCGATGTGGTTTGAATTTCTCCGGTTCGTTTCATATTCCTTGTCCGTTGAACCAACTGCCATCCTTCCTGGCTGTTCGTACTGTTGGTTTGTTCGCTCCGTTTCCGTTCCTCGTCAGTCGTTTCAGGGTTGTTTGGTTCTGGTTGAGCCTTCGTCCCCCTGTTCGTTCTTCCTTGCCTAGCAAGAGCCGTTCTCGTTTTCAGTGCCGAGAGTAGCTCCCGGTACTTCGGGCAGCCTCTGGAGTAGCCTGAATGGCCCTTCTCTTGGCAGTCAACGCAGTGGTAGTCCTCCGGTTTCGTTTTGCAGTCTTTGCTTGCATGGCCGTTAAGCCCGCACTGGTAGCATCTCTTCTCCTTCTCTTCTCCGGCTTCGCATGTAGTCGCTCGGTGACCGGCTCTCTGGCACCGGTAGCACCGCGGGAGTTCTAGCCACTCTTGGACGTAGCATTATCTCCAGCCGATTTGGACTCTCCGCATATTGACCAATCGGTCAGCGTCTGCGTGGCTCAGTCTCACCACCACGATTCGAGTGCCTTCGTTGTTCATTCCGATGCGCTCTGAGTTTAGGCGTCCCGGTTCCTTGTATTTGAGGCTCTTGTTGAGATCTCGTTCCACTTCCTGCTCGTCAGTTAGCGGGTCTAAGCCCGTGACCAAGACCGCTGCCGGTAGGCGAGGTGTCCTGATCGTTGCTTCGTAGCTTAGGGTACCGGAGATGAACTCCTGTAGCCGTTCCCGACCTCCGTTGCTCTTCTCGGTGATTTGGAGTTGAACTCCTTCCCCTGCTTGGCGGCATCCTCGGATGTCCACCCCCAGAGCACGTGGGTCCACTTTTTCTTTGAGTTTCTTTAGTACCTCAGCGAAGGTTTGGCCCTTCGCGCCGATGTTCATCATGAGCTGGTTTGGCTTTCGCCTGCCGTCTCTTGTTCGTTCGTCGCCGTTCTTCGAGGCCTTCGTCGAGATTTCCACCGAGCCTTTTCCTTTCAGGAGGGTCCAGCATGCCTCAGTGATTTTGCGGTAGCTCATCACTTCGGATTCCGCCGGTATCCTCATGAGGGCCTTGTCTTCCTCCTTGAGTACCTCTTCGGCTTCTCTTATGACTTTCCGTAGAACACCGTCAATGTCTGCCGCTGTGGCTTCTTTTTTCAGGCGTCCGATGATGAGGACCCTTTTGTCTTCCGGCTGTTGCGTGGCTCCTGCTCTAGAGAGGGTCGGCGATACCGCCATGGATGTCGTCGCGACTTCTCCGTCCTCTAGTGTGTCGATGTCCTTCAGTGCTGGGAAGAATTGGGCGAGCTGTTTGATCACATTCTCGTCTCTTGGTTCTTTGTCTTCAGGGCAGTGTAGCAGTATTCGGCACTTTCTGTTGCCGACGATTCCTGCTTTCGTGAGCGCTGTTTTCTTGTAGACGCATTTGGGCCACCGCTTTCCCATTAGCAGGGCGAGCTCCTCCGGAGAGTTAAGTCTCTCGATGGCCTCCGATATTTCGTTTGCCGCCGCTAGTTCCTCGGCTTCCTTGCTTGCCGTGCGATCGTCGCTGTTTCCGCCCGCGTCTCTCTCGCTTTCAAGGTTGGCGATGGTGGCCTCCAAGCTGACGATCTCTGCGTGGGCTCCTTTCAGTTGATCGATGGTTTGCCTTAGTTCATCCGTTTTTCCTTCTCCGAGTTTCTTCCGTTCGGTGGTCCTTGTTTGAGCTTCTTCCAGCTGTTCCGTGGTCTTCAGCAGTAATTCCGATTTTTCTTCCTCGAGTTTCTCCATTTCAGCGATCCGTGCGTGGGCTTCCTCGAGCTGCTCGGTGGTTTGCAGCAACAGGAGCGATTTGGCTTCGAGTTCCTCATTTGGGTTCTCCTGTTCTTCCTGTGCTCCCTGTTTCTTGCTGTTGCTGTCGATGATGTCTTCTATTATGCTCCTGGCGATAGCGGATAAGTCGGTCTCCAGTCGTCCGATTCCTGTCAGGAGCTGTTGAACGAGATTCTTTATCTCCTTCGCTGTGTTCTTTGCCTCGATCAACTTCATTCGATCGACTTTGTCCTTCACTTCGGTTTTTATCTTTTCCTTGACAAGGATCGCAAGGTTCTGGAGGAGCTTGCGGGTGGTCTCCGGCATCGTCTGCTTTTCTTCTTCAGTCTCCGGGGTGTTTTCCCGGTGCCTTTTGGGTGGTCTTGACGCGCTCTTGGCTCGCGCCGCCTTCCACTCCTTGGTCTTCACTCTCAGGTCGAGTCTGGCTGACTGGAGGACCACTCTAGGAGCATTTGTTAGCTCCTCTTGGTGGCTCTCGCCTGATGTGTCTCGGTCCATGGCTTCGTCACCTCCGTCAGAGTCATCTGTCGTTGGGCTGTCGACTATCTCCGGGATATTCTAGAAGCTGCTTAGGCACAAAGCAGGAACGGGTTTCAGCTGTACACACGAGCGTGGTAGTAGAACATACCGGTGTATTTCTTCCACGTTGTCAGCACTTAGAGCCGGGTTACAATCGCGGAGTAGTCTCAGAAAGGCATCCACGTTCCTTTCGCTCTCCAAGAAGAGGTCCACAAGCTGGCGGTTTGAAATGTTGAACGAACTCATTGCTAAACAGTTGTGATCTGTGTTAAGGTTGGAATCTGTGATCCCAAGTGCTCACCAGCTCAAGGAAGCCACTAGATGCTGCTTAGGCACAAAGCGGGAACGGGTTTCAGCTGTACACACGAGCGTTGTAGTAGAACAGTGAACAGTAGTTGATTGTGAGCATGAAGTTGGTTTATAAAGGAAGTCTATGGGAAAGGGCTTAACGTCTGCCCAGAACAACCGTAGTAGTAGGGTTCGGATCGCAGGTGCAGAGTGTGGGCTCGGATCGATGGGTGCTGATTATATTTGCCTAGGTTCGAACTTTGGAACCCAGATCCATCAGTGGGACGGGGCGGAAGATTCAAATGGTAGCACTCATCGATCATCTGCTCTGACTCTTGAGTTTCAACGATCTATTTGCGAGCAGAAAATATTTGCTCGGGGTTTCTGTGTCTCCGACTCCGACGCGGAATAATAGAATCAGTTGATCCTCAGAAAATGCGGATGCCTTGCATAAATTATCTAACCATGGGGTTCATTCTAATTGTAAGTCTAGAAACGCGGTACCTACCAGTGGCTCTTGGTGGAATTTGAGGCGGTTCGATTTCAGCATAGCTTGAGGGTTGCGAACAGGTCGACAGGTCTTTCTTCTCAAAGTCCATGACATTCCACGTCGAATGCAACTCATTTGGTCGCGATCGGTGCGCGTGGAGTCGAGAAAGCGGTTTCCTCTCGTATTCGCGTATATGCACGAATACGCGGCTGAAATCTTGATGGTAGACTCTACCTCTGATGAGGAATTGGACGCAACATGCGCCTGGCCGGGGTCGCGCGGAGCCAAGATTTTATGGATATCTTTAGAAAAAGCGACAGCGCTCTGAGGGAGAATTTGCGAGGGAGGAGGTGAAAATTTTTTTTCGGCAGATCTCCAGTGGCGTAACTAGGCTTGATGGCGCCCGGGGCAGACTCACTAAAAGCCTCCCGCCTCGGCCCCTTTCTCTACCGCAATTCGAAAATAATTCCCAGATCGACATATTCTCATGAGTGAGCTTATCATCACAATGACTTTAATGTATTACCATATCTTGATGCCTAAAGATCAACTTTCCTGACTTCCGCTAACGCAAAAGTATCCACAAGTGATTCGAAATCAGTTTTCCCCGTCATCCCGCAGGCAAACGCAGGCATCGATCGAGAAGCAGGCTTCCGTCATATTTATGTGGTGGTGAAAACCGTGGAGTGTGCGCCGGCATAGTAGGTTTCAGTCCTTCTGGTTCGCAAACTTCCTTCGGTTTGTCTCGAAGGCGGGGCCCGACGTGTAGTTTTCGTACATGAAGTAACATGAACTTTATAGAAACCAGCAAAAGACCGGCACTGTGTTTCGAGCGTGTCACACCGATCGTAGGGGGGTCGCGTCGTGACTTGCGAAAAGCCGAATTTCTCATCTAATCCCGCCAAACGCTCGGATCTTTGCTAGAGCTCATTAAGGAGCCTATCGATGGTAGCAAACCCAACTCATATCATCTTTTGCTGTCGAAACGGTACAGCGAGAGCTTCTCCGTTGTTTCTCGAAGGAAATTTCGAAGTTATTGCACAATTCCTGGCCTTGTTAGATGGCTGCATAAATCAAATTGACGCGCTCGGCGGAAAAATTTCCTCCAGGGGATTGAATGTCATGGCACTCTTGAAGTTGACTGCGGTAGTATGAATCCGAGTCCCGTTTTTGCGTCCCCAGAGGCTGCGCCCGGGGCACGAGCCCCCTCAAACCCCCCCCCCTCTAGTTACGCCATTGCAGATCTCCATCTGGTCTATCCCGAACAACCGCCTCGAGCCTATGCGACCATCCTTTCGAGCTTCAATTCAACGTTTTAAACTTTAAAATCGCGAAAAACGCGGAAAGGGGTTTCGAGCACGAATCTCCCACCGTGCGGCGTGCCCCCAGCCAGCGTCTGCCTGACGCCCATCGGTGACTTGTTCGATCGTGCCGACCTCGCCATGCTCAATAGGCTGCAGACTCTACCTTCGTACGGTTCCATTCTTGTCGAGACATTCTCCGCTAGGCGTGGCCGTGTGCTTCGACCGACCCAAATTGCCACTACTGATCGGATAAGCAATACCTTCCAAAGGAGAGCGTCGCGACTGTTATGTAGCTCCAAGGCCCGCGCTGATACTTCGGCCTGACTATTGTTACTGCTCCGCTTGCAATAAAGTGTGTGTTGTTGTTGTTGAAAGATCAAGGAACAGGGCCGCGACTTGGTGCTTTGAGTCAAGACTGTCACTCACGAACTGAATTATCTCTCAATCATCTTACTGAGCGGTGTCAGTGGAGCGGCCAGCAGAGGAGCCGTGCTAGTGCGGCGATAGAGTGTTAGTAGAGTCTAAAAGTAGGCTTTAAGCTGCGTAAGGATGCATTTTTCGGAGAGCTTGGAGATGAAGGTGGTTACGCTGATTGGCCGATAGTTGCCTGGTTCAGCTGTATCACCCTTGCCTTTGTAGATCGGCACTACTCTAGCTCGTTTGAAGGCGGCGGGGTATGAAGCGGTGCGAAGCGAGAGGTTGAAAATGAAGGCTATGGGGACTGTAAGGTAGGGGAGGGAGTTGGAGATGACTTTAGAGGGAACCTCAGAAAATGATCCGGCGTAGGAGCTTTTGATTCTGCTGCATTGTTGTAGGGACAAAACCCGGATTCCCCGATGTACGATTTACGACACGTAACTTCTTCTCAACTTCACTTTCTTTATTCGGTCGCTCCGCACGCCTCGTGCTTCGCTCCCGTGCAACTCTCTTCTAACTGACCCGCTACCCGCTATATGCACGTTCGTGCGCCTGACGTTCCCTGTCTCTTCTCCAGCTATCTACCGTTCCCTACAGTTCGACCACTGCTACCCACACTAAATGACCTCATTTACCTAAGATTCTAACCTGCGACTGAGTACACCTTAATTATGTTGATCTGGTTTATTGACGTTCCACATATAAATACCGTTCCAAATACGAGCACTGCTGCTCCGGGACATATTGTACACGCAGACGTCCGTTCCACTTCTCATTCTCCGGTTTTCTGCCGCTTGTAGTCGTCGGCGCACTTCTTCACGCCCCGTTCACGATCCTGGCGCGCCCGCACCACTCTCTCGACGTACTCGGCGCAGTGCCTCTGCTCGTGCCCCGGCTTGCGACACCAATAGCACCGCACTGCGCCTTGCCTGGACACATCCTTGACAAGTGTCCCATCAAGTTGCAATGGTAACACTTTTTCCCGAGCGCCAAACACACCGTCCTCGTTCGATGATGGGGAAATTCCCCGCAACGGTCGCACACGTCCGGCTTCCGTTCCGTGTCCGCGGAATGTGCCGCTCCGCCTGCGATTCCCACGGTGGCTGTCGCTCCCGCCTCTTCAGTGTTCTCCTCCGCTGGCGCGGACGTGCTCGGTCCATCTTCGTTCCGCTCCACACCGCCGTCCCGCGGTCCCTCCGCTGGCTCGCGGAAGACATACGGCTCTTCCACCACATCATCCTCCGGGAAGAACTCCACAACCGTCCTCTCGTTGTCGAAGGTGACCGTTGTTTCCCGGACGGTCGTAACCTCTTCAAGCTCGCCGGTCACCATGGCAAGGGTCCACCGGTCGGTCCCCACTCGAAGCCGTGCGATCGCCGTCAACACCTCGCGAAACTCTTCCGTCGGCACCATGGTGTATCGCGTTTGTCGGTTCCTTGGCTTCTTGCCCGATCGTTGCTTCTTGCCGTCCTCCATCCTGTCACTCGACCTCGTGGCTGGATCTTTTCAACGATTGACGAAGAATGATCGACCTCTGCCAACTCCGTCGCCGCCTCCAAGTTTGTCGTTCCTTGCGCCCTCTACCGGCATTCGTCCACGCTACCCCGGAAACTGCCCTCAGTTTCGTTCCAAAAATCCATTTTCCATTAACTACCTATGTGTACTCAGTCGTCTACATGCTATCCTACTTCTACCTCCTTCCTACCTTAACTTTTCCCCCATTATTACATCTTAATTACTTTACTTGGTGTATTTTCCGTCGAACCTTCCCGCTCTTCCAGGATTCTTTCTTGGCTCCTCCCTTGTGCTTTCGTCACCAATTCCGTCGCCAGTCTGTCGCCTCACCGGGGTCTCCATGAATGCCGAATTGAGATCTCGGATTCTCCTTGGCTGACTTTTCCTGATTTCCACGGATTCGTCCCTTCCGCAATCCTCCAACATTAGCGATAACTCGTCGATTTCGTCGTCCACTCCTTTTTCCAACCTGATGCTCGGTTCGTCTCGCAGAGTCTGACCTGAAGCACTCGGTAACTCGTCACTCTCTGATTCTGGAAGCTCAAGTCGATCGTTATCGAATGGAACAATTTCAATGTCCTCTTTATCGGATGGATTATACCAACGGAGTTGCGAGCAATGAGCTGTGCACTGATAGCTTCTCTCTTTTCCCAGCTGTACCAGTCGGTATGAATCTTTTGGCAAGATCTCCGTTACAACTAATGGCCCCCTGAACTTTTTCTGTAATTTCGTCGGCTGCCCCGTTTGAACCGGCAACCTCGCAACCAATACAACGTCTCCGATATTATACCTAACATTGTGGGGTCTTCGCTTCTTGTCGTAATTCCTCGCATACTCTTCTTGGCTTCCTTTGATCGCCTCCCTGATTTCCTCTTGAACTTCTTCCGCCGGTCTCCAAACTCTTTCTTGCATTCCTTCCACCACCTGCGCGAAGTTGTCGAGTCTAGGAAGATAACCATGTAATGCTTCGAATGGCGCTTTTCCCGTTCCCCGTGCCACCGTTCTATTGATCAACGCCTGCACCTCCGGAACCTTCGTCGCCCAATCCGACTTGTCTTCCTTTTCACTCAACGTCCTCAACAATCTTGCTACTTCTTTGTTCATCCGTTCACACAGTCCGTTGCTTTGCGGATACTGCGTCGAGACTTTCACGTGCCGTATTGCCTTGGCATGCAAAAACTCTCCGAAATCAATCGCTGTGAACGCTGAACCTTGATCGGATACTAGCACTTCTGGATTTCCGTACGCTGAGAAAGTTTTCTCCAAAAACTTCATCACTCCTTTCCTATCCGTCGACTTCACGGCTTCGATAACGACAAATTTCGTCAACCCGTCCACCAAAACTATGACATGCTGCTTTCCATGTGACGGTGGTAACGGTCCGATATGATCCATGAAGACTTTCTGAAACGGCGGCCTTTCCGGCTGAATTGGATGACAAATTCCTTCTTTCTTTCCCGACATGCCTTTGTTGAACATGCAATTCAGACAATTCTTCAGATGAAACTTCGCGTACTCTCTCATCCTTGGAAACCAATAATGCCGCTTCACCAAATCCAATGTTTTTCTCATCCCGAAGTGACCCGTGTTCTCGTGCGCTACCACCATCAAGTATTTGCGAAGCGCCTTCGGAACCACGAATGCCGTCCACGCTTCCTTCAACTTTCCGTTCTTATCTCGCTCTTCCATCCTCCGTATTAACAGCCCTTCCCTGATTTCAAAGTTGTCTACGAGATTCCTTTCCCTGAGCGTTCTCTGCTTGACTGGTTTCCTGAGAATTAATAGCCGTTCCTGAATATCTTTGTCAATCGCTTGCATCGTTGCCGCCGCATTGTAGTCCATCGAAATCGCTTGAATCGTTCGCGTGTTCAAATCCGTTGGGAGCTCTTCTATGTTTTCGTTCTCTGTCGACGCTTCTTCGAACGGCGCTCGGCTCAAGGCATCCGCGTGTGCCATCGTTGTCCCTGCTCGGTATTTGATCTCGAAATCAAACTCCGCTATCTGGTTCCACCAACGGCTTAGCTGCGTCGATCCGGCCTGCGTCTTCAACGCCAACACTGCATTACAGTCCGACACGACCGTGAATTTTATTCCGAACAAGTAATGCCTGAACCTTCCGATGCTCCATACAACCGCCAACTGTTCGAGTTTCGTAGAATGATAGTTGGCTTCCGACTGCGAGAGTTTTCTGCTGATTGCATAAATCAGTTTCAATTTCCCCTCGTTCCGCTGCATCAACATGGCTCCCAAGCCTACGATGCTCGCGTCACAATGCAACTCTGTTTCTCGTTTCGGGTCGAATCTTTCCAAGATCGGTTTTTCTGCCAACCGTTTCTTCAATGTCTCGAATGCTTCCTCGCACTTCCCGTTCCATTCGAACTGAGCCTCTTGTTTCAACAACATCGTAAGTGGATTCGCGATCGTCGCATATCCAACGATGAACCTTCGGAAGAAACTCGTGAGACCAAGAAATCTCCTCACTTCATGCACATTCTGTGGCTTTGGGAAATTTTCAACTGCTTCTAATTTCCTTGTACCCGGTTGTATTCCATCCTTCGAAATCCGAAACCCTAGAAACTGGACCGTTCTCATGAAGAATTGACACTTGCTCAATCTGACCGTCAACCCTGCCTGCCTAAGCGCTTCCAATACATTGTGAATTTGATCCAGATGCTCTTGGTAATCGTCCGCCGCCGTAATGAGATCGTCCAAGTAGGGATGCACTTGTTTCCCTCCTGCCATCTCTCGGACCTTCATCATGACTTCCTGGAACTTTGCTGGCGCGCCGGACAAACCCATCATCATCACCGTCGGCGAGAATATCCCGTCACTCGTGATGAAACTTGCTTTGTCCGCCGACTCCTTCGACATCGGGATTTGAAAATATCCCCACGCTAGATCGAATGTCGAGTAAAAGTTCCTTCCTCCAACCTCATCCAACACATCGTCAATCAATGGCAGCGGAAAGTTCGATTTCACCGTTTGTGCATTCAGCTTCCTGTAGTCGATGACCATCCGAAAACTCCCATCCGGTTTCTTCACCAACATGACTGGGCTAGCGTACGAGGCTTGCGATTCCTCAATCATGCCTGCCTCCTTCATCTGCCCCAGAATTTCCTGCAACGCTTCCCTCTCTTTGATCGACAATCTGAATGGTTTGCATCGCACCGGTGAACTCCCTGGTATCTCGTTGATCTCGAACTCCGTGCCGCTCGCTCGTCCAAGTTCTTTCATCGACGTTGCCACCACCGCCCGATATTTTCGAATGAGATTCAGAAGAGCGTTCTTCCATTCTTGTGGAATTTCGTCGTTGACTACTATATTCTCCATTTTGATGTCATCCTCTTCGTTACCGTTGTCTCTGAGTGCCTGAATTGTCTTTATTCGACCTCTTCTCAACGTGAAATATTCCTCTTCCTCGGGATCCACCCAGCTTGCTCGTGCTATCACCGTACCGGTGTTCACACTCAGCTCGTCGGTTCCGCGATTTATGATCGGCAACAAGACTTCTTCGTCGCGAATCTCACATATCGCCTCGACGTCGTCGTCACCGTGCTCGAATCGAATCCAGTTACCGTTCCGACCTACTGGCTCCGTTCTCACGAAACACACTGATTTCGGTCGTACCGTAACTTTCTCTTTCGTTGTCAGCTGAACTCTCGTTCCCTGCGTCGTACATATCTTCTTGAGCTCTGGAAACTCTTCCTTCTTCAGTATCCAGGCTTCCCCGTCGTGAAAGATCGTAATTACCCCACTGTGTATGATCTCTTTGCCCAGCAGTATCTCTTTGTCAAATAAGGCGCCGCTAGGAAGAATCGTCAAGACGGTGTTTTCGAACGTCGTACCATCGACTTCGACTGTCACTACCGCTTGCCCCAGTGGTACATTCCGACCTCCCACTCCGCGAACGTTCCGAATTACGCTCGGTTGAACTTCCAGTTCCAATGCTCTAGCCGCCTCTTCCGAAATCGCGTTGATATCCGCCTCTGAATCGAGTCTCGCTGTCCATTCTTTTCCGTCAACCTTGACTTCTTTTATCAACCCAGCTCTTTCAACTTTAATTCCCTCTCCTTCCTCATTCTCTTCGCTTCCCATCATTCCAACTTGTTTGCAGTCTCGTGCCATGTGTCCGGGCTGCTGACATCTAAAGCAAATTGTCGCTCTTGTGTGTCCGCCCTCCACATGCGCGTCCGGTCGTTCTCTCATCGGCGTGGCACCGCCACCGATCGCTGTCGTGCGACTTCCATTCACACCTCCGCTAGCTGAACCCATCGCCGATCCGCCTCTGGATGTTGATGCGGTCGATCGCCATGGTTGCTCGGTTCGGCTCGCGCTATCCGTGCTCGGACCGCTCCGGTTCGGTGTGAATCCGAACGACCCCGTCGTCGAATTCGTTGATTTATTAGCCGGTGTATTCGTCGTCGGTCGTCTCCATCCACCCGCCGTTCCCATCGGCTCTCTTGACGCATACGTTCTCAACATTCCATTCGTACTCGACTGCTCTCCATATCTTCCTTCTCTTTTCGGGCATGCGATCGACTTATGCCCCTCTTGATTACACGAATAACACGTCAACGCCTTGCCTTGTGCCTGCCTTCGGTTCATCCCTCCGGCGACCCCTGACTTTCTATTTTGCATCTCGTTCATCATTTTCGCGGTATCTTTGATATCCTGAATCAGCGCATCTGAGTCTTCATGCACACGACCCATTACAATTGCCGCTACCTGATAGTACTCGTCCGCCAATCCGCGTAACACTCGATCTTTCAAATCGCTCTGGGTGAAATTCAGTCTTAGCGTCAAGCGCTCCACTCTTCCAACAAACATATCCAACGATTCTCCTCTTTGTTGGTAACAATTCCCGAACTCTTCGAACAATACCGATCGATTCTTTTCCGGAATGAACTTCTTTTTGGAACGGGTCACCCAATCGTCCCAATCGACCCACTTTGTCAACGCATTCTGATGCCACAGTCTGGCTGCTCCTACCAACTTCTCTAGCAACACTCCTTTCAAAAACCATTCTGGCCATCCCCCGGTAGATCTTGCAATATCTAGCTGGTTTAGCCACAGTTCAGCCTCAAGCTCGTTTCCGCCAGAAAATTTTTCCACCGCTTTCGAGGTATTTGAAAATCGTTCCACCGACCTGACCGTACTCGTGGACGCCGATTCCTCATCCTCTCGCTCCGTCTTCGGCACCTCCTTCCCAAATTCTGCCTTCAGGTGCTTCACTAGCATCTTCGCGAGTGCCGCCGCGGCCTGCTCGCCTTCCGACATCTCCGTTTCGTTTCCCATCGTCCTTGGATCGATCCTTCGTTCTCCAACTTCCGTTCACACACTCGTGTCAATCGTATCAATCGAGCGAATCCCACCGCTGCTTAATGTAGGGACAAAACCCGGATTCCCCGATGTACGATTTACGACACGTAACTTCTTCTCAACTTCACTTTCTTTATTCGGTCGCTCCGCACGCCTCGTGCTTCGCTCCCGTGCAACTCTCTTCTAACTGACCCGCTACCCGCTATATGCACGTTCGTGCGCCTGACGTTCCCTGTCTCTTCTCCAGCTATCTACCGTTCCCTACATTGTGATGGCAGGGAAAGCGGGTCAATGTAGCAGAGATTGAATTGTGCCTGGTGAGCGGCGCAGGGGACAGGTATAGGAGGTGGGGTGGAGCAAGCGGGGGGTCGGGGGCAATGTAAAGCCGTGGATGCACCTATTGAAGAGTAATATTTGGCAAGGAGATCAAGCGATTGATGCAATCGGTCGGGGGGCCCGAGAGAAGGGCTGGGCTAGCGGAGGCTACATTTCTCCCACAAGAGGAATTGATGATTTTCCATCTTGTTTTTGAGGAGCCGTTGCATCTCTTAAGAAGGAGGGTGGTATGGAACTTGCGCCCAACTGAGATGTTTGCGGTACTGTTTTAGACAAACATAATACCTTCCCTTGTAAGCGGGGATACCAAGGCGGAAAAATTTGTTCGCGAAGGAGTTGAGGGCTGATCTCTCGGCAGCAAGTGAAGGTGTGAACCACGATTTGCCACGGCAGGCCTTGGTGGTACGGCGGAGAGGGAAGCAAAGCTTATAGATTTCGAGCAGATGGCATGCGAATATATTGAAGGCCCGGTCCGCATCCGAAGAAGCGTAGAGATGCTTCCAGGTTGTGACTGCCAGCTCGGCATAGAATCGGTCGTAAGTATCTTCACTGAAGACTCGGCGATACCGCCCCAGCTGGGGTACGTTATTGGCGAGTTTGTTGATGAGTAGTGACAACACTATGGGGTAATGGTCTGAGAATTCAAGGGACCGAAGCGTTCTAACTTCCTTAATTTGAAACGGCGTATCACTCGACATCCAGAAATGGTCCGAGCAAGTACCGGAGGCGGGTCTAGTTATCGTGCGATGCAAAGGGATAAGGTTGAGAGCGTGCATAGAAGACAGGAAGCGGGAGGTGGTGGCTTGATTAGATAGAAGGTCAACGTTTACGTCTCCAGTTACCAGGGTTGGGCGTATTCGTATTCATGAATACGAATACAAATACGGTTGCGAATACGCCCATGTTCGCAGCCGTATTCATATTCCCCGATAGAAACAATCGATCCGATCGATAGATGGAGCGCGATGTACAGCTTTTACTCCCTCAGTAGCTGTTTCGTGCGTCACCGATCGAGTTTCTCGTGTCAATGTGGTTCCCTCGTAGGCACCTCGATCTGATCGCACATTTCTGAGAGGTCAAGATGCGAATGCTCGAATGTCGATGATTTCCAGATTGCTCAGATGTTCGCCTTTGAGTCCTCAAAAGGGGTCACATCCAACTACAGGTACATTGTGAACATTTATTATAATCTTCTCTCCTCCCTTACAAATGAGAGTGATGTTCGCACCTGATGACAACCATTCACTGGTCGTGGTTGCGTGATATTCTTCCGCATCACACTGCGTATTTCGCTGAGCACCCGAGTGATTTTTCTTCCAATCGTGCATCAAGCTTGCAAACTCGCCCACGATTCGAAATGAGCAAGCAGAAAAGCCATGATACCGAAGAAGGCACTCCCAGGAACTTAGATGACCTCCGGTTCTCCGTCCGAATAGCCCTTGAGAGTCCGTTCTTCGAAATTTTCAGTCCTGATGCCGGCACAGTATCGCAAGAGATACAATCAAAGATCTCAGTGACGGCTCGATGTCTCCTCTGTGAACCCAGTGTCCCGTCGCAAGTCAGATGTTTCAAGGTGAGTTGTCTAAGCACCTCGAACCTCTTCAAACATATCAAACGACATCATTCGAATGACCAATTGAAATCTTTCGCGGATTGGCTTGAGGATAAACGGTCGGACTTCGTACGTCAAAATCCCACTCAGACGGATGCGACTCGAATCCGTGCCAGCCGTCAGCCCCTACAGAAGAAGTTCGACTCTCTGATCACAAACTTCATCGTAAGGTCCCTGGTCCCGCTGCGCGTTGTAGAGGACGATGACTTCAGAAGCATCCTGAGTTTTCTGAACCTCGGAGAGCTGGGATTGACGGTCATGAGTCGTCGGACGTTAGGCAGACGAATCGACCGAACTTATGATGCAAGCGTGAAGCGACTTCGCGAGCTTCTCGAACAGCCATCCTGGGTCGCAACGACGGCTGACATCTGGTCAGGCGGCCGGCGGAGCTTCCTGGGCATGACAGTTCACTGGATCGACGGGAACTACAAGAGGAAGTCCGCTGCTTTGGCATGCACTCGATTCGCCGGAAACCATTCTTTAGATAGAATCGCCGAGCTACTTGGAGGCATCCATGACTCGTTCGGACTCCCGTACCAGAAGATCGTGGCCACGGTCAGAGATAACGCCTCAAACTTCGTCAAAGCTTTCCGAGAGTTTGGCGTTGACGGCGACAACATGGTCACCGACGAGTCGGGAGTGAGTGGAGGGGAGTCTGAGGAAGATGAAGAACAAGTGCGCTCGGAAGTTGACGAAGAATCGGAAGCAACTGAGGCTTGCGAGTCAGAGGATCCTGAGGACCCTGAGAACGAGGACGAGGACGAGGACGAGGACGAGAGCGATCAGGAGTCAGAGGCGATGGAGGTTGAAAGAACCGAGCCGGTTCTGGAGGCCAATGAAGAGGAGGATGAGGCACACAGCCAGTGGATCGAATTCGACGACGATGACGCGAGGCGACTTCCGCGTCATTCGCGATGTGCTGCACATACGTTATCTTTGTGCGCCACCGTCGACCTCCAAAAAGTGCTCAATGCCAATACTGCCTTGCACGCGATCCACAAGGCAGCGCTCATCAAGTGCAATGCTTTATGGAACATGAGCCGGAGACCGAGAACGGCCGAGATCATCAAGAACATCACAGGCAGATGTCTGAGTCGACCGAATGTGACGCGATGGAACAGTCTCTACGATTCCTTGACCCAGCTGGTCAAACTTCGAGAGCACATGGCCGAACTGAAGGACCAGCTGCCACTGAGAACAACCCTAGGAAGAGAAGATTTCTCTTATTTGGAGCAGTATCTACGTTGTTCCGGACCCATGGCCGAGGCGCTCGACATCCTCCAAGGAGAGACGACTGCTTTCTACGGGGTTCTACTACCAACCCTCGTCGCGCTTAGACGGCAGCTTGTCAGGTTGAGAGAGTCGGCTCTGCAGAACTGCCGGCCCATAGTAGAAGGATACATTCAGAGCCTGGAAACCCGATTCTACGTCGAGCTCGACTGTCACACCATGACCGGAGAACGAGTCGCCATCGCTGCCATGTCACTGCCGCGGTTCAAGAGCTCATGGTTCCCATGCCTTCCAACGGCTGATCGCGAGCATCTCCGCGGCCGATTCCTAGACCTCCTCTGCGAACAACAGGCATCAGCTCCTACTCTGGTCGAAGAAACGATGCAAGTCCATCGCCGTCAAGACTTTTACGATTTCGGGGAATCGACGGACACCCCAGCTCCACAGGTTGCCAATCGTGTCGTCGAGTTGATGATGCTACAATACCTTGATGATAAACGTGAGAGCCCAGACATGCTCGTGGGCTTTCCGCAGATCGAGAAGATCTTTCGCGAGTACAACACGCAGCCTGCCTCGAGTGCTCAGGTCGAACGGCTTTTCTTGTATGCGACACTGACCAATGCGCCGAAATGCAGTCGCCTGAGCGATGAGAAGTTCGAGCAGCGTGTGATCCTTCGAGTGAATAAAGCTCTTGAATATCCTTGAGGTACACGGCCCTTTCTCAACTCCGATGATTTCACGAATGGGTACATGGGCTTTCTGAACGGCGCATCAGCAACACCGTCGCCACCACATATAACAAACGCCTGGCAGAGGGCACGGCGTAGTTATGAGGATATGAACGTGTAGGAAAGAACCTGGATGGACTACGCCGGCCCGTGGGGAAGGTGTGGCCCCACGGGCTCCACCGAGGGGGATGAGATACCCTCGTTGGATGCACCGCAAGATCTCTCAAAGGAACAAGGGCGGGGGAACCGCTAGAGCGAGCCCGCCCGAGTCGGATCCACAGATTTATCGTCTATCGTCTACTGGAAATTCCCGTTTTCCGTTCATCGTAAATGCAAAAATTATTTGTAAGATTCAATGAAGTACTAATCAACTCACTCATTCAGTGGTCATTCAGTCATCTCCGCATCGAAGGACGATTCGATCAGGTATTTTCTCGAAGATAAAAAGCAGCTGTGACGCACCAATGATCGGATGCTGCTATGATGAGAGTGATTAAAGTCACTCTCGAAATACGAGTTCTTCCGATGCACATTCTGAGCGAAGACTCTGATTTTATCTCGTCCGGATTAGCTTGGATCCTTATCTTGCGCTCCATCGAGTGCTATGACAACCGGAAGCGACATGAGATTCCTTCATCGATACATCCCGTAGGAATGTGATGCTCATGGCATGCGAAATTTCTTATCCGTGATGCGAATTATTGAAGAGAGTGGGGCGCAATGAGCTTCGATTTCGGAAATTGATTATGGAGAGTGGCTCCTTTTTTAACATCTGTCCGAGGCACCCTCCCGTAATGTAAGAGATGGGGGAGAGTTACGATTGCGAGCAACTGATGTGAGCTGCGATTGTTTCTGTCATTCGTGTGTGATTCCGCGACCATGCAGGGGGTAAGCACGATTTTCTAACTCAATTCCAACCAACCTGTTTCTCTAACGAGAGAGGTACCAGAACTGTTAAGAACCGATTCGGTCGAGCGAGAGCGAGTCTTGTTGGTTCCACCGAGGGATGGAAAACGGCTGATGAACTCCGTCCAGGTGAACTCCTGTTTCCGAGTAATAGCACTCTTGGAAATCGGGGTTTTTGAGGCTCTTGGATTCATTCGCCCGCTGAAATGGGCTGTGAAATCGCATCGGGACGAGCTGGGGGTTGAATTTCGCTTCATTTTGTAGGTCTTTCCATTCGCTTCAAAATGACGTGAGATTGAACTCTCCAGCTCGTCCTGTTGGGATCCCAGGGTCGTTCGAAGTCGGAAGATGAAAAATCGGGATTCCCCTGCAGAAATCGCCGAGTTAACCCCACATACCTCTCGAGAAAATGTTTCAAAAGAATGTTCGCATACGCCCGTGAAATCATTCATTCGATTTCGACGCGTCATTCGTTGGTATCGGTTTCAAATGAATGATTTCACGGGCGTATGCGAACATTCTTTTGAAACATTTTCTCGAGTGGTATGTGGGGTTAACTCGGCGATTTCTGCAGCGGAATCCCGGTTTTCCATCTTCCGACTTCAATCGACCCTGGGATCCCAACAGGACGAGCTGGAAAGTTCAATCTCACGTCATTTTGAAGCGAATGGAAGGACCACCAAGATCCGCTCTCGCTCGACCGAATCGGCTCTTAACAGTTCTGGTACCTCCCGTTGTAAGGCGGAAGCGATGTCTGCTCAGAGTTGCCCTCATCGTTCAGCTGAGAAGGAATTTCGATTCGAACGTTCTAGGCAAGATACCTGACAATCGAAGGAGACTGTGCCATGATTGATTGATTGATTTATTTATTAACCATTCTAATACTACATTTTCTATGTGGTTTAGATACCCTATATAGGGCACAGTTTGACTGTTGGTTATTTGCTGGATCCTGGGATTTGGGTGACCTTCCCTTGCGCTTCGCGCTCCCATTTCTCGAGAATTCGCTTCGTGTGTTCTACCGTCCTTCTCTCCGAGTCTCCGTGTAGACCGATTCTTTTCCGAATCTCGATATCCTCGTGTGGCCCTCGCTGGCACTCCATTATTACATGTTCTAGCGTTTCGGCTTCTCCGTCACATTTTGAGCACCTGTAATCCACGTTTTCGAATCTCATCCTGAATTCTCTCGTTCTGAGAAAACCCGCTCGGACTCCTGCAAGAAGTGTGCTGCCCCTTGTGTTGTCGTATACATGTTCGATTTTGCCCCTTGTTTCCTTGTACTCTCTGTACCTTCTGAGGCTCGATTTCGTCTCCATTCCATCTTTCCACTCCCTGTCTAGCTCTGATGTGATCCGTTTGTCCACATCTCGCTTATATTTTGTGAGATTAGCTTCGCCGCTCTCTTTCCGTGGGATGGTTATGTCTTCGCAACCTAACAACTTCTTGAGCTCAAGCGTACGTAAGTACGCTTTACTCTTTAGATTCGTGATTCTAGTCATCTCCAAAATCATTCGTGGCCACCTGGTATTGGTCATTTCATTTACACGGGCGAAGTACAGGATTTTACTTTTGGCTTCCCTTGCTTCGAAGGTTGCCCAGCCCAGCTCTCCATCCACAAATTCATTTGCGACGTTGAAAGCCGGTTGTCCTATAGCCCACTTACCTGCCTCTCTTTGTGCAGATTCTAACTTCTTCCTCGTTGCTGATGTCATCACCGTGACTGAGTTGCAGTAGGTTATCGCTGGGACACAGGTTGCCTTCCACTGGATTTTTGTGGTCTCGAACCTGTTGAATTTCCACAGCGATTTCGCGTGCAGTTGCCGCAAAACCTTGGTTGCCTTATCTTTCCATACTTTTCCTTGCTCTTCAAGGTAGTTCTCTCCCTTGCACAGCCATATTCCTAGGTACTTGTACGTCTCTTCATGTGGGATCTCTTTCCCTTGTATTTTTAATTCGGGTAGGGTGTCTGCCTCCCCGCCATTGAAATCTAGTACCGCAGATTTTTTTGGATTGAATTCCAATCCTAAGTCGTTGCCTACATTTGAGGTTATTTCGAGCAGCTCTTTCATCTGCTGCCAATCCTGGGAAACAAGAACTAAATCATCTGCAAATAAGAATCCCGGTATCGTCGCGTACTTTCTGTCACCTGTCTCAAAGATGTTCTTGGATATCCGTATTTTGATACCTTTCTTTGATTCCATCAATCTCCTTTCCAGCTCTGTAATGTAGAGCATGAATAGAGTCGGTGAAAGTGCGCATCCCTGCCTTAGACCATTCGGGACATTCATTTTCCGGGATGTTTTTCCATCTACGCTGAGTGTGACTACGTTTCCGTTGTATAGCCACTTCAGTAATTCTACCCATCCTTCTGGCATACCCAGTTCTTCGAGTATGCACCACAGGTGGTTCCTATCTACCTTATCGTAGGCTTTGGAGCAGTCTAAGAAGGTCACTTTTAGCCCTCTTTTTTCTGCTCTGGTCATTTCAATTATCGTTGTTAACATGTAGATGCAGTCATCTGTTCTACGGTTTTTCCTGTAGCCGTTCTGCATCTCCCCCAGAATTTCGTTCTGCTCTATCCACTCTTGTATCTTGCTGTTGATTATTCTTGCGAATGCTCTGTACAGAACCGCCGTTATTGTGATCGGTCGGTATGTGAGTAGATTGCCTTTGGTGCAGCCCGGTTTCTCCAGAGCCACTACCTTCCCTTCTCTCCAGCTCTCTGGAATGCTCTCTTCTCCTCTTATTATCCTACGGAATATTCTCGCTGGGCATTCATGCCCAACTTCCCCTAGGTTTTTAACCAGACTGCCGTTCATTCCGTCATTCCCAGCCGCTGAGTTCGCCGACATCTTTTCTAATGCCTTCCGAACCTCTCCTGCATTTATCTCAAATTCAGTTATCGGCTGCTCCAGTCTCCTTTCCATTGGTCTATTGCCTTCTGGATTGACTGTTTCTTCTTCCGCGCCTAGAAGCTCCCCGAGTACCTCCGTTAGGTGGGTTTCTACTCTCTCCGAATCTACCCTTTCTTTCCCTGCGTCTACAAGGATCATTTCTCTCCTGGGTTTTTTTTCTTCCCTTCGTATGTACGACCAGAACCTTCTTGCCCGCAGATTTCTCGGACACCTGACGACATGGTCGTACATCCTTTCATCTTTTTTTTTGGTCTCTTCCTCTATCTGCTCGTAGAGCCTGGACCTCGCTCCTTCGAATTCTATCTGAATTCTCTCTGCTTGGTCTGGGTTGTATTTTCTTGCTTCTCTGAGCCTTTTTCCCCATGCTCTCTTGATGCTGTCTAGCTCAGCTATCTTCCTCGACCACCTAGCATACTTCTGGTTAATTTTCACAACTGTTCCAGTTGTATTGGAGTTCTCCACTATAAGGGATTCAAGGTCGTCGTATTTGACTTCCCTGTCCTCCAGAAGCCGAGTTCTCAACTCTTGCTTCGTGCGCATCGTTGCTGCTTCCTCATTTCTTTTCCTAACAATAAGTTTTTTTCCTACTTGCTTCTTGCCTGGTATCTCCAGCAAAACATTCATCATGTTGTGGTCTGAGATGTCACATCTCAGTCTCTCTTCATCAATGTCCATCCACTTTACGTATTTATGTACTCTCTCGTTGCATAATACGTAGTCGATGACTGCTTTCTGTCTAGTGTACTTGCCTCTACATTTCTCTGAGGCGTTCAGTACTCTCAGCTGATTTCTTTCAGCAAAGTCAAGCATCATATCCCCTCTGACGTTCTGATTCTCTCCAAACTGGCTTATATGAGCGTTCATGTCTCCGCCAATTATGATGAGTGAATCATTCTTACGTTTCTTAAGTAGCACCCGGTTGATATTTTCGTACAGTGCCATGTTTTTTCTCACGTTCTCGTGAGACACATATACACTGATAAGAATGAAATCTCGCTTCTGGAATTTTAGACCTACGGCAATGAAATCTTCACCCCTTTCGATCCAAGTTTCTTCTTCCATCGCTTCAGGTATCAGTATTCCAACACCTGCTTTTGCATGTCTGTAGGTGGCCTTTTGTGAGAACTCTCTATTTGATCCTATGTATTTATACCCCGATATTCTGGGTGGGACCTCATCATTCATCAACCATGTTTCATTCAACATTATGATTCCTCTATCCTTCACCTGAAAAGAACTCTTAACTAGCTTGTGCCACTCGTTTTTCGTCCGCCCACCCGCAAGATTGAAAACACATATGTTGAAAGGGACTACACTGCTTTTATTAGCACTTGCTTCCCCTTCTTTTTTTGTTTTTTTCCAACCTCTCGAGTGCGTCTTTAGCGCATCTTTCGCGGGGGGGGGACGGCCCGTCCTATTGCCCTCTACCCCATCGGTAAACAGAGCTAGGCCCGTACGCGGTGCCTCCTCGACGGCCTCCTCGGGGAGGGTAGGGTGGGTAGGTGCTTCGGTGCTGTTCTCCGCGGCCAAAGACATCTCTCCCTCTACCTCTCCCTCTTCCCCTGCTTGCCGGTTGTGACCCCACTGGTGGATAAGCTCTCGCTTGCCCACTGCTGCCACTCATCGGTGGAGCAGCTGAGGTTCCAGCTGTATTTTCTTCTTGACCCGTTCTTCTGGTCAAGTCTTTTTCTTTTTTTGGCTTGTTCCGCCTTTCTTTCTGTATTTCTTTTACGAGTCTTTCCTCGTCTTCCTCTGAAAGGTTGGCAATTTTCAGGAACCAATTATCTATTGATTCCGCCACCTTTTCTTTTCCTGTGTCTGAAAGGATGGGCAGCCGTTTTTGGTCTGGCCTCCTGTCTCCGGTGTAGGTCCACTTGTTGACCAGTATATGCCAGAGACTGAGACATTCTACCTTCTCTTGTGGTTTTGCCCACTCCATCATCACCTTATTTATTTGGTTGGCGATGCTCCGTAGTTCATCGACTGCCGGAGTTATGAGCGTCGCCCATGTCACCTTCTTCACACCCGGTTGCGCTGCTATCAAACACAACGCATTTTTTAAGGCTTCAATTAATGCCTCCGGTGCTGTCTGAGTGAATGTCTCGCTCATCAAGTCCGTAAGGCCCATAAAGACGAGAACGTTCTTTTTCTCGTCTTCCGGGTATTTACCTAGGAGCTTCATTATTGACTCCACGTGTTTTCCCGTGGGTTTGCCCCCTTTCGATTGTTTCACTAGCACTCCGAATTTGAAGAGTGCTTTCAGAGGGGAATCTCCCTCCATCATGTCCAATAGCAGTCCATCGCCTGCAATTAATGCCAATCCATATGGATTTTGTGGCTTTCCCTGTTCTCCGGGAGCATTCTCAGTGGTGTCCATCGCACCGCTGGCTCCGCTCATTCCACTACTTTGTTTGTGCGTGCCGGCCAACCATCTCTTTTTCTCTTCTAACAGGCCGTTTACTTGATGTTGCAGTTTTGCAATCATCTTGCTTTGCTCATTGGCAGTGAGCCCGACCGATACATTTTGATGTATCAATTGTGTCGCATCTTGCACTTGTTTTGCAAGCTGCGCTCTCAGCTGCTCATTGGCCGATGTTAACTCGGCGAGCTGTTGGTTCAACCCGTTCATCAACGGGTTGTTGTGCTGTACTATTTGACACGGCACGCATGAAACCATTGGGTCAGCGTCTAACTGACCCAGTCCTGGCCTGCAGGATGAACATACCTTGTTAATGGTTGCCATTCCTGCAGTGTATTCGATGGATATAGTTGATCTCTTCGGATCAAACTGTTCACCACCACTAGTATCACTTTCTGCGACACTCTCCACTTCACAACTCTCAGTATTTCCTGAGAATTTCGCCTTTTTTTTGTGAGCACGTTTTTTTGTTGACGTCTCACTAAAGGCCTCCCACTGGTGTACGAGGGCCAGGATCTTCCTGAGCCTGAGGAAGAGGAGGGTGTTCGGAGGACACACGGAGGAGCTCGGCTCAGGACTCAGAAAATTCCGAGTGGAGTGGGGTTTTCGCGGTTTTTATCAACACATCAATGAACGAGGGCGTGCGACAGCACAAATAAATTAAATGTATATCGGAGGAGTCGTTTTCCTTCAGACTTTTCAGAGGTAGAATCGGCGATTGTGTCCACGAACATTCATCCCAGCTCTAATCGGTGTTTTGGATCAGGTTTTGTTCCAACTCGGAGAATGAGCAAGTTCGCAGGTTTCTCCAATGAATTACTCACAATGAACAGTAGTTATCCGGCTCCATCTTTCCGTTTCTTCTCCAGTTAGTCACTGCAGCTCCCAAGGATAACGAGATGGGATTTGAAACCAAACTAAACAAATGATTTCTTTCTTCCTCCACAACACTTTCACTTCCCATGGACCGGTTTGTCGATGATTTGAAGCATTCACCGAGTAGTGTATTCTCAACTCCTGAATATGCCTACAGCATGGGAGATTGCGAGCCCAAAGCTTGAGCATATGCCGAACGTGAGTGCGATTCCGGCGGAGATTCAAGACGCTCCAGATTCTTCGACTCGCTTCGGGAACAAAGACGAATCGGATTTCAACAACTCAACTCTCGATGTGTCTGGCGCATCGACCGCTGTGCTGGCAT
The DNA here is from genome assembly GCA_028455905.1 of Neoseiulus californicus. Classification (NCBI taxonomy): domain Eukaryota; kingdom Metazoa; phylum Arthropoda; class Arachnida; order Mesostigmata; family Phytoseiidae; genus Neoseiulus; species Neoseiulus californicus. Next base: position 13,240,560 of record JAMQGS010000006.1, read on the forward strand.
TTGCCGCCATCCAAGCAACACAGTAACGCCACACGGCGACTCCGACTGATCATCCGGGAGGATCGCTGTCGCCGACTGAGTACATTATTTCCAACTCTTTACTCCCCGCGTAGGAGCACCCACAGGCTCACGAATACAAATACGGATGCGAGTATGAATACGAACACGAATACGCGTGTATTCGTATGATGGAATACGAATATTCGTATCGGGAGATGCGAATACGCCCGTATTCATATTCGTATTCGCACCCGTATTCGCAACCGTATTCGTATTCATGAATACGAATACGCCCAACCCTGCCAGTTACTATGATAGGGAGGGTGGAGTTGTCCAAGAGAGAACTAAGAACGGCTAGAAGAGTATCTGCGTGTCTAAAGCAGCTAGAGTGAGCTGAAGCTAGTGGGAATCCGTTTTGTTAATCTTTAGCTTGAGCAGGAGGACCTGTACGCCCTCGCCGATCCTCTGAACAGCCCGACTCCCGACGATCTCGACGGTTCCTTTAACGATACAAGACACTCCTCCATAGTGACGAGTCCTGCAGAGAACAACATGGGTGAAGTTGGGGATTTGGTATGCCGGGGCCGCATGCTCAGTTAGCCAAGTCTCAGAGCAGCCTATGATATCACAGACGTTCGCATACGTGATATTGTGAATTTGAAGAGATGAGCCCTCTCGATTTCTAATGAGATCAAGATTCAAGGAGCATAGCTTAATGATGAGGGCTACCGTGGCTGGCATTTTTTCAGAGAGACATTCTTGCGGGTCTCCATTTAACCATACTAAGATATGAACGTGTGGGAAGCCTCTTTTCTGGGATTCGACTCGAAGAAAATGGTCTATGATATGATGTGGAGCAAATAGACTGCAACTTGTAGACTGGAGTATGTTCATGATGACGGTTATCATTAGACACCGTACCTTCATGCACTAAAAAGAACGGAATTATCCATGCATATATGCAGTAAAAAGGGTCCAAATATGCGGTGAAAAACTGAAAATATGCACTACTCAGATGAATCATATACAGCCTTCATCCGGGGGATACAAAGTCCAGTTTCACGGGAGCTTGTGTCTTCGGCAGGAATGAACTATCGCGCCATCATGTTGCAAAGGTATCACGATAAACGAATGAAGTAGCGATTACTGGTTACAAAGCACGTCGACAACCTGTCTCGATTTCTCGGAAGTGAACTTATGGCTGCGATCATTCTGTGTGTTTTTGATAACTGATGTGAGAGGGTCCTCTCAACATCAAGCGAAGTGATCGGTGCATATTTGAATGATGCGAGTTCAATCGCATCAAAACCGAAATCGGTTTCGGTCATCGGACGGCATATCCGATACGCCTCTGAGTTTGTGGAAATCGGGATCCCGCAAAATAACCATATCGCATATCTTCCGCAATCGCTCCTCTTGGGAACCGGGTGTGTCTTCCAGGTTCTCCACCATCTCATCGAAAACGGCTAAACTTTCATAGAGAGGCATGCTACGCGTTTCGAGTTTTCTTAATACCGTCGGGGAGAAGCCCGCAATGAGATGGCAACCAACAGACGTGCTTCCTGAAGGCAGAGGACAGATTGTGAGGTGGAGAACCTAATGGAAGACGGTCTACAGGCGCTTTAACTTGGGTCACTTCCATGCAAAACCACGATTTATGCAGATTTATGCTTCAATCTTAGTTTTATGCATTCGGCCCAGAAGAGTGCCAAATATGCATTCTTATGCAATTTATGCATTTTGCATGAAGGTACGGTCTCTAGTCATCATCTTCCAAGAGTAAATACAACAAGTTACCGAATCCTCATCCACGAGGAAGGCACGATAGGAAGCGGTGAACTCCTTCAGGGGATCCGACACGGTTTCGCCTCAACGGAGTCGATGCAACAGTTGGAGTAGATGTGGCCATCTCATCTCGCTTGCGCTCATTGTCGAGAAAAATGTTGGTTTACCAAGTTGACGAATCATGGAGAACAGTTCTTCCTTTCGATGCGTCCAATATTGGACAGAATTCGGAATGGACTTCAAGAAGACAGGATTGTCAACGCAACATTCCTCAACAAATTGATGATCAATTCGAGTGATTCCTTTCAAATCACGGGATCGACAAAAAGTGGAATGTAGGCCCTGGAACACACGAAATCGCAGCATTTTCACAGCCATGTACAAAAGGTGTTCAGGGGTGGCTCTCCTGCGATCTTTACGTCTCATTTCACTTGTCGCTATCAGGAATGGCGTAAGGCGAATGTTCGGTCGAAATGTACGTGGGACACCGTAGTAGATGGTTGGGAATGACAGTTCCTCGGAGTACTCATTATAAATTATGCTGAGAGGAGTTTAATTTTGACCTGGTGCTATGCTCAGATACTTGTCTTCACTCCAAAGAATTGTTTGTTGGCGTGCAAGCAATAGTTCGCATTCGTTTTCTTCGTCTATGACTTCCAAGTAGGCCCTCCAAAAAACCGCAATTTCAGAGAACCGCGGTTTGCGGTTATCAGAGAACCGCAAACTGAGGACCGCGGGTAAAAACCGCGAAAAAAAACCGCAAATAAAAACGGAGAATACTTCAAAGAACTAACGTTTCAGGGTAAGAACATTACGATGGTTGAGTGCTATTAACTATCTTTCACCGGAGAATCAAACTAGGAGTCCAATGAGATTTTCAACCATTCGGTAGTACGAGTGAAGGTTCAGATATTCTTATACTCGAAGGCCTTCCTTAGCATGAAGATGTCATTCACAGGGCCCACGCCAACTCTTGCTCTGTCTTGACCGAGTATATGTTTGAGTACACTGAAATCCCGTTCAGGCTGGGCGGAGGTGGGAGGGAAGGAGAGAAGGATATCGCGACAGAATTCTAGAAGACGGCCCCGTCCTCCGCCGGCCGTGTACAGAGCGTATTCCTTCTCAAGATTGTTCAATCTGTCTAAACCCGTCTCGGGGGGACCGGATGTTGACGGGGCTTCGAAAACGGACTCCCAATCGATATCCACCTGAAGGAGAAGAATATATCAGACCTTGTCAGCATGCACGGGATTTGCTTCATTCTTACAGCGCAGAAGAATCGCATGTTTGAAAGAAGCTAGGACTCCGGTGATTTTCTCCAGGGCCTTACAATCAGTCTCCTGAACACTTATCGCTCTGCCAAACGTTTGGCTTGACAATACGTGATTCAAAGCAGACCGGATCCGGAGGGCATGTTCAATCATAACGATAGTCGAATACCACCGAGTTGGGGAATCCAGAATGGGTTTCAGTTGCCGTCCGTTGAACTCTTCCTTGCCAGTGACTCTCCTTATCTCATCCATCATTGGAGGCTCCCTTTTGAAGTCTCGCACCATCGACCGCGAACGGTCCAGGACTGCGCCGAGCGATGTAGGAGGGATTTGGGTCTCATCGTCCGTTTCCCATTCATCTGGAAGCATGTCGCACTCCACAGTGTCCTTTTCGGACAGCGAATCGAGTATATCAACATCGAATGCCAGAGCTCTCTTCCCATACACAACCTTCCGGACAACGAGATCAAGGCCATGCGCGGAACATTTTTGTCTCCTCGTCCCCATAAGGTCGACGGCTTCCCCAACATTGCTGGCGCCGTCTGTAGTTGCAGCGACGATATGTCTCGTGAAGATTCCGAAATCACTCATCCGCGAAGTGACAACGTCGAACAAGTAATCGCCGGTCACTCGTTCCTTGAGTTTGACAAGCCCAGAGGTTTGATACTCGAGCCGTGTATGATTGATGGACTGTGATGAACATTCATCGTCAGATACCGGTCCGATCCCAATGCAGTGGCTTCATCGAAAGATATAGAGAACTTGACTCCTGGAAGGGCAAACAAATCGAATCCCAGCTGCGCGAAACAAGCGAGGGGTGCAACTTGCACCGTGCAAGTACTGTATGGAAGCATTCGAAAGGTATGCACAACTTCTACAAGCACCCGAACGTTGTCCTTGAACTGAGACCCCGCTTGGTGGAGGTATCTTGTTATGGTGCTCGCTGACTTTGGGAGTGGCGGGTCGGAAGAATATGCGCGAGTGATTACTCTCCGCAGAGTTTCCGATTTCACAAGTTTTTAAATGCTCGTAGTCGACTCGCATACTAGACGTAGGGCTTCCCTCCTTAACGAAGTCCTTTATACGAAAAGTTCTTTATACGAAAAGTCCTCTATACGAAAAGTTCCTTATACGAAAAGTCCTTTATAGGAAAAGTTCCTTATACGAAAAGTCCTTTATAGGAAAAGTTCTCTATACGAAAAGTCCTTTATAGGAAAAGTTCCTTATACGAAAAGTCCTCTGTACGAAAAGTTCTTTTTACGAAAAGTCCTCTATACGAAAAGTTCCTTATACGAAAAGTCCTTTATACGAAAAGTCCTTTATAGGAAAAGTTCTCTATACGAAAAGTCCTTTATAGGAAAAGTTCCTTATACGAAAAGTCCTTTATAGGAAAAGTTCTCTATACGAAAAGTCCTTTATAGGAAAAGTTCTCTATACGATAAGTTCCTTATACGCAAGACTTTAGGGTAATAGCCAAGTTTTCAAATCGCTGAGCTTGACCAGGCCAGAATAAGCTGCAGTTTTACGTATAATGTGTTTCTTGAGCGACACGTTGAATGCGTGGTCGTCATCCAGGTTTTTTGGTAACGTTGACAGAGTGTCTTGTGCATCCACTGGAACGTTAATGATCAGACCAATAACTGAGTAGGATCCTGGTTCCCATCTCAGCCGTCTGATCTGCACGAATGGTGTGGCACACACAATCTCCTGGAAACGTCGAATGGAAAACTCGAAGTGATGTACAGTAGAGTTCCGTTAATTCGCACTTTTTGGGAGTCACAACCTGGAAAATTCTGCGAACAGCGAATTATCGGGATGTCTAAATAACTCGTTCAGCCATGCTCTAGACCAGTGGTTTCCAGCCTGGGGTGCGAGAGACTAATCCAGGGGGTGCGCGGCGACTTCAGGTGCAAAAAACAATATCGCACAATGTGGAAATTCTATTTGGTTGCACCTGACGTTCGACGTCATGCTAACAAAGTTGTCGCTGAAACACCGTTTGGAACTTTCAACTGCTCAATACGTCAGTGATCTCGATCGCATCACTGACGATTATCCGTCGCAGTCAGAAATTGAAATGAATGCGCGGTCGTTACTCATTTCCAAAATTGTATCATCACTTCAACAAGCAAAAAACTCCTCACAATAGTTGGGACACTTCCCAAGCAGAGATGCGCAAGGAGACATCATCCTCTTCCGGGGATGCGCGGAACGCGGAACGGAAAAGGTTCGGAACCACCAAGATCTCAACCGGAGGCTCCCCCTTCTCGGGGATTTGATCTTGCGACTAGCCGATCGAAAGGAATTATTCCGCCCTGAAGTGGTCTTGCAGAGACCGGCGTAGTATTCACGACTTCAAGACGCCCGCCCGACTCCTGAGACCGCGACCAGTTTTTAGCGGCGGTCATCCGAGCCATCGACGTGAAATGACCCGTGTCACACGAAAAATTCGTGCGATTTACGCTGGAATGCCGTGTGCGAATAGCAAATTATCAGCGTTCGGCGAATTATTATCGGAGTGTTCAACATGGGGCCTATGGGCGAATTAACCGAAATTTTGAAAGAATCAGTGCGAATAGCGAATTAGCGGGGCTGCGAATTATAGGGATTCTACTGTAAATGGAAAAACTGGGTGTGCGCCTGACGCTTAGCGCTTGACGTTGGCTGTGTTTCTTTTTGGTGACAACAGCTGATTGCTCTCTTTCTCTTCTTGTCGTGCACGATGTTGGAGACATCGTACACCTGGGGCTCCGCCGATTCGCAGCCAGTCTGTGCGCACGACCCAGACCTTTATTTGTATAGAGTCGCTCAGCTCGAGCGACGGACAGTATAACGAATATCTGATTATATGTACAGATCAATTCATCGCAGCTCTTCTAACCGATCGCCCATACCAAACCTCCAACTCGATAAGTGAACGTGTTGTGTGTTTTGTGTTTTGTGTGTGATTGCAATACTCGTCGGCGCTAGGAGCCACCATACGCGACAAATGGTATTCTGGGACTGATTATTTGGATGGTTATTGCATTCAAGGGTAGCAAATTTTCTGGTGTAGGGGGATAATGAAATCCGTTGTAGACGGCTAAAGTAGGGATTCGTTGCTTCCGTAAACTGGCTGCGCAGGTTACGCAAACTTCGGTACTCTGTATCGACAGATCGATTTTTTCTAACAAAGCTCGATGCGATTCGTTGGCATCTCGGACTTCCGATGTGAACCAAAGTCTTTCGCACACGCAATCCCGTATTCTTGTCGGAGGAAATCTTTTCTGAATTTTCCTGTTGGGTATTCATTACGTTTATATCGTTTTCCTGTCGAATCTTTTGGTGTTGATCCCGCCGCGGACCGGTGACCTGAAGCACTTGGAGAGCCTTGATATTCCCCGGTCGATTGAGGCCTCGTTGGGAAGTTTTTTTTCGTAGCAGACCTTCGCCTTTTCCGAGGTCTGGACTTGATCGACCTTTCCACAAATGTGCCAGGAGCACCAATCGTTTCGAGAGGAAAAGATGAGATCGGCTTTCCGATTCCGGGAGTATTCGTGGCCGAATTGATCCCTTGCGCACCCGATTGGAAATTCGGAAGTTCTTGGGACTGAGCATGAAGACCGTCGCGACGACGCGCGTCGCGTCGTGAGAAGTCGTAGCTCGAAGTCGACCCGAAAAACCTTCAATGCGGTTACAGTCAAGTCTCGCTAACTTGGAGAATTTGGGAGTCCGGGTTGGAAAAAAAATTCAAGTTATAAGTTAGGAAATCGGACTTCAGAGGACATTTAAATGCCCTTCGATTGAGAAATCTGATCAGCTTCTGTGAAGAACAGATCAAGAGCCAAAAGCAAGCAGCGATAATTCAAATAACATTTGTGCAAGCCTACCGTCTTCGGCTAGCATAAACACGCATTTCATTCTTCGTGGCTCAAAACCCATCAGAGCGTTCAACGAAAATACAGGGTTCATCGAAACACTCACCTATATTACAGCGTTCCGAACAACGTACGATAAGTCTCTAACATATGTGAGCACATGATATCTACAAGAGTATATTCACAGATTGAAGCGCAGTCTGAGGAAGACGTACATACACACTTTCGAACGGCCAAATCGGCGAAGAACTCTGAAACGACGACTGGAATTGCTCTGGGGAAATACGACCGTATGTCCACCTGTTTCTTCTTCGCTAGATAATCCGCTATGACTCGGTCGCGGTACTTTCGGAATGCTTGGCTCACGCCGGGGACAATGTCAGCTCTCTGGGAGCAGTGGTTGATCAGGGTTGCTAATGTTCGAAGCGCCTCGTCGTCCGTCACATAAACCTCAGTTTCCTCGTCGAATTCGACCTCCATCGCAGCCCTTATGATGTTGAGTCCCATGATCTGATGAGCAGTCAAGAGACAGAGAATCATGGAGGAACACAGAGTCGTTGGCTCTCGCAGCCCGAAGACCTTCTACAACTATATCAACAGGCGCCTATCTACGAATAACCACCTCTCCTCACTGATTGACGAGGCGGGCAACGTGATCACAGACGACCGCGAGAAGGCCGAACTCCTACGACGACATTTCGAGTCGTCGTACCCTACGAAGGAAGAGGTTACACTTCGCGAAGCCAACCCGGGTCCCGTGTTGATCTCGAGAAATGAGATCCACGTGGTCGACCAGGTCGACTCGTCACCGTCGAACCTATTCAGACACCTCCGAAAATTGAAAAATTCCTGCGCCCCCTCCCCAGACTCCATTCCGTCGACCTTCTGGAAGTCATGCGGCTTTGAGATATGCGACCCGCTGTCCATCATCTTCGAACGCACCTTGAGGGACGGAACCCTACCGAAAGTCTTCAAAGAAGCCATCATCATTCCCATTCATAAGAAGGGAGACAAAACCAGAGTCACAAATAAGAGAAACGTTTCCCTACCTTGTGCGAGTTGTAAGGTCTTCGAGAGTGTCGTGGCCGAAACCATTTTGGACAACGCAAATCATCAAAACCTCCTTTGCTGCGAGCAGTATGCCTACCGAAAGGGCTACTCTTGTTGCACACAATTGTTAGTCTACCAGAATGAACTGGCCAAATTCATCAATTCGAGTGAGAGCTTCGATGTAATCATGTTTGACTTTAAGTCTGTTTCGAGCTCACGACACACTCGAAGCTTCTGGACAGTTTCTCCGCGGTCGGAGTCGGCGAAAATTTGAAAAGCTGGATCAGATCCTTTTTATCGGAGCGAACTTTCAGAGTGGCTGTTGGTGGATCTTTGTCGGGTGGAGCCAGCATAACCTCAGGATGCCCGCAGGGGACAATCTTAGGCTGCCTTGCGTATGTTATCTATACAAACTCGGTAAAAGACTTGTTTTCTGACCAGATTGCGTACAAAGTCCACGCCGATGACACTAAGATTTACGCCCGAGTAGACGACGTAGCCGGGCACCAGCGCCTTCGAAAAGCAATTGACTGTTTTGTGCGATGGACAGATTCACTGGGTCTCGAGTTGTCGATTGAAAAATGTCTGGTCATGCACTGTGGCACGAGGAACCAACGACGTGCCTATACGATCCGTGGCGAAACATTGTTGTCCACGTCGAGAGCCCGGGACCATCGGGTGTCATTTTTACACCTTGTAAAGATGTTGGTAAATTTTATCCTTAGAACGTTCGCCCTGAGAGACATCAAGGTGTACGAGAGACTGTTCAAAACGTATATCCTCCCGATATTATCATACTCGGCAGCAGTCTGGCATCCCGCAATGAAGAAAGATCTCAATTTACTGCAATCAGTCGTCGACAAATTCCGGCGCAGGATTGCCTATAGATGCAATGTAGATAGACAATCGATCGAAGAACTAGACATGAAGGAGTTCCTGACAGACATTGACAGGAAGACATTTGCAAGAATTCAGCGCAATGCTCACTTGAGTGATATTTTCTTCGACAAAATGGAGATGAAAACCAGAACGAAGTTTGTGTACCGATCGAAGTTCATAGCAAGGAAGGATGCCGTGAACAGTATGTTCGCTTGGCGAGTCACTGGCTCTGGTTTTGTGGGAAACAAACGTTTAGATGCCACTGTTGATAGGGTCCTAGTACCTAAGCTTCAATCCTTTATGAGAATAAAGTGTCATTATTATTATTATCACTTCTGGATCTTCATCCTCCTCGATGTCGAAGTCATCCCTGACCACGAGATCCCGATCAGCCTCTGCGTAATCCGCGAAAGTCAGAGCACTTGGAAAACTGTCGCGAATGATAATGGGATCCACGACTGATTGGTTGTTCGGAACCGTAATTTTTCCGTCCCATGTTAATTCCCTATACCGCGGTGTCCGGAGTATCCAACCGCCCCCCCCCCATAACATAGAACCGCCCCCCCCCCCCCCAAAAAAATCCTGGCTACGCCACTGCCTCCTCTTCGGCTGAGATGGAACTTCGGTCGCTCGGCAGAAACTTTCGAAAACAATTGAAGACAGTGCCCGCTTCTACTTCATCCCAGGCTTCTCTCAGGAACCGGATGCCTTGCAGAGGTTTTATCTCCTTGAAACTGCCGCCGCGAACCTGGGACCAGCAGTGTTCGGCTAGCCTCTTCTTATACCATACTTCTGCTTGACGTTGTTGATAATGCCTCAATCCATTGGCTGAGATTTTGAGGTGGTTCTCGGTGGTAGAAACAGAACTTTGATGAATTCCAGCTCAAGATCGAACTCATGGCACCTGAAGTTATCCAGGAGCAAGAGTATGTGACGGTTCTCTTTCCTTAAAGCGTCTTCGAGGTGCAGAAGCCATTCTGCGAAAATCGCGGTGTTCATCCAAGCTCTCTTCTGGGATCGGTAGTGGCAACCCAGCTGATCGACACGGTGATGGATCTCGTTCTTAGCTTTTTTTGGGAAGCATCGCGGGGTTTTGCTGCGTCCAATCACCAAGGGCGTCATTTTCTCGGAGCCATCATAGTTTGCGCAGAGAAGCACTGTGAAGCGTTCCTTGCTCTGCTCTCCCCCATGACTCAAGATCGCCGAGCACTTGGATTTTATTCCTCAGGCTGAGGTTCGTAGGCTTCATCCTTACTGAATGGACTGGGGAAATCCTTCTTCACACAGAAACTCTGGAGATTTGAGTTGAATGATGGTCCCAAAATCTCACTGACAATGAACCGTTGGCGACGAATCCCGCGCAACAGTGAAAGACTGCGTGGCGGTGTGAACGGAGCTTGTTGGTCCTGGTGGTGAATGCCCGGCATCTCGAAAACCCGCCATCTCGAAAACCCGCTATCTCGAAAAAAATACCCGAGAGCTCGAAAACCCGGGAGCTCGAAAACTCTCTCCCCAAAAGTGGCTTTGGCACGAGCTCAGCGAACCTTCTATGCCAGGGCTCATGAGAGCCGGTCTCGGTGAGAACGTTGGTCGTCAATCGAAAATTGTGATGGTACGGAGGACATTTCCCGGCTCTTTTCTGGTAGGCGGTTGACGTTGTCGCTGGCGGTAGGATGGCGGGTTGGAGTTCCGAAATCCTGAAGACAGTGCACGGGCCTGGCATTGATTGTAGCGCTTTCGTAACGCACCATTTTGCCGCCTTCGGTCGTGCGGGCGTCAATCCACAGCTCATTCACTGTATTCCGTCAGTGTTCCATGATAGGACTTCGAATATGCTCATTCCGAAGTACGCACAGGCAATCACCTAACCCAGGCTCTCATAAGCCCTGGCATAGAAGGTTCGCTGAGCTCGAACGGAAGCCGCTTTTGGGGAGAGAGCTTTCGAACTCCCGGGTTTTCGAGCTCCCGGGTATTTTTTTCGAGATGGCGGGTTTTCGAGCTAGCGGGTTTTCGAGATGCCGGACCCTAACCGTCCTGGTTCGGTGCAAGCGTTCTATCAGAAGATGAAGAAGCGAGTTATCCGCTTCTTCTTCTAAATGGCGCGAAATTCTGCTATAAACCCTATCCAGCCAGGAACGAGCGAGGTATCCCTCCAAGTTATAAGATATCGAAGGTTTTCCAAGTTGAAAAAAATCACGGAACTCGTTCCAAGTTATAAGTTGATGAAGGTTTACAACTTATATGAGTTTCAAGTTAGCGAGACTTGACTGTATCCGCTCTTGGTTTCGATGATGGCATCACGCAGTGATATGGAAGTTCATCTTCGCGATCCATCAACGTCCTATGTTGTGGTAGAGAGGGATCGGTGACATCCATGGCGTTAGAATGAGCGGGACATTGATGCCGCATACAATCCTCTCGAGGTCTTTCACTCGAATTTATCGCTCAAGATTCAGGCTGTACCGTAGAAACTGCGATGATATCATGGATCGCTCGTCCATCACGTTGCCTTTTGCGAAATTCCCTAAGTCCGTCGGAGGATGTTTTTGCTGGTCCTGAGCTCTCAGGAGCTGACACGCTGTCATTGTCCGCTGTTTTGCTACGTTGCCTTTCGCGATATTCTCGAGTTCTCTCCGCTGAAGTTTTTCCTTGTTTTGTGTGATTAAGGAAACGCTTCTTGCTCTGTTCTCGAAAATTGCGAGCGGGATCATTTGCCTGCGTGCATTGAGATTACACCGACGATGAGGAAGTGTTGAAAATAGGGTGTCCCGTTCGCCTCTGACTTGTCTCACTTGCTGCACTATCTACTAAGTATACCATGAGGCTCCTTCGGTGCCTCACGTACGTTTTCCCCTCACTTACCTTGACTATATAAGCAACTACATTGGATACAATAAATACTTGGACTTCCTCTCTACTAAGAGCTCCGTGTGTCTTAGCTTTGTGACTACGTTAACTGACTAAGTGAGAACCTGTACCTTCCAACACGTTATCAAGCACGAGTTCGACTCTACATCAATCGGTGAGATACAAATCTCAAATATTCTCAACAACTAGAATATACAAACAGTTCAGTTAATCGTATAAAGAAAAATAGAAATAGATAGAGAGCAAGTGCTCCCAGTGCTACGATGCCAGAATCAACTGATACAAAACCCGCGGTTAAACCGGGAACAGACAATCCTGGCACAAGCGGCACTACGGATGGAGACCAAAAAGAATCTAAGGACTCTAAGGACTCGGATAGTCCAGTCAAATTGGCAGCAGACGGTTCAAATTATGGATTGTGGAAACAAATGGCAACGGTGTACTTGAGTAACATCCCAAAAGTTTGGGAGGTGATCAAAGGAACCCTTGCACAGGTCGAAAGGGAAGAAGCTAGCCTCACTGAAGCCGATAAAGCTAAAAATGCAGAATTCAAACTGTGGAATCAAAAAGCAAGAATGAAACTCTTTGACATTATTAGTCCAATCCTGGCTAACCATGTTTTTCACGACGACATCGAAACTATCAAAGCAAAAACCATGTGGGACAGACTTGTTGAAAAATTCTCAAAACTCAGCGGTGCTCAGAAACAGGCAGTAGCGGCACGATTCACCAACTTCAAATTCTCTCCAAGCAAGTCTGTTGAACAGAACGTGACAGAGTTTGTGCGTATCACCCAACTTCTTCAGGAGATAAATATGGTCTATCCAAGAGAAGTGCTATGTTCAAAGCTCCTTGAGTCCCTACCAACATCCTGGGAATCGTTCCGCATGTCATGGGCAAACCGATCAGATAATGACCAACAATTCACAACACTTTGCAGCATTATCAATGCTGAAGCATATCGACGAAACGCAAACAATCAAAATGATAGTGCTGTCGCCCTGTTTTCTCGCATGAGAATTGGTGGAAACAGAAGATTTCACCGAGGCGGATTTCGCTCAAATCAAAGAGGCAGAGGTGGATTCCAAAGACGACCCTTTCAAAATCCCAATCCAGAACAACCCAGGCAAAATCCCACATGCTACAAGTGTGGCAGACAAGGACATCTCATGAGAGATTGTCGTAGCACTGGTACCACGACCCAGAGAGGTCAATATCCTAGGAGAGGCCAACGAGGCCATCGAGGAAGGAATCAAAGAGGTGGCAGACCTCAATTCCACGTAGCCGAAGCACTTATGGTTTTGGGGACAGAGGACTCAGTCGGTTGTGGTAAAACCAAACCTAGAACTTTGAGAATGTACCCCAGGGCATACGGCCTATATCAGGGCCACAGTGCAGAGTTCAGACACAAATCTCCTTACTTGATTTGTGACAGCGGAGCCAGTCACCATTGCGTGAACGACAAGAGATGGTTTAGCAATCTATCGCTACAGTCTGAAACCCGGGAGGTCAAATTGGGAAGTGACCACAAACTGCTGGTTCAGGGTTGTGGTACCGTCCCATTGACCATCAGACAGGGAAACCACTTTGTGTCGATGACACTGTACAACGTATTATTGGTGACCGGTATGAGAAAGAATTTGTTGTCTCTCGGCAAACTGGCAGACGAAGGCTACAAGGTGACTGTAGAAAAAGGTGGACTTGCTATCGCAAAGAACCACGATCGCGTCTACGCACCTAGATCCCAGGGGTTGTATAAACTGACAGTGTGCACACAATGGAGAAACAACCCTGGTCAGCTAATGATGATCAAACGAGACAGCATTGATGAGTTGTCTGATTCCGAGAATGAAGTCGAAGGCGATTGCTTTGACATGCTTGATGAATTAAATGAAGCGGCGCCACGAGGTGAACGGAGCGTAGATCAACCGCCCGAATCTGATGAGACTGATAACCTAAATGACGAAGCTGGTGTTGATCTTGAGGATCATGAGAGCAACAACCATCAATACTCGTCTGACGGTGATTCACAGAAGGTTACTTCCAATGAACCAAGCTTGGTGGAAGCAGCAACGCAACCCTCACAAGACGTTGTGAGTAAGAAGCAGAACTCTCAGACAGAAAACCTAGACTGGACCAAGAATCAACCAGTCAGTCTGAAATATGTGCATGAATTGTTTGCACATGTCAACAAAGAAACCTTAAAGAGGTTGCTCGATTTGGAGAGAATCCAATACACTGATGATTACGAACAATGCGAAGTCTGTATCAGAGCCAAACAGACCCGAATCTCCAACAGAAGCCGTCCAGAACTGGGTCGAGCATCAGAACTCGGAACTGTTACGGCTGATCTCTGCTCAACATCAGTGAGCTCGTTAGGAGGAGCAAAATACTTTCTGTTGCTAACAGAAGAGTTCTCCAGGTACCGAAAAATCTACACTCTCAAAACCAAGGATGCGACTCCAGACTGTATTTGACATTACATTCAATGGTTCGAGACCCAGACTGGCAAAAGACTCAAGCGCTTCATGTCCGATCAGGGAACTGAATTTTATTCAGCCCAAACTAAGGAGTTATTCGATAGCAAAGGTATAGAACAGACGTCCTCATGCGTCTATACGCCGGCAATGAACGGGATAGCAGAACGCGGTCATCGTACTTTGTTAAATTACACCAGAGCCATCCTCATAAAATCAGGACTTCCAAAGTTCATGTGGGGAGAAGCCATCAACTATTCAGCAGATACACTTAACATGGTAACTCTGAATAGAAATACTCAGAAATCAGCCTATGAGATGATCCATGGTTTCAAGCCATACTTTGGCAAACTTTTCCCGTTCGGTGCCGACTGCTATATCATCCTTCAGACAACCAAGAATAAATTGTCTGATCGAAGCGAAAGAGGATTTTTGGTCGGAGTGACTGAGCGCGGTTTGGGATATCGAATCTACGTGCCTAGAACGAACGAAGTCGTGAGAACTCGAGATGTAAAATTCCTCAAGAATCCCAACAGCGAGGATAAAGTAAAACTATTCGGAAAGTCCAGCGCAGTGGATGTCTTCAAGACGTCAGAAGAGGCCTCACAGGCTGAATCTGACGTTGGGCCTCAGTCAACCGATGCGCCCGTCGAGCCTATCCCTAACTCGAACCAGAAGATACCACTAGTGAATGATGCGCTGAACGAGCCAACTCAGTCAACTCCTAAACCAGAAAATGAGAAAAAGCAAAAGAAGAGAAGAAAACGAGAACTGAGATTCACTCATAAGAAGAAGCATAAGAAGCCTCAAGCTGACAGCAATCTTACTGAAACTGATGAACGTTTGGCCAATGAGGCCCCGAGGGAGGCCCCTGACTCAACTGAGTCTTCTGACAATTATGGTGAGGCCTACAGAGCCTCAGGAACGAGAGGGGCCAAACCGGATAAACAACCCATGAAAGAACCCGAGACCTTCGAAGAAGCTGTCTCAGGTTCAGAGGCAAGGCAGTGGAATGAGGCTATTGCTGCAGAGCTATCCAGCATGGAAAAGCTAGCGGTTTGGGAGCCATCGGTACTGCCAAAAGACAGAAAGCCAATCTCATGCCGCTGGTTGTTCAAAAGAAAAACCAATCCTTCTGATCCAGCTAAAGTTCGATTCAGGGCCAGATTGGTCATAAGGGGTTTTTCCCAAACCCCGTTTTTCGATTTTTCCCCTGACAATATCTACGCCCCAGTGGCGAGAGCTGAATCAACAAAGCTCATGTTGAGTTTGGCTGCAGAAGAGGGATTGGTGTGTCACCAATGCGATATCTCAAGTGCCTTTCTATACGCACCCCTTGAGGAGGAAATTTACATGGAACCTCCAAAGGGATTCAAGCTAAGCGAAAACAAAGTATTATTGTTAAGGAAAGCTCTGTACGGCTTGAAGCAAAGTCCAGCCATGTTTCATAAGACCCTAGCTAAAATCCTGGGTGACATGGGATTGAAACCTTTGAAAACTGAACTTTGCATTTTCACAAGTGGAGAAAAGGGAAATCGCTTCATTGCCCTTGTCTATGTCGACGACCTTATGTTGCTGGCAAGCAAGCAGGCACAGATTGAAGCCTTTCTCAAAACTCTATCAGCCAAGTTTGAGATCACTCATCAGAAGCTCTCTTACTATCTTGGTATAGAGATTCACCATGAACCAGACGGAGCTATCCATATTAACCAAGCCCAATATGCTATGGAGATTGTGGAACGATTTGAGATGCAAAACCATAAAACGGCGGCATCACCTTCCGACAAAACAATTTATGATGAAGATGACTCTCTCCCATGTCCTGACAGACCTTACTCCGCACTTATAGGTGCTCTCATGTATTTGGCAACGATCACCAGGTTTGACATTGCATTTACGGTGAATTATCTTGCCAAATTCTCAAGCAGACCTACTGAGCGGCGTTGGAACGAAGCCCTCAGAGTATTAAAATACATTGCTGGCACAGCCTCTCATGGGATCACGTTTAGACCTGGAAACTACGGACCCACAGAGGTATACTCGGATGCGGATCATGCGGCCGACATCCAAACCCGAAAATCAGTATCGGGAGCAATACTTCTGAGACAAGGAGGAGCAATAGCTTGGAACTCAACCAGGCAAACTACCGTTGCTCAGAGTTCAACGGAGGCCGAGTTCCTGGCAGCAAGCAATGCTCTTCGTTCCTCAATTTGGGTAACCAAACTTTTGAGCGAACTTGGAATAAACGAGAAACATACTCTCTTGATAGATAACATATCAGCTATCAGACTAATCAAAAATAGTGCTTTTCACAGAAGAAGCAAACATATTGCTCTCTCCGAAATGATGATCAGAGATCATTACCAAAAGGGGGAGATAGATTTAAAATACGTAAATACCACCCTCCAGAAAGCCGACATTTTGACGAAAAGCATAACAGGTGCTAGATTGCAGGAGCTCCTTAAGTTGACAGGACTGACAGCGCTCCACCATGCCAAGAAGAAGACTGATGCTGTGGATCATGGCCGTACTCTGGGTCATCCCGACACCTGCTAATGGATTCTTCAGCTATGAACACGTTTGTCCGATTGAGTGTCGAGAGAAACATATACCATGCTTGATAGAGGGTAATTCCAAAACGGGTTTTGACGTGGACTGTATGGAGTCTGAGGTGGCATGTGAACAGTCAGCCAGTAACACCATGGCATGCATTCGAGAGAACGGACCCACCGTCGGTGGCTCCACCATCTGGCTTGACTACAAAGAACACTTGCCGCCCCCGGCACCGCCCAGTCCATCGCCTATTAACCAAACGTGCAGTTGCCTGCCATACATAATATCAATAGCTTGCCAATCAACTCTATCGCTCATGTATATGATAAGCGTCATAATTAAGGTGATGGTTAAACGTCAGAATCGTACTGACAGATATGAAAGAATGATTGACCCAGATGCACCATATCAACCGACGGTTGAGGATATAACTGAGGAACTAAGACATGAAGGCATGAATAATCAATAAGAAGACGACTATAAGGCATGATTCAACATATTATTCTCTCTTATACATATACATTACATTAAGACTAGAGGTCAAGATATTCTTCTAAATCCTCATCATCAATACACTTCAAGTCATCGGGAGTATCATCCCATATAACTCTATCCTTTGTGACTTCTGATTCAGGACGGAACAACTCGTCCTGATCATTCCAATAGAACCCTGAATGGGTGACGTGGGTCACAAGATATGCCTTCACATGAAGGTCAAAACGATTTAGCCTTCCATAACAGGAGAGCAGAACGTCAGGTATGCGCTGTCGAACGTATTTGACAGCGTAGTCCGTGACTGCCTCACGGATCCGACCACGCGCTGAGCTAAAGATGATTCGGCGCGAGTGATGGTCAACATCCTCCCAATGGGCCCTGACCATGGCTTCATCGGGCATCATGTATGTGCCCAGTCGAGATCTGACGCGATTGAACCAGGCATATCTGAACATATCGAGTGCCTGTTCGTTGCACTTCCTGAATTTCTCAAGGTTCATGGCTTCATTGAAGCCCGCCTCTAGACATTCTCGGATCCGCAGATCAACCCGATCCGAGCGATGGGAGTCTATGATCCAGTTGAGTCGGTTTGCCTCAGGAACCCTTAGGGCAAGCATGATGTCTAGAGGTCCGTCCCTGGGTTTGGCGTCTAGATGGTTGAAGTCTAGGATCAGATACACGGGATCATGATCCATCAGGGTTTCTAGCTCAGAGCGATGAAATGGTGAATCCGCTTCACAGAAGACATCGGCACAGAAGCATGGAAAGGGGGGTGGCAGGGGAGGCGTGATCCTGTTATCAATAAGCCAGGATTCATAGCCCTCCTTCATCACATTGCACGCTCGTTGAAGAAAACCTTCCATGATGATAGAGATTGATGATAGTTGAAGGAACTAACACAACAGATGAAGATGCAGGAAGAATTGGTGTGGGTGCGTTGGTACACTGCAAGAGACTGTGAGGATGTGAACTGCGTTGCACGTTTTTGTTTCCTCAAGGGGGGAAGGGAAATTAACCCCTCAACCTAAAAACTCACAGAAAGAGATTCGAGAGTGAAAGGGGGGAGACAGCACTCCCCCACCTTCACAGCCCAAACCAAGATTCAGTCGACTAAATGTTTGGCTTGCTCAGACATGACGGCGGATGCGTTCGTCAGGTGCAGGCGCGCAGATTGTGGTTGACTCTAATGTACTCTCACAACCCAAGGAATGAGAAACCAAGAGATTGGGGGCCGAATGTTCCTTTATTTGATGGCTCTACCTAAACTACATGTTAAAGGCAGAAATGTAATATGATAAGATGTATTAAGTAAAGAGTCATCACACTATACCTAACAAAAAGAAAAATACCTATGAGATTGTAATCAATACATACCTAGATTTAATATTTGGGATCTTTAAGCTGTATGAGTATGAACTAGAATAACTCACTTATTCAAACGAAATATACCACTTAAACATACGGGCGCAACGATAGAACTCACGCGAGCCCAGAATGTGTACGGTAACTGCATAGTCAGTAGCAGGAAATGCCTTCAGAAATTTGATGTTGGAAGGCATACCGAGATTGCGCATGATACACACGCGCTCAGAGGTCAAACGGCAGACGACAATCTTGGAGCCAATCTCACAGTCGAGGTCGACGAAGTTGGAAATACGATACTCATTCGACCAAATGAGCGCCGTTGCTGACTCGGGGTGAAACGGCCGTATCGGAACGATCTCAGTTGTTGTGGTCGTTGTGGTTGTTGTAGTCGTAGGTGGCGGCGTGGTCGGCTCTTCGGTGAGTGGCTCCACTGCCTGAGTTGTTGATTCGAAAATTTGAGCCGGGCAGACAGGTGTGGGCTCACTGGCTCTGGATTCTGCGTCTGATCCAACGAATGATGAACGATGTTAAACCATAAAGAAGTCGAAACAATTGTATAACGAAAACAATAAGACCCTCATACTCACTGTTGAGCCAGCGGTACAGGACGCCTCCGGACAGGCCCGACACCAAAATCAGGATGAAGATCCAGAAGATGCACTTCATTCTGAAGGCGTCTTGATTGCGTGCTTCTTGACGCAGCTGCTCTCGTGCTTGCTCGAGAAATCGAAGGGGCACCTCAGCTGGGAGTTGTGCCGGCAAACCTTCACCCTCCGGTGATGGTGGCGGTGCACGCACTACTTGAATTTGGTCAGTTTGAGAACCCCGAACGCTGCGACGACTCGGCGATCCGTGTTGGCCCAGGGATGACTGGGCATCACCTCGCGAAGATCCACCTTCGGATCGATGAGTATTGGCGTCTCGTCTTTGGCCAATTGCAGAAGAAGATCTTTCTGAGTCCGGTCGAAATCCGCGCAAATGTACGGGTCGCTCCCAGTGCAAAAGTTCTTGAGGGTGATCAACCCTGGGGGCACCACTAAAAGGAAATGGATCTCCAAAATTAACAGAAGAAATCAACAAAGTAAACGGCAACAGAAATTAAGATGTTCAGTGCTATGCTCACCCCGGAAACTTTCGCCACAGAACTGGGCCAAGTTGGGGTCGAGCGACCCACAAAGCACTGGGACCAAGATCACAATGCTGTGCTGATTCAGCAGAGTAAAATCGAACTCCAAGGCTGGGCGGTTCACTCCAACTTCTGACTGTCCTTCCAGGATTGATTGGGATCGGTGAGACTTCGAGGGACGAGCTCGCGGATACGTCAACTCTACGGCTTTCTCCAGCCGCCTGAGCTTGAGTGCTCTCACCTTCGAGCTCGATGGCTTGGAGTCTGACGTCCGCACGGAGAGCTCTGGAAACGGAAGAATTACCGCCGGT
Source organism: Neoseiulus californicus (assembly GCA_028455905.1). Taxonomy (NCBI): domain Eukaryota; kingdom Metazoa; phylum Arthropoda; class Arachnida; order Mesostigmata; family Phytoseiidae; genus Neoseiulus; species Neoseiulus californicus. The sequence goes on from JAMQGS010000006.1 coordinate 13,260,597, forward strand.
GGAGGCGTTGGAGCCGGGTCTGGAACTGGGGCGGGCCCCTGAGTTGGAGGGGTGATCGGTGGTTGATTCGGCTGAACGCCTAGTTCCTCCCGAAGAAATTCGTCCAGAATGTGCAGCTCCACGAATTGATTGAAGGCTTCTGATGGCTTCAATGGCACGCAACTTTGCTGCTCGGGGTGGTAGCGATCTTGGAACAGGATCAGCGACGACCGACACGTCAGGTGATCTGCTGGATACCCTCTGATTGAGAACTCGTGGAATCTCAGGCGAAAGGCTTCGTTGACTAGAACCCAGCGGTTGCGGTTCGACGACTCCACGGTTCCTTGATGATGAGTGGGCTCCAGATCTGCGACGTACTTGTTGAGTTTCGGGGGCTTCACTAGCTCAGTTGGATCGGAAATACTGGGTTATTCGTGAGACTTCTAGGTTGGCTATGGACGGCTCGAAATGAACACAGGCAGAGTTACTGTAACAGTGTGACTGCTCCCCCGTTGCCGCACGGTCTTTATTCGCTTATAAAGGCAGCACTATCGCTAGACACTTTCGTACTCTAGAATCTATCATCTCTTCCTTACACTCTGGATATCTTAGGTTGCCGACCAAGGTTATCTGGTGCTCTTGACAGTAAGAGGACACCAGACCGGCGTCTCAGATGCGCGGTTTATCTCTGACGTCACTAACGGCGCAGCGCTGACACTCGACTGCGGACAGACCGGGTAGGAACCCGTCAACAACTCCCCCGTCCACAGTTGGAGTGGAAGCTCGCGATTTTACCAAGCAAACTACCTATAGAATACATTATCACATGGTTGACACAATTATTACAGTACCTATTGGCTCATTCCCCCAGGCGTAGTAACGTAAGAATGACAAATCGCTTTCAATGGAATAAACCCTTTTTACCGTTACTCTGACGTCATTTTCCTTCCTTTCCCTGATTCAAATTTGAATTTGAATCGGCGTCGTTGACTCTTGTGGTCTTGGATCAGGACTGATCAGGCTTAGCGGATCTTCTGTCGCTTGCTTTGTGACGACCTTTTGATTTGTTTACCAAGTTGGTTCCTATTACGAGATGAATAGGATACCCAAGAACGGGATGTCGCGGAATGCTGAACGGATACGCCTTAAGTGGATCCGGGATCTCCAAGAGATTATTGGAGGTTGGCAGTTGTCCCGAAAACCGGCGAGAAAACGGTCGTGCCACTCTGAGTTGGATGAGTCTGAAGCTGGGATTCGAGTGAAGAGGTTTCGCACACCTGCCCGAAGCCGAAAACGCCTGTTTTCTGGCTCTTCCACCGAAGGACGTCGCAAGCGTTGTCGCTCCGCAAAATCAAGGCTGTCGTGCCCTAGAAGATCCAGGTTGTTGTGCCGAAGACTTCGTGAACGCTCATTTCACGACTGTGCGAACAAGGTTTCAACGATGCACCGTAGCCGAAGTGCTCCCGCAGTGAGTCCATCGACCTCGACTCCTCGGGGGCTCCGTGGCATGTTTACGCCTCCGGGCGATGTAGAGCTGAGCTCAATTTCTTCGCAGTCCTTCATGAGCGTTGCTCCTGCGCAAACACCGCCTCCAACTAAAATTCCGGAACAGAGGCCCCGTCGTCCGTCGCGTCGTTCTGCGAGAAATTCGGTCCACAATCGGTTCATGATTCGATTTTCATGCAAGACATTCATCACTCTAATCGTTTTTGGTGTTCCTTTCCTGACCCTGTACTCAATCATCACTGGCGGTCTACAAGGTAATTTCAGGTGTTATTTAGATGATGACTATTTGTCTGTCTAGTCCTTGCCTTGGTTTTCCCGTGATTACTGCTGCGCTCTGGCTCAGTTTTGGTTTCTCTTCATATCGGTAGGTCCATCGACGGCGGAACGCAAGCCCTCACTGGATACACCTGTGAGACATGTGACTCGTCCTCAAACAACTACCACTGTCAAATGGCATCCGATTCCGCCCCTCGTACGTCAGGATCTTGACAAGGCAGATGAGCATCCCGTTCGTGAAGTGCAGAACTTTGATACCCGACCTCCAATGATTCGTTCTCCAAACCGGCCGATTGAACGACCTGAAGTGTCACCACCAAAAGTTTTCGTTTCTCCGCCTTCAACTGTCACCCAAATCAGTCCCGTTGCTGGCCCTGTGGAAAATGCTCGTCCCGCTGCAACGAAAGCAACTGAAGAAAGTGATGAAAGGATGTTTTCGTTTTCCATGAATATTCGCTCCTTCCATTGTTCCCGTCTATTCTATGTTCGCCTGTGTCGCTCTCATGCCGATGTCGCCTGCGTTCTTATTCGTTACTCGGGGCCAGTTCCAGATGAGCTGAAGGTGCGTCGCTTTGTACCCCGACCAGGGCTTCTGTCCACCGAGGACTCTCAAAAACTATCTGAATATTGCAGGGGCTACGTAACGTATGAGTCCCAGGGTGCGATTGTTTTTTCGGAATAAATGATTTGGCGGTGGATCTATTCGCTACGTTTGGTCTCATTTATTTGTCCAGGCATGAGGTGCCTGTAATGTTACAAGTATATGGTATCAAGGTTCATCCTGACTCAAATTAACCACACTCAGCTGTCCGTGATTCTCCTGACGTTGTTGCGATTGATTCGGGTTCTCCTCTTGAAGTCGATCGTATTCCTGTTGATTCGTTGCTCTTCTCTTCTTTGCCCATTTGTAGATGGCTCTTCCTCCTATGGCGAGGTTCAGGAGGGTGCTCGCCGCCGAAAAGGCTCCAAGGACCATTATCCAGGGCGATACCTTCCAAGTCGGGGTTACCGGGGGTTCTGGTCCTGGCTCCGGCCCGGGTGCCGGTGTTGTAGTGGTTGTCGTCGTCGTGGTCGTCGTCGTCGTGGTCGTTGGCGGGAACCTTTTGGAGTAGGCATCCCAGATCGCTTCTCCCCCTTTCGGGTTTCCGCTTGGCGGGATGCAGACGGTGTCCGCAGTTGCTGCATCCATGCAAGCGTTCAAGTCGTCGTAGCAGTCGCATGGGAAATTCTCCGGGTTTGTCTCCGTGATTGTGCACGGCTGCTGGAGCCGTCGGCACATGTCCAGGCAGTCGGGGTACACGAAGTACCCGACCGCCTGGGCCGCGATGAAGATGGTCACGAGGATGCGGAACATCTCTGGCTTGGCTGATCCGTGGACACGATGCCTGATATCCAAGTGCTTGCTCCTTCCCGATGTTTCGTGGTTCTTAGCACTGTCGATTGCTCCTTGGTTGTCGGCCAAGTGATGTGGGATCACTTCCGTACCGAGTTCGCCTAGCAAGCGAGAGACCCAGACGCTTTCCCGGACGCATTCGGAGAGAGCGACCGTCTCGGCTCCATGCGACGAAAGGCAGACTGACCTTTGGCGCACAGACCTCCAGAAAACAAGTCCACCGAAATAGATTGCCATCCCGGAGACCGACCGTCTCGTTTCCGTATCAGCGGCGTGGTCGGAATCGCTCAAACATTCGAGTTTGTCGGTGTTTTCTCCGTCGTAGATGATTCCGTACGATCTCGTTCCCTTCAGGTAGCGGAGCACACGGAGTGCCAGATTGTAGAGAGGCTTCGTTGGTCTCTCCAGAAACCTGCTGAGAAATCCCACTGCGAAGCTTATGTCCATCCTCGACACGATCGCCAAGAACATCAGCGATCCAACGATCTCTCTGTATCGCAAACTTTGGTCGATTTCTCCCTCGTAGTTTTCAAACGATGCGTTGTCGATTGGGCTGCATATTGGCCTGCTGTCCGCCATTCCAAAGCGTTCGAGAAGCTCATCGATGTAGCGCGATTGGTGAATCGCGATGCGTCCTCTGTCTGCTGAGGTTTCGATGTGCAGTCCAAGGTACAGCGTCAACGGCTTGACCGTGATCTTGAACACCTTCGAGAGCTCTTCGAGGAAGTCTTCCACGTCCTGGTTTTCTTCTCCTGCCAGGAGACCATCGTCTACGTAGAGGGCCAGTACCAGCCGCCTTGGGGTTTCACGACGGTAGACGCATGGATCCGAGTCGCAGGGCTCCAGCCCTAATCCGCGGAGGATCCCGTCGATTTTCTGAAAGAACAGTCGGCTGGACTGTTTGAGACCGTAGAGTCCCTTCAGGAGACGACAGACTCTTCCGGTTCCGTCCTCGAAGAACTCCGGTTGTTTCACGTAGATCTCCTCGTCGATGTCTGAATTCAAGAACGCCGTGCTTATGTCAAAGTGTCGTGTGAACAGTTGATGCTTGGCTGCGAGGGATAGTACGATACGAACAGAGGTATATTTACACACAGGGCTGAAGGTTTCGTGAAATTCCACTCCTTCCTTTTGTAAGAAGCCCTTGGCGACGAAACGGGCCTTGAATCGTTGGACTATGCCGTCTTTGTCGCGTTTCGTCGAGAAACACCATTTTGTTGAGAGCACGCGCCTGCCTGGGGGAAGTTCTGTAAGAACCCATGTGTTGTGAGCCTTTAACGATTCCAACTCATCTATCATAGCATTCAACCACTCTTGTCTATAATCAGATTTTAGAACATCATTCACCGTCTTGGGTTCGTCAACCACTGCGGTGTTACAGACTTTGTCACTTACAAAGTTTGCTTCGTACCTAACCGGTTTCTTCAGCCTGTCCCTGTCTCTGAGCCCCTCTCTCCTCCTCGGTTCGGACTGGCTGCGCGACGTCGCTGCTTCTTGTTCGGTTCTGTTGGCCGAGGAGGGTTCTTCACGTTCTTCTTCACGTTCTTCTTCACGTTCGCTCTCAGTGTCGTCTTGATTTGGTTCACCTTCGACTCGGGTTCCATCCGTGGGTTGAGTTCTGTCGATTGTTACATCCTTGATTCGAGTAATCATTCTCGTCGCGGGGTCGAAGACTCGGTATGATAACCCGTCTTCGTCGATTCCCACGATGTTTCCTGGGATGCTTCGATTTTCAAGTTTCTTCTTATTCGGATCACGATTGTAGAACTGGCAAGGCGTACCGAATGCTTTGACAAGCTTTAAGTACGGTTTCTGACCAAAAATCATTTCGTATGGTGTCTTACCAACTTCTTCGTTGAATTGCACGCAGTTCAGCATATGAGCGGCGAAGTTGATCGCCTCTGCCCAGAGTGGCTTTGGAAGACGGGACTGTGCCAACATCGTCCTTGCCAGGTCCAGCAGTGTGCGATTTAGGCGCTCAGAGATGCCGTTGAGCTGCGGCGTGTAAACTGGGCTGAAACTCTGTTCCGCACCGATTTTGGCCAGAATGTCCTGGACTTGCCGGTTCTTGAATTCTGACCCTTCATCCGAGTGAAGGTGGTACACCTCTTGACCACTTTGGTTTCGGAACCACTGCACGAATTTTCGAATACAGTCTGGAACTTCATCCTTGGTCTTGACAAAGTACACCTTCCGGAACTTGCTTGCGTCATCTGTAAGCGTTAGAAAATGCTTTGCTCCGCCGAAACTCCTGATATCGAGTGAACACAAATCTGCATGCATATACCCGATCCTTTTTCTGACGACACTGTGGGGCTTCTTCTTGTAGCTTGCTCGGTGCATCTTTCCTTGGGTACAATACGTGCACTGGGTGAAATCGTTCAGGATTTCAAGGCCTTCCCGTTTTAGCATGCGTTTCAACGTCTCAACGTTTATATGAGCGAACGTTTCGTGGACCTTCTTTAGACTGACCTGCTTTCCTGCCTTGGCGAAGCATCCTTCCAATGGCTCGATTGCAGTGAATGCGAACAGACCGTTTTTCCTTTGGGCGATGACTTCGGTGTCTTTGTCGTCGTCACTGATGGTTATCTTGTCCTTGGAGATCGCCATGCGGTAACCGGCATCCGCCAGCTTTGAAACGGATACGAGGTTACGGCGAAGTTTGGGGACAAGTAACGTTTCCTTGAGCTCGATCTTGCCTCCGTTTGTTTCCACGATGACTCGGCCTGAGCCTGTTGCCAGGAGTGTTCGCGAACCACCTAACCTGATCTCCCGTTTGTTCTCGAAAGGCTTGAAGCTTGAGAACCATTTCCTCAGGTTCACCATGTGGTGGCTGCAGCCTGAATCGATGATGAAGTCTGGTTCCTCCGGCTCGGCTTGGTTTGCTTCCGGCGTGGCTGACTCCATGATGAGTGCCTCCACTGGTCCCTCATAGTCGTCCTCGTAGTCGATCTCTGCGTTGTTGGCTTGGGGTCTCCGGGGTCTGAAACCACCGCGTCCTCGTTGTCGGGGGTTTCCGCGTCCTCTTCCGTGATGCGATGGTCGGTAGTTCAGCGGGCAGTTCACTTGGATGTGACCTGTCTGATTGCAACGGTAACAAACAGTCTGCTGACTCACCGACTGCCGCATGTTTGTGAAGCGGCGGAAGTTGCCCCGTCCCGAGGTTCCCCGTGGCCTTCCTCGGAAACCGAGTCGTGAGAACATGGCGCTCACCTCACCGACGTTTTCGTTTTTCCGTCGTCGAGCCTCACCTTCAATGACAGCGGCCAACTCATTCGTGGTCTTCTTGTCATTCGGTCTTGCCGCCCAAGCCTGCCGAAGTGGTTCCCAGGATGATGGCAGCGAGTTGAGTAGCCTGGTGCACTGAAAATCGTCATCAACTCTCACACCGAGAGAGACCATTCTCGAAATGATCTTTCGGAAGATGAGAAGGTTCTCGCCCGCTGTTAACGATGTTGAGTACTGGAATTTCATGAATTGAGTCGAAACTTCGTCCTTCAGGCCACCATTGGTATTGGTGAATTTGTTCTTGATTGTTCGCCAAATCTCCTGTGCTTCTACAGTTTCCGAGTTGTCCCGGAACAGTTCAACGGCCAAGTCATTGTGAATGGAGCTGAAGAGAACATACCGCGCGGCCTTGTTACCGATGTTGAAGTTTTTCAGTTGGGTCTTGCCATCGGGGGTCTTCGCCTTGGCGGCATCTGGCGGGTTCAGTGCTCCTGATGTTACCTCCCATCCGAAAGGTTCTCCGTCAAGTACTGTTGGTATGACGGTCTTCCAGTTGATGTAGTTCGAACCTGTTGGTGATAGAATCACGCTGCTGACGACCCTCGGTCGTGGTCCACACTGGATGGGATTGTCGCTTTGGTCTGGAGCGGGGGCGCCGATTCGCCCTTGGGAGCCTGAGGGCTCGTCGAGCACCTCGAAGCCTGAGCCGTCCATAGGCCCAGGGAGTCCACTTTCACCTCAGTAGCTCGTGCTGATAACGTTGTTGAGTTTCGGGGGCTTCACTAGCTCACAAGTAAACATATGTTTTGGTAAAAAACAATTGCCGATCCCGCTATGATGGATGGGAAGGCCTTGGTCCAAGAAGTAATACACGACATAGCTAGCCGGCTATCAGGCCCTTCTTGATAGTTAAAACGGTCGAAAACTTCAGGAGAGACCTATATGAGCAATTTTCAAATGCATGCCATTTCGCTCTAGACGGGGCTAGCGAGCTGATTCTTCCACCATTTTCAAGAGAATTTTGTCCTCTTTCAGATGGTTTTTTGTAGAACCTTCTACGATGGATACTCGCTTTTCTAGAGCACTTTGAAGGTATCGAATAAAACGTGAGAATTCCAATAGAAAACACACCGCACAGTGGCGTTTTCCAATGACGGCTAGTGCACGTTTTCCATTAGGGTTTCCACGTTTTTTTTGGTATTTTCAAAGTGTTCCAGAGCAGCGAGTATTCGTCGTAGAAGGTTCATCAAAAAACCATCTGAAAGAGGACAAAATTCTCTTGAAAATGGTGGAAGAATCAGCTCGCTAGCCCCATCGAGAGCGGAATGGCATGCATTTGAAAATTGCTCATTTCAGGTCCCTCCTAGAGTTTTTGACCGTTTGAACTATCAAGAAGGGCCTGATAGCCGGCTAGCTATGTCGTGTTTTACTTCTTGGACCAAGGCCTTTCCATCCATCATAGCGGGATCGACGATTGTTTTTTACCAAAACATATGTTTACTTGTCAGTTGGATCGGAAATACTGGGTTATTCGTGAGACTTCTAGGTTGGCTATGGACGGCTCGAAATGAACACAGGCAGAGTTACTGTAACAGTGTGACTGCTCCCCCGTTGCCGCACGGTCTTTATTCGCTTATAAAGGCAGCACTATCGCTAGACACTTTCGTACTCTAGAATCTATCATCTCTTCCTTACACTCTGGATATCTTAGGTTGCCGACCAAGGTTATCTGGTGCTCTTGACAGTAAGAGGACACCAGACCGGCGTCTCAGATGCGCGGTTTATCTCTGACGTCACTAACGGCGCAGCGCTGACACTCGACTGCGGACAGACCGGGTAGGAACCCGTCAACAGTACTCCAGACTCACCGGGCATAACCAGCCGAATGATTTCCTCAGCGACACTTCGCTGCTTTTATACTCTCTCCAGAGGACGCAACCTCGGTTTCGGACCTCAATAAGTGCAACGGTATGCGGAGTGCAGACAAAAAGAGCTTTATTTCGAGAGACACATCGACAATGATGATCCCAAGCAAAATATGATGACTCACCCCTTGCTGGGAATTAGATTGAGCTGTCGGCACTCAGCATCTCGTTTTTGAGACAAAGCTCTAGCATCCGACGCGGGTGGCGACAAACAAGTGACATGCGACACCAGTATCCGACGCGGGTGGCAACAAACAAGTGACATGCGACACTTAAACAAACGCAGTGTCAGGAATGCACCCCCCCATCACTTCGCAACCAGATGTTCATAGATGAAAGTCGGCCACTGATAAATTAGGTCTTAGAACACATGGGTGTAGATGCATGAAATTGTTCAGCTAATCTCTCAAGAAACCTTTTTGATGTAATCTCAAGTATGCGCAAACACTGATCAGTATCAGTATCAGTATCTATCGGCTCTCGGAACAAGGGGGAGTGTTGAAAATAGGGTGTCCCGTTCGCCTCTGACTTGTCTCACTTGCTGCACTATCTACTAAGTATACCATGAGGCTCCTTCGGTGCCTCACGTACGTTTTCCCCTCACTTACCTTGACTATATAAGCAACTACATTGGATACAATAAATACTTGGACTTCCTCTCTACTAAGAGCTCCGTGTGTCTTAGCTTTGTGACTACGTTAACTGACTAAGTGAGAACCTGTACCTTCCAACAGGAAGTTCATAACAAGGCTTTATTTAAACCAAAACTTGGTGTGTGTTGAAAGTGGGTTGGGGCGTGCATGGTACATCTCACAGTGTTCCTAGTTCCCTTCTATCTTTGACCAATCGAATCTGTCCCTTTCCAAACAATCGTACAAATGATATTGTTCGCAACGCGAGCCACATAACATACAGCCACATTTCACGTCTGGAACGTGGTATCCCTTTTGTGCGCATATGAGGTGATGACGATGAGGAAGTTCCAACTGCTCCGCTGTGAGCGCGAGTCATCGGAATCGCTCCAGAGTGTGTCCGCTCGGTTGAGGTCCAAGCTCTTCTTGAGTTCCACAAGGCGCAACACTGACGTTTGAGCTCTCGCTTTTGACTCGTGATTCAAAAAGGTGGTGGTCACTTTTCTCGCGCTCATGTTCATCATTCGTTATGCAGACTGAAGAGCTTCCATGTCCTGTACGAAAAGCTGATCCCTGAAGTTGTTAGTTCGACTCTCGCTTTCGGAGGTCGATTCACAACAAAGGAAAACAACAACAAGAGCCAACTACACGTGAGTCGTGTCACCTGCACCATAGCATGCCAGAGGAGAACGTCCACGGTGAGCGTTTCGCATGGCCCGCTACAGAAGGCGGCATTGCGATACGCTTGTTGCGAATCATCGGTGAAGAAAGTCCGAGGCACGAGAATGTTGGAGAGACGAGTCTGTCGGCTTGGTCATATTTTATTTCCTCTTGCTTTCATCCGGTGCAGTGATCGTATTTCAAGTTTGAGGCTGCTTGTCGCGGCAAATGCACAGGAAGCGACCGGAGAATTCGGGAAACTTCGGCGAAGGACACTGTGGATGAATACCATCTTCCTTCCCATGAATACTTGCCCTGAAAGAGTGAGCCTAGGTTCCATATCCGATGAATCTGGATGAGAGCTTTCCTGCCCTGGTTCGATTTAAAACTTTGAGAGAAGATTCGGAATCGGACAAGCGATGAATACATGTACGCGTTTGCCCGCGTGCACAGAGTATTCATTTCGGGTGTTGAGACGGACCGCTACAACCAGCCACAGGGTGTGCACCCGGTATCCCGAAAACCCGGCATCCCGAACGGCTCAACGAAGGGCATCTAGAGCGCGGGATCCCGAAACCCGGTATCCCGAAAATCGCTATCCCAAATACCCGCTATCCCGAATGTCCGCTACCACGCTGAGCCCTCGTCATTCAAGAACGAAATTCGTGAAATCCGGTCCAATCCGGTATTATTTCATGGCATCGAATAGATTTCAATGTGTTTCTCTACATTATGGAAGAATGTAATCGACTTCGTCAGGCGGCGCGTATGGATCTCGTGTGCGGTGACCGACGAGGCTGATGCGGTCTGTCAGCGTGATTTGATTCGATTCCAGTCGTCCAACAAGGCAGACTCGTTGAACTGGCGATACTTTTGCCGCATTGGCTTTGGCGAGTTTCCGATGCGGAGCTGGGCCGTTTCGAGTCTGAAATCGTTCTCGTCGATTCTCAGATGACCGATCAGCTCGTAGATGTTCACATGCCGTTTTTTCACTCTTCTGTTCAAAGCACTGTGCCATCCTTCCAGGTTGTTGGTCGTTCTCTCGTCAAAGTCCCTGTCGGGCCACATGAACAGTGTGTCATCTACGAGTGTACCGCTAGCATGACATTCGATTCTGAGCCCCGGAATCTCATCGAATCGCGGGAACACTGCAGGCCGTACTCCAGGCTCTATGTTCTTGAATGACGAGGGCTCAGCGAGGTAGCGGGCATTCGGGATAGCGGGTATTTAGGAAAGCGATTTTCGGGATACCGGGTTTCGGGATCCCGGGCTCTAGATATCCTTCGTTTAGCCGTTCGGGATACCGGGTTTTCGGGATACCGGGCTGCAACCAGCCACAGGATCATCTGCGCAAGCTTGCGTAAGCGATCAGGAGTATTTTTCTCATTGAGATTTCACTCATCGAACTTATGAATTGATGACGAGCCCGGGATTGATCAGAATATTTTTCGCTCTGAAGAGCGAAATCTACGCCCCTTGCGCTCTCGAGTGTATAGTTGATGAGTATGGCCGTTGCTTCGTCGATGTTGATATCAGCGGATTTGTCGCTTGCGTCGTGAATATTAGTGTGCTCGAAGCGAGTATGCTGTCGTTCCCGATTCAGAGCCGAGCCAAAGTTGCTTATTAGTCCCGCCTGATGCACGTAACTAGTGCGGGAAGCGAGTTTTGGCCATCGATATCAACACGTCGAATGCTGTTGTTGTTTTCCGGTTTCGTTCTCAGTGACCGCTTGCGAGAGGGCTCGGAAATTACCGTATTTCTTCTGATAGTAGTAGTAGTAGGATGCTCTACCGCCATCATTTGAGCTGTCGACGATCCACTACCATCTGCCAGAAGGCTCCCGAAGAGTACGTGAAGAGCATCATCGCTTTCGTTCTGCGCGTGGCAAAGCTGCGACGCGATAACTTATATGACCACATCAACGCCCCAGACGAGACGGGGTTATTCATCGTCACGTCAAACAGTTTGACGGTAACGGAGAAAGGGGTACACGTCAGTTGGGCCACGGCGTCAGTTGGGCCACGCCGTCAGTTGGGCCACGCCGTCAATCGGGCCACGCCGTCAGTTGGGCCACGCCGTCAATTGGGCCACGGCGTCAGTTGGGCCACGCCGTCAATCGGGCCATGCCGTCAACTGGGCCATGAAAGTTTCAAAGCTCTGTATTTCCAATTCGCCTCATGGAGAAATAATTCGTACATCGTCCGTACAAAATAAATGAAACTCTCGGTAATTCCTTTGTCCCTCCAAAACTGCAAACCGGTCAACACTCGGGTCTGACCAGACTGCTCGCTCGCTTCGCTCGCACTAATTTCAACCTATCCTCACCCGATCGCCGACGATATGCTACAGAATACGCTGGCTTCCGAGGCTGCTCACTCGCTCCGCTCGTTCGCCCGAACCTAACCGCACCTCATCAAATCCCCGACGATATGCTCCAGAATACGCTGGCTTCCGAGGCTGCTCACTCGCTCCGCTCGTTCGCCCGAACCTAACCGCACCTCACCCAATCTCCAACAATCTGCTTTCATGGCCCAGTTGACGGCGTGGCCCAACTGACGCCGTGGCCTAATTGACGGCGTGGCCCAACTGGCGGCGTGGCCCGATTGACGGCGTGGCCCAACTGACGGCGTGGCCCAACTGACGCCGTGGCCCAACTGACTCGGTCCCCGGAGAAAGGATCCAAGGATGTGCCAGTTTCAACCACAGGACACGATAAATTACGGATTACAGTAATGTTGACGGGCCGCTCTGATGGACTGAAATGTCGACCTTTCGTCCTCCTGAATCGCAAAAGAGTAGATCCGAAAGTAGTTGAGAAATTCAAGCATCGGTTAGAACTTTGTTGGGCAGGCTCATCTTGGGGAATGCGTCAAACGGTCGCAACCAAGATGGCGGACTGCCTCGATTGCCCGCCGTTTCAGCGGGAGCCTGAAGCCAGCGCATGGGTTAGGAAAGGTTAGGTTGGGTTTTGAACGCTCAAATTGAGTGAGTCAGTCGACTTGAGTGATACGTGAGACCGCAGAGCGGATGGGTCTGAGCACTTCGTGGCCTAACTCACCCGCGGGGCGCTCTGAGCTACAGTTGGGTATACAGCCGAACAGCTAGATCAGCGGCGGGCCGCCATATTGATTGCGACCGTCTGACATAAACTCGGCTCATCTTGGATGACGAATGAATCGACGAAAACATAATTGGAAAAAGTTCCAGGTAGCTCGATATTTGAAAAAAGACTCTTGGTATGGGATAGTTTCAGGTGCCATATTAGTACAGACATCGGAGCCGTATTGAGGGATCTCAAAATCGACGCCGCAGTTGTGCCCGGGGGCTGCACAAAATTCGTCCAACCTGCCGATGTCTGATGGAACTCTCCGTTCAAGGCTCAAATCCGACGCATGTACGAGGAATGGATGCTGGGAGGCAACAGACCCCTGACGAAAAATGGAAACCCAGCAGCGCTGCCGATGGAGGTGTATTTGGATTGGGTCGCAACAGCATGGGAATCTCTACCACGGGATCTGATAAAAAAAAAATATTTTGAGAGCTGTGGCATTTCGGTGCCGATCGACGGCAGTGAAGACACCAAAATCTGCTGTCTGAAACCTGATGGGCCCATAGCGACCGGTCTCAACCTCTTGACTGAAGCTCGCGGAACCCAGAAACTCGAAGAAATCTTGGCTGAAGCTGAAGCCCAACCGATCGTGATGACGAGGACCCTGAGGAGTCGGAAGATGACGATATGAGTGTCATCTCGCGAGACGAGGAGTGAGGTCAATTGTGATAACGTTTAGGTACTAGCAGGGGTTGAGAGATTGCATCAAATGATTGCATTGAAACCTCCCATCTCTCGAGGTTGAGAGATTGTGTTTGGAATTTTCCTCGTCATTCTTCTCCATTCGTACCGAACCTTGATGTCACTTCGACCTCAATGAATGTGTCGACAGACAAACTCCATTTGCCTGGCATGCTCTTTTTTGCGGGCACCCCGAGGAGGTTTGAAAATATATGCGGGCATGCTCTAATTGCCGGGCACGCTCTCCTTAGCGGGCACCCCGAGGAGGTTTGAAAATTCAATTCAATTCAATGTCTCTTTATTTAAAAAGGTATTTAAATGTGTACAACAATCGCAGGATTTGTTTGCATCTGACTAGCAAAAAAATTCACTGGGGATTTTTCCGTCCATTATTTTTGAACCGATTCTCCATGCGAAGGAGTTCTGGACGATGTTGGATCTAGCAACAGATTTCGTTCTGACAGTACATTTACTCCTCAGATTGTTACTCGTTCTGTCAAAGAAGTGATCAGCATTTCCGTTTGAAATGATTCGAAGCAGTAAATTTCGGTCTTGTTCCTCAAAGAGAGACGACAATGCTGGCAATGTGATAGTACGGGGGGGAAGGGAGCATCTGAGATGTAGACGCCGTAGGAAATAACACTGGATACACTCAAGTTTGCGGATATCCTTCGCTTTAAACGGGCGCCATACGGGGGCGCAGTAGATTATCTTGGATATTACAATGGATCGGTACAAACGGACGTAAAACTCAGGGTGTTTTACGATAAAACACCTGAATATGGAGTTCACAATACACTTAGCCGATGTGATGACATTGCTGATATGTTCGTCGAAGTTTAGTTCAACATTCATGATCACACCTAAATCTCGTGTGGAGTATATCATAGGAAGGGACATTCCTCCGATACGGTAATCAGGACTATCTTCAGCTGGCTTGCCTAGAACCACACATTTCGACGCGGATAGTTCCATCTGGTTTTCGGAACACCATTTTGCGACACCGTCAATGCCGGCTTGTAACAGCTGTACGTCGGCTGTACAGCGAGCGGGGCCGTACAGTTTCAAATCGTCGGCAAATAATAAAAACTTGAGCGAGGAGGGCAAGTATTCGCCAATATCGCTGACATATATGACATAGAGGAGAGCGGAAAGCGAGCCGCCCTGAGGGACCCCCGACGGGGAAGAAAAAGGGGTGGAGAGATGACCGTCGACCTTGACTCTGAATGAGCGATCTAACAGATATATAAGCGGGCAAGCTCTAATTGCCGGGCACGCTCTTTATAGCGGGCACTGGTCCCGCACGGAGCTATCGTCGCTGTCACCAGTGATTGGAGAGTCTGTTGGCTCCAATCTTGTTTTGCCTGGTAGTCAATGATCTCCCATCATGCACTATTTTCTCTAAAATGTCTCTCTGCGCGGATGACACGAGCTGCTACATCTCTGGTACATCGGAAGACACGCTGGCACAAAAACTCAACTGCGACCTACACCGAATCAATAACTGGATGTCAGCCAACGGTCTTCAAATCGATTCTGCCAAGTCGAAAATACTCCACATCACTCCGACCCGAAACCCCTCCCAGCTCAGACAAGGTGTAATCCAGATCGCCGGCAGTTCAGTCGCAATTGTATCCGAATGTAGGTTTCTTGGCTTAACCATTGACAGTCGGTGTTCTGGAGACGCATATCTCGCCGCGCTCGCCCGCCGACTCACGGGTGCCATAGCGGCTATTGCTCGAGTTCGCCATTTGCTGACCACAAACGCGCTTCTTCAGATATACCACGCGTTCTTCTCATCACACCTCTTCTACTGGTCGGCGGCGTTCGGACTGAACAGCAAGAAACATATTGAGCGCATTACTATACTTCAAAAAAGAGCGATTCGTCTCGTAACTAAAAAGGGGCCACGCGAGCACACCGCAAATTTGTTTACGGAACTCGGTATCCTCCCGTATCCCCAACTTATAGAGGTTGCAGTTTGTCAGTTCATCCATAAAACATTGAACGGGTCTGCCCCTTCTAACATTATCGCGCTGGTTCCGACCAGTTCAGTCACGAGAGGTAGTAGTACCCGGTTGCTCATTCCCCATCGGGGACTGGCCTCCGTTTACAATACGTCAATTGTATCCAGGGGCTCCGTTATATGGAACGCCCTTCCAGCCAGCGTACGATCCAATAATACTAGTCAATCCTTCAAGCTCTTGACTGAGCATTTCACCAGTCAATAGTGCAAATGTTAATATGTAATTTGTGCCTGCCCATGCGAGCGTCGCTCTTAGGGCCTCATAATCAAAGTTGGCAATAAACCAAGATACGAAAAGTTCTTTATACGAAAAGTCCTTTATACGAAAAGTTCCCTTCACGAAAAGTCCTTTATAGGAAAAGTTCCTTATACGAAAAGTCCTTTATAGGAAAAGTTCTCTATACGAAAAGTCCTCGATACGAAAAGTCCTCGATACGAAATGTCCTCCATGCGAAAAGTCCTTTATACGAAAAGTTCTTTATACGATCGACACTTTCCCGGGAAACCGGGTTCGTTATACGCAAGACTTTAGGGTAGTAGAGGTCGTGGACTCGTGGCACCTTGAAGGTAATGACGCGGTCAAACCTAGTATCGGGAATGTTTGTTCGGCCGTGTTGCTAGAGCCACTGATTCCCATGTAATTTATTGCACCATAAGAATCTGATGAACTGCAATAGTAGGAGTAAATTTGCGATACCTGCGAAGATGAAGTCCCGGCTATATGCGGCGACGCGTTGAGGGCGAAGTATGCTGTGAGGGTTGTTACGCTCGACGAAGTCAGGGCAGCCTGCTCATCGGTGCTCGGCCATAGGGACGCGAGCAAGATGGCGGCCATCGGACGGTTTCGAGGGAGAGGGGGAGGATTGGCTGCACCACCTTTCGGGAGAGCCTGCGCTGCTCGAATATGAGGGTTCTTTAACAGCGTTTTTCCGAAAGCGAACGGTGGAAGCTGATACATTGAAACCTCGTTACAACGAACACCATTTCAAAGCAATCCTCGATACAACGACAAGGTTTTGTGCGCCCATTTGGCCACGCTGTCGTAGGAAATAATGATAGATGACTCTTGTTACAGTAGAATCCGCTTAACCGGCCCAGCGGATAAACGGCCAACCCGCTTATCGGCCCGAAATTCTCCCGCCCGAACATTTTTTCCCCATTGAAATCACAGTCGAAGGGGGTGGAGATAATTGGCCCACCCGGTTATTCGGCCCGAATCGCTCGGTCCTGAAGTGGGCCGATTAACCGGATTCTACTGTATAACGGATAACCGTTACAACGAACGAATTTCCAGGTCCCGCGGGGTTCGTTTGAGCACACACGACGAAACAAACACACGATATAGAAAAAAACGACAAAACTGCAGGGCGGTGGCAAAGCTGGTGAACCCTGAGCGGGCCCCCCCCCCCCCCCCCCCCAGGACCCCTTTGCACGTACCACCTGATGTGAGATGAGGTTCCTGGTCGCGGCACCGCACAGTGGCCAATTTTCCCGAAATAGGTGGACAAAATTATTGGAGAGCTATTTCTGGTTGTTTTGAGTCCCTGAAGCGCAATCCGACCCTTATAAAATGTTTCCGACGCTTATTTTTCGAATTTCAGACAGTTTTGAGACATTTTAGGGTCTCCGATACCACAAAACGACCTCATGTTGTAGAGAACGCACGAGAGTTGCACGGACGAGGTCCAATCTAACATGGTGTCAGTCTGAGGCTCTTCCATGTTTGGTGGCTCTTGTATGAGCTCCGAACCACCTCTCTTCACCAGCGTTGCCAAGAGATTGACCGAATGCCTCCTATACAGCGCAAGTGTGGCAGACCGCCTTCGAGCCGATGACGATTAGCAAAATAACGTGGTGCGGCCTACACCAGACTTCGAAACTTAACTCCTAACTCAAACCGAGGTCGGCAGCCCAAGGTCCGCCAACTCGCGGCACCACAAGGCGCGACACAATGGTCTCGATTCTCGATGCGAAAATCAAGAACTTTCGGCGCGACGTGGTTATCACTGCGGCTGTCGAATTTGAAAACAAAAACGACCAGGAGACGCGTATTTCTACCACCTATCCATCAAAAAAGGTCGATAAAATCGGAGCAAACCGCACCGAGTTATAGCCAAAATTAGGTGTGGAAAACTACTCCCACCTCGCTCACACCCAAAGGGCAATTCGCCATCTGTTTCGATCTTTGTTTTATGCAGAACAATTTTTCCGCACATTTCCGCAACAAGAGGCGAATGGGGTATTGAAGTGAACCCTTCGGCCTACACGTTGGCGCAATTTTCAGAATAAAAGCTCACAAAAGTGATGCTTTTTGGAGAACTTCAAAACTGACGATTTTCGATGAAATTTCCCAATTTTGTACGATCCAAAATCGGATGCAAGGAAGTGGAATATTGACCAATTGGGTGCCTCAGTGACTCATTCCCGCACTGGAAAGTGTGATAGAATCGATCTTTCATACAAGAAACTTGCTGTTCTATTTCATTTTCCGGGGAGAAGATGAATAACGAAAATGGGGGGTCGTCGGACAGCTTTTTTCTCTCATGTTGCGCTAGCTGCTTCGGATCGAAAAAACAACTTTAGTTCAGGAGTGATTGTGCCTCGGGGAGTTTGGGCCATCCTAGAACATCATCCAACATTCACATATCCGGATCTCGGACCTCTAATTTTGTCCACCTATTTCGAGGAAATTGGCCACTGTGCACCGATTGCTGAGAGTCTTACAAGGGATTAGCCCTTGCCTTGGGGAAATCCTGGCTACGCTACTGATTATACGTGAACTTCGTCATCGTAGACGTTCTTCCTACGCGCGAGGTGAAGTGAATAAAATTATAATGAACTCCCGAGGAAAATCAAGACTGATTAAAACGACGGGAGCTCACCCGATGTTAACTTTCCAACTGACTTCACATTCCTGCCACATCTCGCAGGGATTCCTGCACTATATGTATATCTCTGATGCGTCGCGCAAGATAACTGCGTCGGAACCAACGGCTTCAAAGAATCGTGCGCAGTTAGAATCGCGCGCAGTTAGAATCGCGCGGGCTCTCCCTGACGTTGGTGTAGCCAATCCTTCCCCTCTCCCTCGAAAGCGTCCGATGGCCGCCATATTGCTCGCGTCCCTATGGCCGACCACCTGCTCATCGCCCTCCTGGAAGGTTACGATTTGCTCATTCGGCAAGTGGAGTGCTTCGGGGGCGCAGACCTACCGCGCATTCACATAGGTTTTGATTTCATCAATGTTTTCTTGTTGTTCGGTGATCTCAATGAGAGCCCTGTCGGAGCCCTTGTAGACATATTTGTAGAGATACTTGACCGATGAAATCATTCCACAAATTTCAACATTCACATGACAGCCGAAACGCAGCAAAAAAACCAGGCGTTGCTTCGGGACCCCAGGGGGTCCCGACGCGGGGACCGAGTCAGTTGGGCCACGGCGTCAACTGGGCCACGCCGTCAACTGGGCCACGCCGTCAATCGGGCCACGCCGTCAGTCGGGCCACGCCGTCAGTTGGGCCACGGCGTCGATTGGGCCACGCCGTCAGTTGGGCCACGCCGTCATTTGGGCCATGAGAGCAGATCGTTGGGGATCGGGTGAGGTTCTGTTAGGTTCCGGGCGAGCGAGTGAGCAGCCTCGGAGGCCAGCGTATTCTGTAGCATATTCTCGGGGATTGGGTGAGGTTAGGTTAGGTTCTGGGCGAGCGAGCGGAGCGAGTGAGCAGCCTCGGAAGGCAGCGTATACTGTAGCATGTCGTCGGGGACTGGGTGAGGTTAGGTTGGGTTCCGGGCGAGCGAGCGGAGCGAGTGAGCAGCCTTGGAAGCCAGCGTGTTCTCTAGCATGTCGTCGGGGATCGCGTGAGGCTTGGTCAGGTTCAGGGCAAGCGAGCGGAGACCCACCCTCGCTCTATCCCCAACGATCTGCTTTCATGGCCCAACTGACGGCGTGGCCCAGCTGACGGCGTGGCCCGATTGACGCCGTGGCCCAACTGACGGCGTGGCCCAATCGACGGCGTGGCCCAATTGACGGCGTGGCCCAATTGACGCTGTGGCCCAACTGACGTGTACCCCCGACGCGAAGGACACAGGACTGTGTCAGACAAGGAGAGTAAGAATAAGCAAACCTGGTGGACAGAATATGGTCAACTCGGTCATTCTGGGAAACCTCAACTCCAAGTGGCAGCATTCGCCGTGCTTGGTATCTCTCGCGCCTCGCAGCGTTACGTCGGTTCTGCCGTCATCATCCAAAGGCCGACGTTACTTTGATGGACAAGCTCGCAAAATTTTGCGTTTCCCAGTCATAGCCCCTCCACAACGAAACAGCGATAAGACACCGTTGTTTTCTATCGTGGTCTGATTGATTCAAGCCATGCCAGACCACTCAAACAGCGGGGAAGACTAAACATCGGAACTGAAATTACGGGGACATCCGTGGACACCCGACATGCTCTTCACCATATCCCAGGTCCCAAACATGGTGAGAGCTTAAGTCTCGCTCTTTTGAAGCTACGGTGCTTTCGTTCGAACGCGGCCCATGGTTTTCGTCCTTTTGGCTCACTATGTCTTCAAAATTCCGTGTTACGTCCCAGACTCAATCAACACGGTTCAATTACTGAGGAAAGACACGTTACCTCACAACCCATAACGACGACCTTGTGCGAACATTGGACTCTGCGTTTTCACTTCGTGAGAGTCGTTTTAGAGGCTTTCAGAGGAGGGCCGAAATTGGCCCATTTTTCGCAGTGTTACTCCCTATATCGAGCGCTATGACACAGTCCTGTGTCAAAAAATACGGGTTGTAGGGAACCACCCATTCATCGGTATACCGCTCTTGAGGTTCATCGTCGCTGTGTCCGAACTCCGCCACAAACCGGTTCCTTCTCCGCAGCTGCGGACAACCATCTTCGGCGGTTGAACAAGTCTCACGGAGTTGTTTCGGAAATTTTTTCCCGCATTTACCGCTCGGAGTTCGTGCCCACAATAACAGCCAGATCTTCTCTAACTTTTATTTGACCTCCCCAACGTATGCTTTCATGATCATTGAACTTATTCGGCAGGTATCGGCTCCGAAAATTTGCCTACGTGTTGAAGGCAAACCAACAAATATTTACCCTTTTGGGTCGTCTTAGCCGGAGACGGCGCGGCGGCGCGCTTTGGGAGAGGAAAATACTTTTGCCCGTCGCGGGCCCACTGTGTGCCGTAGAGTACTCGCCGGAGTCGGAAAAGATCATCGAGATATTCATGACCCTGAGGGAATGGGCACTAGCGTAGCGAGGGGAGGGGGCCATGCCCCCCCTCATTTTTGGATCGCCCATAGGGCTCCCTGTTAAAGCTCAGCATCATCGTCTGTTACCCCCCCCCCCCCCCCCCCCCCAAGAAAGTGAAGAAATGGTCTTGCCCCCCCCTCAAGAAAAGATGCTGGCTACGCGCCTGGGAATGGGAGGCTCTTTGGGAAGCTGACAGCCAAGTCCCCCCGACAGAAAATCCTGGCTCCGCGGCTGCTTTCTACGTCCCGCGAAGAGATAATTCTCTCAGACGCCTTGACTAAAACACAGAGTGGAGAAGATTCCCATCTTTTCGACCATGGGTCAACCAATCGTATCCTTGGTTTCAGTACGGCTGAAGCGATTGAAATCCTCTGACGAGCACTTTCCGCCGACATGGATGGTACTTTCAAGGTTGTCCCGCGCTTGTTTTGACAATTGTACGCTTCATACGTTTTTTAGAGGGCAGATGATGCCATAGGCTTATTTTCCCCTGCCGATGAGTCGGAGAGGACGTATGTCACTGTGTTCTCGCTCATCCGTGACTACGCAGCGTCGCGAAGACTGACTCAATCTCGGCCACCGATGTTCCAACTGGGCTATGATATCGCGGCGATCAACGCTATCCGCTAGACCAGGGGTTGGCAACTTCGAACCTCCGCTGGCTGCGCTCAAAACCCATGGCGGGCCGCAGTGGTCCTTTACAGGGGTCTGTGACGTGATTGCCATTCAAAAATGTGTTGGAAAAAGACTGCGTCGTTTCAGTTCACAGTCGAGTGTCGGTAATATGATCGCTAGGCCCCAAGTGTCGGCAAGCGTAGAAGAAGACAAGTGACACTACGGAATAGATAACTTAGGATAAGATACAAGAGTCACCCCTAGATACAGTTGAGAGTCAGCAACGCTTTCCTATATAATACGAATAAACTCAGTGTGTTTAGTCGGAATAGTTCAGTTGATACCGAACCTCTGCCTCTTCTCTGTCCGCGCCATCCGTAGCTCCAGGGCTACACGACTAGTCTAGGTTTGTCTTGACCATCGAGCTAGAGTGAAAGGGTCATCGTTCATCAAAATGGATTTTTTTTTCGCATCTCACTCTTGTTCAGGTTCATGAGGCTGAAGGTTTGCTCACAGATGTAGGTGCTTCCGAAGAGGGACATTTGACGCATGGCGCGGTTTGGGAGGTTATGATAATCGGTGTGCTCAAGTGACCTATAGAACTTAGACAATGAGCTCTCCCTATGTTCGGTTCTGAGGATGGAGCTGTTCTGGAGGTTTATGAGCTCCAACTGAACCGGTTCCGGCGCTCCGACAACATCGACTGTGAACGGATCAGTTGAAAGGAGGAGCTACCTCTGCCGGAAAGCTTAAAATTCATGCATTGAAGTATTCTCTTGGAAGTTGGGATCGTGGTGAGATATTTCATCCCAGGGAATATTATTCATAGCTTCAAGCCTGAATGAGATGCGTGATTCCCTCAATATCGACCAGAGGGCCCTGGACACATAATACGGCGACGGGCCGCAGAGGAAGTGCCCGCGGGCCGCGGGTTGCCCACCCCCGCGCTAGGGTGCTCGGTCATAGGGCCGCGAGCAAGATGGCGGCGTGATTCCGAATTCGAGGGAAAGGCTAAGAATCTGCAGCACCAACGTTAAAGAGAGCCCGCGCGATTCTGACTGCGCACGATTCTTCAAAGCCGTTGGTCCCGAAGCAGTTATCTTGCGGGATCCGTCAGAGATACCTATACATATTAAGCACGAATCCCGATGAGACTTCGGTTGGAGTCGGTTGAAAGGTTAACATCGGTTGAGATTCTGTCCTTCTAATTCGCCTTGATTATCCTCCAGAGTTCATCATAATTTTATTAACCCAACCTCGCGCATAGGAGGAACTTCTAGAAGCACCACATCAGAAACTCCGTTCTATGCGGAGAAACTTCATCCGATGTTACTCGTCTTCTTGATTTCTCAGGTCAATGTGTAACACGCTGATCGATTTCGGATCAATCTTCTCTGCAAAAACTCATAGCAGCTTCCACCGTGCGGTTTCGCACCCAATGCCCTCAGCAAACCCTCGATCGTCATTCGAGTAGCGTAGGCTTGCCCGAGAGGTGGTTCAGCCAACCCCCCCCCCCCCGGGAGGCGGCAATCGGGCCCCAATGCTTACACGGATGGATGCATTCTAGTGCTGTCTCTGACTGGCGGGCGGTCGATGCTTCGCGAGTATTCTCTCGAAGTCGCTTTCACCGCGCCGCTGTTTTGGCGGACGGCTGCGCGGCTCAAGTTGCTGAGTGGGAAAGGCTTTAGGTAGCCTCTGCGACGACGAGGCGACATGGAATACGAATCAGCACGGGTTCATATGACATGTGGGACGCAGTGAGGCATTGCATACAGCGCAAATGGCATGTATTCAGGCTCAGCTCGTCCTGCATCTAGGTACACAGCACGTCCTACACATCCCTCAATACCTGAGCATAGACGTTTTACTTCCTCTGGTACGCAACCGGGGTCATTCGACGCGGCGGTCGCAGTGTCGCCAGGGCCGCATTTACCTACTAGGCAAAGTAGGCCATTGCCTGCGGCGGCAAATTTCGATAGGCGGCAAGTTTTTCTGCTGGAATTATCTGTATATCTATGATAACTAGGGCTGAGAAGTTCAGGCATTTTGCCATAAATGCCTGTGCCTGCCTTTTTCAGAGAATTTTCACTGCTTTTGCCTATTCTGGTTCTTCAGTGCCTGAAGCGCCTATCGTGCATGTTTTCTTAGCGATTCCCGGCATCTCTTACGGTCTTTGAGTTTCCAAGTAACCCCGAACAAATTCCTCCCAATATTCAGGTCTCTCGGAGTTTTATTTCGAGTCCAGAGTTGCGTGATTTTAGTAAGAGCGTCCCGCTGGATAGCGCCTGCGTCGTATCTGTCAAAGCTTTTAGCACGTCGGAGGCGATCATTGGTCACAGAGAACTCGAACATAGTTCGAGCCCCGTTTTGCTCCCACAATGGAAGAGGAATTGGAATTATACGTATATGTCGCCGAGGACGAGCCTATCCATGCCTCTTCTGCCTGTTTTGAGTGCCTTTTTCAACATCTGCTCTCACATTGGAAGAGAAATGGGAATTACACGTCCACAAAAGTCACCAAGAACAAGCCTTTCATGCCTTTTCTGCCTATTTTGAGTGCTATTTCCAGTAATTTTGTAGGCCTTTTTGCCTGCCTATTTGTCGATTGTTTAGTGCCTGAACTTCGCAGCTCTAATGATAACATATAAGCCACCCCTTGTTGATAGAAATCACCCCTTGTGTGTTCAAAATGACCTCATCTCGATGAACTCACTGCAAGCAGCAGGTGAACCGGAAAAAAGAGGCAAAAAGAAGTGTACCCATAGGCGGCAAATTGTGGTGTGCCTATAGGCGGCAAAATCCTAAATGCGGCCCTGAGTGTCGCACATTATTTTTCATTTGACAGAGTGAATAGAGAGACTTGGTCATTGTAGCGGTCAGTCTCGTAGTGTTTTCTCAAGCTTTGAGGAGGAGTGCAACCGGGGAGGACCTATCAAAGTCCTGAATCACAAGTTATTCAGAGGTAACAGTTCCCTCAGCAGCTAACCCCGAATATGGTGCATAATATGGTAGATTATCCCTGACGGCGAGGTCCATAATTGGCACAGCTCGCTGATGCCACGCGAGATTGTTCTGTCAACTTTCCAGGAGAAAGGCAGAGGTTGCCGAAAAGGATAATTTAGGATGGAGCGCCCAGGAGAAATAGCTGGAACCATACTGAACCTTGCAGAGACTGATCAATCCTCGTAACAGAGTGCTCAGGCACACGTTATGCTTGAAGGAAGGCAATGTCTACGAGAGCAAGGAGAGCTCTACCGAAGACGAGGATAGGAACCATGGTCCTGGCGGAAGATTCCGGCGACACGCGGGAAATAAGATACGAAGACGCATGAGATGTCATCGCAATGTTGATGGAGAAATAGTATCATTGACAGGCAGAAGAGAGAAATAAAAGCCCTCAAGTATTGACAAAAATTATTTTCCGACGAAGTGCTTCTATCCGCACTCTTCTTTCAAATTCCTCTGTCGGCTCGACCTACGGCGAAGGGAGAGAGGCGGAGAGAGGGGCGACACTTCGCTTCGAATTCCGCGGGAGGAGCCGGACAAGACAGCTCTAGGGAGCACGGCCAACGGTCAACCAATGGATTTGGAGTAAGTTCCGCGCAAGTCTCAAACGCGTTCTTCCGTGGTCGAAAGTTGGTAAAGAGAGGGTAGAATCAGCACGAAAAGGTGAGGCTCAGTGACCGATTCGAGTGCATTGCAGGTCTGGAGGGAAGCGTTTGATGGAGAAATGATGGTTGGAGGCGCAGCCTGAGATGAGAACCGTCATGGACTTCGATGCAAGCTCCGATCTTCGAGATAGTCACCAATAATATCCTTTCAATAATAGTCCGCTGGTTTTTCGACTGCTGGGAGGAATCAGGAGACTTCACAGCAAATGAAGTGAATGGCACCGCAGCATTTTTCTTCCACATCAAGCGACTAGACAGGCATGATCGCTTCATTGACCTCAGATGTAAGGGTTACAAAAATCCCACCATCAAGTGCAGGGTGACCGCTAAAATCACTCCAGCGGGCGAAGTTTTTTTTTTTTGATAATGACGTGCTTTATTACAGCTTTTGGGATGCTATGGATTACACGCTCGCAGTGGATCTCACGATCCGTGTGACGATCGCGTGGAAAAATGCACGCCATTCAACGAAAGTAAAAAAAAACTAGACAGTGCACTCGGGGGGGGGGGGGGGACGAGTGATCACGAAGAAAGAATTAACTAATTAATGAGCTCCAGTATTCGACAGGCTTCGAGGTCAACAAAATAATTCTTAACGATTCTTCTGATAAACCAACGATTGCAAACAGAGAAGTTGATCAAATAGTTTTTGATCTCATCAGGCATGGCATTATATATCACGATAAAGTTAGGGGTCGCGGTTTTCCTTGAAGAGGCCTTGCGGAGTTCCGACGGGGGAAGCAGTCCAGACACCATCCACCGGGTTCCATATTCATGGGTGGGTGTTTGAGGAGGGCGGATAGAGTCAAAGAGGGTGAGTGTGATACAGCAGGCATAGAGATTATAGAAGGCTAGGGCATTAATTCGTCTGAACAATGGCGCTGAGTGGTCAACATATTGACTATTAGTTACCAACCGAACTGCTTTTTTTTGCAATCTCAGAATTTGATTCGTAAGGTAACGGGCCGTGCCCCCATACACCGTAATCATGTACCTTACGTTTGAATCGACAAGAGAGAAGTAAATCGCTTTCTTCAAACTGGCAGAGCAGATGTTGCGCGTCCTAGCCAGTACGGCAATACCAGACCTCAACTTGGAACACACCTTGTTGACATGCGTTTTGAATCTTAAGTCAGAATCAATCTCCAGGCCCAGGAAACGATGGCTCCGGACTTCACTCAGCCGAGGACAGTCGCAATCTGTAGTAGATGTGCAGCATAGTTTATGCATTCGTATGTTGATATCTTTAGGTCTGCCGCCGAACGTCATGAATTTCGTTTTTGCTGCGTTGAGGAGGAGCCCGTTGATTGTCATCCACCGGTACACTGCAGAGATCGATTTAGTTGCCAACTCAGCGAGAACATCCGGATCCTCATGAGACAGAACAAGAGTCGTATCATCGGCAAAGGAGATGATAGATCCCTCCAGAGCCAAGTCCAATAGATCGTTGATGAAGATCGAGAAACAAATTGGTCCTGCATTAGTTCCCTGCGGAATTCCCATCGCGATTGATTCGGGTTGACTCAATCCCTCGCCATACTTGTAGATCTGTGTTCTTCCCGAAAGGTAGGATGTTAGAAGCTCCAACGCGGATCCCTCAAATCCGAATCTCCCCATTTTCGCCAGAAGTCTCTCATGTGAGATGGAGTCAAA
Organism: Neoseiulus californicus; assembly: GCA_028455905.1. Lineage (NCBI taxonomy): Eukaryota > Metazoa > Arthropoda > Arachnida > Mesostigmata > Phytoseiidae > Neoseiulus > Neoseiulus californicus. The sequence goes on from JAMQGS010000006.1 coordinate 13,287,215, forward strand.
CGCTTTACTAATATCACAAAAAATTGCGATACAGTGACGATTCTTTTCGGAGGCTTCGGTGACGAGTTGGACTACGCTGAGTGCAGCCTGTTCGCAACTCCTTCCTGCTCTGAATCCAAACTGGCGGTCACTAAGCAGATTCCGCTCCTCGATATACGATACCATCTGCGAAACCAGGATCTTTTCAACTACTTTGTTCAAGAAAGGCAGAATGGCGATGGGTCTGAAATTCGCTGCCTCTGTGAATGGACCAGATTTATGCACTGGGTGGAGAAGAGCTTGCTTGAGCACAGAAGGGTATTTGCGTGACTCGATGATGGAAGAGATGATGTCATGGATTGGAGGGGCTAGGTCCCGACTACAATTCTTGAACGTCTTTGCGGGGATACCATCCAATCCCGCGGATTTGCTGGGATTCAATTCGCTCAAAACATTCTCCACCTCCTCCAAAGGAGGGCAAACGAAACCCGGGAACGTCGATCCTTTAGAATCAGGAAGGCACACACACGAATCGAATTTCCTCTCTAGTCCGCTCACCGTGGCAGCTCCCAGAAGAGAGAAGAAATGGTTCACCTCGTTCAGACTCAAGCCGATCTGGTTCGGCACCAACGCCTGCGATCTGGTCTTACCCCGTAACATAGAGTTGATTATCTTCCAGGATGACGCTAAGCAGCCATACGTTTCGAGCATTTTTCTGCGGTAGAATTCGTCCTTCACTTTTTTCATTATATTCTTCAGTCGCTGGTGGTAAGACTCGTAGAGGATCCTTGCCTCGCTGGTGCCGAAGATTTTGAGATTTCTATATAGCTTCCTCCTTTTAATCAGGCACTTCACCAATCCCTGAGTCATCCATTCCTTGATGGGACGAAAGTGTGCCTTCACTGGAACCGAGGTGGTAGACTCCCGTATCACATCTGCACACACAAGTCCTCAGTATCTCAGGTGTACACAATCATCTTCCTGACGCCAAAGGACACGGTGTGGAGTACCGTTCAGCCAAGAGAGATATGACCGCAGACATAAGAGACGATCCGCAGAAGCAACCAATCGACACTGTTGGCAAACGCAGGCGTATGCTCCCTGTCGACCCAGCATCCACCCTGATCCCCTCGAGGCCAACACGTACGCTGCGCCTCCATGCTGCGCGTGTGATGCCAGGGAGAGTCAGTTCACTCCGCGAACTTCACGAGAAAATCGCTACGGAGGAGATACGAGGATTCACGATAACTAACGATAACCAGAGGTTGTTGAGTTTCCATGAGCCACTTGGGAACACTCTCGTCGTGACCACGGCGAAACTCCTCGAACTACTTCGTGAGGCATCCATGGTGCACTGCGATGCCACCTATAAAACGCGACCTCCGATTTGGAAACAGGTTCCCACTGTGCACGCGAACTGGGGGTACTCGTGGGTTAGGCCCCCTCCAAGAGAACGGCGCGGAAAACAAGCGAGACACTAGCGCTAGAAACACGCAAAATCAGCTCGAGCGAGCATTCTGCCTGGGATTTTCACCATATTCCCCCGAACACCCACAGTGCTCGGGGAACAGTGGGTGCTCGGGAGCATTCTGTTTCCCCAGCACTGTGGGTGCTCGGGGGAATCTGGAGAAAAATACGAGAGAAATGAGGCCGCGCGAACGGCGCACAGTGGGCCGGCGACGGACAAAAGTAGTTCCCTCTCCCAAAGCGCGCCGCCGCGCCGTCTGGCTGAGCGGCTAAGCGGCGATTGCAAAGGGGCAGATCATTTTTGGTTTGCGTGCAATACGTGGGCCAATTTTTGGAACCGATATCGGTCAAATAAGTTCAATGATGATAAAAGCATACGCTGAGAAGGCCAAATAGAAATTCGAGAGGAACTGGCTGTGATTGTGGGCACCAACTCTAAGCCGCGACTCAGAGAGCGGCCGCGGTCTCGTATAGAAAAATAACAATGGCAAGTGAGCTACAACGGGCGACAAGTCGAGACAAAGTTTTTCTGATTCCTTAGGCTTGGTAGATTACTTTGGCACAGATTTCACCAGCACAGATCAAAAGACTCTCAGAGCGCGCCATGTGCCTAGAGCAGACGCGCTAAAAAAGCACTCCGTGGCGCCACACAGTGGGCCGGCAGCGGTCTAAAATGGCCGCGCGGCGGTGGCGCTGCAGTCGCCGTGATTCACGCGTGAAGGAAACTCGATTGTCAAGTGAAAATCGATTTTTCGAGACATTGCTCCCAGATTGGGCCCGTAAATCTCGGTAATGGATAGAGGGTTGCCCTACGGAGTTCGTCTATTGAATAATCTGAACCTTGACCGATGCGTTTGAGATTTTTCCGGCGTGAAGGTGCGCAGCTCTGTACTTTCTGAAGGGGGACTTGAGGGGACACGAAATTTCCACGGGGACCTCGCTGGGTGCTTGAACAATCATGAAAAGCACGAATCGATACACCGCAACGCCCCGCCCGTTCGCTTTGCACGTTTCTTGCATGAGTCTGAGATGCATTGCTTCCAAGCTGCGCGCCTTCACGCCGGAAAAATCTCAAACGCATCGGCCAAGGTTCAGATTAATCAATGGACGAACTCCATAGGGCAACCTTCTATCCATTACCGAGATTTACGGGCCCAATCGGGGAGCAATGTCTCGCAAAATCGATTTTCTTTTGACAATCGAATTCACTTCACGCGTGAATCACGGCGACTGCAGCGCCACCGCCGCGCGGCCATTTTATACCGCTGCCGGCCCACTGTGCGCCATATTCAAATGGGCGGCCGGGGAACTAGCAGTAGAGAGCCGTTTCCCCATCATGGAATTTTTCTTCCATCAGAGTTAGGGGCTTTCCCCATGCTAAATTCTAGAAATACGAAATACGAAAGCCTCGTATTTCGTAGGAAGGGCCTGTTTGCCGATAGGTCCCTGTGGGTTTTTGTAGACTAGGAACGAGCTATACGATGCAACCTATCTGGATCGAATCGGCGATTATCAATTCGTGTACCTCCCTTGTGAGTCATGCTGGAGTTGATGTGGAACAAAGCCTACCTTAAGGATGGTTTTGGTTCGCTTATTGGAATCCTGTGGTTGATATATTCAAAGAGGGAAGTGACATGGATATGTTGATCGCAGAAACCTGTTCATTATGGACAAGCTCCAATCGTAACTTTTACGGAAGACTCTCACGACAACAGGTCCCGGGCCTCCATTGAGAGAGGGTACTGTCAACAGAGCCCCATTTTGGCGCCTTCACGAGCAACGCTCGTTCGAGTTCTCTGCACTCATCATTGCCAGCAAAGGTACGCGTGACTGTACAGAGAGATGTTGCAATTGAGCACGCACCGATTCTGTTGGAACTTAGTGGAATGACTTTTATTCCTCAAATCCCTAGTCCTCAAAATAAACATCCAACGTCTCCCTAGTCTCCGCGAGAGTTGCCCTGACCGTCGCGTTTCTCAAAAGTTCGGGGAATTCGAAGCTCCCAACAATTGACTTCTCACTCCAAATAAGGAAATGATGGTTTCGGGGCACGTGATCACAACAGGCTCCTGGTGGTCCGGGGACGACGCGCTGGAACTGCATCACAATTGAGCCTGCGTCTCGGAGACGTTGCTCATATCGGCTGATCTCCCGCTGATCTTCCGGCTCGCCATCAACAGTCACGGACCAGACAAGTCCGATTTCGAGGAGTCGCGACTCCGTTTGTCCGTCATGACTAGAGTGCATATGTTCATGCAAAATGCATGAAATGCATAAAAATGCATAATTTTGGATATTCCGTTCGAATATGCATATAATGGGGTTCCGAGCATAAACTTGCATGAATCGGGCGTCAAATGTGGCTCAAAAATGAATCAAATGGGCTTCAGAGCATATATTTGCATAAATTCATCGAGAATTTCACTGGTTCAGTTCAAGAGACGGGGCGCAGCTCCGGACCATTGGGGGTCGCTCACTCCGTATTTGCTCCAATGACATCTGTCGAAGTCGATGGACCTTCTCCGGTTCGAAACATACCCTGAACGACCGTCGACAAGATTTCACTCTCGAAAATTTGAGAATTAATGTCGTCTAACTGTGTAACAGTCATACAATGCTTCGCACGTATCAACATAAACGTGCATAAAATCTATTTTTCGGTGCATATTTTGGCCAGTTTCCTTGCATATTTGCATGCATATTTCCTGGTTTTATTTTGCATGAAGGTACGCACTCTAGTCATGACAGCCTGGATGAGGGGACCTGGACTAGGGAAGAGACAGGCCACCGTGCGTGGCAATTGCTATCGACGACAACTATGACCCAACATAATCTGGCCTGTTCTCACACTACCTCGTTGATGTTTTCGTTCTATTTTCCGACCGCTGGAAGAGGCACCGAGTTTGTGGGACTACTGGTCGAGCAAGCTGCCTGCTCCGCTAACGTGATTCAAGCTCGCCGCGCCTCCCACGGGCTATCCACAACACTACGCTATTCCTGCTCTAACTTGAGTTCCGGCAGCTTCCGGCAGCTAGAACTAGGCCATCTGCTCGCTGAAAGATTGAGGATAGGAGACTGTTCTGCCTCAGACCTTCGCTCGCCATGCTCGCTTCGAATTTCTGTTTTTGTCCAAAGCCTCTCCGGGAACGGGGGATGACGCCTGGATGTTTGATCCAGCACACGTTCCTATATGGTGAGCCGTGCTTGTTACGAATGATCTGAGCGATACTCCAAGCTGCATCTTGCAACTTGGCTGAGTCGTGTTGAAAATCTCGGAGATTCGGGGGAGGAAAGGGGTGCACGTCATCCCGGCCACGGGGACAACCCGGCCACTACGACAACTCGGCCACTACGTCAAGTCGGCCATCGCGTAGGTAGAAAAAACGTAGGAACGTAGTTAAAAAAAACGTGGAAAAGACTCAACCTTCATACCTAAGAAGTAGGAGAAACCCAACCTCCGTGGGCGTGGCGAAAGAAAACGGAGCAAAAACCTACCCTCCACGGCGGTGGACGACTTGTCGCAGTGGCCGAGTTGTCGTAGTGGCCGGGTTGTCCCCGTGGCCGAGTTGACGCGTTCCGCTTTCTCCAACAGCTCGTCGAGTTCCCGTTTTACGGTTTCTCTGACTCCAATTGGGAGTCGCCGTACTTTTTGTTGAACCGGCCTGATCGTTCTCTTTAATTTTACTCTGTGGCAGAACCCTTTGACCTTCCCCGATTTCTCCGAGAAAACTTCCTTGAACTCTTTACGGACTTCTGTTTCGGAAACCAAGTTAACTTTGCACTCCCTCTCCGAGAAATCGATATTTACTTCCAACCCGGCCAGAGCATCTCTCCACAGAATCGCCCTTCCGTTGCCCGGAACCACCACCACCTCGCATTCGAACGCTCGACCTCTGAACTCAAGCTTACATATTAGCATTCCTAATACTTCTATTTCTTCGTCATTATACGTTCTTGATGAAACTGAACTCTTCTTCAATTTACCACTACAGGTCCTAACCTGGTTCTCGTTTACGATGGTCACAGCGGCCCCCGCGTCGACCGAGAATTCTACCGGTTCTCCATGTACCTTGGCCGCTGAACATAACTCTTGCCCCGAAACAATAGTAACAAACGTAACAGTATTGCTCCACGGTTCTATTTTCCTGCTCTTCCGCTGTGTTGATGTTGTTCATGCTCCGGTTCGATGACTGACAGAATTCTGCGAAATCTTCCAGACGATCGGGACGGAAACAACGTTTCGTCTTTGCTTGACATTGGTCTGGCTGTGGGTGTGCCTTCCTGTCGCAATTCCGGCAACGCTCGAACCGCTCCGAGCTCCGTCGTACTCTTCGATCTCGTACCATGTTCACCGCCGTACGTCCCAGTTGCCTCGCTTTTTGCAAACTCAGTTCGGCTCTCGATCCCGTCGCAGTGGCTTGTTGCAGTGGAGTTTCATCGGGCAGCAGCAGTAGCGCTTCCCGCACTCTCTCCGCCGATGCTCCCACGATCCGGTGGTCCAAATCTGCACTTCGGCACCAGCTGATGTAACTATCGAGCAATCAGAACACCGCCCATCTGCTATTGTTTGGAGGGAATTGCACTGATCAATGTCGCACCCCATCCTCAAATCTGAGCAACGCTCGCATTCTCTTGTCGAACGCTGGATTCCTTGATTGAAAAATTGACGGATCTCGCTTGCGTTCCTCTCCCCGGTCGAGTAGAGGGGGGGCACTCCTGCGATCATACGTTTCACATTGCATACGTTTCGACGATTCCCGAAGATCAGGATATCATCGTGAAAATATGAATGGAGTTCTATGCGAAGACATCATTTCGCTCCGCCTCTTCTTCAGCTATGAGATTACATGGTGGGGCCTGGAGGAATTCCCCGTGAGAAACACTGCCCTACTTCGTCTCGATTCAGGGTCTCTTTCTTGAGGTTGAATGATGTAGTTTCAGTGTGAGGGATGTATGTACAGTAGAATCCCTATAATTCGCATCCCCGCTAATTCGAGGACCCCCGCTAATTCGCTATTCGCACTGATTCTTTCAGAATTCCGGTTAATTCGCCCATAGGCCCCATGTTAAACACTCCGACAATTCGCCGAATCCCGATAATTCGCTATTCGCACACGGGATTTCAGCGTAATTCGGACGAATTCTTCGTGTGTCACGCGTCATTTCTCGTCGATAGCTCGGATGACCGCCGCTCAAAACTGATCGTGGTCTCAGGAGTCGGGCGGGCGTCTCGAAGTCTTGAAAAGAGAGCCGTCTGTTTCTCTGCAAGACTACTTCAGGGTGGATGCAGGCGCGTCGCCAGGGGGGGGCTGGATGGGCTATAGCCCCCTCCCAGGACCTTCCCCGCGCCTGATTTGAGGGTTTGAGATTCTGTCAGGCCGGAAGACTTTTCTTGTCACTACGCGTACAAATTGTCTTGCAACAGGAACAGGGACGCGGATTACAGAGTTTTTCGTCCGATCCACCTGCGGAGGGATCCGTTACCGAAAATTCTTGACGTTCGAGTCTTAATATAGGGAATATCGTTGCGAGAGTCGATATGAACATCAGCTAAATTATCCTAATATTCACCTTTATGTTTTATCTTGAGGATCAACTGATGATAAAAAGGTCTTAACGAAGATCGAGCAGTTGATGGTCCCGCGCTATCGCCACCAGGGTCTCGGAAAAGAAGTCAGCCCCCCGCCAGAGAAAAGACTGGCGACGCCACTGGGTGGATGAATCCCTTTCGATCGGCCAGTCGCAAGATCAAATCCCAGAGGAGGAGGAGCCTCCGGTTGAGATCTTGGTGGTTTCGAACCTTTTCCGTTCCGCGTTCCGCGCATCCCCGGGAGAGGTTGATGTCTCCTTGCGCATCTCTGCTTGGGAAGTGACCCACCTATTGTGAGAAGTTTTAACGGAGGATCCCGTTATATGGCTCACGCAAAACCGGATGTTGTTCACGGAAGTGTGCTTTGCGCGGGTTATTTGAAGTTTTGATCGCGGCAGCAGACGAGTGCGCGTGTGTGGGGCTATGCCGGACACGTTCACGCCTCCTGTGGGAGAGGATTTTGTGCTGTGGTGGAAAGTGGTTGGCTCATTCTAAGACTGATGGAGGAATGTTCCGGTGGGAATGTTCGGCCGGTTCTGTTATGGTCATTGTGGGGAATTCACTGGCACTGATTGTAAGTGTCGGGCTTCGGTGAATTTAGGATCACTGAGGTCGACTCTTTCGCTCTAATCAATTGATCGGTTAATGGAGGGTGCTGTCGACGGGTTCCGTAAGGCATTGCTGTCGTCTGGCGGTGGTATTGCTATCAGCTTGTTCATGCTGTGTGAGCATTAAGGAGGATGTAATAGGTTTCGTGGATTCGGGTAGTTCACCGGAGGCAGATATCGACGGGCGGTTTTGCTGGATGTACCAGGCGAAAAACATGTGGGGAAAAAATAGTTAGGAAGAGAGATGAAGAAGCATCAACCGTGCACGCGAAGCAAGAGTTAAGAACTCGGCTTCTGGAGGGCAGGGAAGTCAACTACGACGACCTCGACTCCCTTATCATGGAAAACTCCAATACAAGTTGTGAAATCAACATTACAGTCGTGAAAATCAACCAGAAGTATGCTAGGTGGTCGAGAGGGATAGCAGAGCTAGACAGCACCAATAGAGCATGGGAAAAAAGGCTCAGAGGAGCAAGAAAATACAACCCAGACCAAGCAGAGAGAATTCAGATGAAGTTCGGGAATGCGAGATCGAGGCTCTACGAGCAGTTAGAGAAAGAGATGAGAAAAAAGGATGAAAGGATGTACGACTATATCGTCAGGTGCCCGAGAAATTTGCGAGCAAAAATATTCTGGTCGTACATACGGAGTGAGGAAAAAAAATTAGGAGACGAATGATCCTTGTTGACTCAAGGAAAGAGAGGGTAGCTTCGGAAAAGTAGAAACCCACCTAGAGGAGGCTTTCAGGGCTTCTAGGCGCGGAAGAAGAAGCGGTCAATTCAAACGGCAATAGACCAATGGAAAGAAGACTGGAACAGTCGATAACTGAATTTGAGATAAATTCAGGAGATGTTCCAAAGGCATTAGAAAAGATGTCGGCGAACACAGCGGCTGGAATCCGTCTGCTAGCCGGACGGTTCGGTCGTGTCTTTGCGAGCTCCTCAGAAGTGCGTGAAAACGACCGAAAAAAAGCGGTGCGATACCCCGGTGGTACCCCGTAGTGAAAATCATCCACCCCCGTGCACCTCCACGGACCGGAAGTTGACCGAAAAACAACCGGACGGTGGAAATAACCGCAAAAGGTTAGTACTTCCAGAAAGTACAACGTGCGTGAACGATTTCGATACACCTTGGTGAGAGTAGTGCTGCCTGGGATTCCATACTGCTGGAAATCACAGCGAGGCTTCTCCCCGGAGATTTCTCGTCGAACAGTACACACTCTAAACAACGGAACGTTCCACCTGAGAGCTTCCGAACACTAAGGTGACAGAAGTCAAAAAAAATGGTTTTCACTCCGGACCAGCTTAAGGCTAATCCCGTATTTGACTGCTGCGAAAAATGCGAGGAGAAGCTGATGGACACGGGGTTGGGACCTAATGAATCTCCGATACTTCAATGCACAGACTGCTTGATGAATGAGCGCAGGGCTCTACGCATCGAGCGGGCTGCCGCTCTACAACACATAGAGTGGCAGGAGCATGAAATAAAAGAGAGAGATGGCGAGTTGGCATGCCTTGCCGCACAAGTCGCTGCGGTTCAGGCACAAAACGCGAAGCTCCAAGAGGAGCTGAAGCGCGCCATCAGTATAAATCCTGTACAGCATAGAACGCCGCCACCTAGAGAGGTCTACACGGGGCCGATCGTTATGGTGGTCAAAGATCGACACTGTGCCGATCTTACGCCGGCGGAGCTAAGGCCGTACAAGATGCTCGACCGCCACAGAGGTCTGAAATCGAGGGTGTTCCCGGTGACATCCATTGCGAAGCTTTGCGAGAAGGCAAAGACGGAGCTGGAGAAACCGGGTATCACCTGTGCGGTGACAGTAATCGTGTGGGGTGGGCAAGGTGTGTTCAGAGAAGCCTCCTACAACAGGAGCGAAGCCGTTTCGGACGCACAGCAAGCGTTAACGGAGCTGAGCAAACACCCCAAGGTCAGCAAATTGATCTACACAACGTTCTGTGTAGATCCGAAAAACTATGTTCACTCGGTGTTCGTAGACGATCTGCTGACCGCGCTGAAAGGAAAGGTCGAGACGATCGACCTCCGGTACATCTCTGAACGCTACCCATCACCTGATGGGGGCTGGAGCAAAACCGGAACCGTCGAGGCGTCGGTTAGGCTGAGTCGCCGAATAGGCGAAGGCCTCAACCTGACCCCGGCGGAGATCGACAAAACCCTGTCCGAAAGCGCTGCCAGGTTGGCGAGTGGGAAACCGGAACAGCAGGGGGATAGAGTCGAGGAGGAGGTTCCGTCAACCTCCGCAGATACTCGACAGGCTATGCCCCCACCGGTGAACCCGGGACCCTCCAAGGGGCGCCCGAGCCAACCATTCAAGCAGCACCCCGGGAAGCTGCAAAAGGTCGCCGGAGATCGCCAACAACCTCCATTCCGCCCACCGGGGGCGGGAAAGAAGAGGAATGTTGGCGACACCTCCATGGAGGCGACCAACAGCGACCTCAAAAGGTGAGGCCACAGGGGCCGAATCCTAAAGGGGAGAAAGACCGCCAACAAACCGATGCGGCGAGGAAGGAGCCAAAAGCTCAACCGCAAACTTCCACGCCGCAGAAGAAGGCGGTCAAAGGAGGAGAGAGCACAGAGCTCTCTCAAATCCTTAAACAACAACTTGGCCTGCCACCTGCCTAATGGTGGCACCCCCCCGAAGCCACCGTTGTGGTGGGAAAAATAAAACCGTTATTTTCCCTCTTAAGAATTGGTCTTTTCAATATGCAGGGGGGTAAAAATGTGGGGAAATGGGAGTGTCTACAGAGAGAACTTCTACAAAGCACAGATAAGAAAATTTCAAACCGGTATGATATTCTTCTACTATCTGAGACTCACTTAATGAACATTGAAGAACCGCCTCACATTGAGGGGTTCCTGTTCTACGGAAGCAATCGAATTGGACCTTCTGGTAAAAAATCATCTGGCGGAACGGGTATCCTTATGCGGTCCGACATGGGTGGTGTAAACTGGACAAAGAAAGGGGAAGATTTCATTGCGATAGGAGCTGAGTTTAATGGTCAACGCTGGACCATAATCTCGGTTTACCTCGCTATCACCGATCTGAAGACGAATAGAAACCAATTCAAGAGAATTGGCGAGATCATTCGGGAAACAGCATCGGAAAACTCCAAGTTACTGATAGGGGGCGACATGAATGCCCACCTACAGCAACTGGACGGCAGAATAGACGGCCGAGGCAAACTCCTTGTGGAGCTAGCCAATGAGCACGGTCTCAGCATCCTGAATCTGTCGGAGAAATGTAGAGGGAAAGTCACCAGAAGTCAGGGTGGCATCTCATCTACACTCGACTATGTAGTATGCAATACATCCGCATTCAGGGATGTTATCGACATGCACATAGATGAAAATAAAGAAATCCTACATTGGAGTGACCACAACCTCATAACCGTACAAGTTGGTAAGGGAAAGAGGAAGGGCCAACCCAAGAAGGTGCGATCAGAAGTGGTACGGTGGAAGAAAGCAGCGGATACGGTATCAGAACAACTAACAACACGTATTCGAGCGTCGGGATCGACCGTGTATGGGGATCTGATAGACACCGTGAAAACTGCAATCACCAACGCCACCAAGGTCGTGAATCTGAACACGAAACAAAATTTGTTCTCCGCCGAACTATCCCGCCTGACGGGAAACAGACGAGAGCAGAATCGTGTTTGGAGAAGGGCACGGCGCACTGGGGAGGACGTTGTCGAAGCGAGGCAGAGGTACAGAGCAGCTCAAGAGGCTGTTCGTACTGAAGTCAATCGACTGCTTACCATTCGAGATCGGAAGATGTACGATCAAGTAATGAAAGCACCCCGACAAGCCAAAGCGAGAGCTTTCTGGAGCTATGTCAGAAAGAACGAGAGAAGGACACCGGAGGGGGGACGAGTAGTGGATGAGTGCGGAACGATTATCCAAAGTCAGGATATGAAAAACCACCTCACGAAAGTCGCTAACACCCTACTGGAAGCGGCAGGAGATAGCAACGGAGCTATCAAGTGCACATTTCTCTCGAGACCGCCGGTAGGAATCCTCGTCACTGGATCCGAGATAAAAGCCACCCTGGCGAAAATGTCTCAAAGATCAGCAACGGGGCCCGACAAAATACCAGCGAGAATCCTCAAAGAGTTGGAAGACGCCGGATACGAATACATATCTAGCGAATTCAACCGCATTCTAGATGGGACCCACAGAGTTCCGAAGGAGTGGAGGAAGGGTAGAGTCTCCCTCATTGAAAAACCGAATTCAAAGAAGGGGGACCTAGCCACATACCGACCCATAACAGTATCGGACGTCCTGTATAGAGTATTCACCAAAATATTGGGAAAACATATACAACAATGGGCGGAAGAGACTAAACAGCTGTCAGAGATGCAGAATGGGTTTAGAAGACATCGGCGAGGTGAGGATAACGTTTTTATCCTAACATCGGCGATAGAGAGCGCTAGAGAGCAAAAGACTGGTCTCATCAGCGTATTTCTCGACGCCACCAAAGCATACGACCGAATAGATCGGGATAAGCTATGGCAAACCCTTGAAGAGAGAGGAATGGGCTCAGGACCTGTCGAGCTCATCAGACACATGTATGAAGAAACATATATCTTCATAAAACATGGGGAACATACCTCAGAGGAAGTATCCGTGCCGGTCGGTCTTCGTCAAGGATGTCCAATGTCACCAATTCTCTTTAGCCTTTACATAGCGGATCTAGAGCGAAGACTCCTATCGACAGGGGTTGGATTCAGATTCGCGAAGAAAGGGAATTTCTGGGATGTGAAGGAGAAGAAATTCTTCACGATTCCGGGATTGCTATTTGCCGATGACCTGGTCCTCATGGCAGATAGCTGGAAGGATATGAAGACTCTTCTGGAGGTGACCTCCAAATTTGGGGACGAAAGGTCTATCAAATTCAACCCCCAGAAGAGCGGAGTGATGGTTTTCTCTCAACCCACTCCAGATCATAATCCAGATCGAGATCTAAAGATACAAGGGATGCAAATACCATTGGTTGAATCCTACAAGTATCTAGGTATCGAATTCTCAGCCGAAAGTGACTACCTAGCCAGACACTGGGACAAGCTCACTGAGAAGGCTAACATGGCGATCCAGAGACTCAATGCGAGAACACTTTGGAGCTTCAACCGGTTTGAAGTGTCCAAAACCCTCTGGAAAGCCACGGCAGTACCGCAACTCACTTACTGCAACGGAGTGATCACCATGCCTAGAAGACTGAGAAACCATCTCGAGGTCAGGCAAAGGGATGCGGGAAGGTGGGCCCTGGGCATACCATACTCCACCGTAGCAAAGGAGTTCATCGAAGGGGAACTAGGATGGAGCTCCTTCGATGCCCGGGAAACAACTAGCAAAATGACGTATTTCGAGAGAGTGAGGCTGATGGAGCCAGACAGATGGCCCAAACTAGTGCTCACGGCCACTGAGATAACAAACATAAAGGTGACGGCGACCGAGAGACTCAAAGATTTGATGACTCGGTACGATCTCCAAAATCTCAAAGTGACCAGAAATACATCAAACACACCGATGTGGAATATATTCCGCAAAGAACTCAAAACGAGAATGCGGGAGAAGGAGGATTTCATATGGAAACGAAATATGGAATCCAAATCCACAATGAGTGTTTATCGGCAGTTCAAAGAGACAAGAGGTCTTGAGACGAACCTGTACGATAACTCACGGGGCAGCGGTCTATTGGCACTAGCCAGAGCAGGAATGCTCAATACCAAAAGCCGACGAAACTCCCGTGATCCTTCCATCGACATAAAATGCGCTCGATGTGGAGCCCCGGAAACGGACAAACATGTCATTCTGGAATGCGAGGAAGGAAGTTACTCCCAACTGGAGTTCCCGTACCGACTAGGACTTCACCCGAACTCAACACCGAAGGACCTCAGAAGGACGAAGGAAATCCTAAGAAGATGGGACAACAAAGAAAGCTGATCTGTGAATACAAAACAATTCACCCCTGAATTGAAAGGGATCATATGTGTATATGAAAGATCAAATAAAATCAAATCAAAGAAATGACGGGATGAACGGCAGTCTGGTAAAATACCAGGGGCAATTCACTCACATACCGGCCGATCACAATAACAGCGGTTCTTTACAGAGTATTCGCGAGAATAATCAATAGCAAAATACAAGAGTGGATTGAGCAGATCGAAATCCTGGGGGAGATGCAGAACGGCGACAGCGGAAACCGTAGAACGGATTACTGCATCTACATGCTAACAACGATAATTGAAATGACCAGAGCAGAAAAAAGAGGGCTGGAAGCGACCTTCCTAGACTGCTCCAAAGCCTACAATAAGGTTGATAGGAACCACCTGTGGTGCATACTCGGAGCAGGGGGTATGCCTGAAGGATGGATAGAATTATAATACTTAAGTGACTCTACGACGGAAACGTAGTCACGGTCAGCGTGGATGGAAAAACATCCTGGAGAATGAATTTCCCGAATGTCCTGAGGCAGGGATGCGCATTCTCCCCGACTCTATTCATACTCTACAACACAGAGCTGGAGAGGAGATTGAGAGAATCAAAGGAAGGTATCAAAATACGGGTATCCAAGAACATATTTGAGACCACTAGGCTTTGCAACGGTTATTTAACCGCGTTTAAAAACCGCAATAACCGCGAGAAATTCGCGGTTATTAACCGCAATAACCGCGACCAAATTGCGGTTTTGACCGCATTTAACCGTGAGACATCGAGACGATTTCGCAGTGCACTTCTGAGATCCGTAGAACAGAGGTTCTCAAACTTTCCCGGTGGCGGCACCACTCGGCACCCCGAGCTCTTCAAAAAGTATGGTCAGACCGACCCGGAATTTTCTCCCATACACTTCAAAAAGTCTGGTCAGATCGCCCGTGACTCTGTCGTGTCACTCCGGGTCAATCCGGAATCAGCGGCAGCCCCGCCCCATGGTCAAGGAGCCTATCTCGCGGCACCGATGCTGCTGCGGCAGGCCGCGGCAGTTCGGTTCCGTTGGCACACAGTTTGAGAACCCCAGCCGTGGAAGATCTCAGTTCCGAAAATTCCTGGAACAACTGAGGCGCCTGGAAATCGTATGGGTGTGTCTCCCTTCAGGGGAGAGCTTCCTCACCTCCAGTTTTCAGTGGAGTCTCGGTCGCGGTCCCAAAGGGTTGTGGGCTCGCTTCAGTTGTTTGGGCGTGAGAACGAGGGTCCAATCACAGGTTCTGCTCAAAATTGCGTCTTGCAGCATGATACCGCGGCGCTGAGTGCCGCAAGCCAAAGCCCGAGGATCACCGGAATATGGAAGCCTTCCCCCGCGCCTGGATGGGGTATTGCGGGAGTTGTTTCGTCTGCCGTTACCCGATCGCACTGACCATCATGGGCAAATAATATTACTCTACCGAACAAACGGTCAAGCATAAAATGGAGGCCGTTCGAACAGTTTTACGACACTGAATGGACTTACAACGCAAGACCACTACGCGTGATCCGTTGAATGAGATCTCTGACCAACGTGTGCAAAACATCGACAGCATCACAAGAGAACGTTGAATGAATCGTTCAAAGCTTCCCTGAATACATTTAAAATTGACACAGAAAATCTGGATTTTAGATTATTTCATGTCGAAATGAAGCTCGTTGCTACATTCGGAAATTATCGTAGTTCTTGCTGTTGCGAGTCATGGTTTCTCACGTTTTTTTTCAATAGATCGTTATCGTCAATTTTTTCAACTAGAGATTTGAGTTCGATGTTCCATGTTGTATTTTTCAGAATTGAATTGCCATGTTCCCCTGGAGGAGGTGGACTGGCTTTTTCGCAGGGGGTTGCCTGATAAAATATTTTGAGGATTGTTTGCTTGTACCTATGGTTGGGTCTTATAGCTGTGATGATATACACGACTGACAAGTAAACATATGTTTTGGTAAAAAACAATTGCCGATCCCGCTATGATGGATGGAAAGGCCTTGGTCCAAGAAGTAATACCCGACATAGCTAGCCGGCTATCAGGCCCTTCTTGATAGTTAAAGCGGTCGAAAACTTCAGGAGAGACCCATATGAGCAATTTTCAAATGCATGCCATTTCGCTCTCGACGGGGCTAGCGAGCTGATTCTTCCACCATTTTCAAGAGAATTTGGTCCTCTTTCAGATGGTTTTTTGTAGAACCTTCTACGATGGATACTCGCTTTTCTAGAGCACTTTGAAGGTATCGAATAAAACGTGAAAATTCCAATAGAAAACACACCGCACAGTGGCGTTTTCCAACGACGGCTAGTGCACGTTTTCCATTAGGGTTTCCACGTTTTTTTTGGTATTTTCAAAGTGTTCCAGAGCAGCGAGTATTCGTCGTAGAAGGTTCATCAAAAAACCATCTGAAAGAAGACAAAATTCTCTTGAAAATGGTGGAAGAATCAGCTCGCTAGCCCCCTCGAGAGCGGAATGGCATGCATTTGAAAATTGCTCATTTCAGGTCCCTCCTAGAGTTTTTGACCGTTTGAACTATCAAGAAGGGCCTGATAGCCGGCTAGCTATGTCGTGTATTACTTCTTGGACCAAGGCCTTTCCATCCATCATAGCGGGATCGGCGATTGTTTTTTACCAAAACATATGTTTACTTGTGAGACGATGACTTATTCGATCGGGTTATTAGCTAAAGAGAATCATGCAATCTCATCACAATCCCCTTCAGGAACGGAATCCTCCGTTCTCGGTTTCACGCTTGCGTGAAAACACTTGCAATTTTTTTTGGTTGAAGTGATGATACGATTTTGGAAATGAGTAACGACCGCGCATTCATTTCGATTTCTGACAGCGACGGATTATCGTCAGTGATGCCATCGAGATCACTGACGTCTTGACAAGTTCCAAACGGTGTAACAGCGACAACTTTGTTAGCATGACGTCGAACGTCAGGTGCAACCAAATAGAATCTCCGCATTGTGCGATATTGCTTTTCGCACCAAAAATCGCCGCGCACCCCCGGGAACAGTCTCGCGCACCCCAGGTTGGGAACCACTGGTCTAGAGCATGGCTGAACGAGTTATTTGGGCCGCCGGTTTAGACATCCCGATAATTCGCTATTCGCAGAACTTTCCAGGTTGTGACTCCCAAAAAGTGCGAAATAAAGGGATTCTACTGTATTTGATGTCGCACGGCTAGATCATCCACGCTCGACTCAAAATCAGTTGGCCGGATGATCGCGAATTTCCGCGCTCAGTAATGGCTATTTTGTTTCGTTGCTTGGTTTGAATATTCGAAACCGCGCTTGAGCCCCTCTCCCCCAGACACGAGGAAGGGGAAGCGATCATGAACTTCATCCAGATTGCCCAAAGCAACGGATAGGCATCTGGTCATAGTCAGGCTTTCCAGCGGACATTATCCGCGGATAACCGCAGAACTTTCGCAACTTTTGGCGGTAATCGCGGTCGTCTGCGGTCAACCGCAGACGAAAGCGGTTGACCCTCTGGACTCTATCCCGGACTCTATTCCGGACCCTCTGAGAGAACAAATAAATGAAAGAAAAAAAAGAGGTGCCGGCAATGCTCGCCAAAACTGATTCGAATTCGGACGCAGACTCATGGTGTTCTGCTGGTGGAGCAGAATTAGACCTCATTTTCCGTTATAACGGTAACGGAAAATAATTTCCGTGAAAAAATAACGGAAATTATTTTCCGTTCAAAGAATAACGGAAATAATAATAATAATAATAACAACACTTTATTTGTACATAAAGGATTGGACGTTAGCCTGTCCAGGCATGCATACAAGGTCGCGTCATTTTTGACAGAGAGGCGTATATTCTCTCAGCTTTCTACATATCCTGAAATGATACAAATCGTTTATGCATTTCTTAAGAGCGAGATGTCTTGGTTGTATCAGACATCCAGACCTGGTGTTGGTCTCAACAACATTGAATTTCTCGGTTAGCTGCAACGGGTTCTTCCTCAGAACGGCGAACCATCTCAGGTCAGCCTTGTCTAGCTCATAGAAAACATCCAAGGCTCGCACTGCTTCCCTGTCCACCCCACATCGGCTCGCTATCTTCCTTCTGAACGCGTTACAAAGTTTTTCTAGTCGAAGTCTGTCCGTTTTCAATCCGGGATACCAGACACAGGATGCGAATAGGAAGATGGGGAGAACATACATCTCGTACAGTCTTTCATACACTACGGGATCTCTCAACACAAATGATCTAAGAAGGTAATTGGATCTCTGGGAAGCTTTTCTCATGATCTCGGTAACCTGCTGTGAATATTTCAAGCTAGTAGTCGTAATAACACCCAAATCTCTGACTGAACTGTCGGACTTCAGTGTGAAACCATTCAATTCATAGGCCTGTCGCGGGTTATTTCTACCGAAATGCAGGATTACACACTTTTCGTATGACAGTTCGAGGTCCAATTTTCTACACCACTCTCCGAAGACTTTCAGCGTCTCCCGCATGACGTTTCTTTGCCCTTCGTTGGCCACTCTCCCGTACAGCTTAATGTCATCCGCGTACGTTCTAAGGCGAATCTCCGGGGGGGATAATTTCCTTGATCGAATCTATGTATAGGATAAACATTAACGGTCCCATACAAGTCCCTTGGGGACAACCAGTGGTAATATTACATTCCGTAGAGAGGGCCTCGTTAACTTTGACTCTGAATCGTCTGTCCCTCAGAAACGACTCAATCCAATCTATCAGTTTTTGACCTACGCCGTAATCAGGCAGCGCTGCGATAAGTTTGTGATGTGTGACCCTTTCAAATGCATTTCGAAAATCAAAGAAAATCGCATCAAAACATTCTTGATCATTGAGCCACACAGCCCAGTCATACTGCGTGTCGAGTAGCTGTTGTTGCACGGAGAAGCCCTTACGGTATGCGTACTGGCTGTCGTGCAGGAGGCCCTGGCTGTTGGCATTTTCGTATATCGCTGAGCAGATGATACTTTCGATCAGCTTGCAGGCAATCACGGTGAGTGACACCGGCCGTTTGTTCTTGGCGTCTGACTTCTTCCCTTTCTTATGAACCGGGCAGACGATAGCGCATCTAAAGAGCTGAGGAACCGATCTTTCCTCCAGTGATCTCGCAAATATATGTGAGAGCGGCACACAAACAGAGAGGCCGAGGCGTTTGTAGACGATGGCTGGTATGTTGTCCGGGGTACCACTGGTCTTCATCCCCATTTTGTTCAGGTGCTTCAGTATGTTCCACGGAGACACGTCCACATCATTCACTAGTTGGATCTGCCTTAATCGTTGTGTCGTCCGAGACGTGGATGCTGTCGCTTCAGCTCGCCGCTGTTCGATGTCCTCTCTCGCTGGGAAGGTTTGAGCGAAATGGTCCCTTAACAGCTCCGCCTTCTCCTCGTCGTCCGTCGCGAGCGTTCCGTCGGGTCTGGCGATCGTTGCGAGCGAATCTCGTGTTACCAGGCGCTTCCTCACGTAGTTGGGAATTGCCTTCGGGTCATTTTTGCCAACAACGGCGTGTTCGTCGAGGATTCGTTGTCTCCGGACGGACTTGGCGAGTCTGCCTTGCAGCATTGCTAGTTTTCGTGGGTCACTTTCATTCTCGATTTTTTTGTTCAATCGGATCAGGTAGTCGTCTACTCTGCTGCCCCGGTGTCGTCTGATCGGTGTGTTCGCTTCGATCAGGGCATGCATGAGTTCCACAAACCTGACGTACATACCATCCACATCCGAACAATCACGGAAAAACATTGACCAGTTCGTAAGGTCCAGTGTACATGCGATATTCTCATAGTCACTCTTTGAGTAGTCATATCTAACAGTGTTCGGCATCCCCTTCGTAGGGCACGGTGCCATTTCAAAGTATATCATTTTGTGATCTGTGCTTATAGGCGGGTTCACAACTGACGTTCTTTGCACCCACTCCTGGTCGGTCAGCACGATATCCAGGATGGCGTTTTGTCGTGTGGGGGTTTCAATAAGCTGGGTCAGTCCTCTCTCGGCGCAGAAATCCAGAAAGATCGCTTCCTTCGAATCATTGGAGAAGTTTCCAGCGGAGCATGTCGACCATAGGATGGCCGGCTGGTTCAGGTCACCCGCTATGACAACCGGGATGTTGTTTTCGGTGAGGTGCGTCAGATCGTCCACAAGTCTCCTCATCCTCGTCGTCAGGTCTTCTGAGGATCCGGTGGGTGAGAAATAGACGGCGATAAAGCGAGTCGTCATGTTGCTGCCAGTGCTTATATCGACGGAGATCACCTCCGATTCGCATTCGAAAACCACCTCGGAGCTCGCAATCGTTTTTCGCACCATGATGAGAACGCCTCCACCACACGTCTTGCGGTCTCTCCGGAAGATTTCAAACTCTCCTCCCTTGGAGAGTTCCGCCGAGCAGATCTTCTCTGAGAGCCAGGTTTCCGTGAACATGGCTACGTCGATTTCTCCGATATTCATATATTCGTGTATGGTGTCTACTGCATTTGGTTTCGCCAGGGATCTCGAGTTCAGCAGTATGCATCTTAGCGGTTTTTGTTCCTGGTTCGTAGGTCTGTGGAGCAGAAGGTTGTCGGTCAAAAGGTCGTTTTCTTTAGATTCGGGTAGGTCGGGGGCCGTCGAGCTACCCGATTTTCGGAAAGCACGAGACAACCTTGTCTGGGCGTGGTTCGCCATTGAACTCCTTCACGAGCGTCCCGGCGTCCCAAAGTGTTTCATCGAAGAGCTTGTCAGCAATCATTTCGTTGCAGTCTATCACGAAAGTTCGATAGTGAGCAAATTTCTGCCTTAGTGCTGTGATCGAAATGACTCTGAGCTGTTTTGTTTCCAGATATTTGAAAAGTCCCCTGGGATCGATTTCGGTGTCCCGTAAGACGATCAGTACCTTTCGGTTGAACAAGCGAACGTTCGACCTCGGTAGTCGTGGACTTTTTGCCTGTCCGGGATTTCCTTCAACACACAGAGTTCTTTGCGGAGCACGAGGTTGTCCTCGTCTGTCCAACGTTTTGTCGATTGTCCTGCGGGCATTCATCTTCTTCGGTGTAATTTTCGGTGTGGACTCACTCTTGACACCTCGAGAGAAACGTACTCCCGTGGAGAGAGGTGTCTCCACGTTCCATTGTTTTGGACCGCTCGGTTTCCGTTCTCCCTGTTGTTTAGTCGGGGTGCGCCCTCTGGTGCCAGCCAGCGGACCGAGATCCGTCTTTGTCAATTTGAGGATAATATTCCTCAATTCGGCATTTTCTTCTCGGAGTGTAGCCACCAGGGGTTCTAGCTTTCTAAGCTCATATGTTTCTTTCTTCAGAAGCAGGATTTCAGAGAGGATCCTGGCTATCATGTTTTCCTGCGATGCAGGCTGTTCGATTTGTGCATCGGTATGAACCATGGTTGTCTCGGCCTCAAGCTGTAGCAAACAGGCTTTGCACTGAAAATCCTTCGTCAGCTTCTTGTCCATGAGATCATTTGCTGTCAGTTCGGTGCACTTGCTGGCGTGAACCCATCGCTCGCAGGTGACGCACAGTACAAGGTTGCGCTGGTCATCTTTGGAAATGTTGGAGTGGCAGACCGGGCAGGATTCAGCTCTTGCCTGCTTTCCCGATCTAGAACCGTCTTCCTCCTCAAACTTGCGTTTCGTCAAACGTGACATCACGAGTCAGATTGCGTCGATTCACAAGGAAAATTTCCACTTTTTGAGGAGCACCACTCAAAACGCAGCTGCCTGTTCGATGGCTAGCAGACGACAACACGAACGAAAATTATTTTCCGGCAAAGGAATCACGGAAATTATTTCCCGACGAAGAAATAGCGGAAATTATTTCCCGACAAAGAAATGACGGAAATTATTTTCCGACAAAGAAATGACGGAAATTATTTTCCGACAAAGAAATGACGGAAATTATTTTCTGACAAAGAAATAACGGAAATTATTTTCCGTTAAAAGAATAACGGAAATAACGGAAATTATTTTCCGACAAAGAAATAACGGAAATTATTTTCCGTTAAAAGAATAACGGAAATTATTTTCCGTTAAAAGAATAACGGAAAATAATTTTCCGTTAAAAGAATAACGGAAATAACGAAAATTATTTTCCGACAAAGAAATAACGGAAATTATTTTCCGATAAAGAAATAACGAAAATTATTTTCCGGCAAAGGAATCACGGAAATTATTTCCCGACGAAGAAATAGCGGAAATTATTTCCCGACAAAGAAATGACGGAAATTATTTTCCGACAAAGAAATGACGGAAATTATTTTCCGACAAAGAAATGACGGAAATTATTTTCTGACAAAGAAATAACGGAAATTATCTCCCGACAGAGACATAACGGAAATTAATTTCCGACAAAGAAATAACGGAAATTCTTTTCCGACAAAGAAATACCGGAAATTATTTTCCGACAAAGGAACAAGGGAAATCATTTTCCGACAAAGAACCAACGGAAATTATTTCCCGACAAAGGAACAACTGAAATTATTTTCCGACAAAGAAACAACGGAAACTATTTTTCGATGAAGGAATCACGGGAATTATTTTCCGACAAAGAAATAACGGAAATTCCCCCTGCGGGTTATAATCTGGAAATATTCCCACTTACATTAGTGGCTCTGAGCATCAGCAGACCTCATTTTCCGTCGAGGAGAGAGTTTCGATACCAATGTATCGCGACTTGAACGGGCAAGTCAAATTTCACTCTGACGAGAAGCAATGTGATATCTATGTTTTCGAACTGAGCATCGACGAATCCTGAGCCTGAAATAGGAGCCTACATCCGAGAGACATGGAAGGATCTCGACATTCGGAGAGAATTTGGATTCAGTCGGGTGAGTTTGGTCGAAGTGAAAAGTTCCTCACACCTCCTAATCACGATGCAAAAATCGAAATACGGTGAGTATCGCCTTCAATACCTCAGGCCAATATTTCCTCCGCCTCATAAGCTCCCTGGTGACGAAACAGACATTCGCAAAATCTTGAAACGATGGTTCAGATTCGATTGTTCCTCTGGTGGGAGTCCGTCCGTTGCGTGGAACATCGGGACACGCTCCACAGGAGAAGAAGCGTACTCTGATTGTGAGTGTCAACGAAATCTCAAGAAGCCCGCTCCCCAAACGAAGACCTGTTGCGTGCAGTACCCAGGATGTTCTGAACAGGAACCCATGGAAGACAGCATTTTTTTCACGGAGCCAGCAGAGTTTCTGTGCATTCAAGCACTCAATTGTCACGAACTCAGAAGCTTGTCAAGAACTTAGATTTCCTATCATACATTCAGGCTCAACGATTCCCGAGGAGGAATCTCTGCCCCACAGCCCTGGAAGTTCGGAGCGCGTCCCGGCCTACGAGAGCCTAGTTACGAGACCGAAATCCGCAAAATCTTCAAACGATGGCCTAGGCTCGAGTGCTTCTCCAGTGGCAGTCCGACCGCCGCGCGGAATATCGAGACGGGCTGATCAGAAGAAGCGTTCTCTGATTGTGAGCGTAAGCGAAATCTCGAAGAGTCCGCTCCCCAAACGGAGACTCGTTGCGTGCAGCACCCAGGATGTTCTGAACAGGACCCCATGTAAGACGGCAAACTCATGAGCCGTTACGTTCAGTCTCAGATAGACATGAATTTTCAAACTCGTTAATTCAGAAATAATCCTGAGCTTCGTTGTCGTATGTGAGATATTGCTTTCTCATTTTTGAGTTTGATGCATACATGATGCGAAATATCGATGATTTCATCGTCTGTCTCTCAACACGCACTTGCGCCCCATTAGATCCCCTGCTCGAGTTTTCCCAACCCGTTGGTTTCGAAACATATACTTGTCTTCAATGTCGCAAGGACATTCGAGCGATGAAAGGAAGCATGACGAGTCTCCGTTCGCACGTCAACATGCACAAAAATAAGGTGTGGACCACTGTTTGGACTGAACTCCTCGGGAATGAAAAGTCGGGTTTGGAATCTGGGATTCCCTCGGATCGGCCCATCGTGGTTTCGTCTCGCTTCGATGCGCTATCTTCCAAGCGCAGTGAAACACTTATGCCATGGACTGGCGTCCCACCGCGACGGTGCAGACGGCGCATGCGCGGTGGGACCTGCAAGCGGAGACGTGCGCGACGAAGCCTCCGAGGACTCTTTTATTTCATTCTGTCGCGTCTTGGCGCGCTTCAAACGCACCATCCAATGAATGCATTTCCAGCCACCAAAAGGGATAATAAAGTTGTCTGCTTCCAGCAGTCAGTTCTAATCCGCTAGGATTCACGTTTGTTCAATTCAACAGAAATCCTACATTGGTCACCCGGACGTGATATGAACACGCAACGGATTGTGCGTTTGGAGCGCGCCAAGACGCGACAATTCAATATACAGTAGAATCCCGTTATAACGGACTCCAAGGGACCGGCAGAAACGGTCCGTTATATCCGAGGTCCGTTATAACCGAATTGAACCTGAAGACCCCCCGCGGCGGTTTCATTTCACGTCGTATGATTCGACGGGAGATTTCCGGGTGGTGGTCTCAATAGAAAAGGTCAGAGAACAATTCCTGTGACGTCATATTTTCCATCATGAATTCGAATCGAAACTCGCCGTCGTGAGACGTTGTGCATGCGATGTTTCGATCGGAAGTCCCTTCTCGAATCATGTTCAACTCAACATTTTTCGTCCGTTATATCCGAGTCTACGAGATTTTGGTCCCTTATATCCGAAATGCTCAGCATGGGAGGTCCCATAGGCTCAGCCGGGACCGAGCGATCAGTCCGTTATAACCGGATGTCCCTTATATCCGAGTCCCTTATATCGAGATTCTACTGTATCTCTCTTTTGGTATTCTCTCATCATTCATATATTATCACTCGAGCTGGGGTCGTGCCCAATCAGCAGTCTGCGAGTGCGCCACACTCCCCGCGAAATTCTCATGTACACTGGACATTCATATTTTTCCATTTCACTCTTATACTATTGGATCGAACATGAGAATTTCCGTTATAGCTAGGCTCGAGGTGCATTCGAGACGATTCGCGTATTCAATTTCTTTGTTTCGGGTCTGGAACCCGACACGGGATGTGCTCGACGTTTCTGACTCAACCGACCAGCGAATTTCGCGCACATTTCCCGACTTCCTCCTTTCCCAAATCGAAACCGAGATCGAAGCCTGCTTCTATAAAGAGGTCATTTGGAGTGTGCTTTCCTTGGAAGAAACGTGCCACAGTACGAGTGTTCCCCGCTAGAGCAGTTCGTGAAGTCGCTGGAGGCGACACCGATCCTCTTCGGAACCCAGTATTCGACCCTGCGGTTCGCCTCGCGTCGGGTCTGGGACAACCTGGAATTTACGGATCGGCAGCCGTATGTCGTCGCCGCGAGGGAAGCCCGGAGGCGGGAGACCGTGAACCGTCCGCCGCTGATCGTGGACCAACGCCTAGTGGTCCTGGTTCGCCAGGCCGTTGCTGCTCGCCGCGCGGAAGGAGCTGCTCGTCGTGAAAACCCCCCGCCGATGCCGCCCGTAATTCCCGAACCGGTGCCACTCCAGGCGGCACCAGCAGCGATGCTGGAGGAGCCCGAGGCCGGGCCCTCTACGAGCCGAAACCGTGAGACTGCCGACGCCTGCGTTCAGACCGACGCCTATGAAATGGGGCTCGGTAGAAGCCGTTATCTATCGCCCTCCGTATGAGTGAATTGTGGATCCTTATTATATATTTTTTCTGCTTAAATAAATCGTTTGTATTGTTTGAGTACTTCCGCGTTTTCATTCCTTTTTTAGGTATTGTTCAGACTTCGAAGGGAAGTAGCAGTTGTATTGGCCGTTTGTAGACTTGACCCGTAGCTAGTTTGATCATACAGGAGATTTCTGAGATCCGTCCTCTCCCCGCCGGAAAGACTGAGGACTCGGCAGAGAGGCCACCGAGCTCTGGAGGGATCGGGATCTTTCAGCAAGCAGAGGTCGCCGACTTTGAGCGGTCTTCGCTCCGACTGTGGGCGGACGTGAGCCGAACGCCAGTAGCCCAGATACTCTTCTCGAAAACGCTTCTGGAAAGCCCGCAAGACTGACTGCTGAAGTTTCCAACACCCCGAAAACACGATCGAATCCGTTGCTTCTCTACTACTTGGTTTCAGTCTAGTCTCCGGCAGACCAGGCTTTGCTCTGTGTCCGTAAAGCAAGTCTGCTGGACAGAGCGCGCTGATTTCGTTAGTATCGAGCTGCACTGATGTGAGCAGACGTTGGTTCACTATCGACTCTATCTCTGCCAGTACGGTCTCGAGTTCTCTGGAACGTAGAGCGCCTCTATCTAAAATTGTCCTTAGAGGCCTTTTGACACACTGCACCATGCGTTCCCACCAACCACCTTGCCATGGGGCTCGTGCTACGATAAATTCCCTATGAATTCCGCTGTAATAACGAGCTGTGAGTGTAAGGCTCGCGTGGCTGCACAGACAAACAGCAAGATGTATCCTTTGCTCAGTTCTCCCTGAAGAAGGCAGTATGGAATAAGACCCGCGTAATCCACTCCACAGACAGCGAACGGCGCGTCGTCTAGACACGTGAAGCCGGTGCCGTGAAGCAGCAACAGGCGCAGGGCGGAGCTTAAATATCATGGAGGCTCACAAAATACATGCGACCTATGGTTTTGCTGCCGCCGCGTTTGCGCTCGTACCATCCTATCTTGAACGTATACTTCTCGGGCATCTCATGGTATCGAAGCAATCCAGAGTGGAGAATATCAGCGGGGAGTGTTCCGTGTTCATGTCCCAAGTCGCGCCACCTCCTGTTTCTAGCGAAGAAGGATGTCTGGGTGAAGAGGCGCCCTGTTGCTGCTTGCAAAGCCGTTTCCTCGGCTACGGCTTGGAAACAGACGGTTCCAAAACCCGGCGGATGAACTCGTAGCCTCAGAACGGCATCACTGCGATCGCTCATTGCAAAACCGAAGATACGATGCGCCGCTTCCGGGGCGCACACGTAACGCGTATCCCAATAGGATAAATTTCGTCAACCCGCTCTTTGCCATAAGATTCTGCGCCATGCAGTCAAAGTCTTGCGCGATCCACTCCTTTGTAGACTTATTTCTAAAGGTATTCAACCGCATGTATCAGGGCGCAAACTTCGACGTTTGTATGTACATCGAACATCAAGGTGAAAAACAGGTAGTAGGGAAGGTTATGCGTCAGATGAACAACTCAAAGATGGCGGCCGTGGGAGCGAATACCGGTTCTTGACGATATTTTCGAATTGAAAGCGATGCGATCAATTGGCAGTCTTAAATAACCCCCTACGGGTCTATGACAGATGAACAACTCATAAGATAGCGGCGGAGGCACAGAAGGAAGTTCAAGCCGCAAACGTGACTCTCAAACCCGACCCACTGTGTTCAAACCCAACCCACTCAAGACTGCCAATTGATCGCATCGCTTTCAATTCGAAAATGTCGTCAAGAACCGGTATTCGCTCCCACGGCCGCCATCTTTGAGTTGTTCATCTGACGCATAACCCCTGACGCCATCTGACGCCACGTACGCGCTTAATTGGACTTTCCGAAATGGGCAGATTCAACTGCTCAGCAGCCTCCAGAGAGATGACACTGATCTCCACCTCGGTATCCACTTTCGCCGTCCAAGGTTGCTGATTAATCGCGAGTTCCATCACCGAAGCCGTAGTTTCTACAACTGGAACGTTGTCTCCTCGGCTCTCAGACTCCTGCTTAATCGAAAGAACGGCGGCACAGTCTCGACTCATGTGTCCCAATTGATGTCACCTGCAGCAAGTTCTTGGCATCGACGGCTCTCTTGTTGCCGGTTCTCGTCTTCCAGAAGCAGAAAAAAGCTGTCGCGACTGTGGTACCGGTCCGGATCGCTGCCGAACAGGCGTCGCTGTCACCACTGTTCCTGGATCAGGACCAGCAGAACCCGTGACCAACGGGGTACTCCCGGGGTCGACAGCTCCAATGGTAACATTTCTGCCCGCAGTACCTGTGACAAGCGGTGTCAGATGCGACGCCCCCGATGTTCCTGTTCGATTGGACTTCTCAGGACAAACGGGCGCCTTATGGCCGTCGCGACCACAATTGAAACAGATCACGGTTTTCGAAACTGGACCGCGGGAAGTCGATCTGAACTCTCCTCGAATCATCCCGACCGTATACTGCATATCTTGAATGAGGTGGTATCGTTGATGGTATCGTGCTGCTTTGCGGCTATTACCCCCGCGACTCTGCGAAACTCCGACGCTGATCCAAAGATGACCTGGTCTTCTATATCGACGACCCCCAGATTAAACTTGGCCGCTAAATTCTCACTCCGTCTCACGAACATGGAAATCGATTCTTCTTTCGACTGTTTGCAGTTGAAAAAATTCACCATCAGCGCCCGACCACGCGCTTGTGTCAAAAAAACTGCCGGAAACGCCTCTTTCCATTCCTTGGAAGTCTTGCACTCCGCTCCCTGCGTTTTATGCCAATAATACGCTTCTCCGCCCAACTTTTTCAGCAGCACACTTTTCGTGAAGTCTTCGCTCCAATGGCTAATCGACTTAGCCAACTCCAGTCTATCTAACCACTCTTGCGCTTCGATCAGACCCCCACCGACAAAGATTGCGACTGATTTTTTTTGACACGTGCTCCGATCGTCAAACGAGTCAATCTTCAGAATCGGTCAACTCCACTCGCGTAATCCCACCGCTGCGGTGTAATGATGACTTCTTCGGGATACCGAGTGGCAACGGATTGATTTATTCTCGTTCTCGGTACACGAGTTCCCGTCAGATCACCTGCTGTCATACACACACGCACACTCTCTTTCTTGTCTATCGCACCACACGCGCACACCAAAGGGATGCACGCGCATGTCGCGCCTTACAGTCACACTCATGTCGAGATGATATTTCCTTCCTTCTCATTTTCCTTCGAATTTAAAATCGGTCCCAGAAAGACTCCATTTCCCAGACGTACCCACTTCCCAGAAAACCCACTTCCCAGAAAAAAACGCACATTTTCCAGAAAGATCACTTCCCCGGAAACCTCCTTTCTCAATCCGAGAGGAGTCGAAACCGAGCTACCCTTCTATGCCGGTAAGACTTTGTTTAGGGCAGCGGTTCCCGATTACTTCACCTCCCGGGACCCCCAGAGCAGCTATTCCCCTTTCCCGGGACCCCCAATTTTTTTCGCTGGAATCAAATCCGCAAACCTACCTCAAAGACACTTGCGTTTGATCATTACAGAGTGACGACTCATTTCGCAGTTCTATCGAGCTGATGATATTAGATGATACACTGATTTGGGTTTATTAATGGCTGCACCAAAAACCTTCCAAGTTCTGGTCTCGGAACGCCAACTTTTGAGACTGATCATTTCTCAAGTCTATCAGCTGGTCTCTGTCCTCGTCAGGTACGCTCTCGATATCGTGAAGAAACGGATTGAGAATCCATTCGTCAGAACTATCCAGCTCTCCTGCGGAAAAGTATCCGTCGAAAGCCTTTGCGGGCATTTCCAGATGAGATGAGATGTCATGGAGCACGGCGCTCGGCAGAGATTTCTGATGGCATTCTAGAGATGCCACTGTGCTTTTTAGAGCGGCAAAGTTCGACGAATTGCCATTCTCGACTCGCCTCCGCCAGAGAGGGAGCTTCTGGATGAAAGCTTTCAGTCTTTGTTTCGCACGCGTAACATTCGAATCACGGCCCTGCATTGAAATGTTCAGCTCATTCAGGAGGCCAAAAATGTCCGAGAGATACGCCAACCTCAACGAGAAAGATCGGGAGTCGATCTGCCTCATGAAGTCACTGTTTTGTTCTCGGAGGAAGACCTTCACTTCATCCTGAAGCTCAAAGAAACGCGCTAGAGCGCGCCCTCGAGAAAGCCAGCGAACATTAGTATGGAAAAGGGGAACGGTGTGTTCGCTTCCCATACTCTCGCATATAGTCTTGAATAATCGGTGATTGAGCGCTCTTCCTCGAATGAAATTGATGATCCTGACAGACAGATTCAAAACTTCATTCAAGTCGTGAGGCAACGTTCTAGCCGCGAGCGCGTGGCGATGGAGCAGGCAATGGGTCACTTTCACGTCTGGTATCTCTTTCGTGACCAGAGCACAGAATCCTGATCTATTGCTCAGCATTGCTGGAGCACCGTCAGTGCAGATAGATCCAACGATCTTCAAATCCAGATCATGTGCTTGGAAGAAATCTTTAACGAGGGACAGCACGTCTCTAGCCGTCGTTGTGGTGTCGAGCTTCCGGCCAAAGAGAAAGTCTTCAACAATAGATTCATCCGTAGTATATCTGACGAATGCGATAAGTTGACTGCAGCTGGCGACGTCCGTAGATTCATCCAGCTGGAGAGAAATCCTGTTGGGCTTTCTCTTGAGATCTTGGACGATTTGCTCCAGAACATCGATGCTCATGTCGTTTATCCTTTCGCGGATGACATTGTTTGAAAGCGATACTTGTTCAAATTTCCTTCGAACTTCTTTGCCAGCGAGAGTTTCAGCCATTTGTGAAAACAGAGGCTTGATGAGATCTTCGGCAATAGTGTGTGCTTTTTCATTCTTCGCTATCATGAGGGCTGCTAGGTAGGAAGCGACCAAGATCGGTTTCTCAAACGAGCCAAAATTCATGCCCGTCAGAGTGCCGCGTGAGTCGTAGATTGCACGTTTGGCTTTCAGAGAATCTAAATCTTTGCCCCTGGCCTGCGTTCCGCCATGTTTAAGGAAATGAGGATTTAACTTAGAAGGCTTCAGACTGCTGTTGCCGAAGCTGCAGTCACACAGGACGCACTGGGCTGTTGGCAAGCCGTCTTTCCCCACGACGCAGGTGAAACCAAATCGGACGTAATCTTCATTCTAGTTCCTCTTTTAAGCATTCGAGATTGCGAGCGGTGGGCTAAAGCTATTTAATGTAACAACGCTTTATTGCAACATAAAGGTATGCGGGAAATAAGAATTTCCCGCAGGGGTTCACATGGGATACGATCTCGTTACCCTCCATGCGAATAGATTATTCACTTTTTCGTTTCTCGCCACAAACTTGGGTCTAAAAACACATGCTGATCTTGTCTTGGTTTTCACGACATCGAATAGCAGATCACAGAAAGTGGGGTTTTTACAAATTCTGGCAAACGTCATTTGATCAATGTCAGCCAGCAAAGCTTCAGCGCTGATCCGCGGAAGCGTTTCATTTCTACATCTGTGCATTATTCGCCTCCTGAACCTGTTGAAAACAGATTGAATCAGGTTCCTGTCCTTTTTGAAACGCGGGTTCCACACCGGCGAACAGTAAGTTAAAATTGGGATTTGACCCCATTACCGCGAAAACCCATTACCGCGAAAACCCATTACCGCGAACGCTCTTTACCGCGAAATCCCACTACCGCGAAGAAAAGTCGAATCACTGTGAGCGAAGGAAGCTTCTATGCCGTGCACTGATCAGGGGTGACCAAGGCCTTAGCCCTTGTCCCAGGATGTAGGGCTCGGCATGCCGACGATAAAGTATCGATTCTATTGTCGGAGTCAGGAACAACGGGCATGAGGAAAAATTCTCGAGGATTCATTGACGACTGGGAAGCGAATGAGGGACGGAGCTGCATAGGAGGAATGCGAGGTGTACTCTGTTCTTTCGTCCCGGCTGACAAGATTTTCCGAAGGATCTCCCGGATTCAATGAGGATCTCATTTCGTAAAGTAAAGTCGGATGGTCTGTGGAGGACGGTGGAATCCTCAAGATCCCAACGTCTCGCAGATCAGTCACCTGCACCAGGAGTCAGTCAACGCTGACCCAAACGGATTTCAATGGGACCTGATTGAGAGATAGACATGGGTGCTCAATCTTCACACCTGGGAGCGTTTCCCAGGTAGGTGCACCCCCAGGGGGTGCGCAAGACTGTTCCCGGGGATGCGCGGCGACTTTTGGTGCGATACGCAACAGCGCGCAATGCGGAGATTCTATTTGGTCACACGCGACGCTCGACGTCTGTCTGACAAAGTTGTCGCTGTAACACCGCTCGGAACTCGCTCGGCGTTCGTGGCCAGAATTGTATCATCACTTCAACGAGCAAAAAACTCTTCACAATAGTTGAGGCACTTCTCAGGCAGGGGTGCGCAAGAAGACATGAAACTCTTTCGGGGGTGCGCGGAACGAAAAAGGTTGGGATGCACTGCTCTAGAGCAACTCCTTCTTCGAGGATTCATTGAATTAACGTGATTGGATATAGGAAGCTGCCAAACTCTCATGAAATTCCCCTCTTCATTGCCTTCAGCTCCACAACAAGGATCTCGTGACATTCTAACGGACTGGAAAACTACCGGATGTGCTTCATTGATCGACGGACCTGATCAGCGCTCCGCACAGAAGCTCACCTCGCTCCGGGCGGTTTGAGATTTTTTCGCGGTAATGGGTTTTCGCGGTCCTGAGCCTTCGCGGTAATGCGTTTTCGCGGTAATGGGCTTTCGCGGTTATGGGTTTTCGCGGTAACGGGTGCACACCGTCTAGCATCCCTGTTGACTGCTTCTCGGGTTTGTTCGCTGTAATTGAAATCAGGCGTCATCATTACTCCCAAGTCCCTGGTCTTCGTCGTAACATTCAGTCCCATCGATGAAATATTCGAAATTCTTGTTCCTCGTTCCACAATGCATTACGAGACACTTCTCAACGGAGAGCCTCACTCTAGCGATTTCGTCCATGCATAGAAATCATCAACAGCCTCTTGGAGCACTTTCGAGTCTTCCATGTTGTTCACCCTCGCATACATTTTAGTGTCATCAGCATATGTCTTATAGGAGATTCGACCGCCGAGAACTTTTTGGATCGAATTCGTATACAGAACGTACGCGAGACATCCCAAGATCGTCCCTTGGGGGCAACCTGACGTTATCATAGCCGTTGTGGAGAGTTTTCCATTTAGTGCGACCGTTACTTCCGTTTACTGTTTGAGAGGAAGGCTTCAAGCCAACACACTAGTTTCGGGCCAACACCGAGTGTTGGAAGACAATCTAATAGCTTGCGATGCGTGGTGAGTTCAAAGGCCGCCTTAAAATCGAATAATACAATGTCAAAACAATAAGAGGCATAGCAGACCTGGCCGAACTCAACGGCGCCTTGTAACTCAGAGGGAAGAAGGAATAACTGTCAATTATTATGACGAATAAATACATTCAATCTTCAAAACAATCCCCGTCATTTATCCAGCGAGCAAGTTCATTCAGGGGTGCTTCTATTTGGATGCTTCTCTGCCTGGAACTTCAGTATGATACCTTTTAGCTTTCGCGATTCTTGGCGTAAGGGAGAGTGGGGACAATGAGCGTCAGACCGAACTTCGGATGGCCAAACCCGGCTCGCTGGACTTCTCCGATGGAAGTCGACTCAAGGCCCCTGACGGACGGAAGGAATCAATATACAGGCGAAAGTGTAAAGCAGATACGAACCAAAATTTTCAGTCGCCGCCAGCTCTGAACTTCTGAAGCTTACGAATCTTAGCGATAGTGTAATTCACAAAGCCCAACGGACTACGTCTGACAGTAAGCAATCGCCTTCCAATTCGCATAAGGGCGCCAATATGGCGCGCCGGCTTGAGCTCAGAGCGCAACGATTATCTCGACGGGCCTTCAAAATGGCTTCCGAAGAGACGAGGGTACAAAAGACAGTGACTTTCCTGCTCCAAATTCCGAGATTTCTCGAAAAGAGCGCCCGGATCATGATCTGGGCGTTCCTACTGGACCGAGGAAAGTTGCCCTGAGAATCGATCAAGTGCCCGGACCATTTCGGTACCCCCCGGGAACGCTCTCGGGACCCCTTAGGGGTCCCAGGACCCCCTTTCGGGAACCGCTGGCTTAGGGTGTATTCGTTGACAATCGCTTTTACTACGCTTAGGAGAGCTGACGAACACTCGGAGCCCACGTTATGCTTGAATTGGTCAAACCTTTCCCACTTCCTAACGCTGTCGCCTCCGATAGACTCAATGGACTGATTTCACACGGAATTATGGGCGCTAGCATCATCCTTCACAAACGTCAGATGGCGTACGCATCCATCGGAATCTCTAGAACCAAGGCCCCTCCATCATTTCCATATGAAAACTAGGTATGAAATTATAACATGGGCTCCTATGGGAGCCTATCGGGCCCATGACAGCCAAGCTCCCGTAAGCTCCGGAAAGTTCTGGAAATGGCTGCGGAAGGTTTCTATGTACCCTGGCGCCGGCCTGTGCACCGGCACGCGGTTTTGAGAAGCGCGCCACTCCACGGTGGCGCCACCGAAGAGAGACAAGAAAAAACAAACTGTCAGGTTTCACATCATTGAATCATAGACAATGATAATGATATTTGATATAGAAACATTCGGAACACAGGATGCTCTGGCAGTGCGCGCATCGGATAAATGCTGCTCGAATACATGTTGGCGTCTCGCAATCACTGTCGAATTCGAAAAGTAGTTGGGACATGGTCGGAAACGGCACTGCGGGAACGTCGAACCCGCCGAGCCGCCAAGCACGTAGCCAATGAGGTCGGAACTGCGGACTCTGGAATGGACTGTGTATCAACGAATGCATGCGTGGAATGTCATTCCTTTGATCCACGCGGAAGTTGAACATGAAGCAATGTTCAGTTTGTCTCATCGCAATATCGTTCCAGAGTCGAAAACAATAGAGATCCAGAGGCTGAACGATACTCGTTGAGCCTTCTGGGAAGACTTTCACCGTGATGTTCTTTCCCGGGATGTTGTAGAGCTTTCGCAGCTATTTCCAGAACTTACGGGAGCTTGGCTCTCATGGGCCCGATAGGCTCCCATAGGAGCCCATGTTAAAATTTTCGATTTTCGAGGCGCTCTACCTCGTGAACGGCGCAAAAAGGGGAATATGTTCCATGGGCGATTTCTCAAGTCTCAAGTAGACCTATAAATCCCACCCTATCTGGTTCGAATCGGCGATGTACAATTCCGAAACTTCCCTCGTTAGCTGTGCAACGACAACAGCGCTCTATTAAGCTCGAGATAAATTCAGAGAAAATGCGGCTTGCTTTCAACCTTGAAGATACGCCGATTCCGTGACGACAAGACCTTGAAGAACAAGACGTAGAGAAGCCGTGCACTCCGTAGCGCAGCGCCGTAGCTTCGGAATGCATGCCGAATTCAAATCCCGTTTCCCATGTAGATTTGTGCATAAAAGGTCCTGGACGTTGTCATACGATTTCCCATGCCTCGAAGCTTGTCGGCGATCGAAACTCATTCCAAGATTGTTGACTTTGGTAATGAGATTGCCACGCTTCCATTATGCGTCGCAGTTCGAAACTCGTACTGGAAGTCCCGAAAAGACCCGCGCTGATGTGGATGGCCGAGTCCACCAAGCTTTCATGCACAGCAATCATTCCGAGTGTGAAATTCGTCCACGTCACTCTCCTTGACACCGTAAGTAACCTGGATTTAGTACGAAGGAGCTTGAAGAGCTTCATATGAAGAATTTATGTAGTTCGCTCCCCGTGATGCCTGCATTGAACCTCTGTTCGACGTCAGGCGCATCATCCGATCTGACGGTACAGTATGAAGGAGCCGTTCCGATAGTCCCCATTGCTCCAACCGAAGGAATCATACGGAATTTCGGCCTAGAGCCCACATCATTCATGTTCGTGGATCTCGGGATCTCCCCGAACAGGGAACTTTCGGGAAGAATGTCTCCTTTCTCTCGCCACGTTCACGTTCACTCCGCCACGGTTGAACGCTACCAGGATTGCGCATACTGATCTCTGTGAATCTCCCGCCGCCCCTCAGATGATCGTGGTGATCCAATCAGACGTTCAGAGTCGGACCGAACGTCTTCGGAGCCATTCAGCCTCTATACCATCATGTGGTCGAGAGGTGCTCAATGTGGCGTTTGCAGCGTTTGATGTTCCATCACCTTAAAAAACATCTCACGGCGAGGACGGAGTGCCGGAACTGAATGTTTGCGCCCCAGGGCCATCGAACGAAATCGAATCGAGCGCTGTGCGAGTCGGTTCAGCTTGTCGTCTCTCGAAAACCGAGAGGCTCTGAAGCATTCTGAAGATAAAATAACAAGAGTTACGCATTGGCGGTTCTGAGATGACGAAGATCAGCAGCGAGTTGCTCCCCCTTACGGGAGATGTCGTAAACGAGCTTTGAACTTTTCGTTCAACCGTTTCGTAGTCAGATTCTTAACCCCAGACATTATGTGTCGTTCGAAACCCTCAGGGATTTAGTTGACATGGAGAGCTCCCCGCAAATACAATCACTGATCGGACGTTGCGTCCACGTCACCCTTGTGGCTCTCGGTATCGAGCTGTGTTACGCTTATATATTTACCCAGAATTTTCGACAATGTCAAGGTTCTTCTAAGGCTAGGCGAGCCTGCGCCGGTCTGCTGTACCATCCGTACTCCGTACTACGGGAGCTGATGTCTAATCAGAGGATTCTTCATTCTAGTTTCGCAAGGCTGTGACAGCTCGAAATGAGGACGCTGAGCAGTGCCTTCCTCGTGTTACTTCAATGGAGCCGCTGTTCGATGTCGGGCTCTTTGCGAGGTCCGACAGAACGGTATGAAGAGGCCGATCCAATGGACCTCGTGATTTCAACCGAAAGAATCCTAGAAGATCGAGGTCTACAGCCCACATCGATCATGTTCTTGGACCTCGGAAGCATACTGACGCACGGAAGTTTCCGAACGGAGGCTTCCTTTCTCTCGTTGCGAACCACTGGCCGGCGTCTCCACAGTTTAACACTGGGCCAGTTCGCGCATACTGAACTCTGGGAGCCCCTCGCCGCGCCCCAAATGATCGTGGTGATGCTGTCACAAGCTGAAAGTTCCAAATTCCGTGGGTTCTTTGACGGAGACTTCACCCAGAATTTCCGTCACAAGTTAGCGTTCCTCGTGTTGACAATGACCGAAGAGCAACTTACAACGAGGAGTAGGAACCCATTGTCAGTGGATCTGTTCAGGTTTTCTACAATCATTTGGCTGGGGAAAAGACTGTGGCGCTCCAAATGTCTCGAAAACCGCGAAAATCTCTTCTTGGAGCCCACGCCGAAGCCTATGAGCGCGTGTGACCTAAAGCTAACTTCGTGTCATCTCGAACGCATCCGCGACGGTATGGTGAGCCTCTTGGCTTCCAATGTCTTTGGATACTATGCGCGAATCAGGTGCAACACCAGTCGAGTGCTTTGCCGTTACGAAGTTTGGTCGAAAAGGAGTCAAGACCCGGATTTCAATTTCTACGTCAGATCCTCCCTCACCTTGAGGGACACCACTCCCGATTGTTATTCCCTCATACCCTTGGCTGCAGTGGATGTCACAGCACTTGTGAAGCCTTTCGAGAAGGAAGTCTGGTGTTTGGTTCTAGCGGAACTTGTACTTCTGAGCGTCGCATGGTCCTTGATTGTGCGGAAATCGGTCCTGACCTTCTCGAGCGAGGTTTCGCTCAGCACAATCACCGTTCGAGAGGTGAAACACTCTCCGATGAGTTACTCCGGTACATTGATTGGTTGCGTGGCGCTCGCATTCATTTTCCTGATCGGGCAGCTTTACTCGAACACCGTGATGTCATCGTTCTTGGATCCGACGGCCAAGATACCCGAAAAGTTGTTTCTTACCCGGTGTCAAATGAACCCTGGGTGCTGGAATAAGGACAATGTTAATCGTTTCTTCGAACACTCAGCCGTTTGCGACCTCCCGATTTCAATGCGGACCGCCGTGAGGAGTCCGTTACAGAAGTTCCCGTATGCCAGAAGTCAGTCAGAGATGCGGAATACATTCGTGTTCACAGTGGCTCGGCTACCAGGCGCAGACCCTGTTCAACAGTTTCCTGTAGTCGCAGCCCAGACCAGCAGAATAATCGATCGGCTCATTCAACACGGTGTAGTCTCGGCTTCGAGGATGGACATTCTCGTGTCGCAATCGTATCTGAAAAATCGACTCAGAGAGAGGAAGACGAAAAAGTCGAGCCGGCCATTCACAACGGGTTTCGTTGCGGTTCTCACGGAGCTGAGCACTCCCAAAGCCGCAGCCAAGTACGTGTCGTTCGACACGACGAGAGATACATTCGACTTAAACAGTTTCTTGTCACTACAACCCTTGATTGAACTGTGCATCCAGTTCTCCACTGTTGCTCTCGGCATAGAGGTATGCTACGCTTATAAATACAAAATCGCCCCAAATATGAGGTATGTGTCCGAGTTTCTTTGGGCTATGTTCCCGGCTTGCTGTGAGAAGGGTCAACGTCTGTGGACATCTCTACGTCGAGTATGGGCCGCCGGAGCCAGAGGATCTCACAGTGCAGCTTCATCGAAGGATTGATGCGGACAGATTTCGATATTAGGTATTCGTCTGGATGTGAAATAAACTTTTGGATTCCGCCCGGGATGTAGCTCTTTATTCAATGGATGTTCGTTAACTGCTAGAAGTTCTGCAAGACATGGAGGATCAGGACTTATTTGTGTTTCTCATAGGAGAACCAGACTTCCAGATAATGCTTTTCGAGCCGTACTATGGAACTTTCGAAGTCAGGACCAAAAGGAACATATTCACTCGATGCCACGGAACCAGGCCTCGTCAAAGCCTCGGAATGTGAGTTTGGTCCTTGAATATTTTGATGGAGAATGAGCTTTGCGATTCTACAAGGTAAGACTCCGTGCGAACCGGTATCTTTGGGAGTCTCCAAGAGTCCTTTCCTGTAACTCTCGGAGGCCAAGGAAGAATTATACAGCTGGTCCAGGATTTTTTTTTCGGGGGGGGGGGGGGGGGGGCGACTCTGTGTTATGGGTGGGGCGATTCGCCCCTCCGGACAAACAAGGGAATGGCACGAGCGGGGGGGTGGCGTTCGGGGTCGAGACAAAGCTAGTCGGAGAGTTTCCTATCGACTTTTTAATAAATCTGTCGTCAAAAGTTGCGAAATACTCGTGGTTTTCGAGAAAAATTGATTTTTCAATTTTCCCTTCAACACGGGGCATATCAATCAATCAATCAATAGTCTCTTTATTAACATAAAGGTAGTTCAAATAGGGTGGTATTCCCTCCCGATTATACCTACTGACTAGTCGCCAGGCGAAGGTGTGTCGAACAGTATCTGTACGGGGGAAGGCCAGAGGGGAGATGCTTATTTTCTTCCTGAGTGCCGTGGGTCTGATATCGACGAAGTGTGTTATGTCACCATTAAGGCAAAATAGTCGGAACAACCTATCATCAATGCTGTCGAACATAGACTCAAGACTCTGCCAGTCCGTCGACTGGTCCAAACGACACCGGAGCCGTAGTCTTCGGAAGAAGTACTTCTGAATACCCTCTAGAAGCTTTCCATGTTTTACGAGGAATGGTCTCCATACTGGGGAGCAATAGAGAATTCTGGACAGTACAAGCGACTTATAGAGGTGTGTGTATAACATGGGGTCACTTATGATCAGACTTCTGAAGATCATATTGATAAGTCTGCGGGAGGATGCAGCAAGTTCAACAACATGCGCCGAAAAATCGAGATTAGGGGTAATCAACACACCGAGGTCCTTGATGACCGGCACCTTAGGAACAGCAACGCCATTGATATAATACACTGCCTCGTGTCGGCCGTATTGGATTGTAGCACGCTTTGACACACATATACTCATATCATTATGTTCACACCAAAGAGACACCCGATCGAGCGCCAACTGGAGATTACGGATATCACGATCAGAATGTATGTTCGAGTAGAGTTTGAGATCGTCGGCAAACAATAGGTACGAGATGTCGTCTGGTAGATAATTCTTCATGTCTAGTACAAAGCAGGCATAGAGGATTGGTGAGATGCAAGATCCTTGGGGGACACCCGAGAGGGCCGATTTGGTTTGACTGAGAGCGTCATCGACCTTGACACGAAAACTCCTGTCAGATAGATAGGATGCAAGCCACTTGAGGGATTCGGTATGAATGCCAATATCATCTAGTTTGCACAGCAGTCTGTGATTAGGGATTCGGTCAAAGGTAGCTTTTTGGTCGACGTAGATGCAATGGAGGGATTTCTTCTGATTCAATGACAGTGCCCAGTCTTGCGTCATATGTAAGATTCGAGTACAAGTAGAGCGCTCCGGGACAAACCCGTGTTGAAAGGGGTCAAGGAGGCTTGCTTCCTGTAGGTAATTCGTGAGATGATTGGCCAATAACTTCTCGAAGATTTTAGCGGCAATGCGACCTTGTGCGACTGGTCTATAGTTCGTCGCCAGATGCTTTTCGCCCTTCTTGAAGATCGGACTGATAATTGCGTTACGGAAGAACTTGGGGACCTGACCGTCCTCATAAGATCGGGTAAAGATGATAGCCAACGGTTCCGATAAGAATAAGGCAAACTTCTTATAGAATATCTGAGGGATACCATCGGGTGTTGGGTTCGATATGGCTTATACATGGAGCCTATGGTAGCCAAAAAATTTTTCCGAAAAATCCGAAATTTCAGAAAACTGGGAGCAGTTGAGCGACGATGATGGGTCGATTTAGGGAGCGTAGGCAAGATTTCGTCAAAATCGGAAACAAGAATTTTCAGTCCGTAGAACCCCATGTTAATTTTTCACGTAAGGGACCCCCTTACGCGAAAAAAAAGTCCGTTTTCTTTTGGTTCCCGATTTTTGCGAAACTTCGCCTACCCCCCCATAATCGACCCTCCCGATCACGGTTCTGATGTCAAAATTGATCGGGGAGACGCCCTTCGAGTGGCTGTCGTAGAGCTCCCATGTCAAAAACCTCGAAGAAACGAGGCATTTTTCTCCAAAAACAAGAGGGCAAGAGGAACCCGATATACCGGAACAATCACCTCTAGACCTGATGTCCTCAATCAGCCACCCGTCTCTCAACTGCTCCCAGTTTCCTGGAGCTTCCAGTTTTCTCGGTTTCTTCGGAAAAAAAATTTGGAAAAATCAATTTTTCTCGAAAACCACGAGTATTTCGCAACGCTTGACGACAGATTTCTTCGAAAGTCGATAGGAAACTACCCGACTAGCTATGTCTCGACCCCGAACGCCACCCCCCGCTCTCGTGCCATTCCCTTGGAAGAGGTACAGGACTTCAACATGAGACGGAAAAGTTATGGGGCGTTGGATCGCCCGATCCTGCCCTAGACACGCCACTGGAATGTAACTCAAGGTATCAATGAATGTATCAATGTAACTCTCCTCTCAGGATCGTATCATTCTCCAAAGAAGAACCCTTCTCCTACACCTAACCGCACTTGTAGAAATTGGATGATAATAATCTGCCATGGAATATGACCGCTTCGCAGAGTCTTTATTTCCTCACACCACTGAGTTGTCTCCTCACTGTCTACGAGGCCCTGTTTATACCAACTATCACCTACGGCCTAGTCATCTGGGGCGGAGGCCATAAACTCAGCATGGATCGAGCCCAGGTCATCCAGAACGACGCCGCACAGTGGGCCGGCAGCGGCAAAAAATCTACATAGCGTTCTGCCTGAACCCTACGGCGAATTTTTGCCGCCACTGGCCCACTGTGCGCCGTGAGAGCGATCTTCAGTGTTCCCCGTATGACATCTGTCAGTGAATTGTACGCGAAACACAAGTTGCTGCGCATTGACCAGTGGTACAAACTCAAAGTTGCTCAGATGGCCTTCGGAACGAGCAAGGGCTCGATTCCAGACGACATCGCCTTCCCAATCATCCCGCTCCCAAAAAGAACTGAACGACGCCAAACCAAATTCCACACACCGCTCATCGCAAAGGAATCAAGCCGCCCAGCACTCGCCCTCCGCCTGCCAACCATCTGGGGCACCCTACCCCGCGAGATTCGAGCTCTCAACTCGGCAAGAAGATTTACAGCAGCAGTTAGGCAACTCTTGCTTAACGAAAATAGTAGTACATAATATCTGACTAACTAAATATAAATTGTGACATTTATGACCTCAGAAAACAAGAGAGTGTAAGCAGTCACCCTGCCGCTCCTTCAATAAAATTCAAATCAAATCAAATCAAGAATCAAATCATGTGCATCGGAATGCGAGTTCCTTTCTCCGCGCAGAAGACAGCTAAAGACCTCCGGGAGCTCTATCCGCTCCTCATCAATAAAGTCGAAAGTCGACCCACAGTTCTGGCCAGAAAGCTCATTGCACTTTTCGTCGGATTCCGTCTCGTTCACTGACTAGCCCCCGGCTCAAAACGGAACCGTGAGGTATCGTCTACTTCTCGGTTACTCCCTTATGGACTCATCACTTTGCCAAGGCAACGGATTCTTTCTCGGAAACCGCGGCTTCAATGACGTGCATTCGGAACTGGAATCGAGTTTCGATCGGGGCCAGTGGCGCGTCAGCTGCTGATCCGATGGAACTCTCGATTTCAACCGAAGGAATCACCATCATTCGGACACAACGAGCTTGCTAGCTTTCAACTTTTCTTCAGGGAGGGTTGGGAATTCTGATGCCCCTCCCCCCATGATTTTCTCGTCCCGTGTCAATTCCCTATGCCGCGGTGTCCAGAGTATCAAATCGCCCCCCATAGCATAAAGCCGCTTCCCCCCACTCAAGAAGAAATAGTGGCTACGCCCCTACTGCGCCAACACATTTCCCTACTTTCGCTCTTTTATCCCCGTTCATTTCCCTCGTTTTTCGTTGGGCGGCGGCTAGGGTGCCCGGCAAAAAGAGCATGCTCGGCAAAAAGAGCATGCACGTCAATTACTTCGATTCTCTCCGAGGTGCCTATAAATCAGAGCGTGCCCTACTATCAGATCAGGACCCTTCAATTAGAAGAAATACGGTACAATGTCGCAGACTTACATCCTGACGACCCCAAATCGTCTGCGCTAATACCTAGCGGCGCTCTAAGACAAGAGATTCCCTTGAAGATATTGAGTGCATTTTGATATTTGTGAATATTGCCTGATTCACTGTGCGTTGCGGCGACGTGCACTCTTCGGATCGTTTGAATTCTGAATTCGAAGCTGGTTACCGGCTGATCGCTATCGTATCCGGCTATTCATCGGGAAATGGGCTGCTCTGGCTGCCAGAGGACGTCAAAATATTCCTGTCTCCGATACTTGATCCACCTCTCTCAATTTTTGCGGAATTTCGACGTCTGAACTATATTCGAAAATGCGGAAATACGCGGCATCATGGAAATAACGCGAACAATCGCGGCCGTCGTTCGCAAATCAATCCTGGCCTCCTGAACTGAAATCTCGCTCAGCACAATAATCGGGACCCTAGAAAGGTCCTGCAACCGCTCGAGCGTGGAGTAACATTAGCAATAGCATTGGATGAGAAGTGACAAGCATGTGGTATGCAGGGGTGCAGTATGCGCCTCCTATGATCGTCCGGGCCAACTTCAAGAATTGCGAATGGACTCTTTCGGCGTCGAGCTGTGTTACGCTCTAAGGCAGGGGTTCTCAAACTTTTCTGGTGGCGGCACCCCGCGGCACCTCCAGCATGGGATGCCGTAGGACATGCAGGCGCGGCACCACGAGTGCCGCGGCACTCCGCGGCAGTTGGGTGCCGGCGGCACACAGTTTGAGAACCCCTGCTCTAAGGCATAGAATATACGGCAATATCAAGGTCTTGTTTGAGCAGGGCTTTGTGCCAGCCACCGAGCTTGGACATTCCCACCCAGACAGATCTCGTAAGAAAGAAGATCGGGAAATAGCCAAGGTTCTCGTGAAGTGGGAAAGTCAGTCACCAGTAGAGGTGGGCTAGAAGGCGGTAATGCCAAAACACTACCGAAGGAAGGGACCGGGAAAATTTGGACTGAGCCGTAGATCGGAGATCGTGGAAGATTTTCTCGAAGACTTCTCGAATCTCTTCCTTGTCAGGAAAACATACTCGTCCAAAACTTCGCGCGGATTCCCCACGGACTCGAACCTCGTTGTCGATGTCAATCGACTCATAGAGGAGCCCTTCACTCGACAACGAAGCTGAATACTAGTCACTCTGTCACGGCTTTTCACTGCCGTACCCAACGACTTCGCTCGGTAATTTCGTAATGTACTCGAAAACCTTCCTCATCCGGTCTTCTACGATTACAGCGATTCTTGAACTCTACAGTTCTTGAGGTAATTCGTGCATTCCGAACTACGCTGTACACCTGGTCGGTGTCCCTAAAGGCGTTTTCCGGCCAAAACTTGAAAATATGCATGCATTCATGCGCGAAAAACTCTGGAAATATGCGCTAAAGACTCTGAAAATATGCACCAAATCCACTAGAAACACGAACTAAGAAGCCTTTTCAAGATTTCCTGGCAATCTATCTGATTACAATGTATGATGGTAACCATTCTCAGATTTTCGTAGGTAGAAGTCGAGCGGCGGTCGCTCAGAGTATATTTCAGCATGGAAAACGTTCGTTCTACAGAAGTTATCGGGGCGAACTAGAACGATGCGATTTGTTCCGGACCGAAGTCTCCGTTATCTTCTGAAGAACGAGTGCCGCGCTATGTGTCTGCTGTTTTCTTCACTTGATCGTGGTCGGGGTTTAGGTCGATTGTGGAGTCAACGTCGAGCGGTGGATAATATTCGTGGATAGAACTCTCTCGCTTCACTATACGCGGAGGTTTCGAGGACGACGTGCACTTCAACGCTGTCATGCTACCTTTCATGCGCGGTGGAGCCCGGGCGCAGAGCGAGGAACAGCGCGATGAAAATCCTCTGGTTTAAGCTAAACCGCCGATATTTGGGATCAATGTTCACTTCTCAACGCTGTCCACTGACCACATTCACCGTTTGCTGCGCTCCAGCTTAGGAATTATGCTTCATGCAAGAAACTCCGAATTATGCTTTGTCGATCAAGTACCAGAATATGCATTATTATGCATTTCATGCATTCTGCATGAACGTACGGGCTCTAATCATGGGTTTGCGTTTAAGTGACGAGTTTGGCTATGCGTTCAGGGCATGAAAATAACGGAAATATGCATGCAGCATGCACGCGGAAAAACGTGAAATCTGCGGCAAAATATCAACGCCTCTTCAGACTTCATTCTGAGAAATCTTCCCGGGAGTCTGATTAACTTATTGATCGTCAGTGACGACAGCATACCAGGGAGGAAAAAGGTATGACTGTCAATCGTTTTACGGGCGTATATGGAGCGAATACCTTCCAAGCATTGATAGAGCTCCGAAAGGCAGACGACGTATGGCTCCTCTGCAAGTGAGACTTACATTTA
Source organism: Neoseiulus californicus (assembly GCA_028455905.1). Taxonomy (NCBI): domain Eukaryota; kingdom Metazoa; phylum Arthropoda; class Arachnida; order Mesostigmata; family Phytoseiidae; genus Neoseiulus; species Neoseiulus californicus. Next base: position 13,331,888 of record JAMQGS010000006.1, read on the forward strand.
GTGTTTTGGTAGATTCCTCACAAACCGATAACCGGCTGAATTTGAGGATTTTGAAATCGACCCGTCCCTGGAATTCGACGTGTAGCACAGAATGGCTCGATCGAGGCGGGGTTCGGCCCAATATCCCCGTGAGTTTGAGCTCACCGGAACAGCACCCGCGGGGATGGCAGGCGCTTGAGAGTATCAAAAGAGGTGTTGAACAGGGAAAGGCCTGTAACGTCCTGTTCATCGATGTCAAGAAAGCCTTCGACTCAGTACGCCGGGAAGTTCTCTTGGAGAAGTTCCGGGCATACGGAGTTGGGGAGGAGTCGATCAGGCTCAATGAGTCATACCTGACAAATCGAAAACAGAGTGTCCAGACAGCCACTTATGGGGCTCCTTCCCGCGAGGTGGAAACCGGTGTACCCCAGGGTTCTAAATTCGGGCCCATAGCGTCTCTCCTGACAGTGAATGATCCTCCTGATGTTTGTACCCGCGAGTTCAATATCTACGCGGACGATACTCCTGTTATCTGTATATGTGACAAGTACTCTCAGCTGGAAGCCAAAATGCAGAAAGATCTCTCTGAGATTAGTACTTGGTGCAGGATCAATCTCCTCAAACTAAATGTCCACAAGACCCATCATATGATTTTCTCGAACAAGAGGTGTGAGACACCCAATCTAAGAGTTGCTCTTGAAGAGGTTCCCATAGGGAAGGTTCCTAAAACTAGATCCTTGGGCCGTGTACTGGACGAAGAGCTAGACGGTAGATCCCATCTCGAGGGAATGTATCAAGACGTCAACAGCTCAATTTTCATCGTTAACAAACTATGCTCGATCGCAGGTCGGAGTTGAGTTTGAGTTTGACAGTGGTTTATTTTGATTGGAACTGCATCCTATTGGCGCTTGAGTTCACAATATTCGTCTAAACCTATAAAACAGAATGTGCTCCGGCTGTTATCTATGCACTCTTTTACTGGACGATCCTTAGACCTGAAAGTTGCTGGAAAAGGACCAGCGGCTTCCTAGGTACCTACTCGGACAACCAACAATGTTAGCGCGGTCGTCCGTAACGTTTGGGACCGAAAAACCGTTCAAGTGACTGGACTTCGTCGTTTTTCGTTGATGACATCAATGGGGGTTTTGGGGTAGTCGTTTCCAAACTTGCTTCGAGAACGAAGTTACATTGAGGTTGTGAACTACGACAGAGGGTATATTCGGAGTGTAAGTACTAGAAGATGCCTCCAAAACGACAGTCGATCGAACTCTCGACGTCCGTAGCGAAGAGAATGAGAACTCGTAGAGCATAGGAAACGGTGGAACAACGTGGGGAAAGATTAGAGGCTGATCGTGCGCGGTGTCTCACTAGGGTCAGACACAGCCCGAATTGAAGCCCCACGACCATAAAATCGACGTCGTCTTCGACCACGAAGAGTGAAACTGATAAGAACTGGTCGAGGAAACCTTCATCGTTGAATTTTCCACCATTACCCATTGGTAAATCCCAGGGGCGTAGCGTGGGGGGAACGGGGGGCGGTCCACCCCGGACGGCACTCCCGAGGGAGCGACATTCTGCTGATGTGAGCCCTATAGCGGGTCGTTTTTTTGGTTGTCACTCCGCGTCGGAGGCGCTTCCAGGGGGCAGCATTTTCCGGATTTTCCAACACTTCGAGGTCCGCCCCGAACGGCACTCAGGCACCCTACACCACATGTAAATCCTCAAAAACTATCCCCAACCCAGTACCTCAAACCCAACTAAAGGTGGGTCAACCAACCCCCTGACCCGGGAACAACGAATCAACCTTCAGAAATTTATAAATACTGGGGTTATTCTCGATGAAATCTCACATAGTTGGTCAACGACGAAACTCGAAACTCAACTACGAAATGAGTCAGGTCCCCGAAGGAAAGCACATCAATACCGGTGACACGATTTCGAATGCCCCCAAGAAAATTATCGGTGAATACCTCTAAATCCAAACCACAACAATACAGTCGAGAATCGCAACTTTATCTATATCCCCCACCACAGCCACTGACCCGGTCCCGGGTCCGAGTAAGCCCACTACCCCCAAAGGAAACCACGGACCGACCGACGGAAAAACCATGAAACCCATCAAAAGACCTCTTGGTAAATACCAACGAATACTACCCACAGGTATAGAGTTGAGGATCATAATTCTGAACTCAATATCCTCAACACAGGCCAAGACGCGACCCCAGAACCCGCAAAAAAAAACGGCGCCTCCTCAAGGATATAACTGATCGCACAACAGGCGGACTGGTAATGGGTCGAGTCACCGGAAAAACTCCCCTAAAACAGTGGACGAACGATACAGGATCTGGACACCTATTTACGTTTACGATCCAAGACGAGACCGCAGAAATGAAAATAGTCGTCGCGACCCCGACCGTCCAAGAATTATTTGAAGAAATCAAACCAGGGCTTTGCTACGAGGTTTCGCTTTTCGAAACGAAACCGCGCAACCCGAAGTTCAGAGGTCCAAGTCCTTTCGAAATCCACCTACGCAAGGTATCTCCTATTCCCAACAACAGACATCGAATATCCATGTACAACGGTTAATCCAGATAGTTAACTCAAATACGTCTCCAAATTCTAGCTTACAAGGGAACGGCAAGGCATGATGAGCGCCGATTGAGCTGATATTTGGTGAAAAAGTTTGACCCACCGAGAGATGAAAAACCCGCATAGCTCCATCTGCTTATGGCCTCCTCTGTTTCGAAAAGTAGCGCCCCTTTGCAGACGTCCTTAGCATTGGGAAAGGATTTTTTTTCGGAATACGCCCGCCGAGCTAAAACGTGCCGCGCCAACACGCCAAGGCGGCAACTTGAGAGAGCATTCGGTGCGACAGCTTGCAGGCATCTGCTTGTGAGCGCCGCTCGCTACGCTCGCGGGCCTAGATGATTCCTCCTGCCCCAGCTGCAGCTATCACAGACCGATGAAATGCCACGGATTCAGTTTCACCGAACTCGCCATCCGAGTGTTTCCGTTCAGCCATAAGTCGGCGGGCGCATTCCGAAAGACAACCGAGGGGGGAAACCCCGTCGCCACGACTTCGTTATTCCCCCCAAAATTCCACGCTCGATTCCGGCACCAAGTTCTAAGGCCGGCGGCTGGCTCCGATGTCAATCGTCGCGCTTACGTCTGACTCATCGCTCATCAGACGTGATCACCGTTTGTCTAACGTTGAACCGAGTGACTCTGACCCGACGAGTAAAATGTCGGTGAGAGCAGCCGCTGTGATGTCCCTGCTTCGCGAGAGGTTGAATTCCATCAACATCGATTCTCGACACGTGATTCAACCGCGCGAGACCGAGATTCAGATGATGGGAGCTCTCTTCAAAGCTTTCCAATGTTAAGGACGTCTGCAAAGGGGCGCTACGTTTCGAAACAGAGGAGGCCATAAGCAGATGGGGCGATGCGGGTTTTGCATCTCTCGGTAGGTCAAACTTTTTCACAAAATATCAGCTCAATCGGCACTCATCATGTCTTGCCGTTCCCTTGTTAGTGTGGTCAAGCAGGTTCAGAACACGGACCTTCCACCGGTAACGATCACCTCGGTCGAGCTAAAAGACCTAATGAATCTCGAAGAAAACAGCACGGTTTCGGTCCAAGCGATAATCTTCGACATCCAGCCCGCCCGCTCCATACGTTGTGGAGACGTTTCCACAAAGCTGAAGCAGAACGTCCGCCTGGTAGACACCTCCTTGAAAATCGTGACACTGGGCATGTGGGGAGATTTCGTAGGCACGGTGGACGACAAGGAGGGCACCCTGGTAGCCCTCCAAAATCTACGGATTTGGGATTCGTATGATCGGCGTACCCTAACGACCACCCCCGGTTCACTCCTAATCAAAGACTCCCCCCCCCGGAGGATCCAAAGACTCAAAAACTGCTCCGATGGTGGTCCGCCCAAGGCCCTACCGAAGAATTCGAAGAACTCACCTTACGTGAGACACCACAACCTGAATAAACGTCCAACCGTTATCCACAACCAACTTCGTTTCCCAATTCCATAGGATATTGACGACAACGTTTCCGAACGTTCCCGTCTACTCACAGTAGTCAAAACCAAAACAACCATTACGTCCACCATTCGGCCGATTAAGTTGAAATCAAAACCCCTCTGGACCCGATATCACCACCCAAGGTTCGGTGCGTTCCAACGCGAGTTATATCACCCTCATAATGTTATCAAGTACCGAACTAACTTTAAACTTCGAACAGACCCCGATTGTTCAAATCACCCGCGTAAGGGAGGGAGGTAACACTTACAGATCAAAATGGCTGCTTCCGACAACCAATACCACTCACGAAACGATAGTCCACGAGACCCATTTTCACTTCCCATTCAATTTGACTACCATAGACCTTTTGTCCCCACCATTGCCTCGTACAGCACCACCCCCCCTTTGGTCGCGCGAAGCCCGACGGGCTTTGCTAGTACATCATATTATACACAACACCTATGATTCCCTCCCTTCATTCATGTTCTCGGTCTTTCATCAGTTCAAGGAATTCTTTTAAAGATTTTATCAACCTAACCCCCCCTTGGCAGTGAGTCCCAGATCTTAGGTAATCGGTAGTGTAGCGACTGTCTAGCAAACTCTCTGTTAGCGATCGGCACGTCAAACATTGTTCGTCTCCCCGCCGCCCTGCAATCAGACGCAATATCAGACTCGAATATCCTCCGGAATAATCCCTTTAGCCACCTTGTACGCCAGCACAGTTGCCTCGAGGTTGTAGATCTGTCCTATGGTTATGGTTATGGTTATTTATTGATCCTCTCAAGTGGTATATACATTTTTCAATATACATATCACATGTGACCCAGTTTCTGGGGCGAGTAACTCAGCGGATCTCTCGGGTTTCTTTTTCCCACTCTTCTAGGGTTATTCTGGTGTCCCTCCATGTCTCCTGATCACGCTCTCCAGACAAACCCAGTCTTCTGGCGAGTTCTTCCGTCTCGGGGTGATGAGTGACGCATTTCATTATAATGTGGGGGACATTCTCGGGGCCCCGCCTGCATCTTACGCAGAGGGGGTCGATATCCTGAAATTTCGAGCGGTGAACTCTGCTCGGGAGCATTCCTGCCCGGGCTAGAGCCAGTAGCGCACTTCACCGGCTGTTTTGGTACAGTCCAAAGGGTGTGACGCCTCGTTCTTTCCATTCTCGGTACAAAGTAAGACTTGGTTTAGAGTTCATTGCCTCCGTCCATGTCTTGTCAACCGTCTCTCGTATCCGTTTCTGGACGGCCGAGTTAGAGGTTCCAAACCTCGGTCTCCCGTTCTCCCCGTATTCGAGGGGGACATCGGAGCACGAGTATTTTGCTTTCAAGAAGTTGAGTCTTTGAATCGCTATTGTATATATGTTCTCTGTGGCCATCATGGAGAGTATCATCCTTGGCCATCTGGTGGGCTCCATCGCGCTTATCCTCGCGAAGTACCGGATCTTGCTTTGTGCTTCCCTGGCTTCGAAGGTTGACCATCCGAGTTCTCCGAGTACAAACTCAGTGGCCACCTTGTGCCCAGCGATTCCCATGGCCCATTTTCCTGCTGCAACCTGTGTTCTGTCGAACATGGCTGTCAGCTGTTTCGATGCTCTTGACGCTAGCGCCGCATTCGCGTACGTCAGCTTAGGCACCCCAGTAGCTTTCCATTGGATTCTTGTGATCTCGAATCGGTTGAAAGTCCACATGACTTGGGCGCAGTAGCGTAGCGTGGGGGGGAGCGGGGGTGCGGTCCGCACCGGGCGGCACGTCCCAGGGGGCGGCATTTCGCACTTTGTCCTGTTTTTTTTGGTTGTCGCTCCAGCTCGACAACGGCCGCCGGGGGCGGCATTTTCCGATCTTCCACAAATTTCGAGTTTCCGCACCGGGCGGCACTCGGTCGCGCTACGCCACTGCTTGGGCGTGTAGTTGTTGCAACGCGTTGTGGGCATCTCTCTTCCAGTCTTGTTCCTGCTGCAAGAGGTAGTTCGGTCCGTTGCTTATCGTTATCCCAAGGTACTTGTATTGCTCTTGGAATTCGATTCTCTGGCCTTGCACCGTCAGTTCCTTCGGCTCTCCGAGTCTCTTCGTGTTGAAGACAACGATAGCGCTCTTCGCTGGGTTGAAAGTGGGATCTTTCTCATTTCCCAGTTCTGTGGTAACTGCAAGTAGGATACTCATTTCTTCATAGGTGCGAGCTATCAAGACCAGATCGTCTGCATATAGCAGGCATGCCTATGCGCAATAGTTCCTCTCTGTGGAAGATTTCGGCCACAGATTCCCATAATTTCCTTCCCGTGATCGCTCTTAGATCGTCGCTTAGAATGACTTGCGCTTTTGTTTTGAAACCCGCGCAACCCGCACCCCACAGAACTATTCCGTCGGCGAGTAACGGCACCAAGAGAGCTGCGTACGCGAGTCTTCTGCCCTCCCATGGAATCCCTGCTTTCCGGAGCTTCCCGAGCGCGGCAACCACTGCGTAATATTCAGGTGCAGTGTTCTCGATGAGTTTCCTCCAACTGAGTCTCGCGTCCAAGGTGAAACTCAAGAGTATAGGTAGAACTGTATATGAGGCTTATGTACAATCCCACTTAAACTATTGCCCTGGCTTCTGGAGAATGGCATCGAAGAAAATCTGAACAGACTGTTCAGACTACAAAGAAGAGCCTCACGTGCCATCAAGCCAGCAGATCCTCCCCATGCATCGGCATCGCCTAGAGATCTCGGTGTCCTCCCGTTGCCACTGTCTATCACGTATAACATCTGCATCTTTCTGCACTGAGAAATCACAGCGAGGGGGCCCGAAGTCCTTGAAATAGACTTCTTAGGTAGCCAACGTACGACAAGAGCACAAAACAATAGAATCATTTGTTTTGAAAGCCGGAAAACAAAGATGGGAAAAAAACCCTTCTCTGCGGAACCAGCGAAAATTTTGTATGTACTGTCTCCCGTCGGAGATAAGGAACACAGACTGAACCTCCCTCTCGAAGAAACGACTGAAGAAGCACCGGACTGAGTGTGAAAATGGGAGACTAAACTTTTCCTGATGGCATTGCAGTAGGTGAGCAGTCTCTCATCTAGCACTGGGAACAGGACCGCGTTTATTCTCCTGAAGAGAAAATGGTCCGCACCCATCTCTGCTAACAATCCAAATCCACGAGAATGAATATAAACAGCCCTCCGAATAAATTATAATAATTATCGAGTATTTACATAATAAAAGAGATCATTATCGTCATTTCGAGGCGAGTATTCATTGAATGCACCCTATAGCGCATCCAATTCACTCGAGCAGTGTGGAGAGTGCTAACGTGTATATTGTGTCGGCATAATCTCGGCTCAAATCTTGCGAGCAGGAGAAATTCACATATCAGACGACAAATTTTCTAAATGCCTGCTTGCAGCTGAACCGCGAATGAACTTGAAGAGGAGTGAAATGACCGAAAAAGCCGAATATGCATAGCAACGTAATAATCCGTAGAATATGCGTATATAGTAGTATATAGCCGTAGTATATGCCATATACTACGGCTCTGCCCGAATGGATGTTGAGTTTTGTTATCTGAAGTTTAGTGGCGATGATAGACAACATACCAGATGGTTTTATTCTGCGACCCTCGCTCGTGCTCTCCAAGATCCTGGGTCTGAGCAGTTAATGGAGGAATTACTGTCGTATGGGGTGAAGCCGATAACTGCGGGGCGATCTCTGAAGCTTAGGCCCGCAGCGTTTTGTAATCCAGGTGAGTGATAGCCGCAGCCCTGATGTGAATTGAGGTCCACCTACCGAAATCAGAGTTCCTCCAGGAGAACCTCTGTATCATTGCGACTGAAACTTCCGCCTTTCAGGGGGCGAAGCCGATCATGGTTCGCGCGTACAAGAATCCGGGCAAAATCGCAGATACAGCGCTGAACGGCTGAAACGTGCTCTCGGGGATGTTTCGCGGAACGGAGTTTCGATCAGAACAGCGGCAGAAACACAGCGGCTTGGTTCAAACCAATGAAAGCTGCTTGGAGAACAGTGCTCGGTGGCTGGAAGCTCAGGAACAGGGGAAACTTGCCGAAGACAGAGTTTCCAAGGATCCTTTAAAGAGCAATGACTTGAACGGGAGAGAAAATGCAATCGAATGCAGTTGCTAAATTCAAAGCTTGCGGGATCCACCCTTCTGAAAGTGCCCCTCTGATGAAGAAATTGCCGGGGGATGACCAGGAATCCATCGCAGGTCATCGCTGGTGCGCGGAGCTGGTTGATCACTTGAAAGCGTCGAGGCAAGGTGGCGATGAGACGCGTAGGAAAAGAGGCAAGCGATTGAACGCGAGGCAGAACATGACGGGCAAGGACTCCCCTCGACGCCTTCTGCCGGGGCCTAAGAACTCTTCGCGTTCCAAGCCTTCTCAACGGGAAAGAACTTCGGCTCATACGAGCGCGATGGATTCCGAGGAGCCTGAACCAACAGCACATCATCAGTTCACGGTCAAGGAATACTTTCTCTGTGAATATCGCACTGAAACGGATGGGAGACAGAGGACGTTTGCTGGGGAAGTCATTGCAACTGTTACAAAGGACATTCTAAAAAGGCAGTTCTCTGCGGTTCAAAAAAAGTTTCGAGCAAGATTCCTTCGTATATCCTTCGGTTGACGATATCATTTACATTTGAAAGAATCTTTTGCAGATCTTGAGGCCGTCCTCCGAGAGGAGAGGTCGAATCATTTTCGAGAATTTCAACCCCAGACAACACTCCCTGTGGAATAGAGTTTCACTTAATTCTCCGTGTGGAAACTTGATCATCAATTCAAGAATAATTGAAATGGAAAAATCGAAGAATCGCTTTACCAATTCCCAAGAAAGACGGGCTGGTCGCAAAAAATGCAATTTTTGAGAAGAGATAACCTGTGATCGGCTTCGCCCCCATCACGGGGCGAAGCCGATCACTTTTTAGGGGGGAGAAAGATCATGTCGAAGAAGAGGAAAAATGTTCTTTTTTTTTTTGTGTGTGTAGGCGATGACCTAGGGTGTATTCACTGCGAAACTCACTGCGCCCCCGTGCACATTCTTCCACCGAATTTCTTGAAAAAATGCGGTTTTCCTGATCGGCTTCACCCCATACGACGGTATTTTATCTTATTGGCATGCAGCAGTTGATCCGGATCCTGAATCATCGCCGCTCGCGGGTCTTCGTATGACGCACATAAAGAGATTAAAAAGCACGTTTTGACTGCCTGATACATGCCAGAATTCTTCCCATGGCTGCCATCGTGAGATTGAGCACTCTGGGCGCGATGTTTCTTCTCAAGCGTTCATAATCATTTCGTCATTCATTCCTCTTTCAAACATGTCTCCGACCCATCTAGTTCGTACGAAGACAGGTTTGGAGTAACTGAAAGAACTGATTCTCTGCTGGGCCCGAAAAGGATTCCGAGCGGAACTGATATGCCTATAGTATATGAAACGCATCGCCTCGCATCGAGTCGGCGATGGAACTCCTTTCGCTACCATATCAAGAAGCACAACCGTCTAATCGGGATCGGAGACCGGCCCCTGATGCAATCGGAACGGATCTCCGAGCTGGGAAGAGCCCGGAAATACTGCAACAAGCAGTGGGGGGGCGGGGTATTTTTCGGGTAGGCGGCCGCCACGCTCAAGCCGGCGGAATGGCGGATTCAGACCGCGCGAATACAGCGGTGGCAGCCGAGGGGTCTAGAGTCTAGAGGAACGAGAAAGCTCACGCAAAACCTACCGTGCTGGCGCAATGTACACCGAAATCGCGCTGAAGTTCTACAAGCTACAGTTCGAACGTGTCTTGAGAAAACGTGCCCCTGCCGTGGTTTCCCAGCGAGAACCACTTCAACGTTGGCAAGATGCCTACCGTCGCACGGTGGCCAATTTTCCCGAAATAGGTGGACAAAATTATGTGAGAGCTATTTCTGGTTCTTTTGAGTCCCTGAAGCCTAATCTGACCCTTGAAAAGGGTTTCCGATGCTTGTTTTTCGAATTTTAGACGGTTTTCAGGCATTCACTGGAGCGTCCTAACCATTTGACCTACTCAAAATGTACGGCGTGGTTGCCGAACTCGGAATGGAAACACAAAGAACTGAATGGAGCACTTGCTGTATTCCCGGAACAAATTAGAACATATAGGCGTGTTGGCGACATCAGAGTTGGTCTGGTTCGGGCTCTTCTTCCTCTTCTGCGGTCAAAACCACCGGACTATCGCCATCCAAGAATTCACTATCGCTGGCCACTGGGACGATCCGCGTAGGCCTCGATGAGGACCTGGCGAAGACTGGCGTTCCACGCGACGGTGAAGTCGCGACCACGGGCCAACGTTTCGCGCACAGAGATACAGGGAAATTAATACATCGCGAAACGGACCCCGGGGACCTTCTAGAAACGTGCCTGTTCGAAGTCCATAAGACGTGCGGCAGCTTCGATGATGACAGCGATACCGCTGGCCGTCCACCTCCATAAGATGTCCGGTGGGACAGCGACGCTCCCGATGCAGCAAATTCTTCGACCGAAGTGTGAGCGTGCACTGGGGCTTCTATAGTCAATACACCTTCACTTAATGTCACACCCTCAGTCGTTTATTACTTCGGGTATCTCAATCACTCAGTCACTCATTCATTCAATCATACACACCCTTGCTACGTGATCAACACTCTTTCATCAACTCTCTCTCTAGCTTCTCTGCCCTCAGTCTCTTATTCGTGGTTCTCTTTCCACTTCTCTTGAGACTGATACCTGCACGCCGGCTGCTTCGCCGGTCGGCTGGCTTCTGGCTTCTGGCTACTCGATTGAATTTCTATCTGCTTGCTAGAATTTCGTCTCTGACAGAAGGAACTCAATCGCAGAGTCTTCGTCGCGGATACGGGTTAACAAAAGCGACACGTCCATAGTCTCGCGGCTACTCAGAGTACACGCAGCACGCAGCTCGAGTGCGATGGAGCAACTCCGCATCATCATGACGGAAAAGTGAATTTTCGTTCCGAGTAGACGCGACCCCGGTGCAGTCGGAATGGTGGAAAATTTTAGATACGTGTTTGAGTAGGGATGAGGGTTTGAAAACCGCGGGTCTGGCTGTGAGAGGTGTCGTCTGAAGTCACTTCGTCGGTGTTTCAATTGAAGTAATTCGGGGAGAGGAATCGGAAGGTGGGACCGCGGAACAGAAAAGAGTAACTTCGTTCACGTCGGGTCGGTGATTTGGTGACGGGTGGTTTACACGGTTGACGTGGTTATCACGGGTGAACGTGAATGATTGGGATGGTGCTAGTTCGGGTCGTTTAAACGGTGAAGGTAGGATGTACACAGAGACGTAGACGGTTGACGGGCAGTGAAAGGTCAGGAAATCGGGGAAGTTGGTGAGTTCGATGTGTAGATTACGGATTGTATAGGGATGAGTTGTCGAGTTAGGATTATCGGTGATATTTCTCATTGGTGGAGTAGAGTCGAGGTAGCTTAGTTTAACGAGGAGTAAGTTCAGAAAAAGGAATAGTAGTGGCGGCGCAAGGAATTTTCTTCTGGTACGCTTGAATTTCCGGAGAAAAAAGAATGGGTGTTCTGTGCTTAGCAGTGATATTGTGAGGACTGAGAGAGCACAATGAGCTGGATGAGCTGATCGACGTTTATTCGGTTGACGGGACGAGTTCCGGCTGAGCAACCGCTCGCGACGTGCTACGAACAACAAGTGTCTCTTCGTGGAGACTGCTCGAGTGTGCGCGGCGACGGAGAGGGGGGGAAACCATTCCTCTCTCCGCCGCCGTCACCATCACACTCTCACAATATGAAGAAAACATTCACATTGATATTCGATCATTGCGAGTTGGAGACTCCAGAGACCCTCCTATCCTTCCTCGCGGCGGATACGTTGATAACTTCCGCTGGATTTCGATACATGTCTTGGGTTCGTTCACTGTCGATTGATAGCAATGCCGAGTTGGACAGTCGTTGATCGTTCATTGTGATCCGTCGGAGCGTCTTTATCCTGTTGAGCTTGCTGAAGCTGCCCTCGTACGATGCGCCTGATACGGGGAATGAGAGCACGAACTGGAAATATGTTATCACTTGGTCGTAGTCCGCTGCCGGAGGCAGCGGGAACTTTGGGCAAGCGTTGGGCGTTTCGAAGTTTCCTTCCTTCAGCAGATTTCTGGCAAGTCTGGATTGGTGAACGAGAAGTCGAATCGGCTTCTGCAATCGCCTCGGTCTTTGACCAGAACCGATCGAGGCTGTCGCCGGATCTCATATCATGCAAGGTTGAGATTGTTGCTCGTGAGATTTTCCTGGCTCTCACGAGGAGGAGCTTTTGAGACTGGAGATATTCGGACAGAGAATCGATTCTGTCGAGGATGTCATCCACCAGAATGAAGATTGTTTTGGAAGGTCGAAGTTCACTCAAATAAGCTTTGCAATGGACGATCTCGTCACCGCCACCCTCTTTTATGATCTCTTTTCATGACCCTCTTTTCGGTGGATCGTTTCGTTTTGTATGATCGCGGAATCATCAATAAAGACGGGACCACTGGGCGAAATATCGGTACGCTAAGCGTACCGATCTCGAGACTTGGTCCGCTGAAGCGGCTCTCACGAGGAGGAGCCGTTGGTGCCGCCACTGAGGAATAGGATTTCATTTTGGGAACTGTAGTGGGGTTACGTTTTTGAGACGGGTTCTTTACTGTCGCGATCTATCTCTGACAATCAAGTAGTACTGAGGTGTAAGAAATCATCTGATATGCGGTTGAATTTCAACCTGATCACTTCGTAAGTTCAAGATGAGTTAGGTGTGTTCTGTTTTTTTTTTTGGTTTGAATAGAGTCATTCTCGATTCTGGTGGTAGATTGGTGGGAAATAGTTAGGGAAGGGAACAATTTTCGATCGCGTTGGGGGACGGGTTCAGAGCGTCAACAACCATCTTCCTCTGTTTTCTGGTGTTTCAAAGAAAAAACCGAGTCATTCGATACGGGTAACTGCGTCTGAATAGGGGGGGACCGGGGTTAGTTGGTGTCGGGGGGAAGTTTGGTCCCAGGTTTGTCACTGTTACAATTAAAAGTTCGACTGTCGTATTTGGGTCGAGAGGAAAAACTCGATCGGTGAGTTTATTCAATCGTTACATTTTCCGGGAAGGATGGGGTACTTGGTACGGGGCGGTGGGTTGTATGTTCAGTGGTTCTAAATCCTGTACGTTTCCTTCCGTGGCCCACCATTGGAGGAGGTCCGATGTAGCGGGGTCCTCCTCGGGTGTCTTGATCGTTATGATTGAATTCTTACGGTGAAAGGTCGTGAGGGCCTCTGAAGGTTTGTACGGTGAGGTTTTCGACGAGGACACAGTCGCCCTCATCGGGATTCAATGTGCCGATGAATTTTCCCCGAAGCGTGACGGAGACCATTTTTTTGGTTGCGTCGACTAGGAGGACAGGTTGTCCTTCTGTTGGGTTGGCGATGTAGTTCTTTCGGCAGGGAGGATTCACTTTCAAGACCAAGGCCTGGATTGAGATTTTGGTCCTGGTCGTGGTGAGCACGGTCGATAAGTTTCCGAGGTGCATTGGCAGGGTCACGTTCGGAGTCGTGGTCGTTGGTGGTGGGGAGTAGGGGTCGCAAAAAAACCGCCAAGCGGAACCGCGGAACCGCGGAACCGCGGAACCGCGGTTCTGTCCAGAGACCGCGGTTACCCGCCGGAAACCCGCGGTTACCCGCGGGTACCCGCGGTTTCTGGCGGGTACCCGCGGGTAACCGCTGAATAACCGCGGGTACCCGCGGGTAACCGCCGAAAACCCGTGGGTACCCGCGGTTCCGAGCGGGTACCCGCGGGTAACCGCTGAATAACCGCGGGTACCCGCCGACCCGGCGGGTATCCCCTCCGTTTTTACTGAAAATTCATCCCTAACTAATAATAATGCTGAGAATAATAATAATAACGACAAGAAAAGACGGACTAGCGGGCACCCGAAAATCGCGGTCCGAGGTCGCGGGTACCCGCTCGGAACCGCGGGTACCCGCCAGGAACCGCGGGTACCCGCAAGGATCGGCGGGTACCCGCAAGGACGTACCGCCGGTTACCCGCGGGTACCCGCCAGGAATCGCGGGTACCCGCGGTTACCCGCAGTCCGCGGGTATTACCCGCCGGCAGGGGAATACCCGCGGTTCCGCGGTTCCGCGGTTCCGCTCGGCGGTTTTTTTGCGACCCCTAGTGGGGAGGACTCATTGGTAACAAGAGAGAGCATCGAGAGATGGTGAGATTGTTGTGTGGTTTCCCAGAGTGTCCGAGCTTCGTTGTGACGAGTGATTGGGTGGGTTCTTATATCCGTGGGGTATCGGGGATGGTTATCATTGGTCAATCGTGCGGGGGGAATTCGTCGTTAATCTGCGATAGGGGAATTTCTCGGTTTTGAATGTTACGGTGTATCCAGTTTCGTGAACAGAATGACTGAATGAGAATCGTACGTGTCGTGGTCGGTCTGGTCGAAGGTCTGGTGGGTTTCAACGGGGTGTGGTTCTAAAAATGTGTCGATGGGTGTAGATCTAAACTAATAAAAATGAATGTGCGTCTGTTCCACTTTGGTCCGGTTTCATAGGTCCCGAAAGTATTTATTCGTTGATTGTGAAACTTCTTGAGCTAATGGGGGACGTCCTGAAGAAGGTTTACGGACGTTTTCCACATTTAACGAACATGTTTTCCGTACGTAATACTGAATGTTCCTGTTATTGTGGTTCTTCGTTGTTGTCGGTTAATTGTCGAGTTCGTCGAGTGGAACATGGAACTTTATTTCGACAACGGACTTTCGACTTCGACAACGAAGTCCACTTGGCGAATCAGAATTCCACTTGGCGGACCGGAAACTTGAGTAATGCCTCCTAAACGAGCGGCAATAGGATGGAGCACTCGTGCTGCGAAGAGGATGAAGGAGGGAAGATGACTCGGGAATCGTTCAGGTCATGAACGTACACCACGCGAGGTGTCGTTGGAGTCTTTGGACCGACGGCAAGGATCGGTCGGGGGTCGGGGAGTGGCTGGGGTGCAAAATCGGAGACGGAATACAGAGCTTCTTCCGGATCACAGTTAGGAGACTCACAGTTGGAGGTACAGGATCTACAGGGGGTGACAGTGTTGGTGGAGTCCAAAGATTTGCAAAGAACGGCCAAGAGACGAGGGTCGCTCTTCCGGAACATTTTAGAACGACGCTTGGAAGAATGGGGTGAACATACGGACACACTAAACAGATATTTTTCCGGAGTACGGTCAGGAGAGTCACGACCTTTGGAGGTACGGAGTCTACGAGAGGTGACAGTGTCGAAGGAGTCCCAGGATCGACGGCAAGGAACGTCCGAGAGACGGGGGTCGTTCTTTCGTGATATCTTGGAACAACGGTTCGAGGGACGGGTTGAAAATGCGAAGATCAAAAGTAGGTTTTCGTCGTCAGGAGGCTCACGACACCTAAAGTTGAAGGATGGACGAGAGGTTCCACTAGGAAGCAAGAGGAAAAGGACTGAACCAGTGCGGGGGAATGAAATGAGCGACCAACGAATGAACAGATTATATACCGATCGTATACGACATAGTAAGGCTCGGTTGAACGAGACGAGTCAGGAACGGAAATCACGGACGCAAGGTCAAAGGAATCGGATGAGTCTTCTGCGAGGTGGAATCCATCGCGAGTCGAAATAAGTTGCATTGCACGATGATCCCAATTACGATTATAGTGGTCATCCGAGTGTGGTTTCCGGGAAAATGAACACAGAGTGTGGGTTTTGTCATGCGATGAAATTCAGGAATGAGACTGAGGGGTTGTGTTGTGGAAAGGGGCAGATGAGAATACCCGACTTAGGTGTACCACCCGAGCTGTCGGCATCGTTTATCGCTGGTCAATCAAGGGAGTTGAAACATTATCTGGTGCACCGAGGAAGGTCCACTGCAGGAATTTTAAGAACTGGATATAGGAACGGTCGTCCCAGGACCAAAATAATCGGGTTACTTAGGAAACTCGAAATCAGTTACTTTCCACGGACAATAAACGGATGCTCATCAGTTAAGAACTACTCGGTTTTGCCTCAACCTCTCCGTCTTTCCTCGCGGCGGAGCGCGAGCGGGTACGCTAGCAATTCATATAAGGATCGATCTCCCCTATGAAATTCGACTGCGATGGAATGTTTGAAGAGGACGAAAATATTCAAAGTCCATGATTGGTATTTTTGAGTTGAAACATGATGAATGAAGGATCCATAAACGGAGTGGAGTTTATTCCGGATGATTATCAGGTGGATAGGTAGTTCGTGGTGAGTCATGGGGTATCGGGTAAGAGATCCAGTTTCTCGAACTCTTGGAGAGCTCCTTCAGTGGTCCACCATTTAAGGAGATCCGCTGACAAGGGTCCTGTTCGAGGTTTCTCATCATGAGAACCGTGTTTGGGTTCGTCGGGAGTCCACGGACCCTCCAAAATCTCGAATGTCGAGATTTCGAAGGAGAACGTTATTATTCATGCACAGAGAACACACCTCACTCAGGATTGACTCAAGACCGACTGCCTTTATTTACGAGATACCGACACTACCCAGCCAATTGAACGTGCACGCGTTAAACCTCTAACAAACGCATGAACCCTTTTTTGTCATCTAGTTCTCCAGTGAAGTCTCCCCAGAGGGTGAGAGCTGCCACTTCTCTGGTATCGTCGATCAGAAGGACGTGTTGTCTCTTTTTTTGTAGTGTTGTCGGCACACGTTATGTCCCAGGCTGGTTAAACTTCGAAAATCAGCGCGTGAATGGATATCCTCTGTTTCATCGGTAGGTCCTCGTCGGGAATCGGTTCCACTCGACTCAACTGTAAGATTAACATCTCGTATGTTGACAATAGGGTCTCAAACCATCAATGACGAAATAGGGCAGGAGAACGCTTACTTTCGTCAGTTTTTTTTTATTCGAATGACATCAAGTTTTTATTCGATTAAGTATAATAATCCATCCTCTCCATGAATCAGCACTCAGTTTACATTGGGCATCTCAGGCCCCCTGTCACCTCGGCTCCATCCAGCCGTTCATGGTACCCAGTGCCGACGTCGCGTTGCCCCGTCGGACGTCCAGAGATATTTTCTGCGCCAAGAAACGGCCCAGCCTTTTGTCTCCTGTTGCCCGCTCAAGGGCTTCACCGACCTGGCTTATCAACACGTTGGTGAGGGGACCGGGACCTCCCATGGTTTCGAACGCAAACGGACAGAAGTGATACCCGCTGGAGAGCGCGGCGTATTTTCTGATCTTTGCCGCCTCCGCCCTCCCAACGGCGGAGCCTGCTCGAGATGCACCGGGACCGACCAGGGATGGGCTCAGAGAGTCGGTCACCGTTGCATCCCAAACGAGGGCTCGACCCCTACAGAAAGGGATGAGCGTAAGGCCGTCGGGTCGCCTTCCATCGTCAGGCATGAGTCCAGGGGGCTCCAGCATGCATGGGATTCCAGCCGAACGAAGGGTTCGGCTGAGCGTGTCGTTGAGTGCCGCGTGGCGTGGTCGCCGCCCAGCGGAAAGTGCACAAGACAGGCCGTGGCGAGCAAGGCGGCCAACGGGCTCCCCGCATGCGCCTCTATGCGGCTCGACTAATTGTAAGCTCGAACCCAATCGGAGCCCAACACAGATTCTGGCTGAGCGGTTGTCGAGCCTCGTGCCGAGCGAATTTGCCGGAATCGCGTGTAGCCAATCACTGGCTCCCGGTCGTGAAACTGCCAGAAGCCGAGCTCGGTTCTGAAGGTCAGAAGAGTCATCCAGCAAGGAGGTGAACGAGGCGTCATGGACCTTTTCCATCCAAGAGCGCTGCGTGTCAAGCTTGCCATCCTCCGGTGCGTAGGCTGCCAGCTTCGCGGAAAGGGCATCGCGTTTTGCGATAAAGGACGACCGTGCTTTAGGCGGCAGCAGCTCCTGCACCAATTCGGAAGCGCCAAACATTGAGGCAACAGCAGCCGGACCCGCGAGAGATGCGACGGAAGTGAGGCCAAGGCCGCCCTTCGAGGTCGGAAGACATGCCTGACGGCGCTCACGCGGGAGGAGCCTGAGACTGAGGAGAGATTCCAGTGACTCTGCGATCTGGTCGTCCCACGGCCGCAACAAGGTGCAAGATTCCGAGCAATCCATACTTCTGAGAAGGTGTTGTATTCGACAGGCCGAGAAGGATGAACGGAGTAGAAAGAGGCCCTGGTGTGCGCCAACCAAGGGGAGACGCTCTCGCATCGGCCCAGACTCGGTCCGTCACCGCGTCGATAGAGTATGACAGCGCTTCAGGACAAAGAGGCGTGCCAAGGAGGCTTAACGTCTCCGTGGTGACAGGAATGCAGCCAGGAAGAAGTTCCATCAGCTCTCTGAGAGCGGGATCGTCAACGTCAACTTCGGGTGCGAACAATTCACACTTCGCTGAGGTCAAGTCAAGCCCACTTACGGCGTGGAAGTCAAGAACCCTCCGTACATCACGGACGAGTGTCTCAATCGGTCCCCCCCAGAATTCCGTCGTCGAGGTACCACACATTGAAGGGTGCCTCCATAGAATCGACCAGGTCCCGAATGCCAAGGCTGAACAGAGCGGGCCCGAGGGGATCTCCTTGCTGAACACCAGTTGAGGAGGAGAGGATGTCGGATTCGAACAACAGGAAACTGGGGCTGTCGTACGACTGTTGGACCAGATTGAACATGTTGGGCGTGACGTTTCGAACCAGCTTGAGGAAAGCGGTCTGAGGAGGGCGGGTGACCACAGCGGCCCGAGCCGCATGAATAGCCAGCTCCACTCCTGCTTTCTTTCCAAAGCCCAGCTGAACTTTCGTCAGTTGTAGCTTGTCTGGATGGGTCGTCGGGTCGTAACGGGGGTGTGCCCGTTTAATTTTGAAAATTGTCAAGGAATTAAACTCAACTAGAATCGCTTGGTTGTATTTTTCAGTGAATTGATCGATCCCGGAAACGATCACGTTTATTTCGGCAGTGTTGTCTTCTAGGACGAAATTTGTCCTTTCTGCCAGGTCTTGATTTTCGTTTTCATGGGTACGCGACCAATCACTACACCGCTTATTTGCTCTGTTGTGAGGTCCTTGATCTGGCGGGTTCTTCCCATTGGTGGAAGGCCTTAAAACAGTGAATATTATATTCATCCATCGGTTATCAAGTTGAAAGTAATATCACGTGGGGTCAGGGGCGTACACAGGACTTTTTTTTTGGGGGGGGGGGGGCGGGGCGAGAACATTTTCGCCCCAGTTTGGGGGGGGGGGCAACGGAAGATGATGATGAGCTTCAACATGGAGCTCTATGGGCCGGACAAAACTTTTGGGCGGGGGGGGGCATGGCCCCCCTGGCCCCCCCCCCCTATATACGCCACTGCGTGGGGTCCTCAGAGGTTTCCTTCAAAGGAACGGTTTCCGTCGACGGTGATTCGTCTGAGGCCGATGGAGTAGGTATCGAACGTTTGGAGGTTCGTGGGTTCGCGGAGGAGAGGTTCCTTTGTGGTCGAGAAGTAGATCTTCGAGCGTAGGGAGGAGGAGCGGGGCTGCGATGCAGCGTTGGAGCAGCCGTGGAAGGCTGGCTGTGTGGGCCAGGGAGGACATATTGAACGGGGGGAAACCGTGAACGTTGGTCCATGTGTCCCACATGAGGTGGAGGCATCGAGGCTGTTGGCGAAAGGATCTTTGAGCCAACTGAAGTACGTCTCGAGTCTCGACCTTGTAGTTCGAGAAGTCTGCGAATAGGTCGACCTCGAAGGGTCCGTAGGTTTCGTTCAAGCGTCGGAAGACCGAAGGGTGGAGAGAGTAGTCTCAAGTAACTCGGATGGGACCACTCATGTTTATTCTGTACATAGATTCGATCAAGGCAATCGTCCTGCCGGAAATTCGGCTCAAAACTTATGCTGATGACGTCAAGTTGCACGGAAGAGTGGCCAACGAAGGGCATCATCCGAGAGACGCTGGAAGCCTTCGGGGAGGTGCGAAAAACTGGAACTCGAGCTGTCCCACGAAAAGTGTGTCAAACTGCATTTCGGCATTGATAACCGGGGACAGGCGTATGAGCTGAATGGTTTTGTGCTGAAGTCAGACAAGTCAGTGTGAGATTTGGGTGTCATAACGACCTTTCACCTTGAAATATACTCACAATCAGCAGGTAACTGAGATCATTAGAAAGGCTTCCCGGAGATCCTATTTCCTTCTTACAGTTAGATCATTTGTCTTGCAGCCTGGTTCGAGGAGGATTAGCAGTGGAGGTCACAACTGGATACTGCCTTCACGGTCGCCGAGATCTTCGAAAGTATCGCAGCGCCACCAACGGGGAAGGCGTGCGGAAACGATCTCATCTTCAACGAACATCTCAAATCAGCTTTGTGCCTTTCCAGTCACTGGTGTGAGCTCTTCAACAGATGTCTCAACGCCGGTGTGATGCCGTCACGATGGAGATCCTGTGAGATGGTAGTTCTGCCGAGGGGAAAAGGCAACCCCCAAGAAGCAGCCTCCTGGCGAGGCATTTGCAAGAAGAGTTGTGTTTATAAACTATTCTGCAGCCTGATAGTCAGACGTCTAGTGCCTTTCGTTGAAATGAGAGATAACGTGTTGGAAGGTACAGGTTCTCACTTAGTCAGTTAACGGAGACACCCAGCTAAGACACACGGAGCTCTTGGTGGAGAGGAAGTCCAAGTCATTGTCATTGTATCCAATGTAGTTGCTTATATAGTGAAGGTAAGTGAGGGAAAAACGTACGTGAGGCACCGAAGGAGCCTCACGCTAGACATCGTAGATGGTGCAGCAAGTGAGACAAGTCAGAGGCGAACGGGACACCCTCTTTTAACACTCCCCCTTGTTCCGAGAGCCGTTGGACACCTAATTGTTGAATTAGACACTGATGCTTATCGGTGTTCACGCATACTTGAGATTAGCAATCGTTTTCTTGAAAAATTGGTTGAACATTTGTGCACCTGCACTTATGTGTTCTAAGACTTAATTTATCAGTGGCCGACTTTCATCTATGAACATCTGGTTGCGAGGTGATAGGGTGCATTTCTCACACTGCGTTTGTTCAAGTGTCGCATGTCGCTTGTTTGTTGCCACCCGTGTCCGATGCCAGAGATTTGTTTCAAACTGGATGCTGAGTGCCGACAGGTTCATCCAACTCCCAGCAAGGGTTGAGTCATCTTCTTTTGCCTGGGATCATCATTGTCGATATCTCCTACGAAATAAACCGATTTTTGTCTGCACTCCACATACCGTTGCACTTATTGAGGTTGAGACTGAGGTTGCGTCCTCTGAAGAGAGTATAAAAGCAGCGATCTGTCGCTGGGAAAATCATTCGGCTGGTTATGTACGGTGAGTCCGGAGTTCGTCGCCGATCTGGAGCCAACTCGACAACAAGGAACCGCGGAGTCGCTGAACCGCAACCGCTGGGTGTTGGTGAACGAAGCCTTCCGCCTGAGATTCCACGAGTTCTCCATCCGGGGGGTATCCAGCAGATCATCTGACCTGTCGGTCGTCGCTGATACTGTTCCAAGATCGCTACCACCACGAGCAGCAAAGTTGCGTGCCATCGAAGCCCTTAGAAGCCATCGACCAATTCGTGGAGCTACACATTCTGGACGAATTTCTTCGGGAGGAACTGGGCGTCCAGCCGAGTCAGTCACCAATCCCTCTTCCACCTCAGGGGCCCGCCCAAGTTCCAAATCCGGTTCCAGCACATCCACCGGCAGTAATTCTTCCGTTTCCCGAGCTCACCGTGCGGACGACAGACTCCAAACCGTCGAACTCGAAGGTGAGAAGGCGCTCAAGCTCAGGCGGCTGGAGAAAGCCGTGGAACTGACGTATCCGCGAGCTCGTCCATCGAAGTCTCTCCGGCCCCAATCAATCCTGGAAGGACAATCAGAAGTTGGAGCGAACCGCCCAGCTTCGGGGTTCGATTTTACTCTGCTGAATCAACACAGCATTGTGATCTTGGTCCCAGTGCTCTGTGGGTCGCTCGACCCCAACTTGGCCCAGTTCTGTGGCGAAAGTTTCCGGGATGAGCATTACGCTGGACGTTTTGATTTCGTTGTTGTTTACCTTGTTGATTTCTTCTTTTAATTTTGGAGATCCATTTCCATTTTAGTGGTGCCCCCAGGGTTGATCACCCTCAAGAACTTTTGCACTGGGAGCGTTCCGTATATTTGCGCGGATTTCGACCGGACTCAGAAGGATCTTCTTCTGCAATTGGCCAAAGACGAGACGCCAATACTCATCGATCCGAAAGTGGATCTTCGCGAGGTGATGCCCAGCCACCCCTGGGCCAACACGGATCGCCGAGTCGTAGCAGCCTTCGGGGTTCTGAAAGTGACCAAGTTCAAGTAGCACATGCGCCTCCACCATCCGGAGGGCGAAGTCCCGCCGGCTCAACTCTCCGCCGAAGTACCCCTTCGGTTTCTCGAGCAAGCACGTGAGCAGCTACGTCAAGAAGCACGTAATCAATTTGCCTTCAGAGTGGAGTGCATCGTCTGGATCTTCATCCTGATTTTGGTGTCGGGCCTGTCTGGAGGCGTCCTGTACCGCTGGCTCAACAGTGAGTATGAGGGTCTTATTGTTTTCGTTATACAATTGTTTCGACTTCTTCATGGTTTAACATCGTTCATCATTCGTTGGATCAGAAGCAGAATCCAGAGCCAGTGAGCCTACACCTGTCTGCCCGGCCCAAATCCTCGAATCAACCACTCCACTCACGGAGCCACCCACCGAAGAACCGACAACACCGCCAACCACAACTACAACGACCACGGTTGCTCCAAGAGGACCGTTTCACCGCGACCCAGCGTCGGGTCTCATTTGGTCGAATGAGGTTCGCATCTTCAGCTACGTTGATCTTGATTGTGAGGTCGGCGCCAAGATTGTTGTCTGTCGCCTCAGCTCTGAACGGGTTTGCATTATGCGCAACCTGGGCACGCCGTCAAACATCAAATTTTTAAAGGCATATCCTCCCACCGACTACGCAGTTACCGTACACATCCTGGGTTCACGAGAATTTTATCGTTGTGCTCGTATGTTCAAATGGTACATATTATTTGAATGATTACTCTTAGTGAGTCACTCTAGTTCACACTCATACAGCTAAATATCCCAAATATTGTACTTACCTAGGTATGATTTAACTACACACATTTTCTTGTAGGTATATTCCGTTTGTTAGGTATAGTGCGATGACTGTTCCACTTATTACAACTTCTTGTTACATGTAGCCTTCAGCATATTGTTTAGGTAGAATCATCAAATAAAGGAACATTCGGCCCCCAACTTCTTGATTCCTCATTTCTTGTAATGTGAGAGCACGTCGAAAGCAAATAGATGACTCTCCCAACCCGAGTCGCGTGTCTGCACCTGACGGATGCATCCGCAGCTCTATTTGAGCTGACCAAATATTTGATCATCGATTGCGTCTCAGCTTGGGTTGCGAGAGTGGGGGATGCTACTTTCCCCCTGTTACTCTCGGATCTCTTTTTGTGAGTTTCGAGGTTGAGGCGTTAATTTCCCTTTCCCTTCGAGGGAACAAAAACATGCAACCCAGTCCGCAATTTCACAGTTCTCATCGTTGCATCATCGCATTCACATCCACCGATCCCTCATCTTCAATCCTTTGTGTCTGTAGTGTCTGTACTCCTCACTTCCTCAACTCTACTCATCATGTCATTCTTCCAGCAGTTGACCATTGACTGCCTCAACCGATACAATCAAATTGTTATCGAGCTGGATCTTGTCCCCGATGAGCCCTCACCATTGCTTTGTTTGTGTGCCGTGCCGGATTGCATGGAAGACTCTCCCTTCCATCCAAGTGAGTTTGGCAACCTCCTGTACCATGGTCCAGAATATAGGATTCTGGACTTTACACATCTGGATGCCAGGCCTCGGGTATCAATTCAGCCCATACTCGATTTGCTTGAAGTTCCCAACAGACTGAGGGGAAACTGGATTATTGATCCAGCCAAGTCGAATGAATTGGATCGAGAGATCCGTCTTCCAATGGAGACGGAACTCAATAGACAACTCAACGATGAAATCCATCGGAAAAGCGGGGAGCAAGCGTATGACCTCATCGAGTGTGTCTGGGCAGACTGGCTGTATGACAACGCCGAACTGTACCTCATGCCAGACCAGGATGTCGTCGCCGCACACTGGAAAAGGACCAATTCCCATCTCCGCCGGATGGTCTTCAGCGCTGCCCGTGGACGAATCCGAGAAGCAGTCACTCACAAAGTGATCCGACAGACCTGCGCAACAGAGCACGCCCGAATCATCCAGTGTTACGGGAGCGAACAGTGCTTTGTGGATCATGTGAACCGTCATTTAGTTACGTCAGTCAATAGTGACGGTTTTTATTGGAGCGACCAGGACGAGATGTCTCGTCCGGAATATCATGTTGCAAAAGATCGAATTGTTCGATCGAACTAAGATTGTCCTGTTTCATAACCCTCAAAACAAAGTTGACCCAGACCGGTTCCGTTTTCGAGTTGATGGAACCACTCTTGGCCTGTCGGAGCGGGCAAACTGCCTGGGAGTCATACTCGACCAGCATATGAAGTGGCTTCCCCACGTTAAGCACATCTCAAGTCGATGTTTTGCAGTCACCGCATCTATCGCTCGGCTTCGTCGCACGGGACTGGGCGTGCGTCTCTTAGTAGCCGTTTATCGAGCTCTCTTTGAACCAATCATCTCCTATTGTCTTGCGATCTGGGGCTCCTCGTACTCTAACGTCAGGAGCGCAGTACAGATCCTCCAAAACGGGGCTGTCAGAGCGATTACCGGGCGCCCGCGGGGCGAATCTGTCTCTAGTTGTTATGCCGACTTGGGAATCCTTGATGTCGAACGCCTTGTTGAAACTAGTCTCGGTGTCCTTGCCTACAAAGCCCGCATGGGCATAATTCCCCCCAGACGGTCCCTTTCATTTATCCAACGCCTCGTCTAGAACGACCCGCTCCCGTCGTAGCCTCGTCATCCCTCGAGTAAAGTGCGTTCTCGGTACTCACGGCCTCCGCCACCGCCTGCCCGCCGTATGGAATAACCTCTCTCCCACAGTGAAATCAGCACGCACTGTTGCCGCTTTCCGAGACAAGTATCGTGCTAACCTGGTGTCTTCAAACATTGTGTCTAACAGAAAACCTTGTTGATGTTGTGATATTTTAGCTCTTAGCTCCAATAATGTTACCCTTGGGGAGACCCCCCCGGTGATGAAATAAACCATTCTATGTTCTATGTTTGGGACGACACCCGGGATGATCTGAAAAGTCTAGACAACGAGGATCTTGAGGAATTTCCTTATTTCTAACTTTATGGGTGCATATATGGATATATGTGTTAATATAATCAGTCATGCCGTCATCGTCGTCTTCTTATTGATTATTCATACTCTCATCTCTTAGTTCCTCAGTTATGTCCTCAACCGTTGGTTGATACGGAGCATCCGGGTCAATCATTCCTTCATACCTGTCAGTATGATTTTGACGTTTAACCATCACCTTAATTATGACGTTTATCATGTACATGAGTGATAGAGTTTATTCCTAGTTCGCTCAAAAGTTTGGTTACCCAAATTGAGGAACGAAGGGCATTGCTTGCCGCCAGGAACTCGGCCTCCGTTGAACTCTGTGCAACGGTAGTTTGTCGAGTTGAGTTCCAAGCTATGGCACCTCCTTGTCTCAGAAGTATTGCTCCCGAGACTGATTTTCGGGTTTGGATGTCGGCTGCATGATCCGCATCCGAGTATACTTTCGTGGGACCATAGTTTCCTGGTTTGTACGTTATTCCGTGGGAAGCCGTGCCAGCAACGTATTTTATTACTCTGAGGGCTTCATTCCAACGCCGCTCAGTAGGTTTGCTTGAGAACTTGGCAAGATAATTCACCGTGAATGCAATGTCAAACCTGGTGATTGTTGCCAGATACATGAGAGCGCCTATAAGTGCGGGATAAGGTCTGTCAGGACATGGGAGTGAGTCATCTTGATCATAAATCGTTTTGTCGGACGGTGATGCCGCCGTTTTATGGTTTTGCATCTCAAATCGTTCCACAATTTCCATAGCATATTGAGCTTGGCTAATGTGGATTGCCCCGTTTGGTTCATGATGAATCTCTATACCAACATAGTAAGAGAGCTTCTGATGAGTAATCTCAAACTAGGCTGATAGAGTTTTGAGAAAGGTTTCAATCTGTTCCTGCTTGCTTGCCAGCAGCATAAGATCGTCAACATAGACAAGGGCAATGAAACGATTTCCCTTTTCTCCACTTGTAAAAATGCAAAGTTCAGTCTTCAAAGGTTGCAGTCCCATGTCACCCAGAATTTTAGCTAGGGTCTTATGAAACATGGCCGGACTTTGTTTCAAGCCGTACAGAGCTTTCCTTAATAATAATACTTCGTTTCCGCCCAGCTTGAATCCCTCTGGAGGTTCCATGTATATCTCCCCTTCAAGTGGCGCGTATAGAAAGGCACTTGAGATATCGCACTGATGACACACCAGTCCCTCCTCCGCAGCCAAGCTCAACATGAGCTTTGTGGATTCAGCTCTAGTCACTGGGGCGTAGATATTATCAGGGGAAAAATCGAAGAATGGGGTCTGGAAAAAACCTCTTATGACCAATCTTGCCCTGAATCGAACCTTAGTTGGGTCAGGAGGATTTGTTTTCCTTTTGAACAACCAACGGCATGAGATTGGCTTTCTGTCTTTTGGCAATTCCGATGGTTCCCAGACAGCTAGCTTTTCCGTGCTGGATAGCTCTGCAGCAATAGCCTCGTTCTACTGTTTTGCCTCTGAACCAGAGACTGCCTCTTCTAAAGTCTCGGGTTCTTTCAAGGGTTGTTCATCCGGTTTGGCCCCTCTCGTTGCTGAGGCTCTGTAGGCCTCACCATAATTGTCTGAAGACTCGGTTGAGTCAGGGGCCTCCCTCGGGGCCTCATTGGCCAGGCGTTCATCGACTTCAGTAAGATTGCTGTCACCCTGAGGCTTCTTATGTTTCTTTTTATGAGTGAATCTTAGTCCTCGCTTTCTTCTTTTCTTTTTCTTTTTCTCATCTTCTGGTTTAGGAGTTGGCCTGTTCAGTGCATCATTCGCTAGTGGTATCTTCTGATTCGAGTCAGGGATTGGCTCGACGGGCGCGTCAGTTAGCTGAGGCCCGGCGTCAGGCACAGCCTGAGAGGCCTCTTCTGACGTCTTGAAGACATCCACTGCGTTGGGTTTTCCGAAGAGTTTTACTTTATCCTCACTGTTGGGATTCTTGAGAAATTTTACATCCCGAGTTCTCACGACTTCATTCGTTCTTGTTACGTAGATTCGGTACCCCAAAACGCGTTCAGTCACTCCGACCAAAAATCCTCTTTCGCTTCGATCGGACAGTTTATTCCTGGTTGTTTGGAGGATGGTATAGCAGTCAGCACCGAACGGAAAAAGTTTACCGAAGTATGGTTCGAAACCATGGATCATCTCGTACGCTGATTTTTGAGTATTCCTTTTCAGAGTTACCATGTAAAGTATATCTGCTGAATGATTGATGGCTTCTCCCCACATGAACTTGGGGAGTCCAGATTCGATGAGGATCGCTCTAGTATAATTCAACAATGTGTAAAGTTGTAAAGCTCAAAGTTCTTTTGGAGAAATTTGTCTGTTAAGAACTTTGAGTACTTTGCGAAATTGAGACGATGGCGAGTAGACAAACTCCATTGACAACCCTTGAGGGAGTCGAAATCACGGCGGAGATCGAATGTGCCATCAAGTCGATCTTCCTTGATCCGGACGACTTCGCCGTGTTTCTTGATGAGGACAATCTGAGGATTATGAGAGAGTTTGCTGGCACTGACTCTCATAGACAAAGGTACCAGTTCATCAAGCTGTCCAAGGCCCTGCCCAACAAGGTCCGAATCATGGTCTACATGTTGGCGACAGTGTGTCGCAACCGTGATAGGTTGATTAAGAACTACGACAACCTCTCGGCGAACGTCAGAAACCTGCCGACCGTCATGCAGGCGTTCGCCTACATTCAAAATAGTATGTGTACTTGGGTACATGAAGAAAAGTTGGTCAAGTTCGCGCTCGTCCACCTACCCAATACCTTCCCGGGATTGCGCGCGTTCTGGTGGAGGACGATGACACCGATGAAGGACAGGACCCTGGACAACTTCCTGTCCCAGCAATACGCCACCCAAATCGCGCTCAACCCGGACGCGCAGATGAAGAACAAGGCGTTCATGATGAAGTTCTGGAACGAGAAAGTGAGGTCGATCACCAAGAAGGTGTCGCGTGCATACATGCAGCACGGTCGATCCTCTGACGGTAGAGTGGTTACACACGACACCGCCAGGGGGCGCCAGAGTCTGCCAGCAATCTCGCGCACTTGACCCCCGATATTCTCACGGAGAATGAATTCTTTTCATCATATTATTACGAGTGTCAATGATTCCAATCGACTACCCTTCACACAGTTTATCAATAAATAAGCCCACAGGTATCTGGCATTGAGGCACAGTCGGGAGTTCCACCCGGCGGCGTCTCCGACGGCTCCAGCTGGAGACAGCGGCCCGGAGACGTCGCCGAGGAAAAACAATAACAAGAGTACACGCCTGCGAAAGAGCTAGCCGCTCTCGTCTATCTTTGGCCAGGCCCACTGTACTTTTCGAGCCTTTTAGCTCGGAAATCCTGACTGTTGCTTATTGCCAGAACCGGTTGGGGAGTCGACACCCAAAGATCGAGTTTTCAGTAGAGTGCATGCAACACAATTTGGTGTCAGAACAAAACTTTCATCAGTGCCCATCCCGGAAAGTTGTGCAACTCATCCCTGCTACAAAGTCGGGTTTCGTGCCGCAAAACGCTGTAACCCGATCGTGAAACATGGCAATCAACCTCAAGGAAGGTGTAGAACGTGATATTTACGACGATTTGCAATATCAACGAGCGCAATGGAGACGCCAGATCACCACGCGCTGCAAGGCAGTCGAGGAGTGGATAGAAAACCCAGCTTCTGTCACTGACGTAACCCTCAACGTAGAAGATCAGCTACTGAAATCACTGCGAGCGAAGGTCGAGTCTCATAACCGAGAGCTGACGAAGTGCTTCCAGTCCCCGGCAACACCGGCCGAGCTCAAAGACAGAAATGACTGGGAGGACCGCTGTGTAGAATACGATGAGAAGATCTTCAAAGCCCTCACACAGATCCAGATCCTGAGACAGAACCTGGCGGGACCTTCAACAAGCTCGGGGAGTGCACCAGCGTGGTCACCAGCAGCCGCCGGCCAAGGTACCATGATGTTCCCCAAATACGTGTTCGTCAAGCAGGAGGAAAAGATACCCAAGTTCGCCGGCGATGCCAAAAAGTTCCAAGAGTGGTTCGAACTTTACGAGTCAGCAGTGAGTGTGTGTACATCACCGTTGGAAAAGTTCAAGAGACTTAAGAGTTGTTTGGTGGGGAACGCTCTCAAAGCGTACTCACATCTACATCTCAAGGAGTAATTCTACGAGACAGCACTGGACATCATCAAGGAGGAGTACGGCAGCGTATTCTCCGCTCAGTACGCCTATGCCGCACAGTGGGAGATTCGTGCTCGAAACCCCTTTTCGCGTTTTTCGCGATTTTGAAGTATAACACGTTGAATTGAAGCTCGAAAGGATGGTCGCATAGGCTCGAGGCGGTTGTTAGGGACAGACCAGATGGAGATCTGTCAAAAAAAGCTTCCAACCCCCCCCCTCGCGAATTCTCCCTCAGAGCGCTGTCGCTTTTTCCAAAGATATCCATAGAATTTTGGCTCCGCGCGATCCCGGCCGGGCGCATGTTGCGTCCAACACCTCACCAGAGGTAGAGTCTACCATCAAGATTTCAGCTGCGTATTCGTGCATATACGCGAATACGAGAGGAAACCGCTTTCTCGACTCCAAGCGCACCGATCTCGACCAGATGAGTTGCATTCGACGTGGAATGTCATGGACTTTGAGAAGGAAGACCTGTCGACCTGATCCGAACCCTCAAGCTATGCTGAAATCGAACCGCCTCAAACCCCACCCAGAGCCACTGGTTGGTACCGCGTTTCTAGACTTACAATTAGAATGAACAACATGGTTAGATGATGCGAGGCATCCGCATTTGCTGAGGATCCATTGATTTTATTATTCCCCGTCGGAGTCGGAGTCATCCTCCTCGACTCTCGCTAAGAGCTCTACTACGTCCTCGTCATACTCATCGTCATCTCTTGCTCGCATCTTCCTGTAGCTGTAGATGAGCGGATCGGATGACGCCAGCATAGTGTGCAAGATGTCTTTGTTTGTTGCTTTTCGACTCGTTTTCCGTGCATGATAGAGTCGTGCCTCTCGGTAAGCCCTATTCTGAACCTCTTGGGCTTCCTCGCTCAGCCTGCCAATCGGCAAGGAGGCTTCGCTCAAGATTTGAGGGCCGTGGATCAGTATTTTGTGGACCGTATTTGTCATAGGGTACCACCAGTAGCGTAGCCAGGGGGGGGGGGCAAGGGGGCCATAGTTTGGCAGTTTCTACGCAAAACTGCTTAAACTTCTCCAGATCGAGATGGTCAGAGCAATTGATCGCATTCAGAATGGTTTTGAATCTTTGGATCAGCCCCTCGTCGACTTCAGTGATTCTGGCAACTTGTGAGAAAGCGGCGAAGAAGCGTCGGGAGGTGTTGCCATCGTTGGTGGTCCCCAAGCCTTGTTTCACGAAGTCTACCTTCCAGCCGAGGTCGTCCTTGAGCTGATCTTGTATCCTTTTCTTCTCAGCCGCCTTCGTCGTCTTCGCTTCATCTCCCTTGACTTGCCACCTCTTGAGCTTCTTATTATACGCGATCTTCAGGATAGCTTCCATGAATTTCATCCTCGCGTGTAGTGATGACATCGTCATCTGATCCGCGGATGGCACGCGATCGAAAATCATCTCTAGCTGGTTCATTTCGCGGGGCTGGGCTTTGCAGATAGAGCAAGTTCGCATTTCCGGAGTCTCGTTCAGCGTTTGGAGAATCTTGCCATCGATTATGGAGAGGATCATGTCGAAGCGAACCTTGAAGGGCTTGCCTCTGACAACGATTTCTGAGACTTCCAAGTTCGAAATCTCTGCCTTTACTCTGTCGGTTTCCGCAAGTATCACCGTTGGACTCTCTTTGACGAGTTCAAAACGTATTGGGCGACACAATCGTGTGGACGAAGGTCTCGGATTTTCTCAATAAACCTCCTCGCGAGAAGAGTTCGTCTCATTAAGGAGTCTGAGTGGAACAAAGCATGAGATGGACAGACTGCCATCGTAGTTCGTAAGATCATCGAACACTTGTTTGTACTCGCTATGGCCTGAGGAGCCATCGCACCCCCATTTCGACACAAGAATCAAGGAAGATCCCATGGCGTCGATTGACGTATCGGGCAACGATAACAATAAGCGCTCGATTGTATGCTCGAGGAGATCTCTTGGGTTGACCGAACTGAATCGTTCGGTTACTTCGATACTCTTCGGATAGCATTGTTCCTTCGCTTCTCTCACTCGGTCGTAGCAGGGATAGATGTTTGAGCCGATTTCCTTCGCGGATTTCTTCATCAGCGTATATTTCCTCTTAGACAGCGAGAGGTCGAGCAGCAGGGCTAGCGCTTTCTCCGGAGAGAACGTCATCGGTGACGCGGCTGCTTGCAGTAAAGCCTCATCGACTTCGTCTCGGAGAATCGAGACTTTTCGTCGCCGAGTGCTCGGCGCAGAGTCCTCGAATGATTTCGAGAGACGACCACCCGGAGCAGAGGAGTCAGCTCTCTCATAGGAGGGGCCGGATTCCGAATGGATCACGGGTGGAATGCTGATCTGGATGCTATTCACGGTGTCCAGCCATCGACCGTATTCCTGGAAGAAGATGCCGCGGTTCCTGTGCACACTCGACCACTTTTCGTTGAATTTCGCGACGAAGCGCTTCCTCACATACCGGTGTATTTCTTCCACGTTGTCAGCACTCAGAGCCGGGTTACTATCGCGGAGTAGTCTCAGAAAGGCATCCACGTTCCTTTGGCTCTCCAAGAAGAGCTCCGCAAGCTGGCGGTTTAAAATGTTGAACGAACTCATTGCTAAACAGAAGCCAAAATTTTATGCATATCTTTAGAAAAAGCGACAGCGCTCTGAGGGAGAATTTGCGAGGGAGGTGGTGGAATTTTTTTCCGACAGATCTCCATCTGGTCCATCCCGAACAACCGCCTCGAGCCTATGCGACCATCCTTTCGAGCTTCAATTCAACGTTTTATACTTCAAAACCGCGAAAAACGCGAAAAGGGGTTTCGAGCACGAATCTCCCACTGTGTGCCGCGGATATCATCAAGACGTGTTCATCGAAGAGCTTCAGGAACCCAGATAAGTGGCATACGGTGATTCCATTAGTTTCGCAGAATATCAAAGCTCTCAAAACTTTCGTTTCGAATTTCGACGGCGCGGCGGTAATGATCTTGTCAACTATCCTAGACAATCTACCTAGCTCGGTGAGGGACTCCTTCCTGAGAGTGCACGAGGTATCCAAGACCAACGAGGCAGAACTCCAACTAGAGGCTCTACTCAAATTTTTGGGGAAAGAACACAAAATCAAATCGGCCCCATCGATGGCCAGAGCTAATGTTGGTCCTGCCCCGGATCGAAATTCCAAATTCCGTACCAATACCAAGGGGGAAAAAAGTAGCTTCAGCACGCCGAAGGCAAGGGATAATCATACTTTCTTCGGTAACCAAGAGGTAGAAGGCGATCACTCGTGTTTATTTTGCAATATGAAAAATCACATTTCCACTAAGTGCAAAAAAAGCAATGACCAACTCCGAACGAGCTGAGATCGTACAAAAAGCGAACGCTTGTGCTAAATGCTTGCGGAGGAACCACGTGGCTGCCAAATGCAGACAAAAGCTCAAATGTAAAACTTGTAACGGGGCCCATCATGCACCGCTGTGCATCCGGGCTTCGAATGAGACGGAAACGAATACCCTAATGGGAGCAGCCGTCGAATCAAGCGAATCCGAAATCCCGATCCCTGATAGTATCAAGAACCTGGCGAACAGAATCGCAAAAAAGTCTAACCTCGCAACTGGCTATGTCAACATATTGACGGCGAATGGGTTGCAGCAGAGGAGAATACTTCTAGACATAGGATCTCAGAGATCCTACATCACGACGAGACTAGCCAAAGCGCTCAAAGCTCCAATTACGGACAAAGAGCATTTGATCAACCATACATTAGGAGGCCAAGCCTCAGAAGTTCATGAATACTTCTGTTATGGAATCAATCTAGTGAGCAGATTCGCTCCGCAGCTGCCCATTCCCGTCGAATGTTTAGGCATTCCAGTCATTACAGAATCCATCTTCCCACCAGCAGAACGACTGCAAGACGGTGGCATCGAAGAATACGCGGATCTTGTCAACGACCCAGAACACAAAGATATCGACCTTCTTATAGGCACCGACAACCTAGGTCGAATCTGGATGAACACATCGAAGTCCGAGGGACGACTCATCGCGCTGAAGACGCGAATCGGCTGGTTCACTTTCGGAAGGAAGGCGCCACTCAGCCCATTCACGAACGCGTTCTGCGCACTCCAAGCAAACAGCGAACAACGCATGGACGTTCCGACGCCAGCAAAGGCGAAAAGCGGAGAAGCGCTCAAAATCGAGCGAGACATGGAGCTGCTATTTCAGACCGAACTACTCGGAGTCGAGTCACCGAGAGAAAATGAATCTCTCGCCGAACTTCAGAGGTATGATGAGTTGTTCAAGTCGAACATCCGCATACTAAAAGACGGGAGATACTGTCTCAAATTCATCTTCAATGAGAACCTACAATCGCTAGGCGACAACGAGAAGATTGCGTTGACCAGACTTAACAACCTCATAGCAAGGAGCTCTCAAGACATGTTAGAAGCGGTAGACGAAGAAATCGCGAACTACGTCAGAAACGGTTACGCGGAGAAAGCTCCACATCGTAAACCGGGCGAGTTCGCTCATTACTTGCCACTTCAGACGGTGAGGAAACCGGACGCAAACGCGCCAAGAGGTTTCAAGCTCAGGCTGGTTGAAGACGCAGGCTGCAGGAGCAAGGACTTGGCATCTCTTAACGACGTCCTGCTCACCGGCCCGAACCTGTTACCAACGATCATCGTGGTTCTGACAAGGTTCAGAGCGGCGCCGATTGTCGTCGTCGCGGACGTGGAAAAGGCATTCCACCAAATTGAGATTGACAGATCTCACCGAACCTTCCTCAGATTCTTTTGGAGAACAGGAATCTCCACCGACCGGAACGCACCCATAGTTGAATTCTGGTCGAGACGCCTCGACTTTGGCACATCCGCTAGCCCATGGTTGTACCAAGCAGGCATCAAGTTTCACCTCGACAACGAGAAAACTCTCCGTCCCAATGAGGCGAAGTTCATAGAGGAAATCCAGGAAAGTATCTACGTGGACGATCTCAATTTCAAAGCTCTCAACGTCAACGAAGCCCTTCAGAAGGTATCGCAATGCAGAGACATCTTCAACGCCGGCCACTTTCCACTCAAGAAGTGGGCCTGCAATTCAGAAAAGGTTGCCAGAGCGATGATCCGAAGTTTCGCCGACGATTCGATTACGGTCAGATTCGGCGAATCAGACTTCAAGTTCCTAGGCATTAAGTGGTGTCAAGCCACCAACACCTTGGGAGTCTTCACCGAAAAAGCGATCAAGACGTTCAAAGACGCGAAACCGTCAAAGAGATCACTCCTGTCAGGGTTGGCTCAAATTTTCGACCCCTTGGGCATTTTGAGCCCGATCACCATCCAAGCTAAAGCTCTATTCCAGACCATGTGGTCAGACCGCATCGGTTGGGACGACGCGCTCGAAGAAAAGCATCTGTCCCCGTACCGGAATTTCGTCAAACAACTCCGCGCTGCAGGCGACGTCCGCATCAAACGATCGAACGCGCAGGTAGACTCGTCTCCGCAGCGAACGGAGATTCATGCCTTCTCCGACGCATCGAATTTCGGGTACGGAGCAGTCATTTTCGTCCGCGAATTCTTCAGCGATGGCAAGGTCAGGGTGAAATTCATCATGGCTAAAGCGAAAGTCGTGCCGAACAAAGGCAACTGGAACATACACCGACTCGAGCTGATGGCCGCGTTGATATCAGCCCGCCTCGTCAACACGCTGAGACCAGCACTTGGAAATTCCGTGAAAAAGACATTCTACTGGGTCGATAACAGCGCTGTCATTGGATGGACTCGCGAGGCGCCATCGGCATGGAAGACTTTCATCGCAAACCGCATCTCTGAAATACAGAGACTAACGACACCAGACCAGTGGCATTGGATCTCAACGACGAGCAACCCAGCTGACCTATTGAGTCGCGGAGACGCGTTAGAGTCTGAGAAAACAGTGAACTTCTGGATCAACGGACCGAGTTGGCTAGCGGAGCAGTCGCTCCCGAGACCAACACGAATCGGCAAAGCCGACTTCGAAGACGCGATTCTGGAAGCGAAGAAATTCGACACCTTGTCTACGAACACATTCGCCACGACGACGGATGCGAAGCCTGAGATCTCTCTTGTTTTGGACGAGAAACACTTCTCGAAATGGCCAAAAGCGGGACGAACATTCGCGAGAGTACTCAGGGCATTCAGGAAACAAACCAGGGGTACCCGAGCGAGCCAGTTAATCGACTCGGCAGAGTACATGAGAGCCGAAGTTGCGCTCATCAAAGATCTCCAGAGAGTCGACTTCCCGGCAGAAGTCGCTTCCATGGGAAAGAAACTTGCAAAATCCAGCAAACTATTTTTTTACAACCCGTTCCCAGATGAGAACGGCATTCTGCGTTGCAGGTCAAGACTGGAGAAGTCAGGGGACCTCTCTTTTGGGGAAAAATTCCCGATCATACTCGACGGTCGGAACTACTTCACGCAGCTGCTCATAGCATGGATCCATGAAAACAAATGCCTACATTTACCTGGCATTACCACGAACCTCCACCACATCCGAACAGAGTACCTTATTCTCAAAGCTCGAAGTTCGACGAAAAAGGTTCTCAAAGCATGCGTGAGGTGCGCCCGCTACCGAGCAAAGCCGGCGGTGGAGGTGTCTCCACCTCTCCCCGCCTTCCGCATCGAGGAAAGTCCTCCCTTCACGTACACAGGAGTGGATTTCGCAGGACCCATTTATGTCAAGGACAACCAGGGCGACAAGTCGAAAGCCTACATCGTGCTCTTTGTGTGCGCAGTGTCACGGGGAGTCCACTTGGACCTCACCCCAGACCTCACTACCTTTGAATTCCTGCTCACACTCCGAAAATTCATCAATAGGCACCCGGCTGTGAGGAGAATGATCTCAGATAACGCGTCAACCTTCAAGAGAGCCGAAAAAGAGCTGGGGTTGGCGTACGATAACATAAGAGACCAGGAGATCCAGAATCTTTTGGCAGAATCGCAAATCCAATGGGAATTCATCACCGACAGAGCGCCCACTCAAGGAGCGTTCTGGGAACGAATCGTTCAACTGGTGAAACGTCCGCTACGGAAAATTCTCGGAACAAACGTACCGAGATTTCGAGAGCTGGAATCAATACTGTCGGAAATTGAACTTTGCATCAATCTCAGGCCCATATCAGCTTTAACCTCGGACGATTGCAAAATCAGAGCACTTTGCCCAGCGGACCTGATCAATGGTCACCACGCGAAAGCAAGATTCCCAGACACTTCGGTGTTGGCGATGCCAGAAGTCAAAAGAGATCCGGCAATTATCATGACCAAAGCGTGGAAACACCAAGAGTCGATCATGAAAGCCTTCTGGAAAAGATTCCGCATCGAGTATCTAGCCCAACTCAGAAGCGCTCACGAGACGAAGCCCAAACCTCCTCATTCGCTATGCGTCGGCGACGTTTGTCTGCTGTCAAACCCAAGCCCGTCGAGAGATTTTTGGCCACTTTGCAAAATCGTAAACCTCTTCGGTGGAGAAAGAACAGACCTGAGACAACGTCCGTGCATGGTAAAGCTAGGAAACGGGAAAATCGTCAAACGACCTATATAATTAATTAATAATTAATAACAACATTTATTGCGTGTAGTTACACATTAGAGCTTCTCGCTCGCCCCAGGTGTTCGAATTTGGGTTTCGATTCGCACACGAGGGCATGGTTCCGTGGACAGTTTTGTCCACATAATTTACATATACAGTGATCGCTCGGAGCGTGCCAACCTTCTCTTTCACACAACGCATGATGGTATCCGTGTATGATGTAGCGCGTGAAAAGATGTCTCTTCGGATATTGGGCCGCACTCCACCGTTCTGCTTTGAGTAGGATGGGGTCATTCTCCAGGAGATTTGAGGCTTCGTTGTGCTTGGCTTTCCACTCTTCGTAGAAATCGAGGAATGCTGGGGTGGTCTCAGCGTGCAGTGCTTCCCTCATTCTTTCGGCAAAGGGATTCTCTAGCTTCGCCATGATGTACAACAGTCGGTTCTTCGAGTTTGCTGGGACTCTGAAGACGCGTTTCAGGTATGTACAGAAGCACTTTTCGAAAGACTCGAGGTTTCCTTCCGACAGGTGTGGCCATAGCCGCTTCATGCCGTACGAAAGCTTCGGCTGAGCCTTCAGGTAGAAAAGCTTCAGGGCCGTGCTCACTGACAACTGGTACGGATCGCCAGCCTCGCCGTACATTGCTGCCAGACGACCTATATCTATGATCTATCCACTGGGTATTGGTCAGAATCAATGACTACATAAATACTAATAAAAACGCGAAATTCCTTGAAAATTACACATTTATTCCACTATTACATTCCACCCATTGGGTATTTGAGTAAAAAAATTTTTTCTCAAGAAGCTCGTCGCCCCGCTCCTTGTTCGCGCTCACGACGGGCTCGGCGAATCAGGCGTCCCCGCTGTTCGCGATGCAGCTCGCGGTACACCCCCTGCTCTTCCAAGGACATCCGTTCCCACATAGCATGGCAAATTGTTCGGAGAATCTTCCCTGGAACCTTTCCCGCCATTGGCACGCGTCGACACACCTCCTCTTCGAGTCGTGCCCTGGCCGCGCATCTTACAAGAGATGTATGCCTCTGTCGAAAATAGCCTGTGTAAACAGTATTTGTGTTCGTTCTTGGACACCGACAGAGAAACCAATCGCGAGTAAAGTTATATTCGCTTCAGTCTTAACTCATACAACCGTTACTCCAATTTCTACTCGAACACTCGTCAGATATCGATTTCTCTATTTTAAAACCGTCCACTCTCGAAGATCCGCCGGAAAGGCAAGAGAACCGAGATGGAACTGGAAACGGAATAAATCATTTCTCAATCGATCTCTGGTGCTGTCCGGTTGAGTGTCTTTGCCATGATGGTAGAAGTCAATCTCCAGGATTCGCCGGTGATGTCCGGTCCCTCAGGTTCTGGACAACCTGGTGCCGTCATGCCAATGGAGATCGTGGAAGCAGTGTCAGATTCCCCCACCTATTGGGGTAGAGTTGTCGCCTCGTGTATTTCCATATGGATGCCGGTCCGTCGGCTAGCCATTTCTTGTGCGGAAACGCTATGGGAGCATCGTCGTTTCCTGCTGATGGTTGTAGTCGTCGCCGTCTTGATTCTTCTTTCGCAGTTTGCGATGACGATGGGTGAGTTAGGAGGTTTGCGGACGACGGCAGAAAAGACTCGCAGCTTGGAGTTTGTCTAATTCGGGATGTTTATCTCAGCACTGAATCAGCTCTACTGGATGGGTCGGGTTCGGGAGCTGTTTTTCGCTTCGGGAGATCTGACAAATGATACGGCAAATCCACACTCTCATCTCACACGGCCCTCCGACCTGAACATCCACTTGCCGGAGAATGTGAGCGTTAGTACGAATCCGACCGATCGCAGCTCCGATCTCAACAAGTCAACTGCCGAGAAGGAGGCAGCCAACACTGAGCCGAACAGTTCGAAGAAGGCCGCCTTCCCCAGGCGTCACCCAAAAGCTCCACCGACGATCGCTATGCCATCTCTGAGTCCGAGTCATGGGTCCAATTTTGTTCCGTCTGTTCCTCTGACTGAGACCGCCTCAGCCGATGGCGGCAAGGCAATCGTTAAATTTCCGACATCCACCTCCACTCCTGCCGGCTGGTCACCATTCTCAAAATACATGGGACGTCGTCTATTCCGTCTTCCGGGCGTGTAATCGTTAACGTCTTGGTTATGTCTGAAGCTCTTCTCGGGACGCGACCTGCATACTGTTAAGATATGACACTACCAGGCCCGTTGATCGTCCGACCATAACTTCATTTATGGCAGCCGGAATGAGTCGTTATGACGTTATTCGAATGGAAGATACCTATGGCTCAGTCTCTTCCTGCTACAGATTCAGCTGGTACATTGAGCCAGCGGAATAAAATATAGGTGATCGCATATTAGTCCACGTAGCGCATATCATATCATATTTCATATTCATTCAATAAATTCGTTATCTCTTGATTTTTTTGATTTGATTTTGACAGCGGTTTATTTGATTGGGGCTGCAGTATAATGACGCTTAAGCCCTCAATGAAAAAAAAATGGTGTAAATGTGAAAAAAAAGATCTCAGAGGTAGTGTGGGTACACTACCGTCAGGGGTTCCGCGAAAGCGTTTGACTTGGTGGAGGGGTGATGAGATACTTCCGGGGGTGATATCGTGTATGGAGGCGGTTATGACGTGTGGTGAGAATCAAGAATCTAGAATGATGGGAAATCTAGAATGATGGGATCTGTTATGGACTGCAGTCAGTACCACCGGGTTTTTATTCGGTTTTTTTTATAAGGAGA
Source organism: Neoseiulus californicus (assembly GCA_028455905.1). NCBI lineage: Eukaryota > Metazoa > Arthropoda > Arachnida > Mesostigmata > Phytoseiidae > Neoseiulus > Neoseiulus californicus. The sequence goes on from JAMQGS010000006.1 coordinate 13,371,592, forward strand.
TCTTCGAACTCTTGATCGTCTCCACCGGCTTGCCACCATTTCTGTAGGGTGGTCAGCTCTTCCGATGAATTGTCTTCTATCTTCGTTATTACGGTTGAATTGATCGAGGTGAGCGTTTTTTTTGCCAGCGTATTCCCTGACGGACACGTTAGCGAACTCGACCGCGGCGCCTTCGGATCCGTTGAGAGTGTTGACATGGTCGTTCCACAGAGTAATGGTGACGCTTTTGTTCGTATCATCGATCAGAACCACGTTTTGGTTGTAGCGGACGGGTTCTTCTTGCGTTTGGAAGCTGAACGGCTTGCATACCTCGAACACAATCCCAATGATGGAGACTTCCCGGTAGTTGGGGATCGACAGTAGGTCTCTCAGCTTCACTGGCTTGGTTTTTAACTTCGGGATCTTCGTACTTTCGATTTCCACGACTTTAGTGATCTACCGAGAACACGCTTGCGTTATTCGTTTTCATTTTTAGGTGAGATTCTGGTAGAGACCCAATCGAACTCACCGCTGTTAAGTGTAGGTCGCACGCGTGGTCGGTCTTTTTGTGTTTCAAACTGATCGGTTTCGGAGTGGCGTTCGTTATCTTGTAGCATTTTCCGACTTGGATGTAATCGTACCATTGTTCAGCTTGTTCTTCTGCGGCCAGAACACCGATTTCTGCTGTCTCGTCGTACATGACGAAGACAAAAAGTTTTCCAAGACCGCCTTGGTCTTTCACCCAAGTCTTTATGTCACCTTTTGACTTGACGCGTCCCTCCACCGTTCCACCTCGACAAGTTTTCGTTATTTCCTTCAGTGGTCTGCTGCGTTTCGACGGTGAAGCTGCCTCTGCGGAATCTGGAGGGATTGATTTTGGTTAGCATGGTTGAGGTGTGGTGAGTTCCAAGTGGGGCATCTGATCGTCATATGCCAATGATTACCGCTACGACGAGTCGATTTGGTTGCTCCGTGACGGGTCTCCATGACTTCTTCCGAGAAGATGACGCGGAATTGATGGCCTGCGGAGTAGTATTTGAAGGTCTTCGTTGTTCGTCTGGGACAGACTGGTAGTGATTTCGACTGGTGACGTTCTTTATAAAGGGTGTTCGGAATTTTGTAATTCTCAATGAAGTTTCCTGGTTCAATTTTATCGTGATAACTTCTGAATGCTGGATTCTGAACGTTCCATGCCTTCTGCCGGGAATTGTTGTGATTGGAACTTTGTAATGGTTAGTCGGTGACGTCACATGTCAGAACTGGTTGCTGATTTGGAGCGGGTCGAGTACGTCGTTGTCTTCAAGACACCGTGTCCTGGTGTCGGTCGAATCGGGTCGAGTCTGGTGGTGCCTTTTGAGTTCCTGAGAACGCTATCGACACTGTTTTCCCTAACCTCCCATGGAGTTTTCCAGGGCTCGGTTAGGATATACAGTCTGTTCAGTTGTAAGACTCCGGTAATATAGTGAGGGTAGAAGAAGCCCGAATGGTTTTTCCGCAGCGACAATACCCCTGAGAGCACCTCCTCCTGCAAGCGGCGTTTGTTCAAACTCCGCAACACCTCCAAGGAAATGGATCGGATTCGGATGGTTTTCAAGGGTCAATGGATTGGAATTACAATGGGTTGCATGTTGTTCACGTAGTAAAGTCAGTACATTTTATTTTATCGCTATCGTGATTGAGTCATGAAATCATGTGTCATTGAAGGAGTAACCGAGACTTCTAATCGCCGATTATTACGTTGGTGTTGAAGTGATTCGGCTGTTTGGTTCTCTTGGATGGTTGATATCGTTGCGACCAATAAAGACGTCGCATTTCATTGAAATCTATGCAATGGTCGTTGTGCAAGGCTGCTGGTACTGTGAGGTTTTGGTTCTTTCATGCCTTCATGTGCTCCATTCCGAGCGTGTTGAGCGATCATGGGCTCACTTAGGCCCATTCGGTCCCGCGTTGGGATCCGGCACGGCTTCCACAGGTGGGACCCCGACGGTTTGGTGTCTCCGGGACCGGCCCGCGGATTTTCTTGGAGCACTGTAATATAGTAACCTATAATCAGGTCTGGTTATTTGTCGTGGTGTTCGATGATGGTGTCTAAATTAGGTTATCAATGAGTACGGAGAGGTCTGAATTTGACCTGCCTTAGACGTATTCCACATGTGTAGGAGTCCACGGGGTGAGGCCCATTCGGTCCCGGGGTTGGATCCGGCACGCCTTCCACAGGTGGGGGCTCCACGGTCCGTGTACCTCCGGAACCGGTCCGTGGACTTTTCTTTTGATGGGCGTTCGAAGTGATGATATTCGAGTTATCAGCCGAGTGCGCTGTCTTCGTTTCGTGCATTGTGGTTTTTAATCAGTTTACGATCTTGGTTTTCTTTTTGCTAGTCGCTTTTTCGAGTTATGGCATCGTTATTTTGTTGAAAACGGCGTAATGATGGGAGAAGTACGTCACATGGCTTCTACAGCTCAAATGTAGGCCCCTTGAAAATGTCAAGTCGATACAGGTACCACTGAGGGTCGTCTGCTCTTGTATGTCGTTCATGAGGATCAAACCGAAGGTTTCTCGTAAGAAATGCTCGAGTTTCAAACGATCCACCTCATTCACGTTGAAATCCCCCATTATAACCATCGGTGTGATTTGGTTTCCCCTTGTGATGGTAGCAAGCAAACGACTCAGATAGTTTCCGAGAAATCGTTCTAAATCGGTGTATTTAGTCTTCTGGTGTACGTAGATTGCTGTGAGAAGGAAGGTATGTTCGTCATTGAAGTGTACGTTGGTAGTAACCAAATCTCCCGCGTGATGTCCGATTATCGACTGCGTGATATCACTAGAATGTGGGAGTTCTATATCGGCTGATGATGTGTGATGAAGGGGATTCTCTCGTTTGTAGATAACGACACCACCTGAACGGTTTGCACATGGTTGATAACAATGTAAGTGGAATCCTTCCAGAATGATCGATGGTGAAGTTGCGTGCAACCATGTTTCTGTCAGGACTAGGAAATCTGCTTGCGTAAGAAGGGTGTCTGTTATTATGTCCTCTGCGTGAGCGGCTAAGCTTTGTACATTCAAATTCAATATGAGTAAGCTTTTTTCCCGGTCGGTATTGATGAAATCCTTGAGTTTCGTTGTGATTGTGGGGAGACGGTGCAGGGCCAATCGTTCATATTCGTTCTGAACGGCTCGAATCATTGGACTCATTGACTTCTCTGCATGGTAGAACGTGAAGTCATCGGTGGCATTCGTCAGGAAAAGACCATCCAGACTCGTTACCCTGCTTAGAGCGACGTATACCAACTGTTGTTTATGACTTTTGTGGTAGTCATAGACAATTCGATCGAATGTTCCCCCCCTGAGATTTATGGATCGTCAAAGCACATGCTGCTAGTAGTGGGAATTGGAGTCGGTGACAATTGATCTTCGGATCCACTTTTATATTCGCCGATCGGAGTTCGATCGGTACCCACCGATCACTGAGAATATCTGGTTTCCTACGTACATGCGGTCCATATTTGCAACGTCTAAGACGACCTATGTAGTCGTTGTTGAAGTCCAACCACACTCGTTTAGAGGGATTGTTTTCCGATTGCGTGGGGCAAGATTCAACGTATCGTAATTTTCCTATGGCGCCGTTCACCAAACCGTCTTCTACATGTAGGTTCATCGTTAGCATATACTGGTAACCCTCAGTCAAAGTTATGCTGTACGGCAGGTTACCCGAATCTTGGTACTTCATGCCATGCACGATTCTTATTGCCTCTCGTCTCCGTTCTTCTGTTGTGTACCCGCAATATGAATCTACTGCGATGTTCACTTCTGTGGTGGGAGTTATCGGGATTGTACTGCCGTTATAGGCTTCGACGTCTCTATTGTTGAAGAATAAACGGATTGCTTCTGTTTGCAAGTTTTCCTTACACCACTGACGGGAACGGAAACGGGACTGGATCATGTCTGTCTCATGGCTTTCTAATTTCTCACCACTACCAATTTTAGTGAGAACGGCGGAGAAGTCTCTGTTGTTCTGGCGCATCACCCTCACTAGTGGGTAGTAATCTAAGGATTGCCATAGGAGAGCTCGACCGCCGAGAGATTGTTGAGTTGCGCAATACACGGGCGTCGCATTGACTGGTGGGAGTTGCTTCAAATCGCCACATGCGATCAGGTCTAATCCTCCGAAGTTACTCTCGTACTCTCCAGTTATTGCTTGTAACCTTGAATTAACTGAGTGGAACACATGCGAACCGCACATACTTATTTCGTCTATGATCACGCATTTCACATTCCGTGTGTGATGTCGGTAGGTTTGCAACAGATCACCGGATAATTGGGTCGTTTGTTTCGATATTGTCAGACGGAACGCGGCGTGCACTGTCACACCATTTATTTCGACCGCGGCTTTCCCTGTGGTTGCGGTTGCCATGTAGGCGTTATTCATGGAATTATGTTGATGGGCGAAACGATTGTATGTTTCCATCAGAGCCTTCAATGTGAATGTTTTCCCACAGCCTGCGGGACCTGTTAAGAATATTTGGATCGGTTCCCGGTTCTGACTACGCAGACGATGTATGACTTCAAGAACGAGCTCTCGTTGCTCTGCGTTCGTTTTGCGTAACAACGCACAGTACTCCGTTTTACTTAATACATTTGTTCTGGGCCTGATGGCACTGATGGAACTGACATCCACGTATGCATTCAAATCATCATTATTTGGTTCCATGACTGGAGTCGTGGGTACGTTTTCGCGCTCTGTGGTTGTTGCATCTTCGCTTTGCTCAACAGATGATTCTAGTTCCCGCAGAACAGCATCCATGTTGAGATCAGCTTCGAACTCCTTACGATTTTCGAGAATCAGAGCTTTTTTCTGCTCGAAAACTTGTAGGAATTTGTCGCGGTCGATAATTTCAAGAAGTTCATTTCGGAAGGGACAATACAGTGTCACCCATTCTCGAATTTGATCCAAGCGATCATTTTTGTCATAATTACGATATCTTATGATTTTACAAATCCTACGACGCTTATCCGGACCGCTATGGGTTTCATCCTCATCATCGTCCGTCTCATCGTTGTCAGCCATGGTCCCATTTCCGTTTTCATTGTACATTTTTCTTGCTGGTCCATACCAGGCCGAATACTGAGCCAAATTCAGTTCCTCCAGAGATTGGTGGCGTTCCTCATATTTCTGGATTAGCGATTTCGTCCAAATGTCGGTACTGTCACCGGGCAAATTCTCTCGGTTCATTGTAGAGTTTCGTTTCCGAGATTTGTATCGCTGATGCGGCCGCATGGTTGGGATAATTGCGGTCGCTCGGGATGACCAGCTCATCGGTTGGCGTAACAGAAACCACGCCGCTTCTTGAGCCGACATCTCTACATTGTTGAGAACCTTCATCCCCAATTTAGCCATGAGCTGCGCTTGGTCGAATTCAGGATTGGCTTCATGGATTTTAGTGAGTTCTCGGTGTAAATGACTCATTCCACGACCTGATTTGTTGACATACTCGACTACATACGCGGCACATGAGTACGGATCGAGTATCAGTTGCAGATCCATATTGGAGTTGAGAACAGAAGCTATCCAGGGATTGAACGTATTGATTCTAATCTGTGCCATGTCTCTTTTGAACAATATTGTTGGTCGTCTCAGAGTCGATCGGATCAAATTCAAGTATTGATCGTGGTCGTAACCAATATCGCGCAAGAAATCTTGGATGGAGTCAAATATCTCCTCTTCTAATTTAATTCTAACCTCTCCGGCTTTCTTCTTCAAAGAGTTTCGCCTTTGGTCGTCTTTACTCAGCGGCACAAGTACTCGTGTACGGAACATAGGCCAAAAAGGAATATTGAAACGACAATGGTCCTCACCTCTTTTCTTGCAAGTGAACGTATGTGCGTGGGTCTGGTTTTGGATCATATCTGGGTCAGTCAGGTCATTCTTATCTACACTACACAAATCGGTCATCATCTGTATCGTTCTTGGCATATTCTCTGACGGATCCTCCTTGGGGGAATTTTCTAGCCAGAGCAGTATATGGGCATGAGCGCTACCTCTTTGCTGAAATTCTATCCTCAGGAAAAAGTCTGCAACACGATATTTACCGAATGGATTGTATGATCTTTTCGTAGATATCAACGTGATTATTGTGAGCACCAATTTGCGGAAATATATGGCACAAACAACCGGGTCTTCCGCCACCAAGTAGGCTCTCTTGAAGCGATCCAGTTTCTCTAATATTAGATTTTCCGGAATATCAGTACCAAGAGACTTATATTCGTCGGAAAGTCGATGTAAGATACGCAGGAGGTGCGGCCAATTCACTTCATTCGCGCTAAGGGTCAGAAACGCATCGGGCTTCCCGAGTTGACGGATCATCGCAAATAGATCTCTCTTCCGATTCGCCCAGTATTGAACCGAATTCGGAATTGTTTTCAGGAATGCTTGATTGGCATCAATCAATCCTTCGACATATTCACGGTTCTCAATCATATCTCTAGTGATGTTCTCTGTTGTTCGTAGACAGCGGTACATGTTCTGTATACCATCACGCACCTTGAATCTCAATATTTTCATGGCCATATAGAGAACATGTTTCGGTGTTACCCCACGGCGATCGTGCCTCCTGATTTCCGAGAGGCACATCGTGTACGCAGTGGCGCGGACGTTACTCGTATCGCTGGATTTTATCCTACGAGGGACACCGAGGTATATATCTGGGAACGACAATTCCTCGGCAAATTCATCGAAAATGAGACTCTCTGGTGCGTTATGTTGACCGGGAGCTATATCTAACACATGCTCTTCATTCCACAGCAGTGTCTGCTGCATGGAATGAATCAGTTCCGACTGGGGTGCATCGCTCACGTTCAAAGATTCTATTCTTTCTTCGGACAACTCTTGTACATTCTCGACAGAGCCGTTTGAAGTATTTGAGCCATTGAAAACTGACCAATCAACAGTTATACCATAATGCTTATAAAGCGGGGTTTCGACCAAGACCAATAACCATTTCTTGACATTGGCCTTGGTCACCCAGCCACTGAGATACGAAGATTTGTGTACCAAGTTTCGTTTCAAGTTCACATTGAATGAATAATCGTCGTCAAGAGATCGTGGTAGACTCTTCACCATTGTATCGACGTCGACGGGCACGTTTATGACCTGACCAAAAATTCCATAGCAACCAATACGACGTAATCTCTGGATTCTCATAAAAGGAATTCGCGGGGAAACGAGTCGCTCTGTGAGGGGATCTAACTTGGGCAAACCAGGCGGTCTCGGTGGGTATTTGTAACCATTGCTCCTACTCATCGATGGAATTCTGTTGCTCCGCGAAGTTTTGAAGCAATTACCGCACAAGTGAAACACCGAGGTATCCTCATCTTGGAAAGACCCTTTCAGGAAATCAGCGATCTGGATAGTTGCTAGTTTCAGATCTAACCGAAACCAAATTCGATCACAAACGTGACATTTGTGCCCGAAATCGTTTTCAGTAAACATCCGTCGGAATTCTAAACTAGCACGCGGCCATGAACGACTGTATCGAATATCTCTTGTTTCCCAAACATCGGTGGGAATAACAACCGATACCGTTGGATTCATGGTCCGGGCATTCTCTGTCTGGTCGGCTGTTTCGGCTGTCGGGGAGCGAATTGACTCACTTGAAAGATTACGACGGCGTTCCCGGTATGCTTGAGAACGTTCCGTGGTTGTTCTGGGCTCTTTCGCTGGCCCTGGTTCACTCCCACCTGCTCTACGTTTTCTCTGCTCAAGACTTCGGCTCTTCGGACGTGCCATTTCGATTCAGTTCAGTTGACCCTGTCCAATTTCGTTGTTCTGACAATCGATCCACGGGAGGAACTCATGATATAGGTTTTCGATGTGAAATATGTGATTTCTAGACCGATTTTGTCGAGGGATACTCCCAAACCTAAGTAACTGCTTCACGGTAGAAATGTACAGCGCAAAGTCGGGTGTACCGTTGCCAGTTGAATTTCTTGTGTACAGCACGGTTAGTCGGTGATATCACGGTGGTTTTCACGGGATCAAACGTTTTCCACACGGCCAGGGAGATATCACAGATCGGGTCCGTAGTCTCCCTTCGTTCGCCGAAAAGCCGTCTTCTCTACACCTCTTTGAAACCGAATAAAACGATTATTTATACGCCTTCGGCAGATTCCACGGGGGGGGTCCATGAATCTTCAACGGAGACCCCCTTCCCGAGTTCGGAGCACCACAGAAATGGGAACGGAGAATCTCCCGTAAATTTAACATCCGTCTGAGGAAACCGGGAAGTAATCAGTCCACCCTGAACGTCATTTGAAGCTTTTACTTTGTTACAACTTCGTGACGATAGATGACGAAGTACTAGCTTTCGGTACCCTCAGCAGAGACGCTTTCGCGTCAAAAAAATGCTTACATGGTTAAGAGCTACATACTTATGACTTATCAACTCGTTTGACCTCACGGTCGATCATCTCCCTGCGGAACTTTTTGACGGTTCCCATTCTTCTTCACACATATCTAACTTCATAGTTTCTGTAATTCGAAGAGACTCTAGGTCATTCTTGAGAGACATTTCTTGGTCCTAATCTCACGATTTCGTTAGCTATGCACTGGCTATATAGTTGCGTGCTCTTCAACATGGGTTTTGGTGACATTTTGGCCAGGAGGCTGTCCAGTACATTCGGTGTTGTAATTTTCTGATCAATAGGGCTATAAGTAGCAGCCATTGCGCCTGCATAGATCTTTTCTGTTCTGGTGCCACCCACTGAACAACTCCGGCTCCACTTCTCTCCTCCGGCCTGTTGCTGAGGTCAAGTCTGTGTGTCCCCCCATCGGAAGATCAACTGGTACGTCCCGACCCAACTACAATGGTGCATTCGTCTCGCGGGGAGTTTGAAGAAGAATATCCGCAGTACGGATATGAGGAAGAAGACCTGGCCTGTGAGAACTCGTATTACTATCATGCAGGCGCGAGCTCATCCGGTCCGACACCGAGCTTACTACAGTGAGACCTCGTACGGCAACAGTACGCACAGCCAGTTCGCCCCCCCTGCAGGCACCACCGTTTCCAATTGGCCTCTGGAATCCATTCGGGGACTGGACATCGAATACCACGCCGGCGAATGCCAGCGTAGGGCCGAGCCCCCCCTGCGAGCGACCCGACTGTGCCTCCGACTGAGGCTCTCTCCAGCGGCAGACGTGTTCCCCTACGGGATACACGAACGGGGCCAGTCTTCGGAAGCCCTCACCACACGCCATTCGTCTCGACGAAGGCGTTCATCAAGAAGGTTTGGTGGTGGCTGAAGTTCCTGGCCGTGGTAGCGGCCCTGATCATGGCCTTCCGTGCACATCGTGCACAAAAAGAGGGAGGGGGTGAGTCTGAGTGTTACATAGTGTATGTTGTAGTATGTGTTATGCTGTGTTGTCATTCGATTCCTCTGCTTATATCCGCGGTTTATGTTTATTCTCAGACGATAAGACCATGATCCCGGAGTGGGCTACGGCCCTTGCGCGGAGGTTTCCCTCGCATGGGGAGGGATTCTCCTCCCTAATTGAAACAGGAAGGGCCGACCCCGGCGGCGCGGCAACTTGGATCGAAGTCGATGGCATGGCATGCCAACCAGGGGCCGGGATGACCGTTTGTGTCCCCCGAATGAGGAAGGACATCTGTGTAATTCGGCCCCCTGACCACGGCAGGATCGTCACGGGCAAGATTCAAGTCTGGCCGGTGCGACTGTCTGCCGCAGCCCGCGTGCTTCCGGGACATCTATTAGACAGTAATTGTGCCGGTCGCGCGGTGTGCATCGCCCAAAGTTGAACGTGTTCCCTGATTCTATATAGTGTGTTTAATAGCATTTAAGAGATAGTGATAAAAATGCAAATCTCCAAGTTGTGGTTATGGGTGTGCATCCTTCCTTTTTTTTTTCTTTTTTCCGTTTTCTTTCATCTATTTGGTTTAGATTATTTGCTCATGCCTCAAATCTGGATTTCAATAACTTCAGCGAGGAAAATCATTGCGTGGGTCATCCGAGCATGTCCTCTAACAGAGCACGATCCCTCGACGGCACACACCGAGCCGTCAGACATGCCGATTCATCGATCCCCGCTTTCGTACACTCAGTCGATTGGTTAGATGCTATGTATAGGGTGAGGAGACCGCCGCCGCTCAGCGACCACTCTGGGGTCGCTCAGTCAGTCTGCGTTCGTGGGCCGGTTCCAACACGAATCAATTCTCTAGTTAGTCATGCCCGACTGACCGATCTCATTCCTGGTCGGTTCATTTCGAGTGTTAGTTTCATTAATTGGAATAACTTGACCGGTGCTTGACAACGATGCGATTTGTGGATTTCTGTTGTTATTTATTGGTAGATCAACCGTTGTGGGTTGATAGGGTGAGTCAGGCATGGTCTCGTTGATTCTGTTATACCTATTTTTCGTTATGCGCTTCCAGATCATTCTGAATGCCATTGAGGTTAATGCTAACATAGAAATCAGAGACTGCACCAGTGATGCGGTTTTCCAAACTTTACACAATTCAATTTTCTCTGGTTGCGGTTTCGGAGGAACGCTCCGGTTCTTATAGGATACTCAGAGGGACTGCCCTCCGAGTGTGGCACGGTCGTCAAAGATGCATGGCATCTCTTCGTTTGCTCGATCCGCACAAAGAATTTCATCCGGGCAACTTACGATGAATTCAGCCATGGTTCTGGTGATTGTGCACGGAAGTGCCAATTGTTTACATTCGAATCCGCAATCCTTATTGTACGAAAAATAGCCACTCACTGATGCCATCTCCGCAAGCAGAATCAGAACTGTGATACCTTTAAGACCTTTTCCTGCCATGACTCCAATACCGAGAGCTGACGTTGAGTGTAGAAAATGCTCTTCACCAAAGGCTTGGTCATCCAGTCACCTCGCTGTTCCAGAGTCGGTATATATTCCACGTTGAAACTCCCTTTCTTTTAATGATCTTCAAGGAAATAATATTTTAACTCAACATGTTTAGAGCGGCGGGAGTGAGGGGAGTGTTTGATAAGCTGAATGGCAGCTTGATTGTCGATATATAGAGTAATCTTGTCATGGATTTGAAGTTCACCAAGCAGTTTCTGCACCCAGAGCGCAGACTTGGCGCTTTCGGCTGCAGCGCAGAATTCTGCCTCGCAGGACGATTGAGCTATCGATGACTGACGAGTTGTCTGCCATACGATTGGCGCACCTTGCCTCATGATCAGAGTCCCTGATGTGGATCTGCGATCTTCAGGGCTGGCTGCGAAATCCGCATCTGAGAATACGATTGTCTTTTCTCTGGACGCACTTTTGAAAGTGATCCCCAATGAGGGGTTTCCTTTCAAGTATCGAAGTATTCGAAGTGCAGCTTTCATATGATCTGGGGTGCTTTTGTCGAGGTACCGGCACAAATACGATGTGGCAAACGCTATATCGACATGGCATCCCACTGCCAGCCACATCAGGGCACCCAGTAGGGTACGATATTCGGGGTGCCCCACTCTGCTGTCTGTCTTCAAAGTGTAGATAGTCTTGTCGCATGGGGTTGCCGCCGGCTTGCAGTTTGTCATTTTGAAACGCTCTAGGAGCTCTTGCACGTAGCAAGTTTGATGCATATGAATGTCGTGATCTTTATTCCTTTCTATCTGCATTCCAAGGAAGTAAGAGAGTGGTTGAGAAGTAATTTCAAGAACTTTGCCAACTGAATCGATGATTTCGAGTACCTTCTCTCTTGAGCTCCCTGCGCAGACCGCATCATCTACGTACACGCAGACCAGCAGTCTTTCTTTTCCTGTTTTAAAGAAAACACAAGGGTCTGTCTTGCTTTGTGTCAGTCCTTTGCTGGTCAGGATTGATATCAATTTCTGGTTAAACATGTAGGGTGACTGCTTGAGGCCATAAAGGCTTCTCAATAGACGCAATACCCTTCCGGCTCCTTCGGTGCATCCTTGAGGAGGCACCATGTACATTTCATCCGAGAGTTCCGCATTCAAGAATGCCGTCTTGACATCGAATTGATGCAAGTATAGTTTCTCCTCGGCGGCTATGCTCAGCAACAGACGCAATATCTCTTGACGCATGACTGGGCTGAAGATCTTATCTGGGCTGTAATCCAAATTTTCGCGTTGCGGGAATCCCTTGACCACAAGTCGTGCTTTGTACCTTTGCGTGTTGTCCTGCGGGTTGACTTTGACTTTGAAGATCCAACGTGAATCGATGGCCTTCCTGCCTTTTGGCAAGTCTGAAGGTTCCCAAACTGAGAGCTTTCTCAAGGTGTCTAGTTCCTCCTGAATCGCTTTCTTCCACAGTTGTCTCTCTGGACAGTTCATTGCTTCGTCATAAGACTTGGGTTCAAAGCGACCATGTGCTTCCACATTGAAGCAATCCTCACAGTCGCTCAGAAAATCCCAGGTTTCCTCTGATGACTGTAGGTCTTTATAACGAGGTGGGGGCCGGTTGCTTTCCCGGGGCCTCAATTCATAGGCCTCTCGTCCTGCTGGAGGATTCTCATCTCCGGCCTCCTGCGTATCATCACCGTCACCATCATTCACCTGGCTCGGTTGTTCTTCTCCCTCTGGATCCGATTCTGAGTCTGGCATTTCATGGATCCTGTTTGTCCATCCTGTGGACTGGGCCTCCTCTTGGGTTTGGGCCTCATCCAGCGAAGAGTCAAAAATAGCTCGCTTTTCGTTTGCTTTGAAGAAGACGCTTTTCGAGCGAAAGACCTTCCCCTGATGAGGCAGGTATACTCTGTAGCCAATGCCATGTGGCATGTAGCCTACCAAAATAGCTGGAGTTGCTCTGTTCGCAAACTTGTCAGATGTACATATAATTGTGAATGAGGTTCCTGGCCCCAAATGGTCTGAGCTTTCCCAGGTACGGCTTCCTCTTGTAGAATACCGTATTTTCTCTAATAAGCGGGCCGCCCGCTTATTTTTTCAAGCGTCTCCGACCCGCCTGCTTATTAGAGACTGCCCGCTTGTTGGAGACTGCCCGTTTATTTTCTCAAACGTCTCATCGTCAGACCCGCCTGCTTATTGGAGACTGCCCGCTTGTTGGAGACTGCCCGATTATTCTTTCGGCGTTTGAAAGTCATATGAAAATCCGGCCGGAAAGAGAGGCCACGAGCCGGGTGAAACTTCGAAGGAACTCAATACGGCGCATTTTGAAAGTTTCACACCTCTATTTCATTCTTAAGATGTTATCATGTTACATCGTGTTAGAGCCCAAGCTTTCTACCCCAACACATCAGCGGGAACGCACATACATTTGTCGGAGCAGCTGCTATCAGAACTGAATGGCTTCATCACATATCTTAAGGAATCGAAATGGTCAAATCGAACGATGGAGCGTGAGGAATGGTCATGCTCATATTTGCGACGGTAATTTCACTGCCGCTTATTAGAGACTGCCCGCTTGTTGGAGACTGCCCGCTTATCTTTTCAAACGTCCCAGACCCGCCTGCTTATTGGAGACTGCCCGCTTGTTAGAGACTGCCCGCTTATTTTCTCAAACGTCTCCGACCCGCCTGCTTATTGGAGAATGCCCGCTTATTGGAGACCGCCCGTTTATTAAAGAAAATACGGTATTCCATATGCCGTCTTCTCGGATCCCTCCGGAATCGTTACGATACCCAAGACCTGAACACAATAGCCTACGCATTCTGCTCACAGGAACTTTCTGTCTTCCAGACCTGCGGCAACTAGTAAAGTTCTTACCAGGTTTGCTATTGTTCTGAAGCCTCTTTCAGCTCGACCAATTTGCGGGGATTTGTAGGGAGAAGAGAATGTTTGTTCGGCTCCGATGGAATTAAGAATCTCCTTGACAGTTTAGTTTTTGAAACTCCGAACGTCCGTCCGAGTGAAAACGCTTGATATTCTTACCTGTCTGATTCTTGAAACCAGATCACAAACAAGCGAATGCTTTCTGCTGTTTCATCCTTTGTTTCAAGAAAGTATTCTCGGCGAAACTTGGTGTATTCATCAGTAATCAGTAATCACCAAAAAGTATCTCGCACCTCCTGACGATGGAGTCGAGGGGCTGCAAATATCAGCCACAACTGTTCCTGGTTCTTTGGCCTTGGACTCGTCAGGCCGGCTGTGATTTGGAACGCGTGTTAACTTTCCCATAACACAAGCTTCACATTCAGTCAGATCATCTTTGTATGGAATCTTTTGCAGATCCAGAAATTTCTTGATCGACTTTTTATTGATGTGGGCTAGGCGCTCATGGAGTTCCTTCAAACTTTCAGCAGCCCGTGCAGTCATCGTTCCTGAGTCATCCACGCCTGTCACATTCAGGCCCTGACTTCCCGATGCTGCGTGTCTGTCGTCATCCCACGATTCGGTTACTGAGCTCAAGTAACCATTCTGATCCAGCTGGGGATGAGGTCCCGACAACTCTTCTACATTTAACCGGTAGAGGCCGTACACTTTAGGGACTTGTATGCATACGTCGTCTCTTTAAATTATCATGAGGTCACTCTGTACAGTAAAAGCTCGTTACAACGAGCATCGTTAAAGCGAATTTTCAATATAACGAACGAAAAATATTTTTTTGTCTCGCTCGTCTGCCGTAAGCTGCAATGTTGAGACACTCCCGATAGAACGAATTTTCGTTACAGCGAACTGATTTTGCCGGTCCCGCGGGGTTCGTTGTAACGAGCTTTTACTGTATTTTGACCTCAAAACCCTCGTCTGTTAACTGACTGACGGAGAGAGGGTTCTTTCGTATCTTGGGCGCATACAGAACGCTGCCTAACTCAAGACACTGGGTCGTCCTTTCGTCCTTAACCATGAGTTGGATGGATCCATATCCGTAGACTCGGATCTGATGGTTACTGCCGACTCTAACTGCCTTCGTGTCAGAGTCGGGAGAGAAGGACGAGGCAGGTCTGTTGGGTATTTCTTGGTACCGTTGATTACGCTCCAGATCTCTGAGTCTTTCTTGAGATATATAGGCGTAATCCGCGACCACGTTAGGTAGTTCTCTCCATTACGAGCCAAGGTGATTGGGGAGATCGCACTATCCTTCTCAGTGCATTCCGAGGCCATCCTGGCTCGGCACCCTATCTAGTATTACAGTAAAAGCTCGTTACAACGAACCCCGCGGGACCGGCAAAATCAGTTCGCTGTAACGAAAATTCGTTCTATCGGGAGTGTCTCAACATTGCAGCTTACGGCAGACGAGCGAGACAAAAAAATATTCTTCGTTCGTTAAATTGAAAATTCGCTTTAACGATGCTCGTTGTAACGACCTTTTACTGTACACAGAAGTAACTTACTTCCTCAGCGGTTGGCGTAGAGTATCGCGCACATAACGTGTTGAACCAACTGTCGCTGGAATACTGCTGTAGTCACAAAATACTGAATAGGCCTCGGAAGATGGTAACTCCACAAAGTGCTTTATTATGCCAATGTGTTCCAATATATAGCTACCGGTGAGGGTAGCGAGAAAGAGCCTGAAGAGGCCCGGGTACCCCTGCACCCCTGCACCCATTAGCTTGTAAGCCATCCTAGGTACTGCCATAACACGACTACGGGAATACAGAAATCTCAACAATCCGCAGAGGAAGAGCCCATTCGCGTGTATCTAGAACCGCGGTTTTAAAACCGCAAAATCTTGCGGTTTTGGAACCGCAAAAGTTGCGGCTCCCCCGAAAACCGCTGCAAGGCCTAGTGAGAACCGAGCTAATCTCGGTTCAGAAACGATCAATGACATGTTCGTTCTTAAGAAAGCATCCGAGTAATTCCTGAGCATTGCTCAGGAAAATAAATTAAGATTCCAATTCGATGATAACATGTGAAGATCCCGATCTTCCAAGTAATCTCGATCGCGCTTGGTGATAAACTAAGTAGAGAGCCACCTTTGACCATGGTTATGGTGGTTATGGTATATTGAGACCCCCTGCTTTGTAGCGCAAACCCGAACGAGTCTGGTACTTCTCTCGAAAGGGAATCATGGTGGTTCCTCACTAGGAAGACTAGGACCAGTGAAAAGCGACACAAAATTCATAGCTTCACCAGACGATCCACCGCTCCGACGACATTCCCGCAAGGCCCGCATCCTCTCAGCATCCGTTCTCGGTCTCTGCGGTTGCGTTGAACTTCATAGTAGTATTTTTCGAATTCGCATGGAATTTAAGGGGAGCTGAGCTGTCAAATATCTGAGTCGACTCTTCCCTCAGGTAATTTGTACCTCCCCCGAGAAAGTCATCGGCAATAATATACAATAACTATTCACCGCAAACTCAATCCACCTGGAAACTATTACCCTATTCTCGCGCGCATAACGAACCCTTTTTCCGACCATAGAACAGTTCAGAACTCTGCCCAACTGATTAAAATGTTCGGTCTGGGGCTTTGTCAGGATAGATGCCTTTGGATACACCATGTGAAACATCCCGAACACACATTTTCCATCTGTCAGGCAGAGTTCTGAATTTTTTTTATGGTCTGAAAGGGGTTCGTTAAAAGCGCGAGAATAGGGTACTGGGCATCGCTCAGTCGACGGCTGCGGCTACGTCCGCTGCAACTTCCACACAACGATCACGGAAGGCTCTTGCTCGCTCGGCATTCGTTCTAGCTCTTTTAGCGGGCTCACACTCATCGGCGATCTTCCGCTAAGCGAGACCAACGCTCCTGGTTTTCGGTCGGACCATGGTGACGAGACCAATAGTCAATAAGATTTCCATTTATTACTTGTAAACAATGGAGCAAATGCTCCGCAAGCCTAGGGCTGCTATGCTTGGAGACTATTCTTCTATCACACGAGATCTCAGACTGGATTTGAAGGTTTTGAAAGTAGTGCATTTCCTAACATTGAGCGGGAGGCCGTTCCAGTGTGACGCTAGGATGTATCTTGGCGCGAGCTCGGAGTATTTGAAGAAAACCCGCGGAAGCGAGACAAGGAGTGTACGGGTATCTCTGCCGGTCGTTTGAAGATTAGCATTGCACGACAGGACACGAACAAGACGACCATGAATTGAGAGGAAGGACAGCAAAGAAAGACGATAGTCATATAAAGCCGCGAGCCTTTGGATACCAAGTCGTTTGAAGACAGACAGACTCGTCCTAACAGGGACTCCAAGAACTGCCCGGAGGCCTGTAGCGCAGCCCTGGACTTCGCTGAGAGGAGCGGGAACCAGACAGTAACACAGTATCTGAGAGAGCTTTCGATCAAACATGCGGAACGCTTGGTTCGTTGGAGACAGCGAAACACCACTTCGGACAATATCAGAACACATCAGCGCTTGACGGGATGGCTGTTTACTTGTTGCCGCGATATTCCGCTTATGCGGATTTCTACAGATTCCGCGCGCGCTACATCTTGTAGCTGGGTGACAGGCCTTCATTCGCCCCATGGACGACCCCATCCGATGTTGCTCCGTTTCGATTCTACAGGCAGATTTCATGTCCGCCCATAGACTCGCATGTTATGGCCGGTTTTCGAAAACCGCATGTTTTGCGAACGATGCATGGGGCATCGAACGGGAGCTGATAGCGAACATCTGTTCGACAGAGCAGCTTCCACATCAGCCATACCTGGCTCGATTTTCATCAATAATTTGCAATTTTCAGAAATCGGTAAAACGGAAAAATCGAAAAAGAAGAAAAAATCACGATTCTGGAAATTCCTATTCGTACAAAATCCTTGGAGAGACTCGTAGTACCCAGCACAAAAGGAATATCCACACTTCTAGACCGGGAAATATTTTTGATCACCCCGGGCCAAAATACCCCACTGTGCGATGGGTGGAATGTAGACCGACGCCAGAAAGCACGGATTCGAATTTCTTTACACCAGAAGCATCGGGAAGTAGATCAACATTGAGATCCCCGACCAGAATGATGGGAGGATCATGAGTGAGTGCAAAGTTTTCAACTAATTTACCAAGTGTGATAGATAAGGACGAGTTACACGAGTAGATAGCCAGCAGCCATAATACCTTGTTCATGGCCCGAAGCTGAAGAGCAACAGCCTGGATAGACTCGTCATCCGTCTGGATAGGCCTCAATCCGAGAACTGCAACCGTGTTCCTAACGAAAACAGATACTCCACCATGTGGGGTGCGTCTACAGACCGAGAAATGCGAGAAATCGTCAAGCTGATGTACATCAGCCTCAGGAAACGTGAACCATGTTTCAGCGCAACAAATAACATCATAAGATTGTGCGTAATATTCAGACAGCAAATCGAACTTGTAAACCGGGCGAAGAGATCTAACATTGAGATGGACAACTTTGAGGATTTTGGAAGATGGTCAATGAGATGGCAATGCATCATTAGCAGTGTTCAGAGGGTGTTGAGGGGTCAGCTCCTTAGGATCATGTATCTTGTTCACCGACGATCGGGTCACCGTATCCAGAATGCGATCGGCGTTGATGGAACCCTCGAACAGCTTGAAGAGTAAGCCAGGTGCCCACTTTTCCGGAGTTAGTACTGCATTCATATGATCTTCATGGACAGATATAACGAATGACGAGTATTCTGGGTGTCTGTCATTCTTGAACTTATTGTTAGACACAGCGAAGGCTTCAGCAGTGATAGTATGGCTGTAGTCGAGTACTTCCTCGGCTGTAGTCTCGGGGGCAAGCCCCGTGACGAACACCATCGGGTGTCCAGAGCCATCGAGAGTGAGAGGAGGTAACACTTTGCGATTCTTCATGGAAACTTTCAGAGGAAAAGGCCCGGAAGATGAGCCTAAGACAATCGGTTTCTTGATACGAGCAAGGGCGGTCGGCCGACGCCATAGTGTGTCAGCTTCAGACTTGCGTCCATTGCCGTCAAGACTCTCCGCAGGATGACCCTCCGAGTCGCACAACACGACATCTGGGATGATAGTACGATGTCCGGTAGCAGGCTCTCGAGATGTATCTGGCACATCAGGATGTGGTGGTTTCCCGATCCGATGCGAGAGCGGATCACCCGCTCCAGAGAGCACCCGCTGATCAGGTCTCCGCCGCCTGTAGGTCGGAGGGCGCTCCCCCTCCCGTCTCTCAGCCTCCAGCAGCTGGAGCTTACGCCTGAGACCCCGATTTTCGATCCGGAGCATTCTAGCATCATCCAGTGCACCATCAAGCACACTACGTAGTTGGGATAACTCACTCCGGGCCGGGTCAGGCCCCCGAGCAGAGTCGGTAACCGAGAGTTCGTGTCCTCCGCCCCGGCCAACGCGAGAATCAGGATCAGCATTCCGGAGCGAGTCAACCTCAGCCCGAACATTCGCCGAGATGAGAGCGAGTTGCGTGCACAGAGGGCATCGCAGTTGTACACCGAGATAGTTTTTTCCCAGATAGACACAAGAGCAGATAGAGCAAGAACGAAGCGATGTAAGATCTACCGGACCAGCAGGGGAATCGATCGAGTCCTCGACCTCATAGATATCCTCATGCTCTGTAGTACGGCTTGTATCAGCTGCCGGAGGAAGCTCCGTGTTTTCGGAATTTTTTCGGTTGATCCCCAGGATCGTCTGCAGGCTGAACTCAAGGCGCCACGCTGGCGGCTTAGCGGCCATAGGAGAGGAGAAAGGGAAAGGGCAGCACGAAAACAAACACTGAGCGAACCGCGAAATGACAGCCCGAGCCGCAGGCAAACTAGGCAAGAAGAACACAAATCGGAGAAAATGACTCACCGGGCGGATGGGGCAGATGGAAGGGACACTACGGAGGACACAACGACGGACTGAGGGAATAGGTATGGTCAGAATGAACTTCAATGGATCGTGTTTCGCGGCTACAAATCTCGGCCATCGCACCCAGGATAGCATCGAATGGCTCTTGATTCGAGAGATTGTATCGCCATCAAAACTCGATAAGATAGGAATTCAATTGACCACGATCAGTTCCGCACTGTCTCTTATTTCGCACTTTCAGAGATCTCCAGAATCGCTCCACGGTTTGAGTATGAACTTTCGTGGTGGGGTCAACGAAATTTTTTTTATGGTTCACCGTCAGATGTTGGTACCCGGCCGCCTGCAATGCCTTGGTGTTATAACCTCTCCAGCAATCAGAATGAATCAAGGTGCCAGGCTCAATGTTCTCCTTGATCGCACGGAGCAAGGTCGCCGCTGAACGGTCAGGAACACGCATGACGAAGCACTGATGCGAGTTCCGACAAACACCCCCCGAACACCCATTGTTGTGGAAGGACACGGCCCACGTGATTTTTTCGCCTCGCAAACATACTTTCGTCCACCTCAACCACCTCGCCTGGACCCCAATTCTGATTCGCCGCCGAGCCTGAAGTTGTCGAAAACAAAGCTCCCTAAGGCCATTGTTCCACGCAACTACAGTCTCACTTCCCAGTCCAAGTTCTCGGGCACACCATTCCACCGACGTAGTTTGCGTGGCCCAGGCGTACACGAAACGCAGTACAGTCACGAAGGGAAGCCGAGTTTTTTCCAACCAGGTACCAACCCTGAGGGCCACTTCTTCCTGACACCTCGCGCACCTCCACCTAGATTGTCTAGAGTCAACATTCAGTTTCATAAGATGCTGCTGCCGGCATCGCCGCTCCCGATGCAAGACACCTTTGTCCTGCAAAAACGAGATCGCGGCAGATTCACTGCTCGGAAGACGGAACATGATTGTAACGAAAGCACACCAGAAACTGGAAATAAGTTCCAACATGGCGGCTTAGAAGAAGATGACGTTAAACTTGAACGAAAACTGCGCGGATCAGCACGCTGCTTAGAGCACCCATGGAGCACGATCCCATGATGGTGGAAGTCATCGAAATCAACTTCTCATTTGAGGAGGTCGACAATCCAGACCGCGGACCCTTGAGCGGAATTCATAATCGTACCCACACACTATGCTTGGGCTATAAGCCACGTACCTTCCAATTGGACGCCGCAGCGTAGCTCTATCGTCGGGCGTCAACCGCACACCTGCGATAAATTGCAGCCAGCCTCCGACGATAGTATCGAGCCGCTGTCCAGTTCCTACAGCGAAGCGCGTCTCGGATTTGGGCCCTCAACCTCCGGATCGCTGGTCGATAGTGTTCCAGATTTCTGGTGAACCGATACCACCACCCACTAGCCGATCCACGAGAAAATGCAAACTCCGGATCCTCTTGGAAAAACATCCTCAGCCCGGACAAGAACGCTCGTTCGTTGCTTTATTTTACTAGACCTCAAACCCTAGCCCCGAGCCTGCGCGATTCCCTCTGTCGTATTTGAATTCGCGCGCCGGCCCCCGGCCGCCACGCTGGCAAAGCGACGGCTCGCCGCCGCAGCTCCTCCATCGCTCAAGTCGGCAGGGGATCAACCGAAAGAGTACCGTGTTTTCCAATGGAAGACGCTCACCAGACCTACGCCTGGATCGAGGGGGTCTACGTCATAGGACCGCCGGCCAAGATGGCGGACCCGGTTTTCGACCGCCGTTTCGGCTGCTGCTAGGCTTCCAATTCCAGTGGCAGGGGGAGCGCGGGGCACATCGGATTGGCCGCGAAGTGTTCTAAACCATCAACGTCGCATCCCCCCCCTGGCAGTGGGCTTCACTGACTCATTCTCGAGCGTTTTAAACCTAACCTAACCTATCCTAATCCGGATGTTCGCTGCGACCCTCCGCTAGAACGGCGGAGAGGAGCAGACTAGCCGGCGGTCCTATGACGCAATCCCGGATCGAGGAGGGAATGCGTCAAACGATCGCAATCAAGATGGCGGACTGTCTCGATTGCCCGCCGTTTTAGCGGGGAGCCCGAGGCCAGCGCATGGGTTAGGAAAGGTTGGGTTAGGTTAAGAACGCTCAAACTGAGTGAATCAGTCGACCTAAGTCTAACTTGGTATTGCAGAGCGGATGGGTTTGAGCAATTCGTGGCCTGACGTACGCGCGAGGCGCTCTGAGCTACTGTTGGGGATGAAACCGAACAGCTAGAACAGCGGCGGGCAGCCATTTTTATTGCGACCGTCTGACATAGACTCATCGAGGAGGTGTGTTGGAGTCTATGTCATAAGACCTCCGTTCAAGATGGCGGCCGGGTACGGATTCGAGGGAGAGAAGGAGAGCGAGCCGGCGCGGGGGTACCCGCTCATCTCCTCGAAACAAGATGGCCGCCTGGCAGCAGGCTCAGCCGGGGAGAGGAGGAAATGCCGGCCTATATTTGTAAACATCGGGAAAGGAGCGCGCGAGGGTGCTAACCGGCGATGAGCTCGTACGAGAACGAGAGCAATGAAGGGAAATAGTTGTTCTGAGCGGGTGCGCGAGCAAACGGCTTGGCCTCAACAACTTCTCAAACAAGACCGAGCTCTCATACAGAGATCAGTCGAGTCGATCGATCGATCGAGCGCTCGTAGGTCTCTCTCAACGCAAGAAAATAGGCTCGTCAAAAGTGATTGAAGGATTGGGTGTGAGCATGTATTGTGATCTTTGAGCATTCCTCCAAGGAATCACGGATCATAATTAATTATATTAAATTATCATCGTTATTGGCACGGACAGTGATAATTACGCATTTCTCGCAGGAAACGGGAATCGATAATTTGATGTGAGCATTGAGTGTTATCATCGGCCAGTTCCGAGAGGAATCAAGGCTGCCTGTAGAACTTCAAACATCATTCGTCTCTTGATTTGGGGCATGTCACCCTGATTGAAGTCGATTTCTGCGTCTAGAGCAGTATAATTGGCTTTCAAGTGTGCGGCTGTGCTTTCGAAGTCCACAGCACTCGGGACTCTGATAGGTAGACGGCTCACCACCGGTAAACTGATCCCTCGGTCCCCATTGTCACCAACGAGATCAGAACGCTCCTTCCATCACTTCATTCGGAATAACTTGAAATAGCTGATTGAGGAGCGGATTAATTCGTTACGAATGTCGTTACTTGCGGACTCAAAGCTTGGTCAACGCGCTAAAAAGATTCCAGTTTTTCCAGGGATCATTGCGTTTTATTGAATGTTTGCGTTCTAAAAACCTTCGAAGCCGGGCTGGGAGTCGGGAAATCTGCTACATCTACCGGTAGCTCTCACAATCCCCATCGCCAGCCCCTGCTCTACGACGGATGTGGGGGCATACGAGCCGATCTGGACTCGTGCGTCTCTGAATTACTCATCTTGCGTATGGTCTCGGCGCGTTTCCGTAGCCACAGCTCGACATGACGGCAAACTCTCCCACGGAGGGCAGCTGAAAAAGTTGAAACTTGTAATGAGAGGAACCCATAAGGGCCATTCAACCAGGGAGACCGATTTCCCTGATTGTTAAGACGGATCCCTTCCGTCCTCACAGTCCCGTGATGTTCGGAAGCATGAGTCTACGAATCGCAGCTTTTGTACGTCGATCTTCCAAAGAAATCCGGCGAACGTTGCTGCACGAGGATAAGGCGTCAACAGAATCCGAGCGTTCGCATCGGTGCCCGGTCCCAGTAGGGACTTCCCGTCGGAACTATCACTCAGGCGAAATCAGATGTAGTTATATTGAGCGTTGCCGGCTGTTCCACTCGTCATCGCGGCGTCGCTCCATCAAGCACCTTACTCTCGGCCCCAATTTTGAATATGCGCGCTCAGTTACCCATCGTCAGCGGCTTCATTTCGCCCGCCGATTTGGGGGTCGTGCCGGCCATGTTTTTCGAGGAGATGATATGCAGTCGGCGCGGGCTGCCGCTGCTCTCGTGATAGGGTGCTTCAACGACATGACGTGGAGGAGTTTTGAGCATTCTCGAGGAACTTCCTCGCGTTCCTCGAAGAAGCGCGGGAGAATGAATGACTGCACTAGTATTTGGGACACGGGAGCTCGGGACCTTTCATCATGGTTTATTACGTTACCAGCCGGCCCGCGGCCGGCCGCCGGCACCGGTTTCGGGGGCAGGGTCCAAGTGCGCGAGCTCATTGAGATGACTCGCGCTGTAAGGCCGGTCGCAAGCGCGCGGCTCAGACTTCGTCGTCTTCTACGACGTCAGAACTCTCCGCCGCACAGTGGGCCGGCGGCGGCCAAAATTGTCAATGGAGTTCCCATTGAACTCTACGGCGAATTTTGGCCACCTACGGCCCACTGTGCGCCGCCCCTGACGCAAAGTAGATCCGCATTAAAGATGGCCGGAAAATCTGACCGATGAGATTTCCGTGCTAGTATGGGGTCGTCGGCGACGGGAGCTCCGAGTCGAACAACCTGACTGCGTTTTCGGTGCATTTTGTAAAACTTTTTGCCACTGTCACGCTTTATTGGTAAGTAAGTATGATGATGATGATAGATCGTTGGCCGCTGCATACGAATGATCGCCAAATCGGTGGAAAGTTGGCGTGAGATTGTAGTCATGGTCATGGACCGTGACTTGAGTCCTGATCCAATCCTGCAACGAATCATCCTCGATCACATCACTTCCGTCGTCGTCCACCAGGCCGTTTCGCAGAGCGGCTTTAAGAAGAGAGGAAATATATTAATAGGTGACACTTTCAGCTTAAAAATGCGAACATGCTAATCGAATGCGAATCACTCAAATGAATGTTTGAAGAGCCTACCGCCACCAGTTCTGTACTTCACGCGGCTGATGAACTGGCGAGGAGTAATGAGCCCTTGGTCTAGCCTGGACCAAGCCTCTTGGATGCGCGATTCATTCGACCTCGTCGCCCGGCTCTGTCGACTTCTTATGTTCCTTTCTCCTCTTTGATGGATTTTGAAATCGATGGCCACATCCTGTGCCATTTCGCACATCACTCCTGGAAGTGTTGGACACAATTGGCCATGCGACTCAGAGCGAATGAGATTGGTATAGCGGCGATGAAATGGGAACGGGCGAATTGCGAGGTTTCCGAGTATATACCTGTCAGGTTCCAAATATTGCCGTGGGCTCCGAGCTTCAGCCTCAGCTTCGCATTATTCGATTCGACCGCGTTATTGGTCCGCGTGTTCATACCAAACACCGATAGCTCTGTCGGACCGATGGCTTCAATCCAGAATCTTTCCATGTATTCAATAAGAGGGTCGAACTGTGGAGGAAAACCAATATTTTGCAATATTATTATCCGGCATAAAATGTTGTTTCAGTTTGAGAATATCGATACACCAGGTGGCGTTGATGCTCACTCGTGATGTCACTTGGCGAGCTTCTTCGGCGACGTTTCGAAACGCGTCACGAATCTCGTTTGGAGGCAGGAGTGGCAGAGCGAGGAAATTCAGAAACTTTCTGAGAATCTGGCCTGGGGCACGGATTTCCTTTGCGAGGTTTATCTGTCGCGAACTCGCTTTCCGTACGACGGCTTGAGTATAATGAAAGAGGCAACCTTTGACGGAAACCCCGGGAAACTCAGCCCTCACGGCGGCTCTCATTGCTCCGTCAAAGTCCCCCATGTAAGTTTGGAAGATCAGCCCAGGAGCTTCTCGTTTGAGAATCTGGAAGATCTCTCTGTATGCGTCAGCGGTGGCCGACTCCATCAGTGCACAGGCGACTATCCCAACCTGGAATGAAGCTTTCACATAAGAGCATCGTCGAGGCGCTACATATGTAGGCTACGATTTCGAGCCGAGAACGACCTGTTCGCTCTCGGCTCGGATTATATTGTTTCCAAGGCTGCTTCATAGCTTACATAACCGTTCCAATTTCCGTGCAGAGTAAAAAGTTGTCGACCCAGCTTAGGAGGAGTAACTTGATAGGTTGCGTCGCACTGAAGAATATCGGCACTTGAGAGACAGCGGAGCTGCCTCCTTGTAGTGATCAGGACGCCTCCAGACGTCGGACACGGGAACGTTATAACTCTTTCATTATCGTGCGTGATGGAATAGCCGGGGAGGACGCGAGTTGACATGACCTCGTGAAATTGAAGCAAGCTTGTGACTCTGGGTGGCAACACTAGAGTGCAGTGTCGCTGGCCTGTTCGTAAGTGTCGCTCTGGAATGATCTGTGACGCAGCTTCGATGTCCAAGCTGGTCAACGAAGCTTTCTGTGAGCATAGATTCCAGAAAGAGTATATCGATAAGAATCTGCATTGAATCACTTAGTTTCTACCTCCGCCGCTCTTTCAGAATCGCCTCACTGGTCGACTGGCTAGGATGATTGCGGAGGGACCTTATCCATTCCCCTCTGACCGTATATACATCCCTCCCGTGACCGTGAAATTCGGGCTTGTGATTGTGCGTACCAGTCAACCTATAAATGCGACCAGCGCCCGAAATCTTCGCACGCACTTGACAGCTTGTTGGCCTGGAAAAAATCCATGTTCGTGACAGAGAGAGGAGGGAGTTTCCTGCATTGAGTCAGAAGCCCAACCGCCCCCATTCTCGTCGTTCGAAGCCGCCTCCTTCAGATGCATCATTGGCTTTCACGGAAAATAGTCACTTACGGTCGAGCTTTCTTGCATCGTAGAATAAGCCCTCCTCCGGAATCCTTCACTTTGTGGAAAAAGAATTCAGACACACCACTCTCTTGGTCGACCATATAGTCCCCGCGCGGGTCACACCACACATTGTTCCCAAACCTAGCACCGTCACAAAGGACGAAAAAATCACCTTCACGGTCCATCGTCTTTCATACTCAGAAGCTAGGGGGAAGCGCGCGTAAGAAATGACCGTTGGCTCAAGTGCGCAACTGGACAGAGAGCGACGAAGATCACTCTATGCACATCAACTTCTTCGGTTTCTTCTTCTTGGCTCCCCAGAGTTACCCACACGTCTTATCGCATCGATCAATTCATTGTCAAGCATCTGATGTGAAGAACCGTTCCCCATTTTCCCTCAGAAGCGATAATAATACACTGAGTGTCACGCAGGGGCGTAGCCAGGTATTCATCTGGGGGGGGGGGGGGGGGGGCGATTGGATACTCTGGACACCGCGGTATAGGGAATTAACATGGGATAATAAAATCATGGGGGGGCGATCGCCCGATCGCCCCCTCCCCCTCCCTGGCTACGCCACTGGTGCCATGCCAAAATCTGTCTCCACTCATTCGAGCATTTATCCATCCTGGAAAAATCTGGGGGGGTCAGTACCTGCGGTACTAACGTGAGGTTTTGCGGGAAAACGTCTACGAGAGAAGCGTTCTTGAGGATCATGATCGAGGATATCATCGGTTTTCAAATCATCAAAACAGGTTATCAAGAGAAATAAAAATCATAGTTCATAAAACTGTGGAAAAAGAGCAGAGGAATCGAGGTCGAATCTTCTGTTTTTCTTGTTCTCTGCTCATTGCGGGGGGCAGACGCAGTTCAAGGAAGTCGACTTCGCCGCCTTCGATGGTCCATCAGTTCTCGATTCGGTTCTTGTCTTGAGCCGTCGCGTCGTGGGGTCCTCCGGGTCGATGATGGTTCCTGGCGTCGTCGACAGTGTCTTCTATTCGTTGTACTTCCTTGTTTCTACCTGGCGAAGTACCGCGACTTGGCCCTCTAGCAGGTCGAGCTTGCAAACACGAGGTTCTCACAGAGTGAGAGTAACTATAGTTTGCGTGTCGTCCACCGAGCGCACGTTTTCCTCCGCTTCATGCCACTCTGGCCTTTGACGTCGTTCGGCGGCTGAACTTCATATACGACGGCTACCAGGTCGTCGGATATGTTGGAGTCCACGAAGAGCAGGTCGCGGATGCTAGTGCTTGTGAAAGTGAGCAATGGAGGGTCTCCTTCGTCGATGGCGTCAATTGTCGTATTCTAGGAAGGCGAATACACTGAGATTACAATCGGGGGAGAATACAGATTATTATTCAACACGGCAGCTTGAGCGACACGGCTTACTTTCGTGAATTCAAGCTCGCATCCGTGAGCCGTTTGTCGATAGTTCGGATTCTGTGTTTTGGTTTTGTACAATGAGAAACGGTTGCATGCGCCAAGACGGATATTTTCGTACACCGCGCGGGCGTGTCGGTCTCCAACTAGCAACCAAATCTCTGCGAACTCGTCGATTTTGCTGCAAGTCGACTTTTCGTCTTTGGTCGAACCATTCCGAATTCCGAAATACTGTAGACAGACAGATACACAGACAACCTCGTTGTTTGGGGCAGGTCCTCCCATTGTGTCTCATGGCTTCCTAGGCTCAAGCCCGCGAAGTCTCATCATGTTTCGCCGATCCGATCGCTTGCAATTCTCGGCCTACGTTCGATCACTTCGACATTGAACGCCTCGTAGAAATCCGATTCCCAACATCCTGTTCGCGATTCAGACGAGATTTTTCCACTCATAATCCAGAAAATCTGTCTTTTGCCGCGTAATCAGTCATCTACCGTCCATTCAGACAGGACCATGCGCGGTGTTCCTGGACGCCCCGGAGAAGAGGATCCCATACGCCAAGGAATAGCCGAGTTTTATGCGCCCCCCTCGGAGAAATATCCATATTCATGCGAGAAAATGCATGTCACGGGAGGGGTTCGATAACGCTCAAGCTAACAACTCAGAGACAGCTCTGGCGACCCTTCGACCGCTCAGGGGCTTGCGCCGTGACGAAGGGTTCCTACCACAGCACTTAGAACTCGTTTCACGCCTTCCAGACGGAATCTGGGACCGATTCCGAGCCCTTACTTTCGTTACATAAGCGTCACATGGATGACGAAGTACTATCAATCTGCACCCGAGGTGCCGGGAAAGACGTTTTCCCGTTAAAACGGCACAGAAATTCGAGAAGTCGGCACGACTGGAGTTAATCCTGGGTCCAGCACCGGACGTTGTGTATTTGCACTTATTCGTTCACGTGGCTCTCTCGAATTTGAGCCGGTATTTCGCTACAGCTGCGGTATCTCTTGTTTCTTGCAACCAACCGCTTCCCGAGGTTCAGCGAAAATCATGACGAGACAGCCAGCAGTGTTGAGTCCTCTCCCCTTGAAAAGGCCTGCCGACTCCTCGGCTCAAGCGTCGGGGACGTCTTCGCAAAAGCAGTTCGGCAGTTGTCTCATCGCCCAATGAAGAGCCCAAACACCAGGTCACGAAGCCAGTTACCTCCATCCAGACCATTGACATGGGTGAGTTTGTTGGGTCTTGCACAGTGACCGAACAAGGCCTTCCTAACGGGCATACCCATTCGATTCTTCGCCATGGCCGTTCGTCTCTTACTTTTTTCGGAAATCGCGTTATCATCCGAAAAAATGCAATCAGCAAATCACCAAAAATATCGGACGAAGGTGGAGAATATTGGTTTCGAGGGCCAGATTCGGCTCCCAATTCCCGGCTAGACATGGTGATCTTCGTGAAAATGTCTGATAGATCCGATGCAATCGCAACCAGCTCGTCAGCCATCGTATTTTCGGGAGAAATCGCGCTATGATCAGGAGGAATGTGGGAACGGAAGCACAGGTATGTAACCCGAGCTCTGGACTGGCAAGACTGCTACGATGTGCCAAACAACGGTGTTACTTAGGATCAAACGAGTTCGGAATTGGAATGGAAACGTTCGGAAAACGGATCTTCCATCGGCCCTGAAGCTCGGCCTGTCACCAATCGAACAGCCTCGGAATGATGAAGAACTGACCTTTAACTTTTGGAGTTTGCGCCTCAAGCCAGCAGGGAACCACGAAGGAGTTGAGGAACGGGATTCCATCTTCAACACTGAGTTCTTGGGTACTGTACCTCGTGTGAAGTCGCTCAGCAAGATGCTGTTGCGAGCACCGCCAGATTTTTGGGAGCAAGACAATGTACTCGGCTTTTAAGTCCTTGAGCTCCGAGAGGGATTCGCCTCAACTCTCGCTCTGAGCTCCCTCCCCTTCCTCGCCCCAACCCGCGCGACCTACAACTGGCGAATCGGACCCTCGGAGTTCGAAGTCTCGCGGAGCTTGCGGTCTGTTATTTGATCATTGAATCTCTGCGAAGCACCCCCGAAGTGCGGAACATATGGACAGAGCATAACAATTCACCGATTACGTTTTGTGTTCAAAGCTTTCAGACGATTAGACGGCCGTTGATCGGCTTGATGGGCGATGCCTTGAGCTACGCAAACTAATCATCGTCCAGCATTAGAGACGCATTTCAGAAAAACTCGAAAGAAATTAATCGTTAGGACGCTGATCGCATGATCATATGTATATCGTAGGAAGGCTTGGATCGAATCTTTTCTGTTCCCGACCTACTACAGATTCTGGTAGTGTTCACGAGCGGCGCGGTCTGGCGCGATCTAGCACGACTGAGTTACGTCGTAATCGTTGGTTGGGCGACTCCAGACTCAAAGATGCTGAGCCGATTGAAAGAATCATAAAGATTGATACTGGCGGTTCCATCAACTGGCGGGAGACGGCGCAGGTTGACTTCCAACGCGAGCTTCAGTGGACCTGATCCTACGCCTGAGAGAAAGACATTCGGTCGAGCGCCTGGTGACTTCCTCATCTATATCTCAAGAATTGCGTCAACTCGGGCACTTCACTGTCGAAGATTGGATTCCGATCAGCTTCCCGCCGTTTTGCTTGCCTCTGACGAGAACTCCCCGAAGGAGAGAAGTTGTAACTCCACAGAATGTGCCCGATTCTTATGTTAGTGCCATAGTTCCCAGCACATCTACAGTGACGTAGCCAGCACGAAGCTTGCGAAGCTAAAGCTTCGTGATCCTGGGAATCTACGAAGCTTCCCGTCGTAGATTCCGAAGAGTCACGGGGCTTCACGAGTCACGGAACTCAATCTTGGAATATCTGTGAGGCTAGAATCAAGTCAACGCCGGAGCGAGATAGTTCCCAGCTTCGTGAGAAGAATAGGTTGGCTACGCCACTGCACATCTATCTTTGGATATTCTTTCCATCGGGCGGGTTCCATCGCGCTCATTCTCGCGAAGTGCCGGATCTTGCTTTGTGCTTTCCTGGCTTCGAAGGTTGACCATCCGAGTTCTCCGAGTACGAAATCCTTGGCAACCTTGTGTCCAGCGATTCTCATCGCCCATTTTCCCGTTGCAACCTGTGTTTTGTTGTTACCTATTGATCCTTGGGGACGAGTTGGGTTACACACGAGCATTTGTTGCAAAACTGGCTGCAGGGAAAGAAGACTAGGTGGGTTTTGGGGACGATCTCTGGGACTGGATAACGGCGCCCTTAGGATGGCGCATGCGCCATTGGCTACCACATCGAACCGCGAGAGTCCGCGACAGCGACGGCCAGCACCGGACGTTGTTTATTGACACCCATTCTTTCACGTGGGTGCCTCGCATTTGAGCCGGTATGTCGCTACAGCCGCGGTATCTCTTGTTTTTTGCAACCAACCGCTCCCCGAGGTTCAGCGAAAATCATGACGAGACAGCAAGCATTGTTGGATCCTCTCCCCTTGAAAAGGCCTGCCGACTCCTCGGCTGAAGCGTCCGGGACGCCTTCGCAGAAGCATGGCCAGGATGTTATCGGCAGTTGTCTCGTCTCCCAATGAAGAGCCAAGAAATCAGGTCACGAAGCCGGTTACCTCCATCCAGACCATTGACATGGGTGAGTTTGTTGGGTCCTGCACAGTGCCGGAGCAGCCCGTTTGGCCGCGGCCGTTTGGTCGCGGGACGTTTCGCCGCGGCCTTTTGGTCGCAGGACGTTTGGCCGCCGGGACCGTTTGGCCGCGGGACGTTTGGCCGCCGAGAACGCTCGGTCGCCGGGGATTCGGCTGCCGGGACTGATTTGTCTATCAACCAACTCTTGACGTAGAGACTTGTACGAGTGAGTTCATCATAGCTGCGCACCTTAGATTACAGGGCGAATTCGGCGTTGATCACTCAGCTCTTTTGAGGCTCATCGATGTTTTGCGAAAGGTACAGCATGGTAGAGATGTAGCTTACTCGCAGTACGTCGCCCACCTTAGTCCCCCGGGGAGAGGTGCAAGAAGTTTAAGCTGAAAGATAGATCCTCACTATCGTCTAGAATCTCCGGCAGGATCCCATCCTTGACTATTTGCGAGAGCGGGCGAAAAACTTCCGGACGAGTGTTTCGAGTGGCTCATCGGTTTCTCTGTCCGCTCCTGAGCCAGAGAAGGTTGGATTCTTGCGAACCAATACCTCATTGGGGTTTCCATTTCAATCACAGCGTAGCGGAATTTCTGACGATCAAATATTTCCGGCGGCTAAACGTCTCGCGGCCAAACGGGGTGTACCGGCACAGTGCACGAACAAGGCCTTCCTAGCGGGCATACCCATTGGACTTTTCGCCACAGCCGTCCCACTCCCATTTTTTCCGAAAATCGCGTTATCATCGGAAAAAATGCGATCTGGAAATCACCAAGAATATCGGACGAGGGCGGGGAATATTGGTTCCGAGGGTCAGATTCGGCTCCCAGAATAAATTCAATGCAAACGGAATCAGCTCGCTCGCCATCGTATTTCCGGCGGAAATCGCGTTATAATCAGGAGATATGTGGGAACGGAAGCGCAGGTATGTAACCCGAGCACTGGACTGGCCAGACTGCAACGATGTGCCAAACAACGATAGTACCCAGGATCAAACGGAATTGTAATGGAAACGTTCGGAAAACGGATTGTCCATCAGCGCTGAAGCTCGGCCTATCAGCCGTCGAACAGCCTCGGAATCAGTGGCGTATCTAGTGAAGGGCAGAGGGGGCACTTGCCCCAGGCGCAAAACTGGAGGGGCGCAACGTTCACGGAAGCGCAAAGTCCAGGAGGCGCGAAAAGTAAGCTGAAGCCTACTTCCGCTGCAAGAGGAATTCAATTTGTCTCGTAGAACAGAATCGTGTCCCGGAGAGGTCGGGGCGCAAAGCAGAGGAGACAAGCGCCGCTAGAGTTCTGTGAATATTCGTGATTGCAGTACGAAAGCAGATCGTGTCGAGTTGCTGTATCGCGCGAAGAGTCCGTTAAGGGTTATCTCTGTCGTGGCCTAAAATATGGTGTTTGCCATATGCTCGAGCCCTGTGATTGCACTGAATCGGGAAGTTTTTCAAGCGAACATTCCCTCCCAGCGGTAGAATGAGACGACCGACGCATGTGAACTTTCCGCAGTGCCAGTACGGTGATGAGAGCGTATTGCCGGACCTTTATATCGCGCTGCAGACTCTGCTTTCCATCGCTTCCTCCATGGCTAGATATGAGAGATCGTTTGGCAAGTTGTATGTAATCACGACCGGCGTGAGAGCTTCAATGTGTCAAAAGAGCCTGGACGCACTAGCAATGCTGAGCATGGAGAGGCAGGAGACCGAGGTTGCGAACTTCGAAGTTGTTTTAGAAAATTTCGCGTCATTCAAAGCCCGGAGGATGCGATTCCAATAATCTCGCGCTTTCGGCTAGAAACGCCACTGCTCGGAATGATGAAGAATTTCGAATTGATTAACGGAAAATTCTATATTCGGCCGAGAAATATATCGATATACAACAATAATACACCGCGAAGAGCATCGCGTATCCGATGACGAAAAGGCCCGCCTCCTTCAGCGGTGATACTTCCCGCCTTTTCGGAGCGAAATAGACAAGAGAGTCGTCTTCGAACTTGACTCTGCTGGTTGGATCTGGTTTCGTTTTCTGCGCCCTCTTCTGCGGGGCTGTTTCGACAACCTGCTCACGCTTGGAAACAAGTTTGAATGCTTGGATCTGTAAAGAAGAGAGCTCTCATTAGTATTGGAAACCTCTATGTCAAGATGTGTCTCAAAAATCGGCTTGGTTCTCTTAAAAAGGAGCTCAGTTTCGCAACGTACCCATTCGATTCGTTCGCGCAGCGAAGCGACAGAATATTCTTCATCTCTCCGAGCCTGGCGCGAGCTCGGGTCTTCGAAGGTGACTGGCCACTGCCCGTCCCCATGCTGAACCTGACAGTGGTTAATATTGAATTGTGTCCTCGGCTCAGAATGATGTCCTGGTTTCGGCTGCTTTTTGAAGCCCAGGACCGAGCCATCATCGCGGAGCACGAAGTACCGCTTTCTCCACGTCGGGATGAGCCGACCTCGTTTGTAAAGCCAACCCTCCTTGACGATTGTGCTGGGCGTAGCGTCCGTCTCAGCGACTTGGCCTTTCGTAGGCGAGAGCCTCATCTGGAAAAAATAAACTTTGTTAGGAACCCTGTCACTGGCCCACTACGGTCAAGGAGCAAATTCCGGGAAACTATATTCGTGGATACAAGTTTCATAACATAACTGACCTTTAACTTTTGAAGTTTGCGCCTCAGGCCAGCAGGGAACCACGAAGGAGTTGAGGAACGGGATTCCATCTTCAACACTGAGTTCTTGGGTACTGTACCTCGTGTGAAGTCGCTCAGCAAGACGCTGTTGCGAGCACCGCCAGATTTTTGGGAGCAAGACATTGTACTCGGCTTTTAAGTCCTTGAGCTCCGAGAGGGATTCGCCTCAGCCCTCGCTCTGAGCTCCCTCCCCGTCCTCGCCCAAACCCGCGCGACCTACAACTGGCGAATCGGACCCTCGGAGTTCGAAGTCTCGCGGAGCTTGCGGTCTATTATTTGATCATTGAATCTCTGCGAAGCACGCCCGAAGTGCGGAACATATGGACAGAGCATAACAATTCACCGATTACGTTTTGTCAAAGCGATTACGTTGTGTCAAAGCTTTTTGCACATCGACGGCGATCATTCCTCACAGAGAACTCGAAGATCGTTCAAGCCACGTTTCGCTCTCACATTGGAAGAGAAACTGGAATTATACGTGCACAGAAGTCGACGAGGTCGAGCCTATCATGCCTTTCCTGCCTCTTTTGAGTGCCTTTTTCAACATTTGCTCTCACATTGGGGAGTTGAGATTATACGTCCACAAAAGTCGCCAAGGACGAGCCTATCATGCCTTTCCTGCCTGATTTGAGTGCCTTTCTCAGCCGTTTTGTGTGCCTCTTCGCCTGCCTATTTGTCGATTTTTTAGTGCCTGAACTTCGCAGCCCTAATGATCACGGATCGGATGAGATGTACTCGCTTCAGATCCCGAATGTATAGAGCTCACCCCGTGGTCAAATTAAGTATTGCTCATGTTTCCGGTGCTATGAAAGCGCATCGATCTGCGAATGGAAGACCTCCAGGAAGAGAGCTATCTAGCGATCGATTCTCTGAATCCTTTGTTAATCTAGTGCTCTAATATATATCGAACACCGAGGCTCCGTCACTGAGCCTTGGTGAAGGTCCCAGACGAGAGTCACGGGAGCCTCAAAGGAACATGGATGATGAAGTTCTTCACCAAACCCAGACACCAACGTGCCTCACACGATTCGCCGACCTCTCTATGCGATTCCTTTGCGCGTGTCACGGTCTTCAAACTGGGTTCCCACTTGCGAGACGATTGAGTATCTTCTTCTGGTTTTTTTTCGTAGCGAGCTCCCCATTCACCGTGAGTTTGTACGTCTACAAGGTCGTATTTTCATCGAGAGATGAGATAAGCCTTTCACAAATGACGGTTGCCATTGGTGCCTTCAATGTGTCTCTGGTGACATTTGCTACGCTTTTTGTATTCTTTGTTAAGCACAGAGCTGTGGAGAAGCTCCTTCAAAGTCGCGTCAGGAATGCGACGGACGTTCTCACGCCGATCATGTGCAGTGTTCCCTTCATCACGTTATGCGTAGGCTCTATGAGCAGGGTTCGAGAGGGCGTAACTATTACCGCCTATCCAACATTCATACTATTCAAGATTTCCATGACCATGCTCCTGATAGTCCACATCGATGTAACCAATAATGTACTGTATCAATTGAGAAGACTCCATGTTCTGATTGGGAGAACAGGGGCGAACTGGACGCACGTGGCCTGGGAGAAACTGAGAATTCGCAGACAGATTCGGACGGTCAATTCACTCTTCGCGTATCCGTTATCCATGCATTTCGTGGAGCTCTTCATTACGGTGCTCTTTGATCTCGCATCCATCATGGGCGCGTCGATGGCCGTTCACGAGAAACTGCTCCTCCTGATCGGCTGCGCGACCTCTGCGACAGAGCTCTTCCTCACAGCTCGAAAGGGTTCTCGACTGATCGCTCAGTGCTTAGAAACTGAAAACTTAC
Source organism: Neoseiulus californicus (assembly GCA_028455905.1). Lineage (NCBI taxonomy): Eukaryota > Metazoa > Arthropoda > Arachnida > Mesostigmata > Phytoseiidae > Neoseiulus > Neoseiulus californicus. The sequence goes on from JAMQGS010000006.1 coordinate 13,407,355, forward strand.
TTCTCTCACTTTCGTTGACGCCCGTCAGCATGAGACACGGCGGCAAGGAAGTGGAGACGATGAAGATCCTCCGTTTCCGCGAAGAATGGGACACATTTCAAGTAGCCTGTTTTACATTTGATATACGAGGTTTCCTAAAGTTCCTCATGACGGTGGTAACGTGCTCAGCGGTCGTATTGCAGTTCGACTACAAGGTTATACGGACTATTTCAATTCTAGCAGGGAATCGGCAAACGTGCTGAACGGGCTCGGTCGCATAACGCAGCCCGTGGTGACTTTTGAGCCTTCGAGCTTGAACAAATGTGACGCTAAAAAGTACGCGGGCAAGCGAATACGTCTCCAGCGGGACCGCGGCGCGGTGCATCTTGAAATAAAATGAAATAAAATATTCTATATGCAATCAGAGAAGTTTGAGAGAATACTCCGACCCAGACCGTGGTGGCCGACATAGTTCTAATCCGGCTAGGACCCCCTGACTGGGACTAACGATAGCGAAAACGGAGCTTCCTGCAATCTGTAATTACACCACAAGCATCTCCCATCGAGAAAAAATCTTGTTCTGCGCGCTACCCTGGAACACTTTGCATAGATTCCGCGACGTACTCCACGTCTGAAAAACTACGGTCTACGACCGAAACGTCCCCGATTTGTTTCTTCGCTACTCTTGCCGACCCTTATTGTCCGAGTCGAAACTCGTCTGACAGGCAATTCATTCTCGAAGTCGTCTGCTATTTCACCGTATTTTTCCGATGGTAACCAGCGATGGAGCCATTTCCTGCATCGGGGTCGTGATCGTCGAGGCCATGTCGGATCGAAACCTATTTGTTTCCCGCCGCGAGACATAACCTCTTCGGACTCTCATAGCGTAGAGAATATTCCCTGGAGCGGTCTCAAGGTTGTATCGTAACAAAAGGCTCCAGCGAGATCGATGACCTGGGTATGAGCCATTTAGATCATAGAGATCGATAACCCAAAACAAACCAACGCTGCTCATCAAGAGTTCCGAGTTCAACCATTGTGACCAGATTTGTTATCCCGGCGAGAGCTTGGATACGACGCGACGCGTCGATAAAGTCCACTGTTATCCGTCCATTTTTTCATCGTCACTTCCACCTGGTTGCTGAGGCCGGTTTTGACGGCTTCGCGAACGAGTTGAACACTCTCACGGTCGAGGGATCAGGGATTCCCGAAAGTCATGAAAAACGGGCGGCTGAATCTGAGTTTTGATGTTCCGAACTGTTACATCAGAGTCGGCGGCGTCGTGTTCCGCAATGTCTGTTCCGGCCATGGCCTTGAGGCTGGCTTCCCAAGAGTCAGGCTTATCAGTCTTCCTTTTTGGTTAGTCTCTTCCAAGTTTCAGGCGATTGCATGCAACTTTTTTGGCCACCTCGACTTCCTTAGCCGTTTATATATACAGAGGTATGGATGGATGGATGGATGGATCACAGCGAACTCAAAGATCACACACTTCACAAGAATATGGCTGCTCCCATGAATTATTCAACGACTTGTCCACACAACCCAGTGCCATCGAGCTCTGCCACTGAAACTATGAAGTTCTTCTACGTCTGGAGTGGGTGGGAATCTACGGCCGCTGTGTTATTTATGTTACATAAGGATGTTAGCCTCTATTCTGAGTCGGAGAGGAATCCGTGAGATTCCTACGCGAGCTTCGCGAAAAACGAGCGCCGATCTTGTCACAGCGTCGCGGCGTGGTGACTGGTGGTTCTGCGATCTGGGATGATTTTGAAAAACACCGATCCATGACTACCACCACACCCAACTATCCGACGCCGAGCTTGATGCCACCACAGACAACAACCCAGCGAGCAAAGCCTGGACCGACTGCAGGGATGAACATCTTCATGATTATCTCGATTGTGTTCATCACAACCACGCTCCTTAGCCTGGTTGCGAACATTTTCTTCCTAAGGAGACTGAGACCTACAGTCAGTGGCTATGAAGGAATGCCCAACCCTGATAGTCCCTATCAACGCACAGTGGGAATCAATCAGTGAATCACAACTAACCCAGAGCTACGTTTATTCACATTAACCAAGCATAACAATGCTAGCCCCCAAACAAGAAAGTTATGAAAATTTCGTTACAATCCACTCTCCAATGTAGCGTAAAAATTTGTGCGACAGATTCGCGGAATGTACAATCTCTTCTGCTTACTGACCCCCTCTGGGGGGGCCACTCAACTGCTTAACCTCAAACAAGACTTATCTTGTGAGATCGGTTCTTGAAAGAACACAGTCCCCTATGGCTGTTTGACACAAAGAATACTTTGTCAGATCATAGCAATCGACGCTCACGTACGCAATCCTGACTGGGGCTCTTGTTACATCTTCAGAAAGGATTGGTATGGGTGCCTTGGTTTGGGACTGATGTCCGCCTGAAGCATCAACTGGCTTCACCGAATCCGCCACCTTGTCGACCGTGCTCTCCGTAGTTTGATTTCTCCTCTGGGGCTCTCTCTGGAATACAAAAACGTCTGGATCGATTGCGGGCACTCGGTTGGCATTCAGGCTGACGGTTGGTTCGGTGGTGCGAAGATTTGTCATGAGATCCAAAGCCACACCGGTATCTCCCAGCGCGAGGACAAGGAAACAGAATATGATGATCAAAACCAACCATGAAAATGACTCAAATTCTCAACAACATCCTCCGGATGATCCAGGTGGATGACTGACCGTTTCTGCCTTTGGCGGCTTGGATCCATCTCTTCATCACGCTGAGATTGCATCTGCTGATGCCTTGATGCACGAGGTTTGTTCTGGTTGCGAAGCTTCTCAATCCATGATAGTGCCAGACTCCTACGCAGGGATTCCTGTGCTTCGTCCACAAGGCTACGTCCATTCCCTCGATGGGATTCTTGGCTCTCGTGTGAGTCTTCGGGCAAAACGTCAGTCATCTCATCCTTGTTCCTTGCTCCTTCATTGGAAGAGAAAGGTATAAACCCATCTGAATAAAACACATGCATGCGTCTTTTCCGACTTTTACCTCGTTTGCCTTCATCCCGTGGAAACGTCTAGAGCAGCGGTTCCCAAACTTTTTCGTCCCGCGCCCCCCCTTCGCCCGCCCGGGGAATCGGCATGCCCCCCCCCCCCACCTAATCCCTCCAGAAGATTATTCCTCACCTGAAAATCGCCGCGAGAATGACCACAACGAAAATCGCGCATTTTCATTATTATAACTTTATCGGAATCATGTTTTCTGCTGGTCTTTTCATCGCCCACCTCTCTATGCTGTCGAAAAATGTTTCAGAACTTCAATATCCAGTCGCCGCGCCGCAACGAAGTTTGACTTTGGTTCGGGTCTGTTTCTATTATCGTAAACAACGCCCTTCCTCGCTTCCTGTGAACGTCGGTGATCCCTTCACCCTCAGGGAAGAGCGTCAACAGGAAGCTCGAAACTGATGGAGGACATTGCAATGAACACGGGAGGGAGTTTCCCGAAAACAACACAGAGATGAGCCTGAGAGAACGCGCCGGCAAAATCGATTGTCGAGACTTCTCTCGAATTTCAGGCGGGGAGTAGAGCATAGAGGAGGATTTGACCAGGGTTTCTCTCCATTTCGAAATTATATTTCGGTTCCCATCTGTAGTACTGAAGTGCTGAAACGGGGAAAATACACCGCGCCCCCCCGAGAATTTTTCCACGCCCCCCCTGGGGGGGGCGTGCCCCCCCTACTTTGGGAACCGCTGGTCTAGAGTGAGAACAGTGCAATAGCAGTACGCTTGAGAGCTGACTGAGCCCAGTAATTCCAACAGATTCGACGTCATTATTTGTTCGCGTGCTCAGGCGGTATAAGGATAGGTCCTCTGAGCCGATCTGATGCAACCAGAAGGAGGAAACGTAGGCTAGAAATGATGGGAAGCCGACGTGTAAGTCTCGTGCTGCCACTGCAACCTTCGCCGACGATACCAAAATCTTTGCTGACGTCTCGTGCGTAGGAGGCCGCCAGGCCCTTCAAGAGCCTCTCCTGAACATAGAAAAATGGGCAACACGATGGAAGTTCCAGGTGTCACCGTCGAAATCAGCCACACTGCATATCCTTCACTCCGAACAACATGACCACTCTTTTTTCGGAACAATCATACCCCAAACCGACTGTGTCAGGGACCTTGGGGTTCTTATGTTAAGTGATCTCAAGTATGACAAGCACATTAGAGAGGTCATCTCCAGAGCCGGCCAGACGGCAAACTTCGTGGTCAGGGCGTTTGATTGTAATATTCCATGAGTTTACATCCCAGCCTACAAGGCTCTCGTTCGTCCTTCCCTATTCTATGCCAGTCTCACCTGGAGACCCTGGCAAGCAAAGTCAATCATCAAGCTGGATGCCTTCCAGCGGAGATTTATTAGGAGGGTCGCGCATAAAAGCCAAGTTGACCCAAGTGATATTCCCATCGACAAGGTGCGAGGGGTCCTTGACCGGTGCGTACCCACTTCCCAGAAAACCTAATTCGCAGAAAACCCACTTCCCAGAAAGAATCGCTCATTTCCCCGAAAGCTCACTCCCCCGAAAACCTCTCTCTTTGAATTCGAGAGGAGCCAGAACCGAGTATTGCCGTTGCAATCACTTCGTTGTCGATCGATCGGCGGCAAGAGCGAGTACCTGGGCAGAGGGATCGTGGGTCGGTGGTGTGCCCGCAGCGGCAGCCGACGGCGCGCGTTTCGAAGGACAGCATTCACGGCCGGAAGGACGACAAAGCGTTCGAGTTTTTTAGAGATTGCGGCCCCCGAGTGGGGTCCTCGAGGATTCTAGGTAGCCTATAGCCATCCTCGGCGAGTTTGGCGGCTCTGGCCGAAGTTTCCGCGGGATCCGAGTCCTGGTTTGGGCGTCATGTTTGCACGACTGCGCGTCTTTAAGTTCTCCTTTATTTAGTAGACATAGAAAGATTCTGGATTGAAGCCATCGGTCCGACAGAGCTATCGGTGTTTGGCATGAGCACGCGGACCAATAACGCGGTCGAATCAAATAATGCGAAGCTGAGGCGAAGCTCGGAGCCCACGGCAATATTCGGAACCTGACAGGTATATACTCGGAAACCTCGCAATTCGCCCGTTCCCATTTCATCGCCGCTATACCAATCTCATTCGCTCTGAGTCGCATGGCCAATTGTGTCCAACTCTTCCAGGAGTGATGTGCGAAATGGCACAGGATGTGGCCATCGATTTCAAAATCCATCAAAGAGGAGAAACAAACATAAGAAGTCGACAGAGCCGGGCGACGAGGTCGAGTATCCAAGAGGCTTGGTCCAGGCTAGACCCAGGGCTCATTACTCCTCGCCAATGCATCGGCCGCGTGAAGCACAGAACTGGTGGCGGTAGGCTCTTGGAACATTCATTTGAGTGATTCGCATTCGATTAGCATGTCCGCATTTTTAACCTGAAAGTGTCACCTCATATATTTCCTCTCCTCTTGAAGCCGCTCTGCGAAACGGCTTACAAGGGAGGTCCGCGAACCGTCCGACTCCGATTCGAACCAGATAGGACGCGATCGGTAGGTCTACTGGAGACATGAAAAACGGCTGATGAAACTTTTCCCCATAGGCCGTCTCCTTCAAAACCTGAAATTCAGCATGGGCTCCGATGGCAGCGTTTGGGAATCTGTGAGAGCCAAGGCCAAGTAAGGTCCGGAAATCATTGCGGAGGGGTTCTGGTACCGAGCCCAGTCTTGAAAATCGAGCCACGCGACGGTGGTTTCACAAGAGAGAGACGGAAAAGAAATCAAACGGGTCTACGCAACAAGACCGACTGTAAACAAAGCCAGTCGGTCGATTCAGAGGGAGAGGAGGAAGGCTGCGCGGTGCCTTCGAGCCGTAAGTCTCTGTATGTCGAGGGTGCTGCGCGGAAGTCAGCCCAAGCGGCATGCTGTAGATTATCGGCTATAGAGATAGAGCGTAGCGTGATAACAGTAGAGCTGAAGACTATTCTGAAATATTGCCCGATGGAGGGGCATATGTATTCATTACATTATGTGCACAGAAAAAGATCATTAGATCAGGATCAAATTATTGGTCTCCAATTACTTCCATGACATGGATTAGATTAAGAACACAGATGAAGGAACACAAGCGATTATCGTCGTTGAACGATCATCGCCAATCGCGCCCGGGCGTTTTCCTTTCACAAGATGGAGTGATTGTATCCTTGAGTTCCGTTCTTGGAAAGCTTTACTGGAGTCAGTTCTCCGATCCTATGCCAACGCATTTGATTATTATTCATATCCAAGACCGATACAAAGCGTTCCGAATGTAGACCGCGGAGTGTCGATACACGGATTTGATGAACCCCTACTCCGATTCTATTCAATTCATTACACTAACAAGCCTGAGCTTGGGACTAGGGGTCGCAATCGGTTTTGAAAAACCGGCCTAAAACCGGTTTTAACCGTCGAAACCGGTTTCGATCAAAACCGGTTTTAACCGGTTAAAACCGGTTTTAGGGAGCGGTTTTGACGGTTAAAACCGGTTTTAGGGAGCGGTTTTGACGGTTAAAACCGGTTTTAGGGAGCGGTTTCGACGGTTAAAACCGGTTTTAGGGAACGGTTTTGACGGTTAAAACCGGTTTTGGGGAACGGTTTCAGCTCAAATCATGGTATTGTCAATTCATTTCAGACGTCTTTCCTCGCATTATTGTAGTTCCAGGGGGAAATCCAAGAATAACTTCTGACCGGAAGTCCGGTTTTGGCCGAGAAACCAACCTCAAAACCGTTCCACGGGAAAAAAAAACCTTTTTGACCGGTTTTGCCCGAAAAACCGGTTTCGAAACCGGTTTTTCGATTAAAACCGGTTTTGGTCGGAAAACCGGTTTCGGTGAAACCGGTTTTTTTTGCGACCCCTACTTGGGACCGAATCGAAAAAACCCTGTGGAATAATGAGAATAATCTATTTATTTCGCTTGAATTCTTTGAATTAGGCCCTATCGAACAGGTCCTCGCTTAGCACCCTAAAGCTCTGCGAGCAGCGGCAGGTAGCCGCTGCTCGACCTTCCCCCTCTCCCTCAGTATCGTCTGGCCACGAGTGTTTGCAGTCGGCCTTATTGCGCCGACCGAATCAAACTGTCAGGTTTCAAAGGAAATGCGTCAAACGGTCGCAATCAAGATGGCGGACTTCCTCGATTGCCCGCCGTTTTAGCGGGAGCCCGAAGCCAGCGCATGGGTTAGGAAAGGTTAGGTTGAGAACGCTTAAACTAAGTCAGTCGGTCGACCTGAGTGATACGTGAGACTGCAGAGCGGATGGGTTTGAGCATTTCGCGGCCTGACTTACGCGCGGAGCGCTCTGACCTACAGTTGGGTGTATAGCCGAACAGCTAGAACAGCGGCGGGCCGCCATATTGATTGCGACCGTCTGACATAGACTCGTTTCAAATCCATGGAAAGTATACTACATAGAGGAATTTAACATGGGCCGCTATGGGAGTCTATGGAAAGTTCGCGAAAGACGGCCTATTAGGAAAAGTTTCATCAGCCGTTTTTCATGTCTATAGTAGGCCTATCGATCGCGCCCTATCTGGTTCGAATCGGAGTCGGACAGTTCGCGGACCTCCCTCGTGGGTCTATGCGAGATCGCCAAACATTTCTACGGATGGATGCATCCCGGCGGTCGGAGGAGAGATGGTTGGCGTCCATTTTAAATGGCCAATCGGAGTGCTAGTCCTGGATTCGCTCGGCCAATGATGGAGAGAGTTCTTCATAATGAGTTCAGGTGTTCTTTCCGAGCGGTCGACGAGGCTCCTTGATGGCGAGCTAACCAGGAGGAACCGGATCGGGTGCTTTTCGGGTAGGCGGGTTGCGAGGATTTACAACGAAGCAATGACACGACGGATTGGCGAGTTGACGGTTGGGCTTCGATGCATTTGCTAGTTCGTGTCACTTGATATCATCGAGCCAGGAAGGCCTCGCCGTGCTCGTGGTCTTCCAGTATTCGAAAATCCAACCTCCCATCCGCCCGTGGCGGTTCGTCCTCTCAACCGAGAGAAGCCTCATTCCATTCATTCATGTGTTCTGAAGTGCTGGAGAAATACAAGGAATGCCGTAAACGTGGCGATTGGTGATGCGTATAACCTATCAAACTACTAAAGCCCAATTCGCGGGATTCGTACAGCACCCTAATTGGACATTTAGAAATGGACGCCACCACTCTTCCGGCCGCCCGAATGCATCCATCCGTAGAAATGTTTGGCGATCTCGCACAGACAACTTCCTCGTCAAGATCGCGGAGAACTATTCTCTCCTCGCCATACCACTAGGCTTCTCAGCGGTCTCAGGACCGCGGTTAAAAACCGCGTCCTCTTGCGGGAAAAACCGCAAAAGAAGCGCAAGAGAAAATGTGAGACATTTCCGTAGATATATCATCCGTCTCGGGTCTGGTGAAGCTCCGTCATCGAGGGAAGCTCATAGAGGGGAGCAAGATACGCGCCGACTATGCACTGCCATGAAAAGAGGATCCGTAGTCCTAACTGGCTTGAGACGAGATCGAGAAACATTCTCAATCATCTTTAAGAACTTGCTGATAGAACAGGACTGGTCTCTCAAGGTCAACGTGCCTGTGGAAGAATCTGAACTCTCGTGGCGGTCTGTGTTTTGCCCATCCACGTCGTCGAATAACATAACGAAAGTTCACCAGTCTAACGCGAAAGAAGATTTGCGCGAAGAGTTCGTGCGATTCCAAAACTACGAAGGCTACGGCGAGTTGCTCAAAAAATGCATTCGAATTCTGTAGGCCATGCCCCCAACATCCGTGCACTGTGAGCGCGATTTTAGTACAGTCCGCTCTCTACTGGGAAAAAAGAGGGCCAGACTCACTGCTGAAACTCTGAACAATATATTGGTGATACGGCGTGCTCTTCAGTGTAAGATCAACATTCCCTAAATAAAGTAAATCAGTTGTGCTCCTAAATGTGCGGGCTTTTTTGTTGATCTGAGACGATTAAGCGCATCGCCCTTGCTTGAGAACAGTCCCGAGTCGGGCAGGACGATTGCGGGTATTTTGCGGTTCTAACCGCGGGTTTCCCGCCACGGGTCAAAACCCGCGCGAGACCCGCGGTCCCGAAACTTGCGGGTATTTGAGAAGCCTACATACCACTGGCCGACGCCAGGTCCCATCTCGCCGAAACAACGGGACCGCTAGATTCGAAAATCATCGCAGAGCGTCTTTCCGACATCGCAAAGGCACTCATTGTGGGCACACGCCTAACGGAATCGGCACGCATTGAACTCACTTGCGCCGCCTTCAAGGTCCCGGTCTCGGCAGCGGAGACCGAACGCGGCGTCTCCCTCCTCGGGCCCGCGTTCGCAAAGAACGTCGAACGCCTCCGGAAGGATAAAAAAGTCCTCGTGGGCGAAGAGAACACACCGACAAATGAAAGGTTCATTCCCTACCGTACCAGCTCCCGAGGCCAAGATCGGAGCACCGCTCGAAGAACCCAGTGGCAACAACAACGACGTTTTGGCAGCAATTACCAGTGGACACCGCAAGCATACACGCGGAACCAGGCCGGCCCGTCCACCTCGGGAACTCGATCCACCAGCCACACGCAACCATCCGCAGGTACGTCTTTCCGCTGCTTGAATTTAGCTATTCATGAATGGCGGGAGCTGACGTCCGATTAATGGATATTGAGCACGGGAATGGGGTACCGAATTCAGTTCCTATCGACGCCGAAAATGGGCACCTTACCGCACCCCATCCGTTTCTGCGAGAAAGATACCCGTTATCAACTTGCAAGGACTCTATCGTCACATTCCGGATCAGAAACTCAAAATGGAAGGCTGGATGGAAGTGAAAGAGTCAGTTTTCCCCAACTGTTTCTTCGCCCCGTCGATCTGTCCGATGCCTTCCTATCGGTAAACATGCACGAAAGCCAACCGTACCCAGCGTTCCGGTGGCAAGAACAGTACTCCTGCTGGTCACGTCTCCCTTTCGGGCTGAAGACGAGCCCTCGAGCGGTACTCCCCGTTTGGCCGCGGCTGTTTGGTCGCGAGACGTTTCGCCGCGGCCGTTTGGTCGCGGGACGTTTGGCCGCCAGGACCGTTTGGTCGCGGGACGTTCGGCCGCCGGGAATATTTGATCCTCGGAAATTCCGGTACGCTGTGATTGAAATGGAAACTCCAATGAGGTATTGGCTCGCAAGAATCCAACCTGCTCTGGCTCAGGAGCGGACAGAGAAACCGATGAGCCCCTCGGAACACTCGTCCGAAAGTTTTTCGCCCGCTCTCGCAAAAAGTCAAGGATGGAATCCTGTCAGAGATTCTGGATGATAGTGAGGATCTATCTTTCAGCTTTAACTTATTTGCACCTCTCCCCGGGGGACCAAGGTGGGCGACGTACTGCGAGTAAGCTACATCTCTACCATGCTGTACGCGGCCAAACGGGCTGCTCCGGCCCTCGAGTCTTCACAAAACTGCTTAAGCCAGTCATGGCCACAGTACGGAAGGAGGCGATTCTTGTCATCGCCTTTCTAGACGACTTCATCCTGATCGCCGACTCGGCATCCAGATTGGTCAAACACGCCCGGCGGACCACTAGCCTCCCTGAACGCCTGGGCTACACAGTAAACTTTGACAAATCCTCCCTCACGCCTTCCCAACAAGTCACGTTCCGCGGCTATAACATCGATTCCGTAACCATGAGACTCTGCTACGCGGTTGTGCTACGCGGTTGTGGCATCGCTAAGTCGGCTTCGCAGAGTCGGTGTCCCGATCGAGGGGCTACTCATCGCGTACAAGGCGCTATTCATTCCAATATTAACCGACTGTTTTACCATATGGGGTGGTGGATACGAAAACATCAAGCGAGGAGCGCAAATCATTCAAAACGACGCAATCCGCGCCATTGTCGGACGGAAGAGGTCTGAATCCGTGGAAGACGTATACAAGCAATACCATCTTCCGACTTTTCACGAGTTCCACACCCTCTCAGTGGCAGCTCTCGCGTTCAAAATCTCCAGACAGCAGGTTCCCTCCGCCTCTCTACCGCCACTCCTCCCGATGGCCTCCAGGTCCGCGCGGCGGCATACAACTTTTTTCAGACCACTGGGGCGTCGAAACTACAGCAGGCAAAGACTTACCTATCTTATACCGGTTATATGGAGTTCAATTCCGAAGGAGATTCGCTCATTAGGCTCTAGAAAGTTGTTTAGTCAGCAGTTGTTCAAATTGCTGACTCAAAGTGATGGTCAATATTAGTAATGAGATATAGTTTGTGCAATAATTTTGTAAAATATGTACAATAATATGACGAGGGCTTAAGCATCCACCCGGATGCAGCCCCGGATGGAAATAAACCGAAACTGAAACTGAAACTCTCCCTGCCGACCGAGAAACGACTCGCGATCGAACGCTCCATCCTGAACATTGTTACGACTTCAACGATATCATTACGAGCATTAGGCAGCATCCTAGGTAAACTCCAGGCGCTGACAACCATCGTCCGCTAACTCCGCTATCACTGCTCCACACTCACAAAGCAACTGGCGGAGGCGACAGCGCAAGCCGACCACCTCGGTTCCCCCCCTCTCCCTGACGACTGCCTCACGCAGAGCCCTCATCTGGTGGCTCCACCTCATAAAGACAGTCGCCGTGAGACCCATCCACCCACCCCCAGTGTCCCGTCAACTGCACATTGACGCGCTCCTTCTCGCTGTCACCACCCTAGGGGCCGAGGAATCCAAAACATCCATCGCGATCTGTACCGACAACACCAATGCGATGCATTGCCTCGATAACTTCGGCTCACTGAGAACCCCCATCCTGAACAAACTCTCTAGCCAACCCTGGGCATGGGCGTTCGAACGCAACATCTTCCTCAAGGCTACTTATATCCCAGGCGCCCAAAACGCCTGAAACGTCGTCTGCTGCGAGGTAAACAAAGCATCGTGGTGAAGTGGCTCGTGGGTTTTTTTTCGAAAAAAAAAGCCGTGAAGTGAGCGTGAGTGCAGTGGAGACTGCGCTGAGTGGAGGGGTGAGTCCGTTGGTGAAACGGAAAAAAAAACGAATCAACAGACCGATTCGAACGATATAACACAAATAAAAACATGTTCCGGCTGCGTGGCGGTTGTAAGAGAGTTGGAAACAGACAACAACGTCTCTTGCACGGCATGCAGTTTATCTAAAATCTGCAAAAGATGTCAGAACTACGGGGCCGTTGTAAAAGAACTCAACGCCTACAAAAAAGCCAATGAGCAACTCCAGACAGAATTGCTGGAGACAAAAAACAAAGTGATTGAGCTACAAGCGCAGATGCTGGAAACAACCAGCGAGCTCAAAGAGACGAATAAAAGATACAGGGAGTATCTAGAAACAAAGGGAGCTCTAAGTGGCCCCGAACACATGGAGACCGAAGGCTCCAATGAAAAGCCAGAGTCCGAGAACCTGGTACTGATAGCAGGAGACGGTCCGCTAGCAGATGTCATGGATACTCCCCATGCGCTTAGAGTGATTTACAGGAAAGGAGTGATAATCAAAGATGGGAATCTCCCAAAACAGATCGAGGAACACCTCGAAAAAACGAAAACATTCCTGAGCAAAAGACCAGGAACGGAGGAGAAAGACATCCTCTGGTTTGTAGGACTAGGCGACTTACTAAGCGCCACTTTCAGACCCACAGAGGCTGAAAGCGTAGTCAGAAAGTTACAGACTGCCCTGAACGAAATAGCAGGGCTGCCGGGGGTGAACACCGTCACCTGAGCGACACTTGTAACGCCACCGGTCGACTTCCTCAGAAACGTGGCCGAGGGGATCAACGACAGAATCGTTGCGTGGGTCAAAAGTGGATCGGAGGACGGAGGAGCGACTAAGATTCGTGTCCTGGATTTATGGCACATTGGAGCCAACCAATGGACACAGTGTGGGACATCAGAGGCGAGCCGCAAAAGGCAACCCATTCTCACGGTCATTGGGAAAGAAAAAGTAGCGGAGGCAGTCGTTGACTGGTACAACGAACTAGCAAAAACTCCGGAGGAAGAGGTTGCCAAAATGAGAATGGAGTTTAAAAGATTGACTCTGTCTCAAAAAAAAGAAAGCGCGACCGACAGACCGGTCCGCTCACTCGAGCCCGGGGCGAGCTCTTCTCAGCTAGGAGCGGGAAGCTCAGCCTCTCCTCTCAGCCGATACCAGAAAGAGAATGGAAACATCTCAGATGGAAGCAGGCAAATGGGCTCTAGGACAACCAGCCTTCAACATAGCTCATGAGTTCATCGAAGGAGAGCTGGGATGGGCCTCGTACGAGAGTAGGGAGGCCAAGAGTAAGATCCTTTACTTCGCGAGACTACGGCTTGCAATATCTTCAGTGCTGCGCACAAGAGGACGCAGCAACTCCACAGGCGGTTTGGATGCGATTCGATGAGAACGCAGACACCGTCCGGAGGGAGTGGCAACTGGAGAGCTTTCCGGAAAGATGTAGAAGATCACATCCGATCACTCACAGACAAGGAGTGGCGGGAAAGCATGGAAGATTAATCTAGCCTGGTGAGATACAGGAAGTATAAGAAGGATCGAGGCACTATTGATCATATCTACGACAACACCAGGGGAAGCACACTCCTGGCGGGTGCCCGAGCGGGATTCCTCAACACCAACGCCTTCAGAGCGAGATTCGAAGGAGGTGAGGGGAAGTGTGAGATTTGTGGCCATCACACAGAAACAATGGAACACGTAGTGATGGAATGCAAGGAAATTGAAGCAGACGATCCAGAGATAAGCATAAGGCCAGGCCTGCATGAAGACTCAACGAAGTCGATTGTAGAGCAAACAAAGCGATCCCTAGAAAAAAGGGAAAAAGCGACGAAAGGATATATCCCTCGCGCAGCCAGGATCGTCCAATGAAGTACAACAGTGACCAGCTGAGACAACTCGCCCCCGCGGAAGGGGTTCCTTACATATAATGTATATAGAATGGGAATGGTTAATAAACGAATCAATCAATCAATCAATCAACGATATACATAGCCGACGCTCTGTCGAGAGCCGTGTGGGACAACCAGTTTTTCCCTACACCACACCGTTTTCGACCGAACAAACGTCACCTACGGACCCTTCGACGTAGATCTTTTCGCCGATTTCTCGAATTACAAGGTCGTAGACGCTTTCTCATATAAGTGGGACCGCAGGGACAACCTATACGCCTTCCCACCTTTCAAACTAATAGATCGATGCCTTACATATCTGGACTTGTTCCCCTCCTGCTAAATGTCGCTAATCACAATCACCCCTTTCTGGCCTACCCAGACGGCCTTCCCCAGACTCCTCGAACGATCCATCGACCTACCCCGCCTGCTGCGACCTCATCGTCGACCGACAAGGCAACGCACACCCTCTCCTCGCGGCAGGCAAACTACAGCTTGTCCAATGGCGCCTAGAATCCCGACACTGTCTCGAGAAGCGATTTATTTTCTGGACAACGCTATCCGCGAATCCACCAGAAAGTCTTACAATGGATGCTGGAATTGCTGGCAAAACTGGTGTCAACGCAGAGCTCTACCTTCCAATCCGGCCCCTATAACCCAAATCTGCAACTTCCTCGCCGACATGGCCACTCAAGGTTATACCTACTCCTCACTCAACTCGTTCAGATGTTGTCTATTCTACCACCTACCGCCCACCGACACGTTCAAAGTGGCCAACCACCCTACAGTCCGTCGCCTCATGCGGGGCATATTCAACCTGCAACCACCGAGGAAACCACGACCGCCGGTGTGGGAAGCGGAGTCAGTATTAACGCACATGGACCACTGGGGTCTATCCAACACCCTCTCTCTGTACCAAGCTGGATGCGGAACCCTACTCCCACTTCTCCTCACCTCCGCTTCCCGCATCGGCGAACTAAATGACCTATCCTCCCATCTCGACCGATCTTTTCCGCTGGGAGTTCGAGTTCGGACGTGGCACAACAAAGACTAGCAGACAATGCCATCACTCCTCCACCATAACGTCCTCGGCGTTTCCACAAAACGACCTATGATCCCCCATCACGGCCCTCCGAGCATACGTAGACATTTCAGAACCACTGCGTGGCCAAGCTGACCGCCTCTTCATCACCTCCCGCCGCCCATTCCGCCCCGCTTCGTCCGACACATTGGCGCGATGGACGAAATCTACACTATCGGCAGCCGGTATCGCCATCGAAACCTCCACAGCTCACTCCGCCAGGGCCGCGGCCACCACGACCGCCCGTCGCCGCGGCGTGGACCTATCCGACATATTACGCACCGGTCGCTGGACCAAAGCATCTACCATTCTTTAACCATTACTACCGCCCACCCAATGCACCCGCATTGCCCAACGCCGTGCTCAGTAACCAACGTTGAAATCGCTCCCTGTACTCGGTGAAGGGTGGAACCAGACGAAATGGAATTGGTCAGTCCAGACGACTCATGGAATGGGAAGTCTTGACTGCGGTTCCATGAGTCCGGTGAAATCCTTCACCGAGGACTCCCCCGCCCAATACCCTGATAACAACGTTCATTGTTGTTTTATCGCAACACAGGCACTTCCAAGTCCTGAGCCACGGCCAACTGACATATGCTACAGGCAACCACAATACAGGCACATACCGCGGCCCGTTCATTACGATTCGAACACTTTATTTGGAATCAGTTAACGATGTACAAACAAAGGGTGTAGCACCCAAGTTGGTGCATGGTTCATTGCGGGAATTTTCTCGTGACACGCCGAGGGAAGAAAGATTCAACTAGATGACTCTTGGCTCTCACCTTCGGTCTAACTACGAGCCCCCTCCGGGCAGAGATGGCTGTCACGAACAATGTATCACAGACCACAGGACGTTTTATGATGGAATTGAAGGTTTTCATATCAATCTTCTTGATAGAATCACTCAAAGTGTCGATGTTGATCGACCTTGTACCAAGTTTGCAACGTAGACAGACGCGGCGTACGAAATATCTATGCAGTTTGTCATGCTTCCCCATCAGGAGCTGGTGGCGGGGGAACCACACAACAGAGGCATATAATAGGTACGGGAGCACGATCGTTCGATATAGTTTGATATATGGCGCTGGCTTTCGAACGCAAAAACTTCTCAAAATGAAGTTAATTTTCATGGACGCCTTTTTGATTATGTTCGTTATGTGATCGGCGAATGTTAACTTAGAGTCAACCATAACTCCGAGATCTTTGACGCATTCCATGCAATCAATCGGTTCACCCTGTATGTTGTAGGGGGGGTTGTAGGTGGTCGCTTTTCCGAAGCGTATGACATGACACTTGGAAGGAGAGAGAGTAAGATCGAGCTCATTCGCCCACGTGGTGAAGGCATCAATGGCATTCTGTAGTGTTTTACGGTCATCTTCACTCCGGATAGGACCGATGAGTTTGAAGTCGTCAGCGTATGCCTTGACGGAGATATTGGGGTACTGACGGAGTGCATGGGAAACGCTGTTTACGTAACAAATGAATAGACAGGAACCAAGACAAGTCCCCTGGGGACATCCGGTTGTGACCGACCCCTACGTGCTAAGGCAATCTCCAACTTTCACCCTGAAGCGTCTATCTTTCAAATAGTTCTCAATCCATCGCGAAACTTTTCCACCAACTCCCAAGGATGGCAGTGCTTCAATTAATTTCTGATGAGTTGAACATTCGAAGGCACTTTTGAAGTCGAAGAGAACCATGTCCACTGGCACTCCGTCGTTCAACGAGGTAACAATCTCGTTATAGGTCTCGAGCAGCTGGAATACCGTGGATTTGTTTTTGCGGTAACCGTGTTGAGAGGAAGAGATGAGGTTCTGGTTCTCAGCGTTCATCATTATCGCATCAACGAGGATCGTCTCCATGACCTTACACGGAATAACGGTCAGAGAAACGGGTCTCTTATTTGCAACTAGCGTTCTGTCGCCCCGCTTATGAACTGGAGCAATCACCGATTCTCTGAAGAGAGCAGGAATAATGCCAGTTTCGATCGAGTTTTGGAAGATCATGGACAGGGGTGTACAAATCGCAAACTTGATGTTCTTATAGAATCCCGCAGGGAGGTTCTCGGGCGTAGTGCTTACCATGATTACCAACCGATTCTACCTCTACACCAGTGTTTCGCAACCTTTTTTATCCCGCGCCCCCCCCTGACGCTTAGAGGAATTGCTCGCGGATACATCGTCATTAAGCCACACGAGGATCCCCGTTGTTTGAGCAGAGGCTTCGAGAATTCACTACGCTGAAACTAGGCAATCTCGTCTTGGTACTCGATCCCGATGTCGAACAAATCAGTTTCAAACGGTTGAGTTAGCCAAGGGCAGGGATGGGCGCAATTACTTCTCAATTACTTTTCGATTACTCTCGAAGTTATTTGGATTTCCTTCGCAACAAAAAAAAACCGAAGTAGTCGGCTCGGAAGAGACAAAATCCTCGACCGAATAGATTTTGTCTCCTCCGAGCCGACTAAGTCGGTTTTTATTCTTGCTGCGAAGGAAATTCAAATGAATTCGAGAGCAATCGAAAAGTAATTGGGAAGTAATTGCGCCCATCTCTGGCCAAGGGAAGTAAACCATTTCCTCCATGTCAGCAAACCTTGCTGAGAAATCAGCCGCTAACTGCACCGAGTATTCCCGAAAATTTCAGAATCCTCTCGCGTCAAGACTTCTCATTCCATGAGTCGTCTAGACTGAACTGTTCTCCACGGACTCCATCACTATGAAGTCGGATTTCATAGCACCCTATAAAATATTCTCTGATTAAACTATAAACTCTTTCCAAAACCAGACTCCCTTCACGATCCAACCCAGTACCTGACGCATTCGCTTCTGATTCCGGAACTTGACTTGCAACTTTGTTCCTTCTATGTTCGTAAAAACCTTGGCATACTACTCCAAATCGTCATTCAGGAAGTCTACGAGGACGTCGACCTTGTGACCCAGAATCTTCTCCGCGGTCTACAATAGGATAATTTTCCTTATTAACTCCTCCCTACATCTTGAATATTGAACTGGAACCGGTCTCTCGTCACTCACGTCTCCAAATGCACAACACCTATACACTTTGGGTCTCGTCCTCGACTCACAACTTCAAGACGATGCCACATCGATGTGTGATGGTTTCTGTTGGGAAAAGTTCTGGACAAACAATGATAACTCGTCGGCTTGAAGTACTTGCACCAAGTAGTTTATTACGGAAAAGGGTTGTATTTATGTATCGCGGTGAAAGGGTTAGTGAGAGAGGGCAACACTGTCTGTAAAGCGAGCGCATGGAAGAGACTGCGGGAACACCAAATTCTCAACAGTCCTCCTTCACGCAGTCTCGATCATTCGAGAGCGCGTGTTACATACTGAGTTTCAAGACACTTAAGTAGTTTGTTGACATTCGGTCTGTCGGTCCTCCGAAACTTGTTTGGATTACATTTCGCTGGTGTCCTTAATGCGATCGACCGGATCCATTGACGTTCATTCCATAGAGTTGGATGTCAGAGACATTCAGGTCATTTGTCGTTGTTGTTATCCACGGCATGTCGAATTTCGAAGATTCGTTGAATTCTGGAGAGTCCTCCGTTTCGAACATTCCTTCATCCTGATTGGCTGATGATTGAGAGTAAGGTTGGATAAAACCGAATAGAGATAATTTTGAGATCACTCTGAGTGTGACTCGGCGGTGCAGATGCAGTCAATCTTTGAGGATGTCCCGCTCATTCAGCCTCTACACGAGGCCAGATCTACCGCAGAACCTGCGAGAGATATTGCGACGATTGGTGGTCCTCATCGAACGCCTCATCGAACTGGCCGAGTCCCTCAGGGACCTTCTGGAAGCAGGGTGCTTCCAGCGATGAGTTTCTTCATCGCTGTTGCCCTGCTAATCACCCTGGGACTTCTGGGTGAGTCGCGTTGGAGAAGTTTTCACTGATTCATTTCTTTCATTTTTCTGGAATGTCTCTTTTTCTGGTTTAGGGGCTCGGTCTGCCGTCGAGATGGCGGCGACCACGAACAAAACCGAAACTTCGATGAAAGAGGAATCTCACGTGGCGGACGTCGTCGAAAGTCCGAAAACAATGGCACCAGTTGAAGCTCCACTTCCGAAACGAGTTGATCGACAATTTTCAGCATCGTCGTTCTTCTGTCAGGCGTACGAAGTTGGTTTCGTATGCATTTCGACAACCAATGGAGTCTGTATCCTGAAGCCTCTTCGACCGTCCGAAATTCGGATGGAATACCAAAACAGTCAACCAGCCGTCTTTCGGGTGATGATCCTGGACCTTCCTACGTTGGCGAAGTTTGTCAACAGTACTCGAATGCCATCGCTCTGTAAAACCTTTACATGGTATCTGTCAGTGGATTAATAAACATGATACGACAGGGATTTTTGCCTCATCTCTCTGATAAACAATATATGAATTTGATATTCAAATAGCGTTTCATTTTGGGTTAGCTTATAAAATGTGCCTTCAAGTCTTCATTTCACAATCCTCGTTGTTTTGAGGGAGCCATTTTGAAACACTAGCGAACCACGCGAAACTAGCAGGAAACCACGGTCGAGAAAAAGTATGTGTGGCCTCATGAGTCGGTACGCTCTCTCGATGTCGCAATCATGTTTGTTCTCCTCTCATGTCAGGCAGCTATTTTGACATGTATTTTGTTCGTATTGAACAGGGTAAGATCTGCCTTCGGTAGAAGTTTCATGAGAGGAAGTGACGACGACCGCGAAGTTCTTTTCGAGATGAATGACGTTAGATCAAGACGAACTGTTCGCGCGAATGAGTTGTCCTCGGAAGCGTCAAGTTCAAGGAGTTGGCGTAGACGCGTTGATGATGTTACAGGCACTATGGGGCGTTATGTTGGGTGCTGCCTATGCGCATCATTCGTGGTGTTAACTCTGAGCTGCTTTCTGATAACTGAGAGAGTTTACGTACACTATGGTACGTTTCTTTTGAGTATCTGTTGAGTCCTCGAATCATGAGAGGAATTTCGAAATGTTTTGGTCTCCATGTTCTTTTTCTAGAATTGATTGAGAGAGAATACACAGCTGAAATGAGCGATCTAACGGCTGCAGTAGTGTCTGAGAGACTTACTTCGCATAGTGATGATTCGACGACCCAAAGACCATCAGAGGCAAGCAGAGCCAAGCAACAGCGCACGACGGTGTCAGAAGAGATACGTTTCAGACAGCTTTTGAAGTTTGTCGATGATGCCCCAGGCCGCAAAGTCAAATCATTCTCATTCGTCTGTGTCCCGGCTGCTATAGTGAGAGTCTGTATGTCAAATGATGTGAATGTGTGTGTGATTAGGAGAAAGGGGACCGAAGATGTTGAGTATTTCAAAATTAGTCGATACACCGGAGGAAAGACTTTCTTAGCACCTTACATCAGAGAAGAGTTCTGTAGAACAAAAGATTGGTATATTACAGAAGATTAATTTCAAAGAGAATAAGAAGGAATTGTTTGATCTTAAGTTTGGTGCTTTCTCATATTATAGTCCTCCGATCAGTGATCGTTTTGATTCCAACTCAATCTATTTTAGAGCTTGTTCTAGTCTTTGAATCAAAGAGATGGATTTTCTTAGCTTTCGAGTGGTTTACGGTTTCACACGAAACTGAAGCCTAAGGGGCCTCTGCCTAGCTTCTTTTGAGGAAAGGGCAGATCCATGTCCGTAGGATCCGCTTTCGTCATGTGCCTAGTGACCGTTTGACTCATTTTAATATTCAGTCTTCTCTTGACGATAGAAGTGACCAATCAAGAATGGGTGATCTTCCGTTCAAGGTTTTCAAATCAGTGAGGGATGTCCCCGATCCCTGCTTTTGTCAAAGAACGATTGTGGACGGACCACTCCACAGAATAGAAGATATCGGGAAGGGAACCCGGTATCTGAGACTCCGTCACTTTGGTGAATTAGACATACAAGGCACCGAGCAGTGCAGGATAATTTCGTCCTCCATGGGACGAATCACACACGGTGTGGATTCTCGCACCGCCTACAGTGTTTTCCGTGATCATCTGCGGATCAAGCTCGGAATCGGATGGGACTGCCCGGAGGCGTTGAACCAGTTGGCTGAGCGAGTTTGGGTTCGTAGTTCGCAACGTTACAAAGCGAGATACGAACTGATGGTCGAGCATCTTGTAGAGCACGACCAAGTGATGGTGTTAAAGTGGGTGACTCGTCGGGACTTAGGCGAGGCTGCCATTCGACGGCTCGGTGTTCCATTCGATGAATGGTTTGAGTTAGTGACTGAAGTTGTTGCCTGGAACGGCGAGCACGTGCATGTATAATAAATTGTAATGACCTCAACCAGGGTTATGCTTCATATTAGGGCCGAACACCAACATAGCGCTTAGTCTAGTGGGTTCTCAGTATGGAGGCGGTGAGCCTTCGCACTTAGTTTTCTGGCGGGATATTTTGGACGGTTTGTTGATATGGACCATCGTC
This sequence comes from Neoseiulus californicus, assembly GCA_028455905.1. Lineage (NCBI taxonomy): Eukaryota > Metazoa > Arthropoda > Arachnida > Mesostigmata > Phytoseiidae > Neoseiulus > Neoseiulus californicus. Next base: position 13,428,721 of record JAMQGS010000006.1, read on the forward strand.
TGCTACTGACTCCAGACGCTCGTATTCACGACGAGCTCTGATCTTGTTTATTTTCGTGATGGTTACGAACGCAGTGACGATGGTAAGCAGTGATGCCGAGAATGCGGTAGTGCTTTGCCAAAATCCGCATTGACAATTTGTTTTCGGCATTGGACGTGGTGGAGTTATTCTATTCTTGTAAGTCTTCCAAAGCTTAGTGCCTCCCGCTGTGGCCCTATCTTCGAAGACGCAAGGCATGTCTTCGTCAGCTTGATCCAAGCATATGTCTGCTTCCAGACAAATTACTGAGTAAGCGTTTCCAATTGTTGCGAATATGTTACATGGCAATCCCTTAACCCTACATTCCTTTCCACAATCCACGTATGAGAAATACGCCTGTGAAGGTTGAGGCAAGTGGATTAATATTAGGATGAAAAGAATTATACGACCTTTTCTCCTGTTTTGTTTTCCGTTTGCTCTTTCCATGATTCCAGACCCGCCATCTTCCGTTGCAGATTGAAAATGGGGAACTTGCATGGCTTCGTTAGGAGATCTGCACGTTGTTGAGAACTCGGAACGAAGGAGAGCTCGAAGTCTCCTTTTTCGTAGTGATCTCGAATAGCCAGGTACTTGATTTCGATGTGTTTGGTTCTTCGATAGTACTGAGGCTGTCGTATCAGGCAGAGAGCAGACTGTGAATCTAAATGCATGGTTATCTTATCCTGAATATTCAGCTCGCTGAGAAATTTCTTGATCCATAATGCGGATTTTAGACTTTCAGACGCTGCGTAGAATTCGGACTCTGTGGAGCTCATGGCTACGTTTGATTGTTTCGTAGAGTTCCAAATCACAGCTCCTGAACTGCGCATCACCAGTGTTCCTGACGTAGATTTTCGATCAGTTACGTCGCTAGCGAAGTCTGCGTCGGAAAAGACGACAGTTTTCTCTTTTGAATCACTTCTGTATGTGATGCCGAGTGAAGGACAGGATTTTAAGTATCTTAAGACTTTGACAGCTGCTTGAACATGTTCTGGTGTGCACTTGTCCATGAATCGCGACAAATAACTCGTGATGTAACAGAGATCTACTCTGCTTCCCGTCGCTAAATACATGAACGATCCTATCATCTGCCTATAGTCCTCCTGAGTGGAATGACCATCGTTTTTGATGTGATAAAGCGATGTGTCACAGGGAGTTGAGATGGGTTTGCAGTCTTGCATGTTGAATCTTTCGAGAACTTCGTTCACAAATCGCGTCTGATGGATGTGTATGTCATGATTCTCGTTCATTTCGATCTGGATGCCCAGAAAGTACGAAAGCGGGTGTGAGGTGATTTCAAGTTCTTGGCCGATTGATTCGACGAAGTCCAAAACCATTTGCTTTGTCTTTCCGGCCACGAGACCGTCATCGACATACACAATCGCGATCAGGCGCTCTTCGCCATTTCGGAAAAACACGCAAGGGTCACTTGCTGATCTTGTGAGACCCCTTTGCTTCATCATGGCTGCCATCTTTTGATAGAACTCTCTGCTGCTTTGACGCAAACCATAGATTGCTTTTAGAAGTCTCAAGACCCTTCCGCTGCCATCGTCTCCACCTTCGGGCTGTTCCATGTAGATTTCCTCTGAAAGCTCGGCCGTCAGGAATGCACACTTCACGTCAAATTGATGTAGATACAACTTTTCTTCAGCAGCGATGCTGAGAACAACTTTGATAGCTTCTCCACGAGCCACGGGGCTGTAGAGCTTTTCTGGGGAAAAGTCCTCAAAAGGACGTTGTTTAAAACCTTTAATTACTAGACGTGCCTTGTACCTGACAGTCGAGTTCTGAGGGTTTTCCTTTCTGCGAAATACCCATTTCGATTGGAGTGCTCTTCTGCCCTTGGGCAGTTCAGCGAACCTCCAGACACCCATGTCGGACATCGATTTCAGCTCTTCTTGAATTGCTTTCTTCCACAACTCTTTTTCTGGACTATTCATCGCTTCTTGATAGGTTGCTGGGTCTTCAACTCTTTGAACACTTTCATTTGGCTTCTTGCCAGCTTGGAAGTTGTTTTTCTTCTTCAGGCCTTCTTTTGCGTTTGCCTCATCAAGTTGTTTACTTGCGTGCTCAGGCATTGTCTGGGCTGTTTGGCCCTGAAAACCTGTTCTCGTAAACAACATGTCCTGGGTGGAATCGTCTTCGGAGTTGTTGTTGTCTGAATCAGACAAGAGTTCATCGCCTGATGAGTTCGTCGACTCATGTCCTTGGACTGTGCTAGAGTCTGGAGACGCATTTCTCGATTCTGCGTCTTTCCAGTACTCGTTCGTGAAAGTTACATTTTTCGAGGAAAGAATCGTGGTTGTATTCGGAACCCAAGCTCTGTATCCAAGGGAGTGTTGTTGGAAACCGACAAAAACTGCTTTTTCGTTTCTGAGTGAAATTTTGTCCTCTGGATCAACTTGAAAACGAACGTAACAAACAACGCCAAATGGGTAAACTTTCCCTATGTAGGGAGCTTTTGAATAGATGATTTCGTATGCTGTTTTGTTCGTTGTCTCATTGATCGTTGTGATGTTGAGAATGTCCACGCAATATTGGACACACTCAGCCCACAGGAACTTCTTATTTTCCAAACCCGCAGCAGCGAGGACTGCTCTGACCAAATTCAAGACTGTCCTGTTTCCTCGCTCTGCGATACCTGTTTGCTGAGGAACTCTGACATTGCTGAACGTATATTCTGTTCCAGATCTTTCGAACATCTTTCGGACTTCTTTGTTGTTGAATTCTTTTCCAAGATCTGTGTGAAATCTACGAACGTTGTAGCCTGTCTGGTTCCGAAACCACTTGAGATAGCGTCAGATTGAACGAACTGAATCGCTTTTCCTTTTGAGGAAGAATACCTTTCTGAATTTAGAGTATTCATCCGTGATCATCAGGAAATGCTTTGCTCCATCAATTGATTCGACGAGGGGACTGCACAAGTCCGCAAAGACCACACCAGGACTCTTGGCCTTTGATGAATCTGGCCTGCTGTGATGTGAGTGCCTAGGTTGTTTCGCCATGATACATGATTCGCATTTGTCGAAATCATCCTTGTAGCTTATATTCATCAGCTTGAGGAATTTCTTGACCGACTCCTTGTTGAGATGAGCCAAAGTGTTGTGCATTTGCAACAAGCTTTGCTGCTTCATCGGAGCAACACTGGCCTTGTTAATCTCTTGACGGTTTGTCTCGTCTTCCGCGGCATTCTCTTGATACTCTTCGACATTGACTTTAGTCGGATCGTTTTCTTCTTGCGTAGTCGGGTCTTCTATGTTTAAACGATAGAGACCGTTCAGGATGGGGATCTTGATCTTGATGTCATCCCTCATCAAAGTTAGCTCGTTGTTAGCCATGACTACTTTAGTATCTTCTTTAGTGAGCTGGCTTAAAGACATCAGGTTTGTCTTGAGCTTCGGGACATAAAGAACGTTGTTAAGTTCAAGGGTGATGGCTTCATTTCCATCTCTGACTGTCATGCGAGCGTCGCCTTGTCCGAGGACGGGCAGACGCTCATCTGAGCCTGTTAAGACTTCACGAGTGTCAGAATCTGGAGTGAAATTTGTCAGCCACCTCCTGTCGTAGACCATGTGAGCCGATGCTCCACTGTCGAGGATAATGTACTCAGATCGAAAGTCATCTGGCCTGATCGTGATCAAGGCTTCGGCTATATGCGCTCTTGGATAATTTCGAGATGAACCTGATTGACGGTTCTGAGTTTGATTCTGGTTTTCGCTTTGAGGACGAGGGCTGCTTTGATTCTGGCGCTGATAGCCGTTGTAGTTTTGATAGTTCGATCTGTTTACATTTTGCCTCGGACGCCTACATTGATTTCTGAGATGTCCCCTGAGGCCGCAGTTCAAGCATCTTAGATCATTCCTGTTATTTCTTTGCCTTCGATTGCCTTGATTGTAACGCCGCACAGTGGGCCGGCGCTGGCCAAAAATAGTTCCCTCTCCCACAGCGCGCCGCCGCGCCGTCTAGCTGTGAGAGCGCTTGGACGACTCCACGGGGGCGCTTTCTTTTTGGTCCCCAAGCAATGAACGAGTGCATTTTTGGAGCTGATATTCTGGAGATATGTTCAATGATGATATGTGCTCACGTTAGTGAAGTCAAATGAAGATCAGAAAGCATCTGGCTGTAATTGTGGAGATAAACTCCAAGCCTTCACCGCGAGAGCCGCCGCGCGCGCGTCCTGATATTCGCTATAACGAGAGCGATACAAATTGCTACAAGGCGAGATAATTTTTTTCTGATGCCTTGGGCATTGGAGAAGACTGTGGAGCCGGTTTTGCGTGCGGAAAGCTGCGGTACCACATTTGCCGTCGAGTTGAACCTGGGCTTTAGATGAGCCGACCATGGACTCTAGATTTGCCTCTGCAGACTGAAGTAAACATAGCTCTAGAAGAGGAACTTCCTACACAGCCTCGCCGGATGGACGTTTGAACCGGACAACTTGCAAACCGAAAGTCCGGCACCCTTGCAGGAACATTTCCCTGGGCGGCAGTGAGACACCGGCCGTTCGGCATCTTCACCCAAATCCAACTCGACCGCAAATGTGGTACCGCAGCTTTCCGCACGCAGAACCTGCTCCACAGTCTTCTCCAATGTCCCAGGCATCAGAAAAAATTATCTCGCCTTGTAGCAATTTGTATCACTCTCGTTATAGCGAATCTCAGGACGCGCGTGCGGCGGCTCTCGCGGTGAAGGCTTGGAGTTTATCTCCACAATTACAGCCAGATGCTTTCTGATCTTCATTTTATTTTACTAACGTGAGCACATATCATTATTGAACATATCTCCAGAATATCAGCTCCAAAAAAGCACTCGTTCATTGCTCGGGGACCAAAAAGAAAGCGCCCCCGTGGAGTCGTCCAAGCGCTGTCACAGCTAGACGGCGCGGCGGCGCGCTGTGGGAGAGGGAACTATTTTTGGCCAGCGCCGGCCCACTGTGCGCCGCTGAGGATAGCGGGCATTGCGTCCACGCTGCGGATAGTTTTGGTAACCTCCGCGCGATTGGGAATTGTTGTCAATTCTCATTCTGGAGAATAGTGCAGAAGCACTGTCGACTTCCCTGCTTGGATTCATGCGATACCCTTCGGCTCTGATTACTTCAATCAATGTAGCGATGTCTTTGGTCGATGACGTCGCCCATCCTAGCCTTATGGGTTCCCAAATTGGTGGGAGTGCATTAAGTAATTGCTCCATCTTGATGTCATCGGAAAGAGTCGCGCCTGATTCTGTCAAAGAGATCATGAGCTCTTTGAACGTTGCAAGGTTTTGCTCAGTGGTGCGATTCTTTGCAAACTTGAATGCCATGAACTTGCTGATTGCTGTGCTCTTACGCAATGCAGTGTTCTTTGCAAAATGAGCTTTTACTCTGGTCCAAATCTGTTTTGCCGTTATTGCTTCGGCTTGACCGTAGAAGATATTGGTGATCAAGGAAGGATGGATCGAAGCAAAGAGATATTGCTTGGCTTTGAGATTTGCGGTATTATATCTCTTTTGCAGTTCTTTTTCTGCATTAGTTTGTTTAGCTGGATCTTGCTCAGTTGGGGGGTTCAGTTTGTTATCTGTCACAAGCCAGCAATCTTCTTCGGCTTGGAGATAGATGGGAGTCAATTCTTTCCATGATAGAAAGTTCGTGCCGTATTTGTCCAGAATGACTGGGCAAGTTATCGGCTTCTGAAGCTTTAACGCCGTAGCCATGGTAGACGCAATCAAGGACTTAACTATTCAAAGTATAAGGCCAACTTACAGCTTTCTTCGTAGAGATTCGTGCTGATCAACGTGTTGGGAAAAGTTCTGGACAAACAATGATAACTCGTCGGCTTGAAGTACTTGCACCAAGTAGTTTATTACGGAAAAGGGTTGTATTTATGTATCGCGGTGAAAGGGTTAGTGAGAGAGGGCAACACTGTCTGTAAAGCGAGCGCATGGAAGAGACTGCGGGAACACCAAATTCTCAACAGTTTCCAATCGACACTTATCATAGCACCAAGTTCCACCTCCTTTTTCTCTACCTTTTTCGAACAATTCACTGAAACACAACACTTATACACGACAGTATCAGATTTTGCAACCGTAACTTGAATATCGTTTTCGAATATATAAGCCTCATCAAGAATTTCTGTCAAAACCGTGAGAAAAGATTTCCTATTCACACCACTGGCCTGACTCTCGTCTGGACCAGTATTGTCTCTGACACTCCACCATTCCTTCAACTCTTGACCTCTCCTTGATTCCGGAGAACTCACCATACTCGTTGCTGCAGTCACAGTGAGGTTTTTGACCCCACGAAATTCCCCACACCTGACCTTGGTCAAACCGATAAGCTGTCCAACACACATTGAGAACTTTTTGTTCGGAGTGTTCCACAAAACAACGTCTACGGAACTCCCCTGATCGTCGACGAGTACGATTCACTCTTCCGTAGGTTCGTGTCTTAAGCCTTCCCCACGATATTCTCCGTGTTTCGAACGAGACTCACGACACCTAAAACGTTCACTAAACTGCCTACCGCCCACTTCCTGACCCGTCCGAGTTCCACCCATTGGATCTCAACTTGAGGAAGAGGGATCCGCATGGTGGACTCTTCGACAACACTGACCTTTGTTCAACAATATTCTGAGCTTGTTCCTCGCAATATTCTCTCTACCGAAAACCTATCATAGAACCGACGACACTCATCAGTGAACCCCGTTACCTGAACCTCCCCAGATTCGTCCCTTAAGACCGCTTGGAACGTACTCCCAGTCTTGATCCTCCATTCGTTGATCCCCGACCTCACCATGACCTCAGCGACGAGTGTCTTGGTGACGAACTCCGGTCTCGATCTTTATAGTCTCAATCCGTCTTGTCCAAGACCCCGAAGGCTCAACGAAACTACCACTGGGCGCCTCCTCCCGTTTCATTGTACCGCTGAAGGAATTTGTCAATGACAAATTCGTTATCTTACCGATTCGATCTCTGTTTTATAATGCTGCCATTGTCAATTCGGTTCCCTCCTAACTCTACCTTATGGTTATGGCTATTCATTGATCCTCTCACGTGACATTTACATTTTTTCAATATACATATCACATGTGACCCTTGCTTCCTCCCCTTCAATATAAACCCCGTAAATTGGATTTCGGATATACTTCTGGACAAAATACCGTAAAATCTCTGATAGACGAGCAGTCTCCAATAGACGGGCAGGCCCTAATAAACGGGCAGGTTTTTGAAGTTTGAAAAAATAGACGAGCAGTCTCCAATAGACGGGCAGGCCCTAATAAACGGACAGGTTTCTGAAGTTCCAAGAAAATAAACGGGCAGTCCCTATTAGACGGGCAGTCTCTATTAGACGGCCATGTATTTGACAAGGAGCTTGGGATCATCTGGCGCAAGGGAACGCCCCGTGATGAACACGTTTCAAGCGGGAATTTGTGCCCTAAATAGGAACTTCGTACGAGTATTAAAGGCTCCTAGAAACGAAAGTTCCATGAGAGAAAAGCTTCAGGGATTTTGGCACGCGAGAGTTTCTGTGGGCATACACTACCCCTCAAAAGTTTCCGGACAGGCAGCAGCCAAGGCCTGTTTTCAGTGCTTAAGACGATTTCTTGGAACCTTCATAACTTTTGATACAGAGGGGCCGGCTGAAACTCGAAGCTGTCGATATGTCGGCCCTAGTGTGGGCTATCATGTCATGGGGAATTCGGGCCGCTCAACCCCCCCGGAACAGAGTATGCAAGGGTTTATAGAAACCTTGTCCGGGGACTTTTGCAAGGTGTTATCTTCGCAGCTTCGAGTTTCAGCCTGCCTCCCCATGTCAAAAGTTACAAATGTTTCAAGAAATCGTCTTAAGCACTGAAAACAGGCCTTGGCTGCTGCTTGTCCGGAAACTTTAAAGGGGGAGTGTAAATTTGCGCGGGAGAAGAGGTCCTCTCTCCTTAAATCGGCGGAGAGTCTGACGGGTGACACCTGGCCAGCTGACATCAAGAGAACGCGCGCGCAGTGGAATGTGAAGCCTGATTGGGACCGTTCGAGGCGGCTCTGAGATGATGACAGTAGCAAGTCGGGAGAAACCGTTGAAAAAATAGACGAGCAGTCTCCAATAGACGGGCAGGCTCTGATAAACGGGCAGGTTTTCGAAGTTTGAAAAAATAAACGGGCAGTCTCTATTAGATGGGCAGGCCCTAATAAACGGGCAGGTTTTTGAAGTTTGAAAAAATAGACGGGCTGTCCGTGTATTAGAGATTTTACGGTACGGTATTTTTGCAGTAGGCGCCCGCCGAGTTAAACTGTGCCGCGACAACTTTTATTATTTTTGGATTGGGCGGGTCGCGAAGAAAAACAACAAAGCGAGAACACGCCGGATCGGCGACTTGGCGATTGGGCTTCGACGCGTTTGTTAGTTCGTGTCCCTCGCTCCGCTCGGGATCATCTGATATGATCGAGCCAGGCAGGCCTCGGCGTGTTCGTGGTTTCTCCGTATTCGAGAAGCCAACCCCCCATCCGCACGCGCCGTCGGCCCACCGGCCTCTTCTCGTCTGCTAGGGATCGCGTCAACTCACCCCCGCCTATCACCAAAGCACCGAAATATTTCAAACGATCTCTCGAAACTTCGTTATACACCTATAGCAAATAAGTGGAGGATTGGTTCAGCCCCATGGCCCCATCCTGATGCGTGACGTTTCCACCCTCGGTGACCCGTTTTTCACACCACCACTGGGATCATCGTACTTCTCCACTTCGGTGAGTCATCCTCGACGTCTCACTCCTGAGAACTAACTTCATCCGGGAAAAAACAAGGAGTCCGTGATTATCCTCCCGGAAGCTTTGAGGCAGTGTCTCGCCTAATTGTCCTCAAGATTCAAAAACCGAACGAAAAGACTGTATCCGAGGAGTCGGATCTCCTCGACACTGCAATCATCCACCCTGAATCCCATGGACTCGCAAGACGTATCATCTCAGATTTAGGTTTGGATGTCGAAAACATCGGGTCTCAGAAAGGTTACAGCCGACTAAGCATGGGGTTTCGGGCCTGTAACGTTTTCGGCAACCGATTATGGGGGTTGAGAGCCCTCGGTTGGTAGGACATTTTCGCCCGGACAGAAGTTTCCAGAAATGCCTGATTTCCGCGTTTGACGCACATGTTTGGAAGTCGGAGAACCGTTCCTGTACGAAAACGGTGATAGATAGCAAGTCCCGGTTGGTTGCGTTGGAATGCTGGAGTCAGGGGCTACAGAACCATGCCGCTCGCGGAGATTTTTTTTTTGTTTTTCGTGTTTTTTTTTCGACTTCGAAGATGTTTTGGGCTCGGGAACAACGAAGAACTCCGTGCACTGGCGGATCCAGAAATGGCTCGAGGGGGGGCGGTTTCAGATTTTCGGTGTTCCGGGAGTATTTTTCCACCCTGATGACGCGGTTGAATATTGAATTATTTGTTTCATAATTATTTAGTACAAACATTTATCTATTCCTGTCAAGATTCATGGATTTTCTCTTCTGATCTGTACATTCCGCCTGGGAGACCGGACTCGAGGGGGGGGGATCGCCCCCCCCTGGATCCGCCACTGACTCCGTGTTCCTCGATGAGTCTCCACCTGTAGAAGGACCTTGCAACCCTATAGATGCACAAGAATTTTTATCCCGATCGGATCAGTTCTTCGGGTCCTAATTCGAGATTTTCGCTGAACTCGGTCGTAAACACGAACAGGGCGAGGACCAGTTCGTGGATTTACACAGAACACAACGTACCCTTATTGATGGAGCGCGAGGAGGTTCGACGAAGTGCTAGGAGCCAAATGTAAGTTCGACACCGTTCCTGCTGGAATGAATTTGTTTTCTATGAATAAAAAATGACTGGGTTATACTATTGACGCACCTCGAAATCGCATATTCGGATTTAAAATCGGCGGCCTTCGCGCCGATCATCGGATTCAATGTCCCAAGTTCATGCGTGGAGCTGCTCGAAATCCCACCACAAGCTCTCAGAAATCAGAGCACACTTTGGATGGGAATCGTAAGAAAATTGGAGTGGGTTATACTATTGTCGCGGAGTGTTTGTGGCGAGCGGCGCGGCGTTGCGAGGGGGAACCCACCAGATGTTACATGAAGGAACACCGCGTGAATCGTCGAGTACTCGTTACTATACGAGATCACCTGCAATCTCTGGAGGAATTCTTCGGGCGATAATATCCGCCGAATAAACATCCCCGGCGGGGTATTCTGTGGGTAGCGACCCATTCCGGGCTGAGATCGATGATGTCAACCCAATCTGGCGGAGAAAGTATCTCTGAAGGAGCTCGCAGCAGATGAGCATTTGAGAATGATATTCAAAACCTCACGATCGAGATTTCATTTCTGGGTCGAATCAGGCAAAATGCAGCGTACTCGCGAGTCGGCTGGATCGGGCAAGATCGTGTGGATTTCCACAGCCGAGAAGTTGGCGTAATCATGATCTCCGAAGGGATGGCTCGTCGCTCTGAGGTCATAGTCGTGATCATGGAGGGCCGCCTGCCCCTCCATCCACGAAATCGCTTCCTTAAGGTGTCGACCATGAATCGTTGATTCTCTCCTTTTGTTGGGAAGTCCTCGCCGCACGGCCGCTGGAAGAGTTTCTGGATGAGCAAGAACCATTGATCAAGACCATCAGCAACTTCGAACGGCGACTCAGAGGGACCATATACAAGAGACAATAAGGCTTTCTTGAACCAAAGCGACGGCGTGGACTCACCCCCGCCAACTCTATACTCCACTCTGTCGATAAATTTCCGCGTTGTGATGATGCCCTGTTCCAGGCGAGTCCATGCGTCTTCGATCTTCCGCTTGTTCAGCAAGGTATTCCGGCTGGGCTTGGAGTCGACGTGCTCTATTCCGTCGGCTCGAGTGTTAATTCCAATCGCGACGTCGTGTGCAATCTGACAGATCACCGCTACAGAGCACAATGAATTTATGGAGGATGGCAGAAATGAAGGGAAAAGGAGGACGGTGTTTGAAGGAGCGACTGGGAAACATTCCAGAACATGCATCAAAAGCACCCACCGATCACATCCCACAACGCTGGGTTCTCCCGTAACGTCCGCTTCAATTTGCAGTTACTCGCCTCAACAAAGTTGTTGGTTCGGTGCACCACTCGATATAGAGAAAGCTCCTTCGTGCCTATCTTCCGCAACCATTGTGATCTCATGTAAGCTATGAAGGGTTGGAACTGCAACAACAAATATTTCTGAGATGTGATTGAGAAGGATAAGCACGGAGACTAGCAGAGACGCTCTGGTGGAGTGCTCCGTCTGGAATTGCCGTGGAGTCAGACTGCAGGAATCGAGCTTACCCTCGAGCTGATGGCCAAAGCTTCGTTCGCGAATTCTTCGAAGACGGGGAGAATCTCATCGTGCGGAAGCAGAGGAAGCGCGGTGAAAGATAAGAATGCGCTCAAGATATCTCTCGGTTGCCTGAGTTTTTTCGCAAAGCCCACCCGGTGGGATTTCGCCCGGCTAAATCGACTCAGTTTTGAGCGTTCCTAAGCTAACCTAACCTTTCCTAGACCATGCGCTGGCTTCGAGCCCCGCGGCTACCTCATGACTAGGTCCGGTTAGCTCGCTGCGACTCTATAATTCATATCCCTTTCTCTCTTCAAAATGGCGCCTCGATGTAAACACGGCGGGCTTATGGCCGCCTCCCGAATTGTTGGGTCTATGTCATAAGCACGACATGTTTACATAGCAGACGCTGTTTTTGGCGGGAGAGAATCCGAAGGCTAGCGGGCGGGCGCGGGACACGGACATTCTCACTAAAAACATGGCGGCGCATAAATGTAAACAACTCATCGCCGCGAAGCCTTTGGTGAAACGACTTGAGAAGCTACGAATCGAACAGCTCACCCTTTCCCTGGAGCAGCGTTCGGCGCCGACTCCCTTACATTCTTAAAGGGCGATGATTCCTTTCCGGTTGCGCGACGCGACGTTTCCTCACTGGCCTGATGAAGATGAAATCGCTCTGGCTCAGATGCCATTCTTCAAGCTAGCTCCTTCCTCCTTCCTCGTCATTTACCTCCGTTTCTATATCGCATCAATGTTCCATTATGCGTGTGAGCCGGCTTGCCTGGGCGTCCGTCGCTAACGACTGTCGGAGATCCCTGCGGTGCAATTCTGCTCCGTGGATCTCCGCACTGCATTCTTCCATGCGATCGGGGTGCTTGTTAACTTCAGTGCAGTGCCCGATAATATAACCAAACTCGAAAACCATGATGAGAACTCTGGTGATGTCCTGCGAAAACTACCCGCCCAAACATCATCTCGCTGGTAGCATCGCATCGTTTGCGCGCTGCTCCTGTCCAGTTGAGAACCGGTTCGGTTTTTCCCGTTCGAGAGCCTTCAACATTTCGAATCCTCACCGCTCCGCCCTCCCATTCACATAGGCTGTCTTTTTCCATGAGAGACCAGTCGCCGACATAAAGACCTCCCAGTGACGACTTGTTCACGTTTATGCGCCGCCATGTTTTTAGTGAGAATGTCCTAGTCCCGGCGGGCGCGAGCGGCAGCTCGCGCCGTCGCTCGGCGGCGCCCCGATGATGATGACGCTTGATGGTTCGAGAGCCCGATGCGCCGACAACGAAGTTGATTCTTGATGGTTGATCGAGGGTTCAAATGTTGAGCGCGAAACAAAGCGTCGTACAGTGCTCCCCCGCTACTTCGCGGTTCATGTATCGCGAATTCGCCGCATCGCGGTTTTTCAAACTGATCAAAATATATCGTAATTTGTTTTCGGGGGTGCTTCATTCTGATTTCTCGCCGGAAATGAACACTTCGAGGGAGATATGATCGATAGAAGCGTTCGAATGGCACAATATTCCGCTCGCTTTCCCGCTCTGCGGAGCGTGCACGGCGCGCTCTGCGAGGGAGTGCGTGAATTAACGAGGGAACTTGGAAACCGAAACTACTCTCTGTTTTGATTTGGAAGCACGGAATTTCCATCCGCTTGGCATCAGCATTACTTCATCGGAAGCGAGGTGTAGCTCATGTTCCAGAAACTGGTCCAGAGGATTGAATTCCGGAAGTATAACCTTTTTTCGCGGGGATTTTTTTTTTTTTGGGTCATCTCACTTCGCGGAAATCCATTTATTGCGGTCGGGCCCGGAACCAATTGACCGCGATAAACGGGGGAGCACTGTAGGTTATAAATGTTGAAATGAAAATCTCAGGCCGCGCAAAAGTTTTTCACGCATGTATGGACCGGGAAACGGGGAGGGGGAGGGGGGCTCCGCATTGTAGTCTCGCAGCGGCAAACGGTGCTGCTTGGTGGTTTGAAATGTCCTGCGCGGACCGAGAACTTTAGAGGCTCAGAAGTTTCCTGCACAGAGCCTTCATATGAGCCGGGAACGAAGCTGCTGGAATCAAACTTCCGAGTGCCTTGAAGGCACGGAGAGAAGTGCTCCAGATGTCCCTCAGAACCTCTTGAAGAAGAGACGAGCTCCTCGAGGGTATCGTTCCGTTGTACACGAATTCCATTGTGTAAAAACTTGAGTTTTCTGCGGGAGGTTCTCGAGGAAGGAAGAAAGTTCTGACTAGTGTCAATAGTGCGACCGCTTGTAATTCATTCGGGGATGATCAGGGTCGTCCGCGGGAGGGGTCAGTGCGTTTGGGAATGAAGATCCGCGATTCCATATCTTTGCTGCTGCTGCTGCTGCTGAATTTCCGAAGTGTCGTCACAACGTGTCACAAAACGCATCGTCGAACCTGCGCGGCCGGATAAGTTAATGAATTCGTTTACGATGCGCTGCTATATCTGCGGCTTGTGCTCAAGAACGTGTTGTCTCTGCTTATAACTAGTCGTAGGGTCGTGGACATTAGTCAATGGGAAATCAGCGTGGACAACTTTGCGCGAATCGAATGACGTACAACTTCGAGCTCTGAAAATTCTAGGGAGATTTCTCGACGATAATCCCTGCGCAGAGTTTCGGAGGCTTGCTGCAAGGGAGCAATTCCTGCTCCTGTGGCGGCCTGGAGTGCAGATTCTCGAAATGCCCTCCATGGGGTTTCCAAGATCATCCACCATCCAAGATGCGCATTGAATCTATTGGTTCCTAGACCAGGTTTTGAGATCTAACCAACATCCAATCCTCGCTGAGTGAGGCAAATGAACCGTGTTTTTCTAGGATGGGGATCCGGGAAAGTGGCAGTTGAAGGTGGAGAAAACTTGCCGAGAAATCGTTAGAAAATTTATGACGCAGAAGGTTTGGAGCGCTACCCCACGCGATAAAGCGCCACTTCATGCGGCGGAGCGCGCAACACGACAAATTGTGCGCCAAGCGTCACCAGAATTCCTAGAGAACCCCTTTATTCGCCCGGTGCAATGCATTTATTGGATAGTGGAAGAGAATATACATAATCGTTCGAAGAAATTCCAACCGGCGGAAAGCTTTTCGGAATCCCGATTCGAACATTTGGTTTCAAGAGTCCGCCTCTCTGTGGCGTCACTTGGAGGCGGTGTGCTTTGGCGCGAAGCAAGATTCCTGAAAAGAAGTCGTTGGACGGTCTTAGATTCAAAATTCAAATCTCGGATCGGGGAAGGGGCTGGGGATCTCGGAGTTACGGTCAACGGTTGAGCGCGCCGTTCAGGTCATTCTCGCTCCGTACGTTGGCCAGTAAAGAGTTATTGGATAACGTCTGAGATTTTCTAGTGGTTTCTGAGGTTGATAAGGAGTTTACGCGTCATTTGAGTTGAAAGATTCATCTTTTCACGTGGAACTCCGAATTACCAGCATCAGGTGCGTATTTTGGGGTTGTGGGTAAGGGGGTTCCGGGGTCCCGAAAGGGTCCCGTGATCGTAGAGTTAGATAGATCCGTGAAGGTTCCTGTTTGAACTACGCAGATAGGAACCTTAGGATTAGATAGATCAGTGAGGGTTCTTGCGTGAACTACGCAGATAGGAACCTTAGGATTAGATCGATCAGTGAGGGTTCTTGTGTGAACTACGCAGATAGGAACCTTAGAATTAGATAGATCAGTGAGGGCTCTTGTGTGAACTACGCAGATAGGAACCTTAGAGTTAGATAGATCCGTGAAGGTTCCTGTTTGAACTACGCAGATAGGAACCTTAGGATTAGATAGATCAGTGAGGGTTCTTGCGTGAACTACGCAGATAGGAACCTTAGGATTAGATAGATCAGTGAGGGTTCTTGTGTGAACTACGCAGATAGGAACCTTAGAATTAGATAGATCAGTGAGGGTTCTTGTGTGAACTACGCAGATAGGAACCTTAGAATTAGATAGATCAGTGAGGGTTCTTGTGTGAACTACGCAGATAGGAACCTTAGAATTAGATAGATCAGTGAGGGTTCCTGTGTGAACTACGCAGATAGGAACCTTAGAATTAGATAGATCAGTGAGGGTTCTTGTGTGAACTACGCAGATAGGAACCTTAGAATTAGATAGATCAGTGAGGGTTCCTGTGTGAACTGCGCAGATAGGAACCTTAGAGTTAGACAGGAGGAATTGGATTCACTAGGAGGAATTAGAGCTAGGAGTGTTCAAATTCACTAGGTGTAATCAAATTAAGTAGTTCTCATCCAATTAACTAGGTCTAATCAAATTAACTAGGTCTAATCAAATAAACTAGGTCTAATCAAATTAACTAGGTCTGATCAAATTAACTAACAAGGGAACGGCAAGACATGATGAGCGCCGATTGAGCTGATATTTGGTGAAAAAGTTTGACCCACCGAGAGATGAAAAACCCGCATAGCCCCATCTGCTTATGGCCTCCTCTGTTTCGAAAAGTAGCGCCCCTTTGCAGACGTCCTTAGCATTGGGAAAGGATTTTTTTCGGAATACGCCCGCCGAGCTAAAACGTGCCGCGCCAACACGCCAAGGCGGCAACTTGAGAGAGCATTCGGTGCGACAGCTTGCAGGCATCTGCTTGTGAGCGCCGCTCGCTACGCTCGCGGGCCTAGACGATTCCTCCTGCCCCAGCTGCAGCTATCACAGACCGATGAAATGCCACGGATTTAGTTTCACCGAACTCGCCATCCGAGTGTTTCCGTTCAGCCATAAGTCGGCGGGCGCATTCCGAAAGACAACCGAGGGGGGAAACCCCGTCGCCACGACTTCGTTATTCCCCCCAAAATTCCACGCTCGATTCCGGCACCAAGTTCTAAGGCCGGCGGCTGGCTCCGATGTCAATCGTCGCGCTCACGTCTGACTCATCGCTCATCAGACGTGATCACCGTTTGTCCAACGTTGAACCGAGTGACTCTGACCCGACGAGTAAAATGTCGGTGAGAGCAGCCGCTGTGATGTCCCTGCTTCGCGAGAGGATGAATTCCATCGACATTGATTCTCGACACGTGATTCAACCGCGCGAGACCGAGATTCAGTTGATGGGAGCTCTTTTCAAAGCTTTCCAATGTTAAGGACGTCTGCAAAGGGGCGCTACGTTTCGAAACAGAGGAGGCCATAAGCAGATGGGGCTATGCGGGTTTTTCATCTCTCGGTAGGTCAAACTTTTTCACAAAATATCAGCTCAATCGGCACTCATCATGTCTTGCCGTTCCCTTGTAAGTCTAATCTTTACTAGGTCAGATTAATTTCTTAGGTCTAATCTTTCCAAATGCTACTTCTTACTATGTATTCGTCTGCGCAGTTACTCGAGCAGGCACATCGAGCTAACTACCGATCTCTCAACAGCAGAAGTGCTGGGAGCACTTCAGAAATTCGTCAACCGATTCCAGTCAGTCCGAACAATTACTTCGGACAATGGTCTCTCATTCCAGCGAGCGGCAAAGGAAATCAAATGCATCTACGAGCACATCAAAGACGGAGACGTCAAAAAATGGCTCGCAGATTCCTTCATTAGCTGGAGGTTCATCACACCTTCGGCGCCGTGGTTCGGAAGATACTGGGAAAGGCTGGTCGGGGTGATCAAAAAACCGGTCAAAAATCCCAGGTCCTTCACTAAAGTGAGTGCAGGAACGGAGGATTCCAACGGGTGAATTCTCGCTCACTACTGAATGGCGGCTTCCAGAGTTTGCAGATTTGAGGATCGGAAACTCTGAGTATAACCTTCTACGTCCTCTCACAGTAAAGGACCTATGATGTGGTATAGAACAATAGCTGAATTCAGGTTCTGGAGCTAGTTCCTCACATATACCGTGTCTGCCCTATTATGAGACATGTCTCCTATTCTCGTTTGGCCTGATATAGGGGGGAATACTGAGCTGGGAAGTGCCGAAGATGCTATAGGGACTCCAATACCGTCACAGGTCCCGTTTCATCGTGGCTACTGCACGGGGCTATGGGTGCTCCAATTCAGTCACAGGTATCGTTTCATCCTGGCCACAGCATGGGGCTAAGGGTGCTCCTACTCCGTCACAGGTCCCGTTTCATCGTGGCCACAGCATGGGGCTACGGGTGCTCCAATTCCGTCACAGGTCCCGTTCCATCCTGGGCAGTGCTCCAATCCCGTCACAGGTGCCGTTTCATCCTGGCCAGTGCTCCAATCCCGTCACAGGTGCCGTTTCATACTGGCCAGTGCTCCAATCCCGTCACAAGTACCGTTTCATCCTGGCCAGTGCTCCCATCCCGTCACAGGTACCGTTTCATCCTGGGCAGTGCTCCAATCCCGTCACAGGTGCCGTTTCATCCTGGCCAGTGCTCCAATCCCGCGGTGGCTTCTGGATGGCAACATGCCCGCTCTAGCTAATGCTAGCAAGGCGCTTCCACGGCTGTTCTCATAGAGTCCATACGCCGTTTTGCCTCTCTCCTTCCATTGGCTGTAGGTTGCAAGGCTTGGTTTGGAGCTCATATTGTCTCTCCAAGTCTCATCTAGCTTCTCCTTAACGCGATTGTTGAAGAGCGTGTTCCTTGGTTTCCCGGTCTCAGTGTACTCCAGTGGTATATCACCACATGCGTATCTCTCCCTGAGGAACCATAGTCTTCTCACCGCTCCCGTGTAGATGTTCTCGGTGACCGTCATGGATATAATCATCCTGGGCCACCGATGCGAGTCCATTGCGCCGATCCTGGCAAAATATCGGATTTTGCTCTGCGCCTCTCGCGCCTCGAACGTCGACCAACCCTTGCACGGACTCGTTCGCGACTCTGAATCCGGCGATACCCATTGCCCACTTCCCAGCTGATGTCTGTGTTTTTAACGGAGGATCCGTTTATATATTTCTCACCCTCATACTAGCCAAAACCCCCATCGCGGCGGGTCTCCGTTACACAGCGGCGGCCGGAACATGCAACGAAACTCCGTTACGCAGCGGCGGCCATGGCATGCTACGACCATGCAACAAGACTCCGTTACGCAGCGGCGGCCGGAGCATGCAACGAAACTCCGTTACGCAGCGGCGGCCATGGCATGCTACGACCATGCAGCAAGACTCCGTTACGCAGCGGCGACCGGAACATGCAACGAAACTCCGTTACGCAGCGGCGGCCGGATGAGATTTCATCGCATTCTACACACTGGTGGTTCTTCGCTCTTAGAATGTGATTGATTCAAATGGATGGCATCTGCCGTAAGCTGTAACCGTCGTGGCAACCCACACGGAATGGGGTATCGTGCACATTTCGTGTAAACATCAGTATCCGTGGCGGATCTGAAGTCGCGTGAAGGCTCTGTGAAATGGAAGACAATCATGGACAGCGGTCACTCTGACAACTAGGCAAAAGCTGAGCTTGCTAGCACCGATACGAAATCCGACTCACGGATGGAATATGCGTTGATGAAGACAAGGAAGCCAGCCCCTCCTTCCGATGCTTTTGCGGTGTTAAGACATATCGGGAGAACTCTGTGCGAAATAATGATGAAGGATCTCAGGGAGATGTGGAAATTCCGCGGCGAAAGAAGTCAAGTCCGAGAGTGTCAGGAAGAGGCGAACATTCTGCGGCGAAGGCAGGAACGAAGGGGGAACTTCGCAGAAATCAGCATATGGTCGAACGTTGGGTAAAGTGGAGTCAATTTCCGTGACCAGGCCCGTCAAATCCGAGACGTTGGCCCGTACAGCAGAATACGAAGTGTGAGCGTGCTTTGGGGCTTCTAGAGTAACCACACTCCACTGGATTGTCACACCCTAAATATTTATCACTTCAGGCCCTCAATCAATCAGTCAATCTCTCAATCATTCACACACTGTCCTATTGAACTTCAATATCCAGAGCCTGGATGCCCATCTCGGAGACCTAACCACTGATCATGTCCTTATGAAATCCACCGTACTATGCCGCACAGAAACATGGATGGAAAATGGAAGCTCGATCAAAATCGGAGGTTATCAGCTGCTGACTCAGAACAAGCGGGCAGAACGAGCCGGAGGCATTGCAATATATGAAAGTCGAATTTCCTATGCGACGTTGGAACAACCAGCTCAACCTGCATTGAATGATGCGGATGCTGGGGATTTGTGTCTTGCTCACGCACTGCTGAACGGACAAAAGACTATACCGCGACTGTATATGACGCGTTGATCGGCAAACCGCAATAAGTCCACCTTCGTCGATTTCTAGATTACTATGGAAATCGAATCTACATCAAGTCCCGTACCTTATGCGGCTGTCGGTTCTATGATATCCGTCCTTTTTCAACAAGAAAATAGCGAATCAGAATCATGCTGACCATAGACTCACAGCTTCGCTTGGAAGAAAGAATCGTAATTTTCTCAAAACTGAAAAAATGGACTTATTGCGGTTTGGCGATCAACGCGTCATATATCAATCCCAATACTTCGTTCGAGAGATTGCGGAGATTTCTGACGAAACATTGCGGGATGTTGACTCCATGTCCGAGAACTCACTTGACCATCACTGGTCCTACGGGGCCCCATGATTCAATTACGCCAGAATTCGTCACGATTCATCGTCAGAGGTATTTTTTCCCATTCTCACCTAGACTTTCTTCAGCGAGGTGCACTGCCTCAATACTCGATAGACGATCATTAGGATCCTCCGTTTCTCCTTCCACTTCAGTGGGAAACCCGAAAGTATTTCAAACACGGTCACCAACTGCTTGGTGGCTCTCGAAGCCAACACTGCGTTGGCGTACGTGAGTTTGGGTACTGCTGTCGCCTTCCACTGGATTCGTGTTATTCCGTACCTGTTGAAGGTCCAGAGACACTGGGCATGCAATTGTTGCAGCGCCCGGTGTGCTTCCTTCTTCCAGATTTGTTCCTGTTGTTGCAGGTAGTTCGGCTGGTTACATATCGTGATCCCGAGATATTTATAACTATCTTGGAACTTGATCTCGTGATCGGGGTTGGTGCACCTAGCCTTTCTGTGTTGAAAATCACCACTGCGCTCTTGTCAGGGTTGAAGTTCAAGTTTTTAGCGTCCCCGACTTCCGTTGTGACCCTGAGGAGCTCGCTCATATCTTGGTATGAGTGAGCCAGCAGTACGAGGTCATCAGCGTATAGAATCCCTGGGATCCTCGTTATCCTTGTTTCGTCCTCCTCTTTAACAGATAGTTCGAAGCCAAGGTCCGTCCATAGGAGTCTAGTTTCAAGTTCGGCTATATACAGTGCAAAGAGAATTGGTGATAGCGGACAGCCCTGCCTTAAACCCAGGTCTGTTCGCAGCCTCGTCGATTCATTGTTCTCGAATCTCAACACGACACTGTTGTTCGTGTATATTGATTTAAGTAGTTCGATCCAGCGTTCCTCCATGCCAAGGTCCTCCAGGGTTTCCCATAACTGGTTTCTGGGGACTGTGTCGTATGCTTTCGAGCAGTCAAGGAAGCACGCTAGCAGTCCTTTGTCCTGCTTTCGAGCGATTTCTATGGCGGAGGTTAATATGAATATATTGTCCTCCCCACGTCGCACAGTGGGAGATTCGTGCTCGAAACCTCAAATCGCGTTTTTCGCGGTTTTGAAGTATAAAACGCTGAATTGAACCTGGAGAGGATGGTCGCATAGGCTCGAGGCGGTTGCTCGGGATAGACCAGATGGAGATCTGTCGAAAGGAATTGCCACCGCCCCCCTCGCGAACTCTCCCTCAGAAAACTGTCGCTCTTCCTGAAGATATCCATAGTTTTTTAGATCCCCGCGATCCCGGCAGGGCGCATGTTGAGTGCAACTCCTCACCAGAGGTAGAGTATACCATGAAGATTTCAGCAGCTAGTTCGCGCAAGTACGAGAATACGAGAGGAAAACTTGAAGAGCAGTCGCACTTTCCCACTTTTTTTTGGTATCGCTTTCTCGACTCCAGGCGCACCGATCTCGACCGGATGAGTTGTTATCGACGTGAAATGTCATGGACTTTGAGAAGAAAGACCTGTCGACCTGATCCGAACCCTCGAGCTATGCTGAAATCGAACCGCCTCGAATCCCACCCAGAGCCACTGGTTGGTACTGCGTCCCTAGACTTAGAATGAACAGCACGGTTAGATGATGCGAAGCCTCCGCATGTGCTGGAGATCGATTGATTTCATTATTCCGAGTCGGAGTCGGAGTCATCCTCCTCAACTCCCGCTAATAGCTCTACTACGTCCTCGTCATACTCATCGTCACCTCTCGCTTGCATCTCCCTGTAGCTGTACGGTCCACAAAATACTCATCCACGGCCCTCAAATCTTGAGCGAATCCCCCTTGCCGATTGGCAGGCTGAGCGAGGAAGCCTAAGAGGTTCAAAATAGGGCTTACCGAGAGGCACGACCGATCATTCACGGAAAACGAGTCGAGAAGCAACTAACGAAGATATCCTGCACAATATGCTGGCGTCATCCGATCCGCTCATCTACAGCTACAGGGAGATGCAAGCGAGAGATGACGATGAGTATGAAGAGGACGTACTAGAGCTATTAGCGGGAGTTGAGGAGGATGACTCCGACTCCGACTCGGAATAATGAAATCAATCGATCTCCAGCACATGCGAAGGCTTCGCATCATCTAACCGTGTTGTTCATTCTAAGTCTAGGGACGCAGTACCAACCAGTGGCTCTGGGTTGGATTCGAGGCGGTTCGATTTCAGCATAGCTCGAGGGTTCGGATCAGGTCGACAGGTCTTTCTTCTCAAAGTCCATGACATTTTACGTCGATAACAACTCATCCGGTCGAGATCGGTGCGCCTGGAGTCGAGAAAGCGATACCAAAAAAAAGTGGGAAAGTGCGACTGCTCTTCAAATTTTCCTCTCGTATTCTCGTACTTGCGCGAACTAGCAGCTGGAATCTTCATGGTATACTCTACCTCTGGTGAGGAGTTGGACTCAACATGCGCCCGGCCGGGATCGCGGGGATCTTAAAAACTATGGATATCTTCAGGAAGAGCGACAGTTTTCTGAGGGAGAGTTTGCAAGGGGGGCGGTGGCAATTCCTTTCGACAGATCTCCATCTGGTCTATCCCGAGCAACCGCCTCGAGCCTATGCGACCATCCTCTCTAGGTTCAATTCAACGTTTTATACTTCAAAACCGCGAAAAACGCGATTTGAGGTTTCGAGAACGAATCTCCCACTGTGCGTCGTCCTGGTCTGGAGCCGTTTTGCATCTCTCCTAGGATTTCTTCTGATTCTAGCCAATCCGAGATTCTGGCTGCTATTATCTTCGTGAATATCCTGTAGTGCACTGTGGATACCGTTATCGGTCGGTATGTCTCCAGTACTCCCTTTGTGGAGTTTGCTTTCTCTATCATCGAGACTCTGCCCGATCTCCAGTCTTCTGGGATGGGTTTTCGTCCACCAAGGATGTCGTTGATCAGGTCCACCAGGTGATCGATTCCGTCTTCTCCGAGTCGTTTGACGATCGTCGCGGGGATTTGATCTTCACCTGTTGCCGTCCTCTCAGAGATGTTAGTCAATATCTGTTTCATCTCCAGTAGCGTCGTCTTAATACTTGAGTCCTTGGCTGTCACCGTCATTCTCCTGCCGAGGGTGATCGGTTTAGCATTGAGTACTGCACATCCAACCTTTGTTAGATGCTCCTGTATCTCTCTTTTGCTACTTCTGTCCCATCAGCTGTCTTCAGCTTGACGTTCCGAGAAGTTTCTCTGGCATGGTTCGATACGTATCTCCAAAACCGTTTCGATCTTTCGCTTCGTGGGCCTTGTACAATGTTTCTGCTCAGCCTTTCGTTGCGAATCTCCTCTTCTTTCACGACGGTTTTCGCAACTTGTTGGTGTTTCGCTCGGAACTCGGTTCCAGCTCGAACGATAGCCTCAAAGTCTTTCTTCTTGATGGCTTCTCGCCACCTCTTGTTTGCCGCCTTCTTTTCTGCTACGGCTTCCTTGATCGCTCTCGACGTGGGAGACCCCTTGTCGTCGGTCTTTACTGGTCTGGAGGCCTTTCGGATTCCCTCCTGCATGGCCTCCTTGAACGTTCGGTAGTCAACTTTATTCAGCACCTTCCGAGACGTTTCCAGTTTCTTCTTGGCGATCTCTGATGCTTTCTGCATGTTGGTTCTCAGGATTCTTCTCTTCGACTGTGCTCTGTCTTCTAACAAGACTCGGCACGTCATGCTGATCAGGTTGTGGTCACTAATTTCAGTGACCTCCCTGTTCTCATCCACGACCATACCTAGACATGTTCCATACACTATGTCATTACATAGGATGTAGTCAATGGTCGCTCCCTTCCTCGTGTACCGTCCTTTGCAGAGGTCGCTCGAGTTAAGGATTATGAGCCCGTGGTTTTCAACAAACTCCAGGAGTAATCTCCCCCTAGTGTTGTTGCAGTTCGTGAAAAGCTGTGTTTGAGCATTCCAGTCCCCGGCTATGATGATCCCTTTTCCCACACATTTATTTTCAATGAAGTCGGACAGAGATTTTAGCTGTTTGCGGTTCGATGCTGATATTGTGTGTGGACAGTAAATTGAAATGATTATCCATTCATTAGTTCCAAGTTCAAGCCTCCCCGCGACCCACTCTTCACCTGATCCTTCAAGTTCGGAGGCCAAGTGCTCAGCCGCGAGTATTCCGACACCACCGTAGGCTTGTCGCCCCGATCGTCCGGTTCTGTTTTTCCCGATCCACCGATATCCGTGGATTCTGGGGGGGTTTCTCTTCGTTCATAAGTCTAGATTCACTCACCAATAGGATGTCCGTTTGGGATCCCTTGAGTATTTCTTCTTTTGCCAACATCCACTTAGCCTTAGTCCGTCTTGCGCCATTAAGGTTTAAGGCGGATATTCGGAGGTTCCGCTTAGACTCTGACCTATTGCCAGGTTGTGTTTCCCCTTGGAGTTGGCTGCCGGGTCTTCTGTTGTTAGGAGCGCCGAGGTCTCGCCGACAACAGGATAACCCCTGCCGGCGGACTCGCCGTCCTGTCTCTTCTTTGGTCGCGCCTCGCCCCTCCGTGGTGTTCATTTCGGGGTCCGGCTTCTCTTGGTTGCTGTTGCTGTTGTTGTTGGGGCCGTTGATGTTGTTGAGGGCGCCGGTCATCGTCCCTGGGCCTGAATTCGGTCCTGGGCCGCTTGCCATGGGGCGATCTCCCCCGGCTCCTAGACCTGTTTCTGTCAGGTCGGTGGCGCGAGTTCGATCGCTCTCGCCTTCCTTCGAATCGGACGGACCGGTTGTCCCGTCCTCCTCGGTAGTCTCGTCCGGACGACCGGGATCTTTCCCGTCGGCTCGGACGCTCGGTGTTCCTGGCCCCCGGGCTGGCTCGCCGCTGCGGAGGAGGATCTGTGCGTGCCAAATACTCGAAGATGTGATCTTCGGTTTGGGTTTGCACCCTCCTCGGCTTCGTTTCCTGGGTCTTCTGCTTTCGCATTTTGAAAGCATCGACTCCTGCGGTTCTTCGTGCCTCGAGCTGTTCGGGCGCGAAGCCGCATGTGTCCCTGATGTGACCGTGAATCCTGGATCCTAGATCCCGAATCCCGATATCAGTCAGCCCGTACAGGTCGTGTCTTCGGGCGAATGCTTCCGGCTTCATGTCTCTTATATCAAGGACAGTGAAGGTCCCTGCATTCGCTGCTTCTGACTCTTTGACCTTCTGGTTGACACTGGGCGTTATCGCACACAGTGGGTCCTGTAAGATGGTTATCCACGTCAAGCTCAATATCTGAGATGACGAGGATCTCAAGTTCACGAGCGGTCTGAGAATTCTCTCATGTGCGCTCAGAACGTCCTGTTCTTCTCTGGCGGCGTCGATGTCTACACGTCCTGAGCTGATGATCACATGGAACATGACATTTGCATGCTGCTTCATGCTCTCCAGCGCATTTGCACAGATCTGTTCTGTGTTATTCGTGCGGTGGTCTCTCCAGATGACGTATTCGGTTCCCCCCCATGATGCCCATGAGGTTCTCCTCTGACTTCGTGTTCCTCAGCGATACCATAACCCGGTCGCCGATGAACAGCATTGCTGGTGATCGCAGCAGTCTCGGCGTCAGCTGTTGTCCCAGCTGCTGTCCCGAGCTGCCGCTCGCTCCATCAGTTGTTTGACGGCTGCCGCTTCCACCTAACGGTTTCTGTGGCGCCGTGTTTGGCGGGAATTTTTGAATCCCGCTCAGGAGAGCGTCCTCCTCTGCGTCCACCATATCGGTGTCCTGAGGGATCTGCTGCTGGAGACTCATCTGTCTCATCTTCAGGTCGGCGATCTCAGTCCGTAACCGGTTGATTTCTGCCCTCATGCTGTTCACCAGGGATGCTAACCGACCGTTGTCGGCTCTCAACCCTTGTGCGAGACAGCATGTTGTGCCGTCCATCTTCACTGCCGGCAGCCAAGTGCCTTCGCACTCGGTGCAGGCAGTGATCCTTGAGACAACTGTTCTCTCCAGATTCTTCTGATCGGCACTCATCTTCTTTGTTGGCAAGATCCAAGCCTGTTCGCCGGGTCTTGCCGCTGGTTAGGCTTAGCGCGCTCCGGTTAGAGATAACCGTCCACCGGGTCTGCTTCGCCTTTGTCACTTCGGTTGATGACGAGGAGTTTCTGAAGCCCTCGACCTCAGTTCCGATCACACACACACACACACACACACAAAACCACTTTTTTTTTCACTTTTTTCCAGAGCTGTGGAAAACACACCTGTTTTCCGCGCTAGCAGACGACTGTCTGCTATTCTGTCTGTTCTTCGTGTCGAGCCCGAATGCGACTCGGTAGAGCAACGGGAGATATGGCCGGCTGGGAGAAGCGAAGGATGCGAGGCGGGTCGGCAGCAGGAATAGTCACGGCGCGCGGGTCGCGCCGGGAGGTGACGCGAAGATGCTCCAGGTATTGATCCACGTAGAGGTTGGTAGGGACGATCCAGGCTAAACGCCGCGGCAACGCTGAGGTGGTGAAATCTCGCCGAGGTGCACCAGCGGTCAGAAACACGGAGTATTCGCGGTATGCGACGCGCTCAGCGTCGGTGAGCGAGTCCCAGACAAACCGTACGATGGCGCGTTGGTCAACAGCGGTTTGCAGGTTAAAGCATACCTCGGTTGGTAGCAGGCAATCGTGGAAGAGTCCCATCGCGGTGTCGGCATAAGGAGTCCTGCGACGTAGGCGGCTCATACTCAGGATCAGGTTGTCGAACGATCTACGGGAACCGAAGAAATCCGTGAGAGTCACGAAGCAGAAAAGCAATGACAAAAACTCGCCGAGAGCGAGGAATCTAGAAGTTGAAAAGAGGGAGACCAGAAAGGGGTCTCGGGAAGGAGAAGTTCAAATCCGGAACGCGGGCGGAAGCACAAGAGTTCGAGAAGCTTCCAAGCGGCGTTCGAGATGGTCAGAATTCCGTGGGGGGGGGGGAAGAATCGGCGTACGGCCCATGAGGATCGAGAGAGCTTCGCATATACACCCAATCACACCCCCACATATACACATAACTAGTAGGCGAGATCGGTTGACTTTCAGGGGAACTTATTTATTCCAGCGATATTCATTCAAATGTATCATAATCCATTTTCCGATAATCTCGTACGGTCGGCGTCTCAAGCAGAGCGCCGCACCCCTCGAGCTTGACTCACGATTCATTCAATAAATCGGTTGCGGCACAAAGGCACTTGGAGATCGTCGGCGAGCGCGGCGCGACCATGACGTCAGCGCGGCTTCCCCGGCTGACGTCTCCACTTCTCCCAACAGCTGATTGAGCTGTCACCATCCGGTGGCAGCCATCTTGTTCAAGTTCCACGACAGTGATACAAGTGTGAATTCCGGTGCGTTCTGAAAACTCTTCCGAGCTCAGCGCTCTGGTCCAAATCTATGTACATCGATCCCGATATGATTTGACCAGGCCGACTCTGAGCGAGTCAGAACCACCCAGATCGTCCGACCAGCCGACATCAGCCGTCTTCGACCGTCGCCGTTCGATCTCCATAGTGCGCCAACCGCTCTACCGAAGAGTGCGAAAACAGACGTGTTCTCAATTTTTTCCACAGCCTAGAGCGTAGGCCACGCAGATAAACAACTCCCAAGATGGCGGCTCTCATAAACATGAGAGAAAGGGCGCCAGAGAGCCCGTGTGAGGTCGGGAGGTTTGGGAAAGGGCATTGGAAGCCCACAATCTCGTGGCCGGCCATAGGGACGCGAGCAAGATGGCGGCCATCGGACGGTTTCGAGGGAGAGGGAAGGATTGGCTACACCAACGTCAGGGAGAGCCCGCGCGATTCTAACGGCGCACGATTATTTTAAGCCGTTGCTTCCGACGCAGTTATCTCGCGCGACGCATCAGAGATATACATATTGTACAGGAATCCCTGCGAGGTGTGGCAGGAATGTGAAGCCAGTTGGAAAGTTAACATCAGGTGAGCTCCCGTCATTTCAATTAGTCTTGATTTTCCTCGGGAGTTCATTATAATTTTATTCACTCCACCTCGCGCGTAGGAAGAACGTCCACGATGACGAAGTTCACGTATAATCAGTGGCGTAGCCAGGATTTCCCCAAGGCAAGGGCTAATCCCTTGTAAGACTCTCAGCAATCGGTGCCGCGACCAGGAACCTCATCTCAGATGGTATGTGCAGAGGGGTCCTGGGGGGGCTGACCCGCTCAGGGTTCACTAGCTTTGGCACCGCCCTGCAGTTTTGTCGTCTTCTTGATCTCTCAGGTCAATGTGTTATACGCTGCTCAATTTTTGATCACTCCACTCTCCGAAAATTCATATGGTGAAAACCCGTAAGACGAACCCCGCGGGACCTGGAAGTTCGTTCGTTGTAACGGTTATCCGTTGTAACAAGAGTCATCTATCATTATTTCCAATGGCAGCGTGGCCAAATAGGCGTACAAAACCTCGTCGTTGTATCGAGGATTGCGTTGAAATGGTGTTCGTTGTAACGAGGTTTCAATGTATCAGCTTTCACCGTTCGCTTTCGGATAAACGCTGTTAAAGAACCCTCATATTCGAGCAGCGCAGGCTCTCCCGGAAGGTGGTGCAGCCAATCCTTCCTCTCTCCCTCGAAACCGTCCGATGGCCGCCATTTTGCTCGCGTCCCTATGGCCGAGCACCACCAAGAGGATGCTTACAGTCTGCCCTCTCCGCAGATACCCAGAATAAAATAAATCAACAATGTCACTTTATTAACCAATTTAACTTTGGTGTGTAGGATAGAGCAGTGTTCTTTCACTGCGTCTAGGGTTTGGGTCGGTCGAAATCTGACCAGTTGATCTGCTTGCCCATGGCACAGCTGTATATATGGTACCTATCGCATGTTGTATCACAATGTTTACAAACGCAGTATATGTCCGGTTCATGGTATTGACTCTTCCGGCAGATCATGTGATGAAAGCCGTGAATGGCTCCTCTTGTGAGTCTCGGCCTTCGGTCGCAGTTCGCTTCTCGCCACCAGTTTTTCTGAATGGCCGGAGTGTTGTAGAAACTTGGATCGATCTCGTCCATTTTCTTCTCCCACTTTTCGGTGTTTTGACGGGAAAACGTCTTTCCCGGCATTAAGGGGGCAGAATGATTGTACTTCGTCATCCATGTAACGATTTTGTGGTAAAAATTGTCGCCAGAAAACGCTTCAGAACTCAGTCTGTACTTGATCGATTTAGTTCGGGTCGGGTTTGAGAGACTGGAAATTTATGTGGGAAGGTTCCGTCCAAGATCAGTGACAGAGCAATAGTTGAGGGAGGCACACGGGACCGATTTCCGACGCCCCTCATCATTGCCGCGAATTCTCATAAATAAGTGTTTTTCTTTGTCATTAGCGATCGATTCGAGGCCGGGCCCTCGCAGAAAGGTATGTCGTGTGTGTCTCGAGTCGGAGGATTCTTAAAGTTTCAAGGGAATGATGTTGGAAGCAAAAAATACCCGTTCAACGGATCAAACGATTGATTCAACGGATTCGACGAATGATTCAAACGATTCAACGGATTGATTCTTCGGGATAGACGTGGAAAAATCGAACACGAAACCTCGAGGTGTGCCTTTTTCGTGAGTTTCTATTTGAGGGATGGTTTTCAGGGTATGGTTCAGCGCATGCTGATTCGGAAGAAACAGAAGGAGATGGAGAGTTAATTATTTCGCGGGTCAGTGAGTAGAATGATTCAGAATTGACCCGCGTTTCCAACAACGAGGTTCTGACCCGGCACGGATTTTTGACTTGGCTGTCGCAAGACACTACAGTTCATTCGGAAAATTCAATGGTTCCCCCACGAGGGAAGAGTTTGAAGAGGGCGAGACAGAGAGCCGCTACTTCTCCACGTTCTCCGAGAAAATCTAGACGAGACCATGAAGAATCGGAGACCATTGCCATGACTTCATCAGCGACACCTGACAATGGCCAGGCAATTTCAAGGCTGTCTTCTCCAGTATTTAATCCCACGGCCGGCTCCATCGCTCATGATTGTCGAGCTCGATGAGACAAAAAAGTCAGTTCTTGATTTCCTATGAGGGACGTTGAAGTAGTGACAGCAGCTTTTTCCATATTCGGTCGGAAGGTTGCTAGCTCCTCGCAGAGTCGAGGACCCTTGACGTCCGCGGAGAGAGTTCGGACCCATCGAGAGCGTCGGCATTCTTTTGCGCTGCTGGCCCGTCGATCAGTGGAAACCCTCCGGTGGACGAAGGTAACGACGACATCGCGCCTGTATCAGGATATCCCCCGAGATTCAGGAATAAAGTTTTAAGGGACCCGAAGTATGATCAGGTATGGAAACGTGCAACGTGTCACTTCCAACGTAAGTTTCCGGAGAACGCGTTCGGGCGCGAGTGCGATGTATGCGACCGTCTGTGGTTCCAGAGAGATTCGAAGCCAGTGGGTCCAATAATGGCAACTTTTCTGGCCGAACATTTCCTGGGGGATGATACTAGCCGCTTCAAACCTTGTTCAAACTGTTCCCAAGTCTGTAAATCTTCGAAGATATCGAATATGAGGAAGACTCGTGGGTATCAGTACCCTCAAAAGCAGACCAATTCGCCAGATCTGGGTCGCTTGTGTGGGAGATTGATCTCTCCGCGCATACCATTCATGTGAATTCGCCGTTTGCGTCATGATGGATGCTACGGTATTGTTAATCAAGTGATAAACGTACCGGTTGATGTAGGCGCGATGGTTAGAAGCCTACCGCGATCGCTGGATATTGATCACAAGTCTTCTTATCTCAGCGGGTCCGATAAGAAGCGCATCATCGAAGCCTGGCTCCGGTTCCTGGTCGAGCAGCCTCTTAACAAACATTATAACATTTCATTCGATTGGTCTGTCTTCGGGAACTCGATTTCCGATGCGGCGCCGAGAGACCTATTGGAAGAGCGCATAGAAAATCTCAATTCCGAGAAGGCGCCAGAGTCAGAAGTCATCCACCCGATGCAGCAAACGATGATGTTCTACGAAGATCAGTGCTTGGATATGGCTTCAGGACAACATCGCACCCCGGAAAGTCTCCTATATGATCAATTCGCAAAGGAGCTCTCTATCCTATACATATATTACGGTGTGGGACGTGAAATACGATCCAGTGATGCGAAAAAACGTGCGATCAGCACCGTACATGATGTGCATGTCCGAGATTAGAAGGAAAGACCGCCGCGGTGTGACGCCTCATCATGTACTTTACATGGCGATGAAAATTCCACGGTTCCGTGTGCGCGACGGGATACAGCACATGTATCGCTGCGTGCGATCTACTGAGAACATTGCTCATGATATGATTGAGAACCACGAATTCGTTGATCGGTTGAGATATACTGATCAGGCATTCCTGAAGACTATTCCGAATTTAGTGCAGTATTGGGCTGGTCGAAAGGAAGACTCATTCGCAATGCTCCGGCAACTCGGCTATCCTACTGCATTCTCGACATTGAGCGCGAACGAGACGCCTTGGCCACATTTACTTACATTAGTGTTTTATATCGGCTGAGGATAAGTTCAAGTCACATGGAGATGATATTCAAGAGAGTCAAATTCTGGAACGCCTTACTCGGTATCAGCAGGCTAGCTTGGCTGCGGAAGATCCCGTATCTTGCGCTATATATTTCCATAAGCTGCTGCATATCATAATGTCGGTCCAAAGAAAACTCACAATCCGTTTGGTAAATATCGTATCAAAGATTACCACCGGTGCGGTGCACTGGAATCCGCTTGATGGGACCACCTGATAATGGGACCAGCCGCTTATTCGGGCCAAAATCAAAATCCCCGAATCTCCGATGATGCCTATTCTTGATGATATTTTCGTATTTACGAGACGCCTTGCCAGAAGAATTGTATCAATTTTGTTATTCAAGACTAGAAGAGTTATTTGGCATGTATCCAATGGGTCGTCGAACGAAACTCGTTCTCTAACAGAACGTTGAACCCGACTGGTTTTCTTACCAGAGCGATGAACCAAACTGGTTACAATCAGTGGCGTAGCCAGGATTTTTATCGACGAAGCTAAACCCCTGTCTCCCTTTCTCTCTCCATCTCTACCTTCACGTAACTCTTGATTTATAATGGTTTCTTAGTGCCCATCATAATATTCAACACTCATTGTCAGTAGACATGATATAGTATTATAGACGTAAGCTTGAGATGATAATGATTAGGTATATCATGTTATAGCGGTTGATATCTCTGAGCTCTACGCTGAAAATGGCGTTGGTGGAATCTCGAAAATGGACGAAGCTAGCTTCAAAAATTTCGAGTCCGACGAAGCTGTAGCATCGTTAGCTTCTAGCTGGATACGCTACTGGTTACAATGTTTCTCTTTCAAGGTTAGTTACTACCAGAATTCAAACTACGATCAGGGTATATAAGGCGAGTCGCTCCTTCAATAAATTGCTTCTGCTGCTAGTTGTCCCAGCTACCACTCTGCCCGACCGTGTCTTCATTTCTTGTGTTGCAGGTCTCCCTCAGTCCGAGTTCATCCACTGTGCTTTGAGACTCCTATCTTCGTCTACTGCTCCAACCGACTTTTGTTGAGTTCTAACCTCTAGGCCTTAACAGACGTTATCAGCACGACGTAAGACGTTTGTAGAAATACCAAAGTACCAAGTGAAGTGAATTAACAATTCGTGGAACTCAGTGACTTCCTGTGTGCGCAAGACTGCAAGTGATAGTTCTCGATCCGTCATGTCTGAAACGGATCTTTCCGCTGTCGGCGTCGTCCCCACGGCTGACGATAAAGGGTGTTCAGCCAAAGTCAGGTTCGGAACCGCTCTCGTACTTGACGAAAACGGCAAGAACTTCCTTCAGTGGAAAACGCTCGTCCCAAACTACATGCAAAGTGAATTGTATGCCTGGGACGTCATTCGACCCGTCAACCCGATCACACCGGATAATCCAGATCAGAAGGAACATTGGGAGATTGGCAACCGGAATGCCAGAACAGTGTTCTTCGCGATCATCCATCCCAACATCGTACTCTTCTTATTCTACAGTGACTCGGACACAGTGTCAGCTGTAGACATCTGGGCCAAGGTTAAGGCGCGTTTTCAGAACGAATCTGGACTGTACCGAGAGCAGGCGATCACAAGCTGGCTGGCGTTCGAATTCTCGTCATCAAGGACGGTTGAACGAAATCTTGACTTCTACGAAAAGATCACGTTCAATTTGACCGAGAGTAAGTCGGGAATCCCAGCTCCAGCACTAAGCTCTAGGTTACTTTCCTCACTTCCAACTGATTGGAATGCGTTCAAACAAGCCTGGACCACACGCGATGAAGACAACAAAACCATGTCATCATTGATCAACCTGATCAAAGCTGAAGCAGTGCGTCGAAAGGTGGACCAAGGAGTTGGCGATGTCACCGCACTCATGGCCCGGACAAACATCAGAAGGAGAAATTTCGGGAAGAGGCGTTTCCACTACAAACGCAGACAGCAATCCAGCACCACCCAACAACAGTCATATTCCAGGACGACTGAAGTGACGTGCTGGTCCTGTGGACAACGGGGACACATGACACAATCCTGCCCACGAAGGAAGGCTCCGAATAATCGATCGAAGGGCAAGCCAAAGCCCCAACCGAGGGCAAACTTCAGCGTAGCTTATGCTACAGAGGTGGAGTCGGGAGACAATGAGGGTTTCTCCCGATCACTCGACTCTCCGATCCGAGTCATCGTTGACTCCGGAAGTAATCGGCACATCATCGCCGATAGGAGATTCTTCGTCACTCTGAAATCCCCCCAAGGATTCACGTGAGGTCAAGCTTGGCAACTCTGCTGCCCTCAAAGTCGAGGGATGCGGTCTGGCTGAGTTGGCCATCCAACAGGGAAACAGGACAGTGATGATGCAGCTGAAGGACGCCCTGATGGTTCCCGAAATGAACTGTAGCCTGATTTCGCTGAGTCAACTAGCGAAGGACGGCTACAAGGTCACGGTGAAACCCAACAGGATTGTGATGTCTCATCGGAGAACAAGAGCTCAAGCCCGTCTAGAAAACGGGCTGTACATCCTCCACGCGGATCCGTTCATTGGTGAATTCGAAGCCCTGCAGGCACAGTGTGAGACTAAGGTGAGTCTCAGAGAAGTTCACCGAGCTCTAGGACATATTGGCAAACAAAAGGTCCTACAAGTTCTCAGGCGAAGTGGCATCAAGTTCGAGGATGACTTGGATACGTGCCTTCCGTGCAACCTCGCCAAGCAGCACCGGGAGCCATCCCGAGACAAGCCCGCAGAGTGTCGGGCTACCAAACCAGGTTACATCCATGCGGATACCTGTGCGGCCACGGAGCCCTCGTTCGGAGGAAAATCGTATTTCCTGTGTCTTTGTGATGACTTCTCAAGATACCGCCGCACAGTGGTTCAGAAAGGCCAAAAATGGGAAAAAATTATTGCGGTGCGGCGTAGCGCGGCTACATCGACTTCTCTAGATGCGTCTTGGCTCCGACAATCATTTAGCATAAGTTTCGGTACTTGCATCGGGGGTTCCGGATTTTCTAGAGCCAAAAAACCCCCCATTTCAACCGGATTTTCAGTGTTTTCATACTCTAAACCCTATTGCGGGGCTGCGCAGCCTAGCTGGAATGACTTTTCCAGAAGCTTCTTGGCTCTGACAATCATTCAGCATAGGTTTCGGTACTTGCATCGGGGGTTCCGGATTTTCTAGAGCCAAAAAACCCCCCATTTCAACCGGATTTTCAGTGTTTTCATACTCTAAACCCTATTGCGGAGCTGCGCAGCCTAGCTGGAATGACTTTTCCAGAACCCTCTTGGCTCTGACAATCATTCAGCATAGGTTTCGGTACTTGCATCGGGGGTTCCGGATTTTCTAGAGCCAAAAAACCCCCATTTCAACCCGATTTTCAGGGTTTTCATGCAAAAATTACGAAGCTGCGCACCCCGGCTGCACGGAATTCCTTGAATCTTGGGCATCTTGACCTAGGCTATCACGAAGTGAATGTTTTTCCACTTGCATCGAGGATCCTAGCATTTCTAGGACCGCAAACCCCCGCCTCGAAAGGAGTCTTCATGAAAATCAATCGGAATCATTTCGTTCTCGTGATGAGTAGGTTCATCCCTCTCGCCAAGTGTATTCTAAGCTCATGAACTCATTACTGCATACAGAGCAGAGCCTTGACATCGTCCCGCATATCAACATGTTTGTACTTCGGCGCGACTCGTCGACTATCCATGTATGGATCTGAAGTCGCCAGCAACATGTGCATGACATCGACATTGGTCGCCGAGCGGTCATGCTTTCGAGAGTGGCGCAGTCGGGCTTCTTTATAGGTTTTGTTGCTAGCCTCTTGAGCTTCCTCACTCAGAGCACCAATGGGCAACAAAGCTTCTTCGATTACCATCGCACCGTGCATCAAGAGACGGTGCAGAGCATCCGGCATGTAGTACCAATCATAGACTTCTTTGTAAAGTTGTGCCGTTTCCGCACAATACGCGCCGAACTTCTGGCTATCAATGGGGAGAGTACAATTGACAGCATCCAAGATGACACTGACTCTGTGAAGCAACGTTCGATCGACGCCCGTCAACTGGGATGTAACTTCAGGGTCGGCGAAAAACCGGCGAGCGGTATTGCCATCGTTTGTTGATCCCATACCCTGCTTGACAGCATCGATCCTGAGCCCGAGCTTCCTCCGAAAGTTTTCTTGCACTTCTTTCTTCCGTCTATTCCGTGCAACGGCTGTGAGTGGATTCGTCCTCCATTTCTTGAAATCCATGTTGTAAGAAATGTGCAAGAAGCACTCCAGTGTGAATTCCGGTGCGTTCTGAAAACTCTTCCGAGCTCAGCGCTCTGGTCCAAATCTATGTACATCGATCCCGATATGATTTGACCAGGCCGACTCTGAGCGAGTCAGAACCACCCAGATCGTCCGACCAGCCGACATCAGCCGTCTTCGACCGTCGCCGTTCGATCTCCATAGTGCGCCAACCGCTCTACCGAAGAGTGCGAAAACAGACGTGTTCTCAATTTTTTCCACAGCCTAGAGCGTAGGCCACGCAGATAAACAACTCCCAAGATGGCGGCTCTCATAAACATGAGAGAAAGGGCGCCAGAGAGCCCGTGTGAGGTCGGGAGGTTTGGGAAAGGGCATTGGAAGCCCACAATCTCGTGGCCGGCCATAGGGACGCGAGCAAGATGGCGGCCATCGGACGGTTTCGAGGGAGAGGGAAGGATTGGCTACACCAACGTCAGGGAGAGCCCGCGCGATTCTAACGGCGCACGATTATTTTAAGCCGTTGCTTCCGACGCAGTTATCTCGCGCGACGCATCAGAGATATACATATTGTACAGGAATCCCTGCGAGGTGTGGCAGGAATGTGAAGCCAGTTGGAAAGTTAACATCAGGTGAGCTCCCGTCATTTCAATTAGTCTTGATTTTCCTCGGGAGTTCATTATAATTTTATTCACTCCACCTCGCGCGTAGGAAGAACGTCCACGATGACGAAGTTCACGTATAATCAGTGGCGTAGCCAGGATTTCCCCAAGGCAAGGGCTAATCCCTTGTAAGACTCTCAGCAATCGGTGCCGCGACCAGGAACCTCATCTCAGATGGTATGTGCAGAGGGGTCCTGGGGGGGGCTGACCCGCTCAGGGTTCACTAGCTTTGGCACCGCCCTGCAGTTTTGTCGTCTTCTTGATCTCTCAGGTCAATGTGTTATACGCTGCTCAATTTTTGATCACTCCACTCTCCGAAAATTCATATGGTGAAAACCCGTAAGACGAACCCCGCGGGACCTGGAAGTTCGTTCGTTGTAACGGTTATCCGTTGTAACAAGAGTCATCTATCATTATTTCCAATGGCAGCGTGGCCAAATAGGCGTACAAAACCTCGTCGTTGTATCGAGGATTGCGTTGAAATGGTGTTCGTTGTAACGAGGTTTCAATGTATCAGCTTTCACCGTTCGCTTTCGGATAAACGCTGTTAAAGAACCCTCATATTCGAGCAGCGCAGGCTCTCCCGGAAGGTGGTGCAGCCAATCCTTCCTCTCTCCCTCGAAACCGTCCGATGGCCGCCATTTTGCTCGCGTCCCTATGGCCGAGCACCACCAAGAGGATGCTTACAGTCTGCCCTCTCCGCAGATACCCAGAATAAAATAAATCAACAATGTCACTTTATTAACCAATTTAACTTTGGTGTGTAGGATAGAGCAGTGTTCTTTCACTGCGTCTAGGGTTTGGGTCGGTCGAAATCTGACCAGTTGATCTGCTTGCCCATGGCACAGCTGTATATATGGTACCTATCGCATGTTGTATCACAATGTTTACAAACGCAGTATATGTCCGGTTCATGGTATTGACTCTTCCGGCAGATCATGTGATGAAAGCCGTGAATGGCTCCTCTTGTGAGTCTCGGCCTTCGGTCGCAGTTCGCTTCTCGCCACCAGTTTTTCTGAATGGCCGGAGTGTTGTAGAAACTTGGATCGATCTCGTCCATTTTCTTCTCCCACTTTTCGGTGTTTTGACGGGAAAACGTCTTTCCCGGCATTAAGGGGGCAGAATGATTGTACTTCGTCATCCATGTAACGATTTTGTGGTAAAAATTGTCGCCAGAAAACGCTTCAGAACTCAGTCTGTACTTGATCGATTTAGTTCGGGTCGGGTTTGAGAGACTGGAAATTTATGTGGGAAGGTTCCGTCCAAGATCAGTGACAGAGCAATAGTTGAGGGAGGCACACGGGACCGATTTCCGACGCCCCTCATCATTGCCGCGAATTCTCATAAATAAGTGTTTTTCTTTGTCATTAGCGATCGATTCGAGGCCGGGCCCTCGCAGAAAGGTATGTCGTGTGTGTCTCGAGTCGGAGGATTCTTAAAGTTTCAAGGGAATGATGTTGGAAGCAAAAAATACCCGTTCAACGGATCAAACGATTGATTCAACGGATTCGACGAATGATTCAAACGATTCAACGGATTGATTCTTCGGGATAGACGTGGAAAAATCGAACACGAAACCTCGAGGTGTGCCTTTTTCGTGAGTTTCTATTTGAGGGATGGTTTTCAGGGTATGGTTCAGCGCATGCTGATTCGGAAGAAACAGAAGGAGATGGAGAGTTAATTATTTCGCGGGTCAGTGAGTAGAATGATTCAGAATTGACCCGCGTTTCCAACAACGAGGTTCTGACCCGGAACGGATTTTTGACTTGGCTGTCGCAAGACACTACAGTTCATTCGGAAAATTCAATGGTTCCCCCCACGAGGGAAGAGTTTGAAGAGGGCGAGACAGAGAGCCGCTACTTCTCCACGTTCTCCGAGAAAATCTAGACGAGACCATGAAGAATCGGAGACCATTGCCATGACTTCATCAGCGACACCTGACAATGGCCAGGCAATTTCAAGGCTGTCTTCTCCAGTATTTAATCCCACGGCCGGCTCCATCGCTCATGATTGTCGAGCTCGATGAGACAAAAAAGTCAGTTCTTGATTTCCTATGAGGGACGTTGAAGTAGTGACAGCAGCTTTTTCCATATTCGGTCGGAAGGTTGCTAGCTCCTCGCAGAGTCGAGGACCCTTGACGTCCGCGGAGAGAGTTCGGACCCATCGAGAGCGTCGGCATTCTTTTGCGCTGCTGGCCCGTCGATCAGTGGAAACCCTCCGGTGGACGAAGGTAACGACGACATCGCGCCTGTATCAGGATATCCCCCGAGATTCAGGAATAAAGTTTTAAGGGACCCGAAGTATGATCAGGTATGGAAACGTGCAACGTGTCACTTCCAACGTAAGTTTCCGGAGAACGCGTTCGGGCGCGAGTGCGATGTATGCGACCGTCTGTGGTTCCAGAGAGATTCGAAGCCAGTGGGTCCAATAATGGCAACTTTTCTGGCCGAACATTTCCTGGGGGATGATACTAGCCGCTTCAAACCTTGTTCAAACTGTTCCCAAGTCTGTAAATCTTCGAAGATATCGAATATGAGGAAGACTCGTGGGTATCAGTACCCTCAAAAGCAGACCAATTCGCCAGATCTGGGTCGCTTGTGTGGGAGATTGATCTCTCCGCGCATACCATTCATGTGAATTCGCCGTTTGCGTCATGATGGATGCTACGGTATTGTTAATCAAGTGATAAACGTACCGGTTGATGTAGGCGCGATGGTTAGAAGCCTACCGCGATCGCTGGATATTGATCACAAGTCTTCTTATCTCAGCGGGTCCGATAAGAAGCGCATCATCGAAGCCTGGCTCCGGTTCCTGGTCGAGCAGCCTCTTAACAAACATTATAACATTTCATTCGATTGGTCTGTCTTCGGGAACTCGATTTCCGATGCGGCGCCGAGAGACCTATTGGAAGAGCGCATAGAAAATCTCAATTCCGAGAAGGCGCCAGAGTCAGAAGTCATCCACCCGATGCAGCAAACGATGATGTTCTACGAAGATCAGTGCTTGGATATGGCTTCAGGACAACATCGCACCCCGGAAAGTCTCCTATATGATCAATTCGCAAAGGAGCTCTCTATCCTATACATATATTACGGTGTGGGACGTGAAATACGATCCAGTGATGCGAAAAAACGTGCGATCAGCACCGTACATGATGTGCATGTCCGAGATTAGAAGGAAAGACCGCCGCGGTGTGACGCCTCATCATGTACTTTACATGGCGATGAAAATTCCACGGTTCCGTGTGCGCGACGGGATACAGCACATGTATCGCTGCGTGCGATCTACTGAGAACATTGCTCATGATATGATTGAGAACCACGAATTCGTTGATCGGTTGAGATATACTGATCAGGCATTCCTGAAGACTATTCCGAATTTAGTGCAGTATTGGGCTGGTCGAAAGGAAGACTCATTCGCAATGCTCCGGCAACTCGGCTATCCTACTGCATTCTCGACATTGAGCGCGAACGAGACGCCTTGGCCACATTTACTTACATTAGTGTTTTATATCGGCTGAGGATAAGTTCAAGTCACATGGAGATGATATTCAAGAGAGTCAAATTCTGGAACGCCTTACTCGGTATCAGCAGGCTAGCTTGGCTGCGGAAGATCCCGTATCTTGCGCTATATATTTCCATAAGCTGCTGCATATCATAATGTCGGTCCAAAGAAAACTCACAATCCGTTTGGTAAATATCGTATCAAAGATTACCACCGGTGCGGTGCACTGGAATCCGCTTGATGGGACCACCTGATAATGGGACCAGCCGCTTATTCGGGCCAAAATCAAAATCCCCGAATCTCCGATGATGCCTATTCTTGATGATATTTTCGTATTTACGAGACGCCTTGCCAGAAGAATTGTATCAATTTTGTTATTCAAGACTAGAAGAGTTATTTGGCATGTATCCAATGGGTCGTCGAACGAAACTCGTTCTCTAACAGAACGTTGAACCCGACTGGTTTTCTTACCAGAGCGATGAA
This sequence comes from Neoseiulus californicus, assembly GCA_028455905.1. Lineage (NCBI taxonomy): Eukaryota > Metazoa > Arthropoda > Arachnida > Mesostigmata > Phytoseiidae > Neoseiulus > Neoseiulus californicus. The sequence continues at coordinate 13,468,788 of JAMQGS010000006.1, forward strand.
CCAAACTGGTTACAATCAGTGGCGTAGCCAGGATTTTTATCGACGAAGCTAAACCCCTGTCTCCCTTTCTCTCTCCATCTCTACCTTCACGTAACTCTTGATTTATAATGGTTTCTTAGTGCCCATCATAATATTCAACACTCATTGTCAGTAGACATGATATAGTATTATAGACGTAAGCTTGAGATGATAATGATTAGGTATATCATGTTATAGCGGTTGATATCTCTGAGCTCTACGCTGAAAATGGCGTTGGTGGAATCTCGAAAATGGACGAAGCTAGCTTCAAAAATTTCGAGTCCGACGAAGCTGTAGCATCGTTAGCTTCTAGCTGGATACGCTACTGGTTACAATGTTTCTCTTTCAAGGTTAGTTACTACCAGAATTCAAACTACGATCAGGGTATATAAGGCGAGTCGCTCCTTCAATAAATTGCTTCTGCTGCTAGTTGTCCCAGCTACCACTCTGCCCGACCGTGTCTTCATTTCTTGTGTTGCAGGTCTCCCTCAGTCCGAGTTCATCCACTGTGCTTTGAGACTCCTATCTTCGTCTACTGCTCCAACCGACTTTTGTTGAGTTCTAACCTCTAGGCCTTAACAGACGTTATCAGCACGACGTAAGACGTTTGTAGAAATACCAAAGTACCAAGTGAAGTGAATTAACAATTCGTGGAACTCAGTGACTTCCTGTGTGCGCAAGACTGCAAGTGATAGTTCTCGATCCGTCATGTCTGAAACGGATCTTTCCGCTGTCGGCGTCGTCCCCACGGCTGACGATAAAGGGTGTTCAGCCAAAGTCAGGTTCGGAACCGCTCTCGTACTTGACGAAAACGGCCAGAACTTCCTTCAGTGGAAAACGCTCGTCCCAAACTACATGCAAAGTGAATTGTATGCCTGGGACGTCATTCGACCCGTCAACCCGATCACACCGGATAATCCAGATCAGAAGGAACATTGGGAGATTGGCAACCGGAATGCCAGAACAGTGTTCTTCGCGATCATCCATCCCAACATCGTACTCTTCTTATTCTACAGCAGTGGTTCCCAACCTTTTTTCGCGGGTAGGCCCCCCCCGCTCGGGATGAGATCCGTCCTCGGGCTCCCCTTGGATTTTTTCGCATAAAAAAATTCTGGGAATGAACGACTCACCAGTCAAAGAGTCCATTATGGCGGAAAATTCTATTCATTAATGACTAGGTTTTTCCTGTCTGTGGTCAACGAGCCTTTCTATACGGTCACCATGCATGTCGCGCTCAGTTCATCTCACCGGGGAAATGTTTGTAAGCAGCCTCCGGGCCCCCCCTACAACGCCGCTTGGGAACCCCAAGGGGGCCCAGGCCCCCAGGTTGGGAACCACTGTTCTACAGTGACTCGGACACAGTGTCAGCTGTAGACATCTGGGCCAAGGTTAAGGCGCGTTTTCAGAACGAATCTGGACTGTACCGAGAGCAGGCGATCACAAGCTGGCTGGCGTTCGAATTCTCGTCATCAAGGACGGTTGAACGAAATCTTGACTTCTACGAAAAGATCACGTTCAATTTGACCGAGAGTAAGTCGGGAATCCCAGCTCCAGCACTAAGCTCTAGGTTACTTTCCTCACTTCCAACTGATTGGAATGCGTTCAAACAAGCCTGGACCACACGCGATGAAGACAACAAAACCATGTCATCATTGATCAACCTGATCAAAGCTGAAGCAGTGCGTCGAAAGGTGGACCAAGGAGTTGGCGATGTCACCGCACTCATGGCCCGGACAAACATCAGAAGGAGAAATTTCGGGAAGAGGCGTTTCCACTACAAACGCAGACAGCAATCCAGCACCACCCAACAACAGTCATATTCCAGGACGACTGAAGTGACGTGCTGGTCCTGTGGACAACGGGGACACATGACACAATCCTGCCCACGAAGGAAGGCTCCGAATAATCGATCGAAGGGCAAGCCAAAGCCCCAACCGAGGGCAAACTTCAGCGTAGCTTATGCTACAGAGGTGGAGTCGGGAGACAATGAGGGTTTCTCCCGATCACTCGACTCTCCGATCCGAGTCATCGTTGACTCCGGAAGTAATCGGCACATCATCGCCGATAGGAGATTCTTCGTCACTCTGAAATCCCCCAAGGATTCACGTGAGGTCAAGCTTGGCAACTCTGCTGCCCTCAAAGTCGAGGGATGCGGTCTGGCTGAGTTGGCCATCCAACAGGGAAACAGGACAGTGATGATGCAGCTGAAGGACGCCCTGATGGTTCCCGAAATGAACTGTAGCCTGATTTCGCTGAGTCAACTAGCGAAGGACGGCTACAAGGTCACGGTGAAACCCAACAGGATTGTGATGTCTCATCGGAGAACAAGAGCTCAAGCCCGTCTAGAAAACGGGCTGTACATCCTCCACGCGGATCCGTTCATTGGTGAATTCGAAGCCCTGCAGGCACAGTGTGAGACTAAGGTGAGTCTCAGAGAAGTTCACCGAGCTCTAGGACATATTGGCAAACAAAAGGTCCTACAAGTTCTCAGGCGAAGTGGCATCAAGTTCGAGGATGACTTGGATACGTGCCTTCCGTGCAACCTCGCCAAGCAGCACCGGGAGCCATCCCGAGACAAGCCCGCAGAGTGTCGGGCTACCAAACCAGGTTACATCCATGCGGATACCTGTGCGGCCACGGAGCCCTCGTTCGGAGGAAAATCGTATTTCCTGTGTCTTTGTGATGACTTCTCAAGATACCGCCGCACAGTGGTTCAGAAAGGCCAAAAATGGGAAAAAATTATTGCGGTGCGGCGTAGCGCGGCTACATCGCGCGACTTCTCTAGATGCGTCTTGGCTCCGACAATCATTTAGCATAAGTTTCGGTACTTGCATCGGGGGTTCCGGATTTTCTAGAGCCAAAAAACCCCCATTTCAACCGGATTTTCAGTGTTTTCATACTCTAAACCCTATTGCGGGGCTGCGCAGCCTAGCTGGAATGACTTTTCCAGAAGCCTCTTGGTTCTGACAATCATTCAGCATAGGTTTCGGCACTTGCATCGGGGGTTCCGGATTTTCTAGAGCCAAAAAACCCCCATTTCAACCGGATTTTCAGTGTTTTCATACTCTAAACCCTATTGCGGAGCTGCGCAGCCTAGCTGGAATGACTCTTCCAGAAGCCTCTTGGCTCTGACAATCATTCAGCATAGGTTTCGGTACTTGCATCGGGGGTTCCGGATTTTCTAGAGCCAAAAAACCCCCATGTCAACCCGATTTTCAGGGTTTTCATGCAAAAATTACGAAGCTGCGCACCCCGGCTGCACGGAATTCCTTGAATCTTGGGCATCTTGACCTAGGCTATCACGAAGTGAATGTTTTTCCACTTGCATCGAGGATCCTAGCATTTCTAGGACCGCAAACCCCCGCCTCGAAAGGAGTCTTCATGAAAATCAATCGGAATCATTTCGTTCTCGTGATGAGTAGGTTCATCCCTCTCGCCAAGTGTATTCTAAGCTCATGAACTCATTACTGCATACAGAGCAGAGCCTTGACATCGTCCCGCATATCAACATGTTTGTACTTCGGCGCGACTCGTCGACTATCCATGTATGGATCTGAAGTCGCCAGCAACATGTGCATGACATCGACATTGGTCGCCGAGCGGTCATGCTTTCGAGAGTGGCGCAGTCGGGCTTCTTTATAGGTTTTGTTGCTAGCCTCTTGAGCTTCCTCACTCAGAGCACCAATGGGCAACAAAGCTTCTTCGATTACCATCGCACCGTGCATCAAGAGACGGTGCAGAGCATCCGGCATGTAGTACCAATCATAGACTTCTTTGTAAAGTTGTGCCGTTTCCGCACAATACGCGCCGAACTTCTGGCTATCAATGGGGAGAGTACAATTGACAGCATCCAAGATGACACTGACTCTGTGAAGCAACGTTCGATCGACGCCCGTCAACTGGGATGTAACTTCAGGGTCGGCGACAAACCGGCGAGCGGTATTGCCATCGTTTGTTGATCCCATACCCTGCTTGACAGCATCGATCCTGAGCCCGAGCTTCCTCCGAAAGTTCTCTTGCACTTCTTTCTTCCGTCTATTCCACGCAACGGCTGTGAGTGGATTCGTCCTCCATTTCTTGAAATCCATGTTGTAAGAAATGTGCAAGAAGCACTCCATACTTTTGATCCGAGCATGTAACGGCGAAAGTCCGTACTGCAGAGATCCCTCTCTTATCGACCGTAGACGGATGGCATCAAGATTGTTCATCTTCGTCGGAGTCGCCCCACAGATGAAGCATGTTGACATACTAGAGAAGTCGTTCAGAACGTGCGCGACTTTGCCGTCAATCATGGTGAGCAACAGTGTGTGATCCACCTCGAACTCTTTCTCCGCGATGACGATTTTCGACGGAATCAGGGCCGCGATCTCCTTTCTCGTTCGTCCGACCTGAGACCGAATCACGTCTGCCGTTTCTTTAGCGAACTCGAACCTCAAGGGTCTGCATAACCTTGTCGATGATGGCCTCGGGTTCTTCCAGAGGACATCGCCCAGTTCATCCTCCAATTGCAAAGGCACGGTTGAAGTAAGGAAGATACTGGAGTCCGAGATTCCTTCCTCCGAGAATCCCTGTTGATACTCGCTATGACCTGACGAGCCATCACAACCCCATTTGGATATCATGGTGAGATTGGTCGATGATTCCGAAAGCCGGGTTGTCGGTTGTGATTCCAGAACGCGTCTTGCTGTATGGTCGAGGAGGTTCTGGAGCGGGACTGCGCAGGATCGTTCTGTCGCTTTTATATCCTCTGGATAGCACTCTTTCTTCGCTTCCAAAACTGTGTGATACGAGGGCAGAGCCGCAATTTCCGAGGCGTTCAGAATTTGCCGTATGTCCAAATACTGCTGTTTCGATAGTCGACCAGTTAGGATGATTGAAAGCGCGATGACCGGGCTGACGGAGGGCACGGGCTTCTCGTCTTCTGCGATTGGTCCGGCCGCAGCGCGTATTAGGTCCGGGGCGTTCAGCTGACGGAGCTTGTCGACTTTGTATTTCCTTGCTTTCGGACCACACATTGCGAACGTTTTCTCAGGTCGACCGCGGCTTCGAGATTCCAGCGGGATTGTATGAGACACCTCGGCGACTTCTTCGCCAATCGACGGATCTGCTGGAGTAGGACTACCGGAGTGGAGCGAGACTTCCACGGAGACTGCCTCGACTGACTCATGGTCAGTCTCGGATGAAGGACTCGGAATCTCCGCACGCGCTGGTTGCTCCTTGCTGACTATCGTCCTTACATTATCCAGCCATCCACGGTTTTTTCTCATAAATCGTTTGGTATTGTACCGTTCCCTCCTCATCCTGATATTGTAGGCGGTGAACCATGTTTGAAGGAGGAACCTCCTCAGCTCGGCAAGATTCTCACTGTCAAAGTGCGGATATCTTTTCGCCAGCTCCGAAACACAAAGATCGACGTCCAGCTTCCCGAGTTTCGTGATCTGGACAAGCTCTCTGTACGATACATCAGTTGTAACCATGTTGAGTCTTCGTGAGCGGACAATCTGAAAGACATTGTTCGAAAATGCTGCTCTTCCAGTGGGCTCAGAGCGAAACGAATCCTCATGCCTATGTCGATTCCGAGTCGCTTCGGTGGCCCTATCCAAGATGAGTCGATAGATTGTTTCGCACAAATCGAAAGGTGTGGAACTTACTTAGGAAGGGAACGGGGGAGTGAGAAACCTTAACTCGAGTCGTTGCGGAAGAGAGATGGCAATCTGCTTGCTGGAGGATCCCACTGAGTTGTCACAATGAACACAAACTTTGAGTGAATTATTAATTTATTCAATGTTTTCCCAATGCTGTCACTTGATGCTGCGAGTACGCAAACTCTGATCTGCCGCTCACCGTGTTCTTTTGCCAGTCGATTTCAACTTGAGAGCGATCAGTCACATACGCTATGAGCCGATGAATCCGTTCACACCTGTTCGGTGCGATCGAGTGGAACCACGAAGTGCTATCTCGTTCGTAGATGGAAGTCGATGTATGTATGTTCTTGCTGCGTTCGTGTTCTACTCTTGCACGGGGCTTCGAAGATGTCAGACGTTTACTGGGGCGAACTCCCTTGAGTCTTCACAGTGTGGATTCGCCTCGAGTACCACGAGAAGTCGAGGCTGAGCTGCGCGGCACCGAAGTAGGGTTTTCCGCATGAAAACTTTTAAATTCAGGGTGGGACGTGGGTTTTTTTGGTTCTGGAAATGCTGGGACCCTATGCAAGTGAAAAATCCGATACCTCGTGTCAGCCCAGGCCAAAACGCACCTGTAAAAGTGGATGCGGCTCGGCTCTGCAGCAGCATACTTCGAATTTTTCGGTGGAAACCCGCAAAATAGGGTTTTTTCGGACGTTTTTCGCCCCTAGAAATTCCGGGACCCCCGATGCAAGTAGTAAAATCTATACTGCGAGGTAGCCTAGGCCAAGACGCATCTGGAAAAACTCATCCGGGCGTGCTGCGCCGCACCGCAATAATTTTTTCCCGACCTGAACCACTGTGCGCCGGGTCTATCTCCTCCGAAAGAAAAACGAGGCAGCCGAATACATCCGGCAATTCGCAAACTGGTTCCATACAGTTTTCGGTCGTCATATCTACAGATTCCACAGTGACCGCGGAGGTGAATTTCTCAACGCCGAGTTGGAGAAATTCTTCGCTGACATCGGATGTGAGTTCACGTATAGCAATCCGAAGGATCCACCGGCAAACGGAGTTTCGGAAAGGAGCAACAGAACGTTGGTGGAACTGGCCAGGACGATGTTGGTCGACAGCAAACTGCCCAGAGGCCTATGGGCAGAAGCCGTTCAATTCGCCTGTGAAGTCCTGAACGCAATAACAATCAACAAGTCCACCAACACCTCAGCCTTTCAAATCTTCCATGGAGTTCGACCCTACTTCGGTTCGTTCAGAGCTTTCGGCACTGACTGCACAGTGCTGAATCAACGTGAGAAGCTCCCGAAGTTCGCGGCCAAAGCACTGGCTGTGAAACTGGTTGGTTTGAATTCCGGAGTTTTCGGTTACAGGCTGTACGTTCCAGGAACTCGCACCGTCATCCAATCCAAACACGTGATCTTCTCCAAGTCAGCACCGCTGGAATCACAAGACCCTGCCCCAGAAGAAAATAGCGAAATCTTCAAGGACCCAGAAGATGACATCACCGAGGAACCACCATCTGACGTCATCAACCAAGCGCCGGACGACGTCAACCAGCCTGCCGATCAACTGCAACATCCACCAGAGGACGGCGAGAGCGTGGAAGAAACGGAACCCTCTCCTTCAGAGGGACCATCACGATCAGCATCAACAGTCAATGAGCAACCTGGAACTAGTCGTCAAACATCCACGAAACATCCAGTGGTGAGTGATGATAGAAAAGCTCGTTTACGTGATCGTTCGAAGTTGAAGCCGCCCGTACGTTATGGATTCGATTCACAAGTCGCCGTTGCGAACACTTGTGATGTGGAGAAGCCAGAAGATCCATTAACTTTTACTGAGGCGCTCAACTCACCCCAGAAAGCTGGATGGCAAGAAGCCATCAATCAGGAGTTACTTGCGATGGAGAAGTTTAAGGTTTGGGAGGAAGTTTCTCCCCCAGCTGGTGCCAGAATAACTTCATCCAAATGGGTTTTCAAAACCAAGTATCTCCCTGATAACACAATCGATAAGTTTAAGGCCCGATTGACTTTAAGGGGATTTACCCAAAAGCCTGGATTCGATTTTGACACGGTGTATTCACCTGTCATCAGATTCGAGGTCCTAAGAACTTTGCTCACCATAGCAGTTCGAAAGGACCTGACGATCTATCAGGCAGACATCGGGAATGCTTATCTGAACGCAGAACTTGACGTGCCACTATACATGGCAGCACCAGAAGGTGTATCGGTCAAAAAGGGAAATGTTCTGCTATTAAAGAAGGCGTTGTATGGAAGTCGCCAAGGTGCGAAGTGCTGGCACGATAAACTCAAGTCCATTCTCCTTGAATTGAAGTTGTCTCAATCAACAACCGATCCTTGTGTTTTTAAAGGATCAGAGGAGGATGCGCTTGTGGTAGCGTGCTACGTTGATGACCTAGTTGTCCTCGGAAAGACTGAGAATATTGTGAAGGAGTTTCTCGAAAAATTAAGAAAATATTTCGAAGTAAAATACCAGCCCATTTCATTCTTCTTGGGAATTCAATTTCGACGAACAGATGCTGGGCTTTTCTTGTATCAAGAAAGGTATATCATTGATCTTTTAGAAAAGTTCGATATGTCAAAGTCAAAGCCCGTTTCAACTCCTCTTCCGAAAGATATTTACTCCGAGGACAATACACCAGTCATCGACGTTCCATACCGCGAAGTTGTAGGAAGTCTCCAGTGGTTGAACCAAACCACGCGGCCGGATATCGCTTTTAGCGTGTCTTGGTTGAGCCGTCATTTGGAGAAACCTACACAGAAAACGTGGGGTTTGGCAAAACGCGTATTGAGATATCTACGCGGAACCCAAACACACGGAATAGGCTATGAGAAGACTGGTGACGATAAATTCTACTATTTTTCCGATTCTGATTGGGGCAGCTGCCCAATCACTCGGAGATCCGTTTCTGGTTCAATGGTCCTCGCGAATGGGGGACCGGTTGAGTGGAATTCATCTTTGCAAAAGACTACGAGTTTATCCAGTGCAGAATCAGAGCTCATTGCTGCAACCTCTGCAGCTCAGTCGGCCGTTTTTATAAGTCGATTCTTGAAAGAATTTGGCTACGACCAGACACCAACGCTACTGATGGATAACACCGCCGCAATCAGACTGGCGGAGTCGTACAAATTCCACAAGAGAACCAAGCATATCGCGGCGCGCTATTTCTGGATTCGCCAATTAGTCGAAGAGGGTGTTTTGAAACTGGACTATGTACCTATGTTCCGAGAAAAACGCTAGCGACATTTGCACCAAGCCGAATTTGAAGGCAGCATTCCTCAGGCTAAGAGAATTGATCGGAGTTAGGGCTTGCCCTGACTAATCAAGGTTTCAATCTTTCCAGAACATGCGGCTCTGGGCGGTCATTTGCGTTGGTCTGGTTCTCCTCGAGTCCGGGACCACGGGTTTCTTCCAATGGAACCTGGATTGCGCATCAGACTGCATATCAACTAACCAGAGCTGCAATATACGGGAAATAAGTTCTACTTATTTCTCGTGTGAGTGTCGCCGAGACGAACAAGTTTGCATCGAGGAGGCAAACTCGTACGTCGTCTGTTTGAGACCAAGTGGGTCTCCTATCGGAGGCTCAGCGATATGGAACGACTACGATCGATATAAACATCCCAACGCTTCCACAATTTCTCCGCCGACTCCTAAGCCCGCTCCAACTCCGCAACCGGGTCCGCATCCGGAACCGGGTCCGCACCCGGGGCCAGGTCCGCATCCAGAGCCAAGCCCGACACCAAGGAAGATGTCTTCATTGCTCATCGCAGCAGTTGTCGTTGTCAGTGTCATTGTTGCTGCTGCAACCGGCACTGGTGGCTATTTCGGATATCAATTCTATAGAAGACGCCACTATACGACTCTAGGTAGCTCAGGTCCCTATCAAGCAACCACAGAAGAGATTTGATCAATAAATGCACTTTTATTTTCGTTCTTTAAAGCCTCAGAACTATTGCTCTCATTTTCTCTTCTCATGTTCTCGGCAGATTTATTTCAGAAAACTTCGCAAGCCTACAAACCTAACATTTGTTAAGTTACCCTAGTATTTGAAAAATCCTAAGCATTGCGAAGAAACCTAACAAGCCGAGCCGAGTTACAAAACCTAAGAAACTGCGACCTAAAATACTCAGACTCGAACATAGGAACAGTTGTGCTTGTTACTACTACCCTATTTGCTGAAGGCCTAACCTGGCTAAACATGCAGATATTCCGTTGAGATTCATAACATAGATAGACGGAAATCCAGATGCATCTAAAGGTGGCAAAGGGGAGCACTTCAACTGTTTCCGTTCTGCGTTTGGTCGAGTCAGTCGTCACTTGAAAAATGGTCGGCATACCATTCGGCGAACTGAAGGATGATGTCGTAATTGATCCTGGTTGAGTCAAAACGTTCGGCGGAGTTCTCATCGTTTTGACCACTGCCGATGGCGTTGTTGTTGCGGCTGGCCGTTGTTGAGAGTTGAACGACGTTTTCGGAGAATCGAAACTCGTTCCGGCCTGTGGAGTATCGGGGACTGCTAACGGCGTAGCTTGTGATGAAAACGGGCGATGAATAATCACTGTCGGTCGAGGGAGCGAAACTGGAGACGTAATCTGGATCCAGTTGACCACGTTCGTTCCTGCCACCGCCGAGTTTCTCGAGGTCGGTTGACCGACGTGAGCCGTTTCCGTCGCCATTAGCTGCGGGCCCTTTCACAACAGCAAAGTGAATGCCGCTGTTGAACAAAAACCGAAATGTCAAAATGCTGGACCGAAAAAGGTATCCAGGCATCAGAGACCGGATGGACGTTGGATGCATGAAATCGAACAAAACGGATACGGAAATGATCAAGTGAAAAACCAGTCTACTCACTCCCTATCACAACTGATGCGGACGCACCACCCCACACCGCAACTCTGGTTCGTGTGCTCCTCATCGTCACTGTTCGAGACTGGAACGTCGTTTCTGTAGTTCCGGAGCCAAATCGATCTCGAACAGTCTCGTTCTGAAGGCAACGAGGCTCTTCACACGAGGCTTCAAGGCCCATCATCCTCAGAGGGATCGCTTCTTCAACGGATGAGTCCGAGTCGATCTCGATGTACGTGTGATTTGAGTCCGTCTCACTGCCGCTCTTCTTTTCGCCAAACTGGTACATGTCCACAGCACAGTATTCTACTCCGGTTGGCGAGCTCGGTCCGACCACGTTTTCGAACTTAACAGCCTCCTCCGGTCTGGGATTCGGATCAAGTGGCACATCGGTCTCCTCGTCGGAGCTACTGGAACAGTTAGAGGCGTTGTAATATTCAATGTGGTCATTGAAACGCACTCTCTTACCACTCAGTAACCGTTGTTGCCACGAAACGTCAGCATTGAGTTGGACTTGTCGTTTTGTTTGAAGTCCCCTGACGTCCGAACAAAAATCATCCACCAGACCGTCTACAATCTCCGTGGCCGATCGAGGTATCGCACTCTGAAACCGGAATACTGTGGACAAGATTATACTGTCGCGAATTGTCTCCGTAATCGGGTAGTGGGAAATATACTCAATTAGGGCGATCGTCAAGTCCCACTTCTTCCCGAGCGAAATAGCGGCTGGGTCGTTCTCGTTCAACATGCTGCGGAAGGCTCTCATGTACGCAAGGACCTGCTCGAACTCCATTGCAATTGAGGCTGAAAATTCGGAAGAGTTCGAGTGAAACACGCAGTACTGAGAACTTGCTGACGGTGAAGACTCGGTCCAGAAGTTTTCGCAGCAGGAGACACTGATCGAAGAGCACCGAACGAACGAATGACCAAGAGCTGTGCGATACCTAACCAGCACAACTCCGTGCACGCCGTCGTGCTTCACACAGACAGCGTGTCGACCAATCCAGCGATGGTACGCAATAGTAAACGTGCATATCATCGCGGATTCTGAACAGTGCATTGGTCGTTCATTACTGCGCGTTGAAATCAAAGGACACCATTGGTCCTCAGCAAGAAGGTTCTCGAAGCCGCTGTCTCATCTTGAATCCTGCAGACGTGCACAAAGGATTCGAGATGCAAACGCACGTGCAAGTTGAGATGCAATGAGATCTTGCTGACGTCACGAAGAGAAACTTCGAGAATCAGAAACTGCGCAGTTCTCGAACACAGAATTCTAGATCCTAAAATCCAGCACCATCGAATCGGGAACTAGAAAAAGGACAAAGTGTGATGCGATTCAAAAATATTCTTTATTCTCTCAATTCTCGAAGAATGCGTTTCGCTGCTCGAGTGTGTTCAATTAATTTGGCTTCCATTTTAGCCAAAGCTTGATGGCGAAACGAAGCTTTGAAGTCGGCATCCTTTGTTGACCAAATGCAACGTGCAATCTTTCTGGCTTGACGCATACTATCCAGCCCAAGACTGTAGTAGATAGTGGTGGTATATTCTTTCAGACCACTCACTGGTCGAACCGGGTACAGAGAGAGATTGCAAAGCTGTTCCTCCAATTCTCGATAGTAACCTCGGCGTAAGATTCGTTCTGGATACGGATCTAGCCATAGATCGGTTTGTGTTGAAACCGACACTCTTGGTGATGGCGCAGAGTCGTCGTTGTTCGCCTTCTCGGTGAGAACGTCGAGTCGCATCTTCAGAACTGTTTTCGATTTCTACCTCGTGGGTACTGAACAGGTAAACACGAGCAGTCTTTTATAAACAGGCTTACTCTCATACGAAAGGGGGACTATGATGATATTTTCGTATTTACGAGACGCCTTGCCAGAAGAATTGTATCAATTTTGTTATTCAAGACTAGAAGAGTTATTTGGCATGTATCCAATGGGTCGTCGAACGAAACTCGTTCTCTAACAGAACGTTGAACCCGACTGGTTTTCTTACCAGAGCGATGAACCAAACTGGTTACAATGTTTCTCTTTCAAGGTTAGTTACTACCAGAATTCAAACTACGATCAGGGTATATAAGGCGAGTCGCTTCTTCAATAAATTGCTTCTGCTGCTAGTTGTCCCAGCTACCACTCTGCCCGACCGTGTCTTCATTTCTTGTGTTGCAGGTCTCCCTCAGTCCGAGTTCATCCACTGTGCTTTGAGACTCCTATCTTCGTCTACTGCTCCAACCGACTTTTGTTCCGTTTGGTAAATATCGTATCAAAGATTACCACCGGTGCGGTGCACTGGAATCCGCTTGATGGGACCACCTGATAATGGGACCAGCCGCTTATTCGGGCCAAAATCAAAATCCCCGAATCTCCGATGATGCCTATTCTTTGATCGCTTAATAGGACCGGCCGCTTAATCGGACCAAAATGGCCCGGTCCCGGTGTGGTCCCATTGAGCGGATTCCACTGTACAGACTCATCTTAGCACGTGTAACATACAAACATAGCACGCGAAAGTAAGAGGAAACAACATGAAATCTCCCCCCCAACGCAACACCGGTTTTCCTTCCCAGACGTTTTCCCGCCAAACTACTCGCTAGTACCCTTGGTACTAGCGTCGCAAATTTTTTTGTTGAAAGCGTCCGTTCTCTCAAGTTGGCAGCTCCTCCTCAGCTGTTCTGACAGTAGCTCGGTTTCGGCAAGGGCGTAAACCAGCCGATTCCTGGCGGTTCTGTGAACTCCGAGGGTACGTTTCAGATAAACGGCCTTGAACTTGTCGAGATCGGCCAGTTGCTGCACGGTGAGGTCGCTCCAGATCAAATCAACACCGTAAGAAATTATCGGCAGGATTTTTATCTCGAACAGCCTCAGCGCTGTGTACATCGATAGGACACTTGGTCTTGGGATTGTGGCGAGAGCGAGTCTTGCTCTTCGGGTTCTCTCTTTGATGTGTCGGCTCGCAGATATCCCTCTCCTGGTTATCTCGAATCCGAGGTACGTGAAATGGTCAACCATTTCGATCCGTTGGCCGTAGATCTTGAAGATGTCGCCCGAGGCTGGGAGACCGCCGGTTCCAAACTTCATTCCCTTGGTTTTTTCTACGTTCACTGTCAGCCCGTTTTCGTCCGAGTACCTCTCGAGCGGAGCCATGGCTTTCTGAAGGTATTTCCTGGACTTGGAAAATAGAACTGCATCGTCTGCGTACAACAGTGTATGAACGAGATCGTGGTTCGCTTGGATCACATTCGGGAGTAAGACAGCAGGGTGATAAACCATAACGGCGATGATACGTCGCCCTGGGCTACCCCAGTGGTCTGGGGGAACGGAGGAATCTCGCCCACGCCGTCTTCCAGTATGACTTTCCCTTGTTGGAGAGCAGCCACGATAAGTGCGAGCATTTTTCCACCAACGCCAGCTGCCGCCAGATACCCAGAATATATAAAGAAGAATTTGCTTAGAATGAATTCACTGGTGTAAGGTTCTTCAGAGTGGCCGAGTGTCTTCACTGAGTTCTGTGAAAATCGAACACGTTATCAGCACGACGCATCGCATCTGCAGCTGAGTAGAGTAAGTCAAGAATCGCTATTGAACAGGTAGTTCAAATACCCCAGGACAATGAACTCGGAAAATTCGAAGTTCTCAACTTGCCCAGTCGTCCTAAAGTACGGCAGCAACTATGTCTTTTGGAAAAGTTTGGTACCAATATTCTTGGAACAGCACAACGACGTATGGCAAGTAATCGATGTAGACCTGAGTTCCCGCGGCACGGAAAACGGAAAATCGAATTTTCGTTTTCCCCAAAACGGAAAATCGGGTTCCCGGTTTTGCCAAAGATTTCCCAAAACGGAAAATCTTTTTCGATAAGGAAAGCAACACGGAGAGCAGATTGCGGTTTGGAACCTTATTTTCCGTGTTGAAAAATATTTTCCGTTCTGAGAAAACGGAAATTCGATATTCCGTTTCGGGAAAACGGAAATCCGATTTTCCGTTTTAGGAAAAACGGAAATTCGATTTTCCGTTCTTGGAAAAATGGAAATTTGATTTCCCGTTCTGGGAAAAACGGACATTCCCAAAAGTTCGTTCTCCGAGCGGAAAAACGGATTTTCCGTTTTCCGTGCCACGGGAACTCAGGTCTAAATTGATGGCACGCTGACTCCGCAAAAGATCCGGACGGGCAAGACAGTCCTCGGAGATGACCGAAAGCTTCTACAAGAGAAATATGAAACAAAACCGTCGACGAAAACTTGGAACCATTCAAAAGTTTGCAAACTGATCTTGTAGAATCTGGAGTTACCATGGACATGAAAGTTCAAACAGAGCAATTGTTGAATGCTCTGCCCGCATCTTGGGAGCCATTGAGAATGGGTTGGGCAGGAAGATCGGATGGAGACAAAGACATCTCCAGCTTGATGGAAATAATAAGAGCAGAAACAGTTCGTCAGCGACCAGACAAAGGTGTAGGACAGGCTGCGGCGCTTTCCTCTCGAATGAGAATTGGAAATTTAAGGTGGCCACCACAATCAGTGGAATTTATTTCGCAAAAACCATAAGGTTCATAAGACAACATAAGATGTAAAAGTTTCATCAGTTGACTATGGAGGCAACCCGCCAAGGGAAGAGATGGCCGATCCGCGTTGTCTTTGCAACGAACTTGGGAGCTAAGACGAAGCCTCTGCGGGTAGTGGTTTGGGTGATGTTGAACATACAATCGAAAGCAGGTTCATTTCTCATGATTAGGGCTGGGTATTTGGCGCGGCGTTTTGAGCAAAAATTCACGGTAAATTCACGGAAGAAAATCACGGCCGCCGCGCGCAAATCACGGCCACCGCGCGCAAATCACGGTCACCGCGCTTGAAGCGCGGCATCGATGAGTTGAGTCCGGCAGACCTTGGAATCGAAGACGGACGCTGAAATTGCTAACCAAGTCAATCGCTCGTAATAATAACGCGCGCGGAGCAGGAAAGGATGCTGAACGAACCAAGTTTATTGACGTATCGAGAACAAATCTAAATGGTGGGACTCCCCAGGGAAGATCAAATCTTCCCGCTATTCTGATAAATCATGTTGTACATTGAAAGGTTACCCTCCTTTATGGAACGACGGTCGTCTCCGAGTACATTCGAGTATTTGCTGAACGACCTTTCAACATCCACGCTACTAACAGGCACGCTTCGGCAAGTTACCGCGATTCCTGATAATGTCGGGAATCTCGCCTGTTGCCAAAATATGATCGGATCTGCGGATTGTGGGAGTTCGTCGATAGCACTTTGATACACACGGAGCTCAGCTTGTGCCCTGTCCTTGTCCTCGAACCAAGGGATGTGCTTGATAATGAAATCAGTAGACATTCTAATCGTTCTGGCTGTCAGTGGATCAAATATCCAACAAGCCCGGAAAAAGTCAGCCGCCGGCTGTCGGAATCTCGAGTTCTGGTCTCTCGAAATGTAGCTCCTCAATTTTTCTGATGATTTTCGAAGAGCGAACTTTGTTCCATCCAAATTTTCTCCATGGGCTGCGGAAACATCAAACCACTCGATAAGCAGAGTCAAATCTTCCATGATAGAATGAGCTCTCAGAGCATTGCCTTCGTACTTCGTCAATGTGCTCATTATATGGAGAGCAAACTTCTTGAGCTGACTCAATGGTTGCTCTATTGCGGGCGATAGACACAACTTGATGATTTGTGTCGCATTGAGACTCAAACCTCCGCGAGCTTCTTGTTCAAAGAACTCGGAGTACTCGCGCAGCTGATCGACGTGATGCAGCGCCGCCATGAACCAAGAGTTCCACCTCGTAACAACAGGCGCGGGCGGGAGACAATCCGGCCTGTCGTTCTCTCGTAGAAACTGCCTGAATCGGGCTTTCCGGGCCAGGCACGCGGTGAATGCTCTTTTGATGCCGCAGACCAACCTACATATTGACTTCTTGGAATGATGAGCTCCACAATAAACAGACCAAATTCAGCAGATGAGCAATGCACGTCACGTGAATCCCGTTCAGCCAAACGGCTTTGAGACTCGAGTTCCACGCTTTGTACAAATAAGTCGCATTGTCTGTTACAAACGCACTGACTTTCGAAGTCATGATCTCGTATTTCCCCAAGATCTGAAGGACGGCTTCGCTCACCGTTTTATAGTTCGTAGTTTCAAGGATAACGCATTCGAGTAAATAAGCTTTGAGTGACGACTCGCCGTGAATGCACGATGGAATGACGACGACATTCAACACATAACGATCTTCGGAATCGGTCGTTTCATCGCACACGATCGCAAAAGTTGACCTGGTACTCAACAACTCCTTAAAATTTTTCACGTGGAAGTCAAATGCTCTGGGCAAAAAATATCTCCTGAGATTGTCGAGGTTGGAATCAGGGATCCCAAATGCTCATTAGCTCAGAACAAGCTCTAGCTACTGCTTAGGCACGAAGCAGGTACGGGTTTCGGCAGAACACACGAGAGTACTGAATGAACAGTGAACAGTAGTGTATTGAAGATCTGAACAGGTATTATAAAGAGAATATATGGAAAGGGTATTGTGTCTACCTAGAGAACCGTTTGGGTGGTAATGGATTCTAGATGCAGGTCGAGCTGTGGTCGGTGGGTGCTCATCGTGTTTACGTAGACTGGCGCCATGCGCCCCCGATCCGGCGCTGAGAAGATTCACATATGAGCACACATCGATCACCCGCTCTGATTCTTGAGTTTCGACGATCTATTTGCTAGACGTATTATTTGTTCGGGGTTTCTGTCTCAACACTCCCCCTGATCGTGGAAACTCTATTACGGTGACAGTCTGTACCTATTCAAATGGACTCTTCGTGGGATTATTTCAGGAGCTTTGCGAGGAACATATTGGTTGATAGTTTGTTTGTGGACCGATTCGCCTATTTCCTTTGAAGTTTAAGATCTTTTGATCGTTTGATTGAGAGATCGCGAGTCGAACTTCTTGGTCGGGTGCACACGCTTGGTGGTGTCTTATGTCATGTTTTGATCCCTCCAAATGTCTCGAGCTCGTTGCAGCCGTCACAGAGAAGCCGCCGCAGAATTTGTCACATCTCTCCCCCTGCGTCGAGATTCGAGCTTGGCTGATTGACCAATAGGATCGAAATGTTGTTTGGGATGGAAAGGAGAATTGGAGGGTGGTTCAATATTCACGTCGAGCTAGCGTGAGCCTAACGGACTCAAGCACTTGTTCCGTTGTGTGAAGGTTGCTTTGATCCGAGCACCTGAGGTTGCGTTTCCAAGAAATGTTGTAGTTTTTTCGTTTTTCTTGGTGACGATGAGCAACGTTGTGAAGCCGGTGTCTCAGCGTGAGCTGCGAGCACGGAAAAGGGATGAGATTCGTTGTATGCTCAGCAAACGTGATGACCCCTCAGAGATCGTGGTGAGAGGTGATACTTCAGAAGATGTGAAGCATTCGGATTCTCGAACGATGAACAAAAACGTGGATTCGATGCCGTCCAACGAAATCCCTTTGTGTGTTGTTGATCTGGACGGTCGTTTCCGTGGAGCCAGTGTTGAAGACCAGGCCGGAAAGATTGACGTCGCTGCTGTTGTCGTGCCAGAGGACGGTTTGCTGGTTTAGAAGTATTGAGTTTTGATATTCTTCCTAAGCCCTAGCTGGTGGGCTCTAGTAGAGTTTACCTTATTTGCCACCTGAGGGGCCAAGAGGCCCCGGGCTAATTCTAGACTACCTCTCTCACTCTTTACACTGCAGTATATAAGGCAGTGCTCTTGACAATAAAGCAACTGGTTCAAAGGTTCTCCGCCTCTTCACTCCTTTCGCTAGTGCTACTACTCCAGGGTTCAAACCTACATCTCCAATAAGAAGTTTGAGTCTTCAGAGATGCAGGGTGCTGACTCATCAAGTTTGCGAAAGGCCAAATCCATGAGCGACTGTTCCGCCAGCTCGATTTTGAACGATGCCTCATTCATCGGAGCAGTGTCCGCTCGCCCCAAGTACCCGAAGAGATCTGGTTACCTTGATGGTCATCGTAGCGAACGCCAAGGAAGTTTGGATGACTTGAGGCATTTAATAAAAGTTCGATTTGAACATCCATATGGAAGGCTCGAAGTGGCTGAATCCGCCAGTCGTCATGATATTGTAACAGGGTTTTACGGGAGCTCTAAGCCTACTGCTAGGACTAATCCGGATCGCAACTCGTTCTAGAGATTGTCTCACCGGCGGATGAAAGGACGGGATGTGCGTGGGCTCGGAGGGTCCTCTGGGCTGATGCAGGGGCTGATGCAGGGGCTCGCGTCCGGAATCCACAAAGCTGGAATCCTAGGGTCTCTGGACAGACTCGATAAGGAAAACACGATCGTATCGGCGAACGTTTCACCACACAAGTGTCGCGGTTGCCCGCCGCGATTGTTTTTATTCAGCCTCAAGTTCTCTCTATTGTTTGATCCTATTGGCTCTTCCCATTCGACTGCCGCGCCGCTCTCCCGCAGCGGCCGATCCTTAAGAAGTTGTTTCTACCCGATTGCAACATTGTTGCTCGTCTTGATTGTCCACACATGGTCCGACGTTTGGTCGAGACCGGCAGGGCGCACCACATACAACGCGCTCACTAGTTCTGCCGACTCTGCTCATCCGCTAACCATCTGTTTCCAATTTCGATTCCCACGCAAAGTTTTCGGGGTTGAACTTCTGACGTACTCCGCCGCCTATTGAATCTCCGTCACAATATTCGGAATCTTCGCAGTAGATTCCGGCGTTTCCTGAACCTGAGAGTGTCTTTTTGGTTCGGGGGACTCATCGCTGTTACATTGCTAGTTCTCCTGGGAAAATCTGATTTTCTCAATACGCATGAGATCGAGATAGCCCGCAGCACCACTCCCTCAAGCGTTACGCCCGAGCCGCCAGCGCCCAGTACAACTCCATCTCCATCAACCCCTCCGCCCGCTTCTCCAGGAAGTATCTGGCGATTTACTCTCCGCGGCTTTGACTGTGATTTGGGGCTCCGCAGTTTCTGTTATTCTGATGAGCGCGGAATTTGTATCGAGTTGAAGAGTCGTGTACTTGTCGGTCCTAACGTCGTCTTAGCCATTAGAGTTGATACATCGAAGGTAGTTGAGTGCCGTGGATATGAGGCTTTTGTTGAAGTTTGAGTTGCTGAGATTGTACGATGAGTTACAATAACTTAATGTACATTTTGAAGGCGGTAAATCACATTATCGATGCGTTGAATTTGAAGAAACATAAAAATTGTGAAGATTTTATTTTTGCATTCAGCATGTCTGGAGTATTCATTATTTCGGTGATGGATTATTTCGTTTCAGGGTTTTGTTTTATCTAGCCATCTAATTTGGTTGCTAACACAACTTTTGAAGCCCTATGTGTTGTTGAGGATTGTTATTCCGAAAGCTTGAGCAAAATCGTTAGAAGGTTGATCATGCGTGTCTCGTGATTCATGCTGGAAGATCCACGCCGTGCATTGAGCTGTTTGGAGAATGGTTAGGAGATTGTTCTTCGGGTTGGATTGGCTCGTGGGAAGCGGATCGTCTTCGTCTAGAGCAGTGGTTCTCAAAGTGGTCGATATCGACCCCTAGGGGTCGATGGCCCATCCGCCGATCTATCGGGGTCGTCTCCATAGACACTCCATTGCGGTCGCCGTGGGGGTCGACGGTCGACCCCCTGGGGGTCGATTGCTCGGCAGAGTTTGAGAACCACTGGTCTAGAGAGTGCTGTACAGATGATATATAGGGCTGGGATGCCATTGAGGGTGATTGAAACGTAGAGACCGGAATGTCCGGTAGTTTCACGCTGGGGTTTTGGAGTTGGAGTCGGTTTTGGCTTAGGTGTGGGAGAAGGAAAGGGAAAAGCTTTCTTGTATAATGGCCAAAGCGACTCTCCCCCGAGCGGAGCTCTGTCGATTCGGAGACACACGGTGTCACTTGAGGTGCTCCGTGTGCATTCGAAATCGGAAGCAAGACACGTTTTGACGAAGTTTTGTTCTTGAGCGTAAATTACGCAAGGGTCGGGAGTTTCTCCTTGTTTCATGCATGGACAGTCTCAGTAATCGAAATAGTATTGACCTGCTAGGGAAAGCGTGGGTAGGGTGAGGAGAAAGCACATGGTGCTTACGAGCTTGGAGTCCATTTCCGAAGACCGAGGTTGGTGACTTTTTTTTTTTTTACGGATCCACAGAATTTTTTTTTATTTAGATAATGAAGCTAAGCATCTGAGTCCGAGTGGAGTTACATCGGGGGCATAGCACACCTAGGAGCGACGATCTGGTAGGCCGAGAAGGGGTCCTCGGAAGCCCTCCAACGTCCCCATCACCGCCGCATTCCCTCGCTGGACGTCCAGGGACAACTTCTGGAGCAGGAATTGTCCCGCTCTGTTGCATCCCGTGGCCTCTTGAAGCAGATGGCCGACCGTGATCAGAAGATCCCTCGTTGCTGGACCCGGGCCCCCGAGAGTTTCGAAAGCAAGCGGCGAAACGAAATATTCCGACGCCAAGTCTGTATACTTCTGCAGTTTCAGAGCTTCCGCCCTGGAAACCGCGTGGCCTGGTGTGTTGCTACCGGAGTCGACATAAGAGGGTGCTAGAGTGTCGACCACCGTGCCGTCCCAAACCAGGGCTTTTCCTCTTTCAAAGGGTATGAGCGTGACTCCGTCGGGTCTCCTGCCATCGTTTCTGCACATTCCAGGCGGCTCCCTCATGTTGGGAATTTGGGCAGATCGGAGAGCTCTGCTGAAGGTGTCGTTAATCTGAGAGTGGCGCGACCATCGGCCCGCGCTCCTCGCGCAGGAAAGGCCGTGCGAGCCATCCGCGGTGACAGTCTGTCCACATGTGCATGTGTGGGGCTCCACGATCTTTGCTCCGATGCGCAAGCCTACGCAAACTCGAATCGTATTGTCATCGAGGAGGGTTCCGAGGTTCGCCGAGGGCAGGCACTGCAACCAGTTGCTCGCTCCGGGGCTGCTCACGGCGCGGAAGCGGGCTGTATCCTTGTTGCACGCCAGGGATGTCAGGATCTCGTCACTTTTCTCCGCGCACAGAACGGCATCCCACTCTTTCTGCTTATGCGTCTTCTCTGGTGGCGCTCGCCCCGAGGAGCAGAAGTCCTCGGGGATTCGCGTGAGGTGACAGGTGAACGCTGCGAACTGGTTCTCGGAGAGCAGATCCTGCACCAGCCGGCGGCTCGCGTGGAGTGAGGACAAAATACATGGTGCTGCGAGGTCATACGTTGAGCGAATTCCGAGCCCTCCCATACGAGTCGGTAGGCAAGCTTGGTCGAAGTGGGAATCCGTAAGGTCGATGTTGAGAATGTCAGAGAGGGCTTCCCTGAACATCAGATCGATCTGCCTGAGCACCCTCTCCTGCCTGGTGTCAGAGCACCGCAAGACGCGAAGGAAGCGGACGCTGGAAAGAGAACTACGAAGCAGGAAGAGCGCAGCATGTGATCCGAGGAGCTTCAGGCGGTGAATCATCGCGCGGACTCTCGAAAGTTTCGCTTCCAAGGCAGGGGTGGTGGCTTGTGCGAAGATTGGAGCTCCGAGCAGCTCGAGGTCATCCCGGTGGACCACCCGGCATCCAGGAAGAAGCGACCGCACGGATTGGATCGCCAGGTCCTTCTCGTCTTCGTCCAGGAGGTCGACGAACACTTCGCATTTGGAGGGATTGAGCCGCAGGCCGCTCTTGTCCTCGAACTGAGTCACCTTTTCGATGTCAGCGAGCACGACGCTAAGGTCACCGCCGAGGGAGCCATCGTCCAGGTACCATAGATTCAGCGGACTGTCGAGGGAGTCAACTAACTCTTTCGCACCAAGGCAGTAGAGGGCGGGGCCCAATGGATCCCCTTGTTGGACTCCGCTCGAAGAATGCATCAGAACGTCGTCATAAAGTAGATCGCTCGGCTCCCTATATTATGAGGTCACAAGATGCAGCAGATCGGGAACATGGCTCGCAACTGTGCGAAGCATGTGATCCCTTCTCAAGGTATTGAAAGCGTTCGCGAAGTCAAGTTTGACGAGGACAGACTTTGTCGGGCAACTTGTGAGGAATGCGCGACAGCAGTGGACGGCAGCCTCCACCCCACCAGGGCGGCCGAAGCCAGGGTTGGTGACCAATCTTGTATGTATGACAAAATTCAGCGGTTTTGTCATAAGGTCGCCGAGCTGTTCGGCGGTACTTATGTATGTGTACGAGATTTGGTTTCTTTCGTATGTTTCTCGTATGAATTTCAGTCTCGTATCGATATGTTTTGTCTTCGAATGGAATTCTAGGTTTTTGATTAGTCGGAGCGCGCTGTTGTTGTCAATGTAGATCGTTGGATGGAGCTGAAGGCGTATTTCTTTGAAAAGCTGCAGAAGCCGAAGTGCGTCTTTTGCGCCTTCAGTTGCGCTCACAAATTCCGACTCAGTCGTGGAAAGCGAGACGCTCTTTTGCTGTCGACTGAACCACAGTATTGGACCTCCGTTGAATTTTGTGACGGAGCCACTTACGGAGCGTCGGGTATCTTTTGTAGCTGCATAGTCCGCGTCAGTGTAGATTTGAAAGTTTTGTTGGAGGTGTTCGAACGCGCCACCAGTGTACACGATCGAGAGATCTGCAGTTCCCTGCAAGTAGCGTAGAACTCTCAGGCCGGCGTTCCAATGTTGTTCCGTATAGCTATCCAGGAAGCGGCTGAGGAACGAGACGATGAACACTAAATCTGGACGCGATTGGCAAAGGTGAGTCAAGAAAATCAGTGAGCCAATTAGGCATCGAAAAGGGCGCTCTTTACGTATCGAGGAATTCGGTTCGATACTGTAGATGGAGGGGTCTCCCGGAGCGGAGACGGGTCTGCAGTTTTCCATTTGGAAGCGTTTCAGAATGGAGAGAATGTAATTTTGCTGATTGAGCCATATGTTGTGGAACCTGTCGACATGAACTTGGATGCCGAGAAACAGGCCAAGTGGGGAGACTTTCTGTTCGAAGCCTCAGGTTCAGGCACTTAAAGATGAGCACTCGGAGTCAAGAAAGAATCCACACCAGTATTTATTGAAGATACGAAAGTTCCTTTTATAAGATTCCGTCACCGTACCTAGGAGAGGGCTACGGTAACCGTGAGGCTCCGCTGGGCCTCAAGGGGCCTCCCATGTTAACTGCCTAAAGTCAAATCTAACGAAGTCCTAAGAACCACGACTCAGAGAATATTACAATTTCAACACACCCCCGTTCGCTGAGTCGGGTGTTTTTGGATATTTTGAATTGAACGCTCATTTTGACAATCGCGGAGTTCATGTAATCGAGGGACTTCAAGTTGAGTATCTGAGAACACTTAGTACATAATGTCCCAGTATGTGGAGTTATCTTTTGACATTCGGATGGCCGCTGGCATTGCGGTGTTCATGACATTCGCTTCGATTTCGGGAGCACCTCTAGGTGTTTCATGACACATAATAAAAGGGTTGAATCCTGGTCTCAAAATTCATTCTTGCTTTGTCTCTGTTGCCGACGAGCAATGGCTCCAAATCCTGCTGTTTTGAGATCCGGACGATGCACCGGAGATGACGCTGAAGAGAGAGAGCCCTGTAATCGAGTCCGCCGACGAACGAAGCGCAACGAGAGGGAATCGACGCCAGCGTGTCCCGAAACCGATCTCTCCGAGTCGGAAAGCACAACGACCACGGAGAGCGCGAACCAAGTCTCAACGGATATTGATTCTACGATGTCCGCCGAAGAAGTCACAACCGCTCCTTCCGCTCTTGGGATGTCGGATACCGAGGAGACGGAGCTGTTTAGCGTGTCGTGTCTTGAAACGAGCCCGGCTGTAGTTCAAGTGGTGCGTCCCCCAGAGCTGAATGTGCCCCACGATCGCCCTGCTGTGATGTCACGCCGATCAAGGATGAGTGGTTTCCGTGTCGCGGTCATGATCGGAATGGCAGTAGTCGGAATCGGAATCGTGGTGACCACAGTGTTGTTTTGTCTCAAGATGGCGTTTATGATCGGTATGTTTTTCTTGCTTAGGTTGTTTCTTGAATAAAGTAATTCGTCTTGACGATTTTTGATGTCCTTTCCGTTGTTCTAGAGAGTATTATGATGACCGCCACCGTTGAGCATGGTGTCGCTCGTCACGTTACGTTCCCGAAAAGTCCTTCTGAACCGCCGGCCACTCCATCGTTCGAAGTCTCCACCGCACCGACTGGATCCACTGTTGCCATCAGCACTGTGGGAAGTCACGATGCAGTCTGGGAGTCAGCACGTTATGGGACATCATTCAAGTTCATCATGGCAAGCCTGACCTGTCGTCCGTCAACCGGGTCAGTGGTTTGTATGGACCGTCGCAACGGAATGTGCATTCTTCGTGGGTTTGGACATCCACAGCGGGAATTTCTCCGCGCGTTCAAAATCACCGATGAAGTCGCATCCAGGCTGATGCAGATTGGTGCTGACGAGTTTGTCACCTGCACCCTCGATAATTATTTTATCACTAAGGATTGATCAGATCGCTGTCTCTGTGATTCATTAAATCCCAAATAAAATCGATAATTGAGTTGAATGAGTCCTGTTTTCAATTATGTCTGTAGGCTCTGTGTTCTGTGATGCATTGAGAAGTAAGAGAGGCCTCATAAATGTCGTCTATCTAACATGGTTTTGCTCTTGCTAAACATTATTGAGTATGTCGAGTATATGTTGAGGACAGAAACGGGTAGCCTAATGCTCAGCTTCATCCATTTCATCGACAGTTCGTTGATAGGGGTTATCTTCATTTGTTGCTGGCATCGGTCGGTAGTCATTATCACAGATCAATCTGTAGGAAGAGTGACAACACGGTTGTTTCACTGCGACGCGACAGGAGAGAGAATGTGACACTCGAAAATGAGAAATGAGGAAACCCGGGTCGGTGTAGGGTACACTCGACCGCGGGCCCGATGATGATGATTGAACTACTGATGGAGACCGTGATGGCTGCTGGAGGCTGCCATCTTGGCTGTCACTTTTCCTCTTTCCCCTGCGCGGTTTATTCGAATCAGAGTCTCCGGCTTGGAGACTCTTCTCGGAATGGAATATTGGAAAACATCTATTTACAACATAAAGCAGCTAGAAAACACACCGAACCTTCGGTTCGTGATATTCCCCCGGGGACGGGATGTCAGCGGACCTGAATGTTTTGAGAATATTTCTGCCGCTGCACATCTCCGTTTGACGACATTTGATACATTTTTCTCTTGTTCCGAAACATCCGGCCCGCCTCAAGTTCTTTTCGTTCTGGCTGTTGCTGAGTGCGGACGATTCCCTCTGTGACTGCTTTCGAAGAACTTCCTTGTTTTGCCCCGGACTTGTGACCGTGCTTCCGACCGTGAACTTATCGTGCCTGTGCGTGCCAGTGCCACAACGATGTCTTCGCCTGATGCCCTTTTCGACGGTGAGGAATCCTCGGAGTCTAGCCACCGCCACGAAACCCGCACGTGGGCCAATTCGGCCTACGGAATTTTCTGCCACGAACGACGGAGACACGACCCCGCGCTCCGTGATCGTTCAATTGACGAGGTGAAGGCGCTGTTGCGCGAAGATTGGAAGCGTTTGGATTATTATGCCGAACGCTTGTACTATCTCAATCTTTCGCTGCAATATCGGGAGGACGGGGACCTCCCTGACGGCGCCGATGTGCCTCCGACAGAATTCTTCCAACGGCGGCATGGACCGGCCGGTGCGGCGGAGGACCGTCTCACGACGTCACCCTCCCCGCCCGAGCGCGGCCGGACACCGCCTCCGGAGCCCGAAGACCCCCAGGTCTCCGACGTGCCGTCTGCACGCGGTGACCGGGGGTTGGAGGAGAACCGCGAGTGCGCAGCCGAGGACGAAGCCGTGCGAGAAGAAGCGGACGGCGACGACGCGGAAGAAGATGACGACACTGAGTTTGAAGAAGATGACGACATCGAAGTTGAAGAAGATGACGACATCGGAACGGGCGAAGATGACGACATCGGAACGGGCGAAGATGACGACATCGAAGAGTCGGGCAACCCCGTGGTGCCACCTGCACACGGGGAAGTCGAGGTCGAAGCAGCCGAGGTTGACCCTCGCGTCGGACACCCGGGTTGCCGTTTCGGGGAGGTACGGGCTGCGACGTCCCAGAAAGCGATGCTCAAGCAGTATGTCAAGAGCATCCGCGTGAAGAAGACGCCGAAGAACCGCCTCGGGCGGCAAATAGTGCGGTTTCAAACCGTCGAGGTGGTGGGCACGCGGCTGGCCGACGACTTCGGCACCCCCACGACCCTGCCCGCCTACGACGCAGCCCTGCCGGAAGTAGACGACGACGACGAGGAAGACGACGGACGCTAGTAGAAGTGCCGTGCGTTTAGGTAGGAGGAGGAGCCGGGGTGGATGGTGGGTTTTCCGGCAACTTAACTTCGCGGACCAAGGTAAGCTGTATTCGCTGACTATTTAGAGTTGCCGGTTTTCTTTTGGCGATGGATGAGATGCAGTCTTCTCGACTCGAACGTATTGAATTGCGCGAACTGGGTGTTGACATCTGAGCCGCGCTGCAGTTGGCAGCCGCGGCCTTGAACGAACGATTTATTCCGAGTCAGGGTCGGACGACTCGAGCCTGTAGAGTAGCTTCACCGGACGCGTCAACGACTTCCCGCTTGCTGTTCTAACGGTGCACGAACGAGCCAAGCCGTCGTCAGCTGGATGCAATTCCGTCACCCTGACCAGGGGCCAATACGAACGACTTTTCTCTTCGCTCTTCAGCATGCAGACATCGCCGACTCGCAGGGATCTCTTGAGTATCGGCTTCCTCTGATTTGCCGTTCGAAGATACACCAGATACTCGTGCCGGTACCGCTCCCAGAAATCCGCCAAGATGTTTTGTTGAAAGATCCAACGCCTCGAGAACGCGACGGCTGAGATGTCCGACTTGTGTTTCGGAACGCTGGCGGATTCGGGTATCACGTTTTCGCCGAGGTATCCGGTGACGAGATTTGCCGGTGTGAGCGCGGCGAATTCGTTCGGGTCTGTGGAGACTGTCGTGATCGGCCGTCGGTTTACGATTGCCTGTGCGCCGGAAAGAATCACCTCGAGGTCTCGGAAATAGGGAAGCGACTTGCCGAGGACCTTCCGAAGGCATCTCTTGACCGATCCGATCTGGCGTTCATAGAACGAGCCGGTCCATGGTGCCGCCGGAGTGATGAACGACCAGGAAATGCGGTTTTCGGCCAGCCAATCGCCGATGTAGCCCTCTGCGACGTGATGGTAGATTAGTTTTAGCTCCACTTCTGCACGATGAAAGGCCGCTCCGTTGTCAGACTTGAAGTTTCTCGCTGTGGGGTACCGATGCAGGAACTTTTGCAGTGCTCGGAGGACCTCGTATGCTGACATGTCGACTGTGAGTGAAGAAACTGTGATTGTCTCGTGCTGTGTGGTGGCTCGCTCCCCGCTGGTTGCAGTAGCGTAGCTCACGACTCTGGCCGGACTGGAACTGTCTTCTTTCGTTTCTTTGCTCGTCGGTGTTGACGCCCCACTCAGCTTCTCTTCGGACTTTGACTGTGCCCTCTAGGAAGTTCAGCATGAACTCGAGGTCCGTAGTCAATGGATTGATTTGCTTGAATTCAGCTAACTTCACGATGAACTTCTCGCGTAGGTCCAACGGAAGGCAACGAAGGATACGCTGATTCGTTGTGGTTGATAGCTCCGTGAACGTGACCCCGAGCGCGACTAGGGCTCTGATATTCAAAGCCACCGACTCCACGAAGGACTCTAAGCGCGCGTTTGAGATGACGCCTTTGCTTAAGAGAACGTCCATCTCCTGGATGTGGGACCTCTGAGCGAGCCTGGAATCACCGAACTTCTCTCCCAGGATATCTTTCGCGATTTGATAGTGCGACTCTTCCCATTGGAGGTGAGAGATGGCGTCCTTAGCTTTGCCCGTCAGGGAGGAACGCAGGAGATTGAACTTTTCGATTGTCGGGGCTGGCGTTTCGTCCACGAAGACCCTGAACAGCTGCTCCCACTCGCGGAACTTCTTGATTTCTCCTCCGAACTTGGGGACCTGCGTGGCCTTCCTGCCGAGCGAGTAGTGGTCGGAAGAATTCCGAAACGAGCTGTTGAGGTGTTGCTGAGGAGCCGACGCGTACGCTTGCGACTGCGCACCCGAAGGTTGGTTGAAGAAATCCAACGGGTCTTGAGGTGCTTGCGACTGCGGTTGTACTGGCGTCGCCGGATGCTGAGTTGGATGACTTGACGCTTGCGTGGCCGGTCCGGCGAGGACATTCGGCTGGAGCAACCGAGCCTGAGTGCAATTCGGAGGCCACTCGCGATCCCCAGTCGCCTGCGGCGGCGACTGACGGTCCATTTGCGCTTGCGCCGGCGCTGTCGGTGTTGTGATCTGCGGCTGAGCGAACGACCGAGGTGGGAGCTGCACTGACTGCTGCGATGACTGTTGCGCCGACTGCCGCTGCGCAGCAAACTGCGACAACAGCTGAGCCGCCGACTGTGGTGGAAACTGCACCCGAGCAATTGGCTCGTTCGGCGCAGGTATCTGCGGTGCTTGTTGCGCTGTCGGCTGCGGTGGATTTTGCCGCTGAGCAGCTGGCTCTAGCGGCACAAAGGAATGCGTTGTCGGTTGCCCCGACTCTGGCATCTGAGCCTGCATCTGCGATTGCAACTGCTGTAGCACGGGTTGCTGTGGGTCCACCGCGCGGTCCGGGGTGCTAGGCGCCTGCGGCGGCGGCCCGCTTGGGAGAACCGGACCGTGCAGAAATTCCCCGGTAGGGCCCGCTAGACTTTCTGGATCAACGAAGCTATATCTGAAGACGATGCTCTCGTGGCCCACTGGCGGACGCGGTGGGAGCGTCGGGGTGCTCTGCCAATTTGTACCGTCAAGGTCTTGGATGCACGACGCGTCCGATGACGCTCTCGACCTGTTGGCGGCTTGCTCGGCGGCACGAGCCCACTCGCCGACGGCATCGAGGTAAATTTTCGCCTCCCCGGTCAGCGAAAGCAGGTGGCTGACCCTGGCGTCATTTGCCGAATCCATGATGCGCAGCTTGCAGGCGAGCTGGTTGACTTCGCTAACGATCGCTATCACTGCCGCTTCCTCTACCAGCAACCGCGCCTTGCGCGACTCGACGGCTCTGATGAGATCTTCCAACGGCAGCCTATGAGCGTCGACAGCCAAGGCAAAATCTTTGGTCCACTGGAGCACATTCACCTTCTGCACTTGCTCGAACTTCTTGTCTTCGTACGATGCTCGCAACCGCTGCTCCTCTTCCGGAGCCAGCATGCCGGACCTGAACGATGCCGAAGCCGCCGCTTGCGGAGAGTTCGAGGTTTTCACTCCCGACGGGCCCGGCAGCTCTGAGTCCATGTCGTCGCTTGATCTGATCTGACGACCACGGACTGAGATGATAGAAGTGAATTTTCGACGACAAGGGACTTTCTTTCACTTTCTGATGAATTAAACCGCCGCCGCTGCGTGCAGCCGGTTGGATGAAATGATTGATGACGGAGTGGTCAATCGGGTGACCGAAACCGTGCGACGGGGAGTATCTTCGGATGGGACCGGAAACAGGACTCGAATGGTCCTGGCACTCCGCACGCCTAGAGGTTGACAAGCCGAGCACTCGCTGAGGTGAGCGTGCGCCGGCGTGAGTTCTTCTTAATCTTCTGACACCAAAATATCACAGATCAATCTGTAGGAAGAGTGACAACACGGTTGTTTCACTGCGACGCGACAGGAGAGAGAATGTGACACTCGAAAATGAGAAATGAGGAAACCCGGGTCGGTGTAGGGTACACTCGACCGCGGGCCCGATGATGATGATTGAACTACTGATGGATACCGTGATGGCTGCTGGAGGCTGCCATCTTGGCTGTCACTTTTCCTCTTTCCCCTGCGCGGTTTATTCGAATCAGAGTCTCCGGCTTGGAGACTCTTCTCGGAATGGAATATTGGAAAACATCTATTTACAACATAAAGCAGCTAGAAAACACACCGAACCTTCGGTTCGTGATAGTCATTTCGCCTTATTCTGGTTATTATCGAGCAAGTTATGGGAATCGAGAAGATTAAGAAGTTCGTGCCTCCAAGCACAGCCGAGAATATTTTCCATGCGTTGCAATTGCTTGGCTCTACGGGCTTCGGAGGCAGTTTATGTTTCTCAAAGACAGCCCAAGTATCGATTCCTCCAACCGTCGGCGCATCGCGTTTGATGCATGGCACCGAGTTGCTCGCCACGGATCCACATTTCTCAACTGTGTCTAGGCATTCCACAGAGAAAAAGGTTTCAGTTATCTCGTAAATATTACAGGGCCTGTTATTCGATGCGCAAAGACCTCTACAGTCTTCATACGATTAAAAAGAATGAGATGGCATAGCCGCCGTTACGAGCAGGAAACATCGTATTGTTGCTGTTAGGGTCGTCATGCCTCCTGACTCTGAAGCCCTATAAGCTTTCTCAGGTGCAAGAAAATCGGTCGACTGGTCGCCTTTGTTAGTATATCGGCCTTCTGGGATGCAGAGGCGACCGGTTCGACCTGAATTCTACCCTTCTCGAAGTTGTCACGGAGAAACAGGAATCTCAACTCGATGTGTTTGGTCCTACGGAAATGAACCGGGTTTCTGATCAAGTCAATCGCTCCGGCGTTGTCTATCCGCAGAGGGATGTTTTCAGCAATTCCCAGTTCTCCTAGTAGCTTTTTCGTCCAGAGGATGCTCTTCAGCGCTTCTGAAGCAGCGTAGAACTCTGCCTCCACGGAGCTGACTGCAATGTTGCTCTGTCGGGTTGACGACCAGATGATGGCTCCTCCCTGTCTCTCCAAGAAAACACCTGAAATGGACTTTCTCAACTCCTTGTCGTTGCCGAGATCCGAGTCCGAGTAAGCCACTGTAGGCAAACGCACACCGCTGCGGTACGTGATGCCGAGCGATGGGCAGGATCCGAGATACTTCAGGACTCGCATTCCGGCTCTCCAATGTTTCGCTGTACTTTTATCGAAAAATCTCGCCAGATAGCCGACGATGAATGCTATGTCGCAGCGGGTTCCAGTCGCGAGATAGAGCAGCGCACCAACAAGTTGCTTGTATCGAGTTTCATCTGCTGGCTCAGATTCGTCAATTGAATATATGTCAGTATCGCACGGGGTCGACACAGGAACTGCGCGCTCCATTCCAAAACGCTGGAGTATCTCGTGAACATTTTTTTGCGAAGAGGAAAATTTTATTTGTACTTTGTCATTGCATCTAATAGCGCCCGCAGTAGACCAGAGGTCTGTGTTACAGTCGCGCTGAGAGACGTTCGCCAAAATCACTACCTATAATAGAAAAAAAGGTGGGGGGAGGGGGAGGTCGGGGCCAGGTGGCCCCCGATTCACTTAGTGCGTTGATGGATGGAAAGGTTCAATTGAGTAGTTCTTCAAAGAACTGGGTATCTAAACTCACTATGGCTTTTCTAACTCCTTTGATGCGCTGTTTCTTATTACTCGGGCATATGCCCCGAATTAGATCTTTCAAGTCCTGTGGCATGGCATTGAACACTTTGATGAAATTGGCCGTCAGCGACATTCTTCCTAACTGTTTCTTAATGCGGGGAACGGAAAGATTTCCTGCGGTCGCGAACCTAGTGCCATACTGATGTAGCGGCCTCTCTAAGATCACGCTTTCATGGTGGAAGGTTCTAATCAAACAGAGCGCATACAGCTTGGTAATGTTTAGTATCCCTAGTTGTTTGAGCAGAGGTTCCGTGTGTGCTCTGGCAGGTGCCTTACAAATACATCTCACGGCTCTTTTCTGTAGCTTCCTCAGAGGTTCTAGCGTCGTTTTGTATGTTCCACCATATATACAGAGCATGTACCTAATGTGAGATTCAATGAGCGCATAGTAGATCTGCTTACAGAATGTTGTTGACCCGACTCGTTTAACTCTCTCTAGTATCGCCACACCAGATCGCACCTTTGAGCAGATCCTTGAGATATGCTCGTTGAATTTGAGGTCTTCTTGGATTATCAGGCCCAGATATCTGTACTTCTTTACTGCTTCCAGCTTCGGGCAGGGACAGTCTATTCCCGAGCATCCTACTTCATGAACACAAATCTCGCAAGGGAGCGGCTGGTGTAAGGAGGGCTTTCTCCCGAACCACATACATTTTGTCTTCGCTACATTCAGCACCAAACCGTTTTTCCTCATCCAATTGTTGACTGTCGTGATACATCGTGATGCCTCCGTGGATAGATGCTCGGCACTTTCCCCTTGGAGCACAAGTGCCGTGTCATCGGCGAAGGCGAAGCATGTTGCCGGGGCAGTGCTGAGAAAGAGATCATTCGTGTATAATATGAAGAACAACGGTCCAAGCACGCTGCCCTGGGGTACTCCAGTGTCTGATCGTACTTCAGAACCGGTGTGTCCCTTTGCCTCGAATACCTGTGTTCTGTCTGCAAGGTATGAAGCGATCAGCCGCAAGGCACTATCCCTCACTCCCATTCTTCCCAGCTTGTTGACAAGTCTTCTTCTGTCGATGGTATCGAAGGCTTTACTGACATCGCAGTAGATAGCGACACAACAGAGGTTCCTCTCCATCAGTGATGTCACATGATTGATCAGCTTTCCCGCAGCGTCTTCACAACTGAGGCCCTTCCTGAAGCCAAACTGGTGTACACTCAGGATGTTGTTCTCCTCAATGTATTCGATGAGCTGATGGGCTATCACTTTCTCGATCACTTTGTTCAGTACCGATAGTAAGGATATTGGTCTATAGTTTGTGAGATCAGTGTAGTCTCCTCCCTTGTGAATTGGGTGCAGCAGCGATTGCTTCAGGCAGTCCGGGTATTTGGAGACCTCAAGTATCTTCGCGATTAGGGTAGTCACCGGGTGAGAAAGCTCTTCGTGGCAGTCCTTCAGCAACCTCGAGGGGATTCCGTCGGGCCCGGGGGCCTTGCCAGTAGCAAGAGTCTTCATGATCTGTGACACCTCCATAGTCGTTGGAATCTGGAATCTACACAGGGACGAGCCAACTGGCGTCGGGAGATCCGCATACGCGTCTATTCGGCCTATCGCCTGTTCAACCGTTCGCTTCCCTATCTCTGCGAAAAACTCATTGATCTCATTGGGTGTTCTCTGCATTAGCTCCGGTCTGAGCGAGTCTCGTTTTCTGTTCCCTGCGAAGAATGTGTTCATAACCTTCCATGCTTTTCTGGGGTTGCCTTCCGTTTCTTCTAGTTCCTTCTTGAAATAGTCGTTCTTTGTCTTCCTCAACACACGGTGGAGTGTCGTTTTATAGCACTCGTAAGCGATCCTGTCTGCCGTAGTTCCATATTTCTTGAATTTCCTGCGGAGTTTCTCTCTCTCTCTGATGGATCTCACCAGGGCGGGTGTGATCCATTCTTTTAGGGGGCGAAATCTCTGCGTGTTTCGGAGCATGGTTGAACACATCCTGAGTGTTTCATCGCATTTGTCACGTAGGATCTCGCATGCCCTGTCCGGCGAACCTTCGGTGATGAGATCTAGCCAGTTCAGCTGTCCGAGTGTCATTCTGGCTTTTTCGAAATCAACCTTTCTGAAGAAACCTCGGTCCCTCAGCTGTCTTCGGGAATGGAATTTAATCTCAACGCTAATGAGCTCGTGATCGCTGACGTCTTTCGCATCTCTGATCGCTAGCTGATGCTCAGTTCCTGCGTAGTGTCGGTAGAGCACGTGATCGATCAAGCTGGAGCTGTTCCCCACCACTCGTGTCGGGGTCCTCCCATTGATGACCACGAAGCCTTCTTCAGTGCACTTCTCCAAGTAGGTTTCAGTAACCCTGCTCCGCTCCAGCAAGCAGAAGTTGATGTCGCCAAGCATCAGACAGTCGGTCTTCCTGTCAAGCCTAGCCAGTATGGCTGGAACGCCCTCACAAGCAAACATCTTCGGGTCGGAGACTCCCGCCGTCGGGGAACGATAAATTGACAGCAGTTGGATGCGGTTTCCGTTACAGTTAATCTCCACTAGGCAGCAATCACAGTTGGTATTCTCCGGAAGGTCTATCTGGAAGGCGGGAATATCTTGCCTGACGAAACATGCCACGCCACCGGCCCGGTACGAAGAGTTCGACTTGAAATAGGAGTTATATCCATTCATTTTACATGTGCATTCTTGCTCAGGATACAGCCAGGTTTCTGTGAACACATAAACGTCAACATCATCGTCAGCCAATAGTGCTACAAACTTATCCAGGTTTTGCCGAATACTTCTTATATTGATCAATTGAACCTTAAGTCTAATACAGTCACCCCCGTTGCTCCTCCCCCAAGTTGCAAACGGTTCCACTCTCTCGTGGACGGGAATATCCGAACTCCGAGACCGGCCTCATTTTACCTACTTTGAATTAATTACATTAGTGCTGTCTTGAGTTAATGTGCAGTTGTTACTTCAGACGGTCCAAGTCTTCAGGTGATCGGATCCATACAGCTTTCGATGTCTCGTTCTTCTTCAAGAGGATTTTTCCAGACTTGTCGACCCAGCAGAATTCCCAGTTGATCGCCGCCTTCTTCTGAGAAGCCAGCCATTTAAGTTGTTTCATTTCCTTAGGCATGAGTCTGAATACTGAGATTGGTACTTGCGGACTTCTTGTGCAGAATAGGTTCGCCTTCAGCTCTTTCTTTTCCTTCCTTAAACTCGCCATTTTCTCCAGGAAGTTATCACAGTCTCGTTCCGTCGCAAATTCGACCACCAGTCGTTGAGTTTTCACTCCGTCAGTCTCTTTGATTTTTCCGGCGCGGTACACCGAGTGGTCGCCATCTTGAAATCCAGTGATGCCAGCAATGTTCGCCATTCTCGCTATGATTTTCACTGGTTCCAGCGGCGGTTCCGTCGGAAAGTTGAGAATCTCGGCACTGCATTTACTCTGCTTCCACTCAAGTTGCATGATTCTGGATTTGAGTACGTCGTTTACCTCCTTCAGCGCTGTGACTTCTTCTCGCATCGGTTGAATTTCACTTTGAAGTTTCAGCAGTATTTTCGACTCGAAGCTTTTGAATTCTTCCTGCAGCATCGTCCTGAATTGGTCGATCATCTTCTTCTCCTCCGAATCCTTCATTCTGATCACTTTGGACAGCACTTTTTCGACACTTTTGTCCGGCTCGGAAATTCGAACACGTTACTCGCGAATGGATGAACGCACATATCTCGTCTGGTGAAGGTGAATAGAGTGGTCAGCATTGACCGTTATCTCAATTCCCAAGAAACATTTGAGTGGTTGGTGGGTTATGTCCACCTCTTCCGCCAGAGACTCGATGAAATCTTTTATCAGTTCTTCGGATTTGCTCACGATCAATCCGTCATCGACATAAAGGCAAATTATGGTTCGTTCCTGTCCGTTTTTATAGTAAATGCAAGAATCTGACCTGCTTTGTTGGAAGCCTCGCTGGAGAAGAATGTTTTTCATCTTTTGATGAAAGGCGAAGCTTGACTGTTTCAATCCGTAGATTGCCTTGTTCAGACGCAAGACACAGTTTGACTCGTCTGGGAAACCTTTTGGCTTTTTGAGGAAGATGTCCTCATCGAGAGATGCAGTCAAGAACGCGCAGACAATGTCGAATTGGTAAGTGACCAATTTTTCGGCAGCTGCAATGCTCAAGACGCAACGAATTGCCTCCTGCCTCGCAACCGGACTGAAGATCTTGTTGACATCGTAATCTTCAGCTTCTCGTTGCGAAAACCCCTGGGCAACAAGTCTTGCCTTGTATTTTGGCTTTCCAATTAGAGGATCTCGTTTGATCTTGAAAATCCATTTTGACCCAATCGCATTTCTACCAGGAGGAAGAGGTGTCAGCTCCCAGACGTTCTGACGACGCATTGAGTCCAATTCATGTTCTATGGCGTCAATCCAGAAATGTCTGTCTTCTCCGCTAATGGCTTCCTCATAATTTTGAGGTTCTTCTCCAGTTCTCAACTTTCGCGCCTCCCCGGTCTTTGAACGAGTGGAGAGGGCGAAAGCGGAGGCGCATTCTCGCCGACCAGCCGCATGCATCTCTCTTGCTGCATCCCCAGCGAGATGCGTGACAGTCAAAACTTGGTGCTCTTCATCGTTTTCATTTTCCACATCCTCATTTTCGGCTCCTCCATTATTTGAGTTCGAGTTCGTTTCATTCACGCCATTCATTTCAGAGAGCTGGTTTGGCTGTGACCTTTCGCCGGGTTTCATCTCATTTCTTCGCTCAAGTAGTGGTTTGGCCTTAAAAGTGACATCCTTCGACCTAATAATACGCATTGTGTTTGGAATCCAAACTCTATATCCTAAGCCAAATTCTGAATAGCCAACCAATCTTGCAGGTATCCTACGTTTATCCAATTTCCTTTTACTTGGGTTGTTTTCATCAACAAAACACTCCGTTCCGAATGCACGCAGTTTCCCGAGGTATGGTTTTGATTTATGAATGATTTCATACGCCGATATTCCCAACGTCGCATGAATAGTTGTTGCATTGAGAATATCTTTGCAATAATTTACGGCTTCACTCCATAGATAGCGCTTCTCGTAAAGACCTGCGTGGATCAAGACGGTTCTAGCCAAGTTCACTATCGTTCTGTTTCCGCGTTCCGAAATTCCATTCTGTTGCTTAGTATATGGATTACTGAACGATTGATCGGCCCCAATATCATCAAGGATCTTTTTAACCTCACTATTTGCAAACTCGCCGCCAAAATCCGAGTGCAACCGTCGAAGGTCCTTTCCCGTGATGTTCTTCCACCATTTGGTGTACTGTCAGATGCAATCAATAGCGTCACTTTTATTTTTTAAGAAGAACACACTGCGGTAGCGGGAGAATTCATCCGTAAGCATGAGGAAATGCTTCGAATCGCCAATGGATGGCACACTTGGGGAGCAGAGATCAGCATGTATCGTACCGATCTCTTTAGCCTTAGATTCGAGAGGGCGGCTATGATAGCTAGCCCGTGGCTGCTTCCCCTGGATACAGTCGTCACATTGATCAAAATCAGTGATGTACTGAATTCCAGCCAACTCGAGAACCTTTTTAACGTTTTCTCTGTTGACGTGTCCTAGGACATTATGAGCGTCTCTCAGGCTCACAGGTCTTTCTTGACCATTTGCATCCGAGCCTTGCTCAACAGTCATTGGTTTGGCTTGAGTGCTACTCTCAAAAACCTCGCCACGATCGATCGAAGATGTTTCAGCGCTTAGGAGATATAACCCTCCTTTCATTGGTACCTTTACGCACTGGCTCTGATTTTGTATCTGTAAATCCTGACGGTCAATGGTAACCTGATAACCATCATCGACCAAGCAGCTTATTGACACTAGGCATGATCTCATGCCTGGCACGTAGAGTACGTCACGAAGTTCGATGGTCGACCTTTCTTCTCCATTTCCGACAGTGAGGGTGATGGTGCCCTGCCCGTAAACCCGCAGGCAATGATGGCTTCCCACTAGGCCTCCGAACCTTATTAAGGTATTAAGGTACCTTAATTCCATTAAGGTATTAAGGTACCTTTATTCTATTAAGGTACCTTAATGCCATTAAGGTACCTTAATTCTATTAAGGTACCTTAGAAGGTATCAAGGTGACCCTGACGTTGATTATACATAAAGGTGGGGCTCACCTCAACACCTTATGATGGTGTGAAGAATGATTACCGAGATGTCGGAAGTACATACCTTGATGAGGTGACCCCAACCTTAATGATTCATCCGGGTGTGACGAATCAAGGTATGTCCGTCCGACTTCTCGTTAGTTCATCTTGACCACATTTCCACAGCTCAGGGAGGCTGTTTTCAGTCCGCTCTTACCATGGTCATTGGAACCCATAGAAGTTGCAGAGTCAATCTGACAATGCTTTCCAGAGTCGATCGAGGTAATTCCTGGGAGTCTATGGGGTGATTCTGGGGTCGATTCGAGTATACTTTTGGGGGCTTTTGGAGGCTATTCTGAGGTCATACTTCCGGGAGTCCATATTGGTGGTTCCGGGATAGCTCGAACCATCATTCTTGGAGTCTGTGGAAGAGGTTCCGGGATCGGTCTGACAATACTTCTCAGCGAAAGTGGAGGTGATCTCAGCCTGACCATACTTTCCACAGTTCATAGAGGGCATTTCGGAGTCGACCGAAACATTGTTTGTAAATACTGCTGTTCTGGAGCACCGAATCGAAGATGTTGGATAGCTCCGAAAGTGAGAGGACATTTGAGATGATTCTTGAAATGATACCCTTGAGCTGCGAGAACGCCGTTCTGGATATGCTTCCCCGAGCTCTGGGACTGCGCTCGGAAAACGTCGAGGCGAACATTCTAGGGGTCCTCTCGAAGGAGCACCAGTTGATGTCGAAGAGCGGTCGTGACTGTCCCTGCGAATACCGGCGGCTTCCAACGATACTAAGGATTCACCTGGAACACTCACAATGTCCCGGAGATCCTCAAGTGAGTTTTTAGATATATAGTGATCCGGAATAGTATTGGGAAGGCGGGAACATTTGTGCGGTTACGTGAATTGTGCAGCCGTGGCTCAATCCTCCGCGAGATCCAAAATTCGCTTCATACCCGAGTCGAGTTAGTAAGTAGACATTGTACACTCAATCTTATCATTTGTAGCGCCTCTCCGAGAAGGAAGCTCCTCTACCGGGCAAAGTTCCGAAGAGGAGGCACCTCCTGTTGTGATCTCCGTTTCACATCTTGAAAGAGCCGAGTACAATCGCAAGAGACGTGGAGCGAGTATTCGGAGAGATTCTACGCTCGACAAGAGAAAGAGTGAGTACAGTAGGATCTTCATTGTATGAATTTGTATCAAACCTAACTATCCAAGTCATCAAAGTGATCAGTTTTTCGAGTGTTTTCACATCCCTTTCATGCATCGTGGCAGAATTGCGAATCGATAGCGTCTCCTTGACGGAGCGGAATCTCCGTTGCACCTGCTGCATTGTGCGGAGGTGTTTGTGGTTGAGAGTTTTCCCGGTGGTTTCCAATGAGCCATTGGGGAACTTTCGGCAATATTCCGAGATAGATCGAGATTTTCATATTATCGAGGCGACTCTTCTTGATAGTGTGCGGCGACACTGGAGTCATGTAATCGATATCCGCTTTTGTTTCATTCAAAGCCGGCCTTGCT
This sequence comes from Neoseiulus californicus, assembly GCA_028455905.1. Lineage (NCBI taxonomy): Eukaryota > Metazoa > Arthropoda > Arachnida > Mesostigmata > Phytoseiidae > Neoseiulus > Neoseiulus californicus. Next base: position 13,508,338 of record JAMQGS010000006.1, read on the forward strand.
CGATTTCTGCTCTCACGGAACAATCCCAGAAATGAACTTCGGAATATTTTTCGAAATATTCGACGCCTGCTTGTTCGATGTCTGAGTAATTTCGCCACATCGTTCACACTGATGGTTCCCGAGAAGTCTGGAACACGCAATTATTTTACCTTGCTTCTACGGTTAAAATTCGTCTTTCGTCAAGCCGGTTCGGTTCTTGAGTCAGAACGAAACAACGTAAGAAGTGTTCTCGCTTGAAGTTTTCGCCGTCAAGTTTCATCGAGGCATTTCGAATCTTTCAGAGTCCGAGGAAGCGCTCCATGTCGCGGTAAACTACAGAAAACGACGTCGGACAAATGCCGCGAAGAGCGGAGGTGAGGCTGACGTAGACAGCACTCATTCACTCGAAGTTGCCGCGTCTTCTTCGCCGTCAAAGAAGCGGTTCCGTAAGCCTCGGACGGATAAAGGTGAACTCATCACTGGTTCCAATCAGAACTGATACCCCTCCCACAAGCGATCAAATCTATGGCTGTGGTAAATAATTGACTCGTGAAATTTTTCGGCTTTTCCAGATCCAATTTGGAACGATTTTCTCGAGACCTCGGATCCCGACTATATGGAGTGCAAAATATGCTCAAAGAGAATCAAAATAGCTCGCCAAAGCAAGACAGGACTCTTGGGTCATATGAAAACACATGCGAACCAAAACCAACAGACTGATCGTTCCACGATGAAAACTTGGATCATAGCGGGTTTGGTGGCTGTGCTCAACATGCCACTAAACTGGTTCAACTCGATATTCCTCAAGATCCTATTCTGGTGTGGTCAATTTGGAACAGTCAACGATAAGATAGCGCGGGCACTCGTTGAGGAAGAATCAAAGTGAGCAGTCTGAATGTCATACACTGAGCAAGTTTGAGCGTGGAAAGCAGGCGGATCCCCCCGCAATTGTCTCATTCCGTACGTCTGATGTAGAAAACATCGCCGATCTCCGATATCATATGTTGCAGGCGATATTACGACCTTTTGAAGACCGACCTGAGGGATCTCCACGATGCGGGCGCGGTCTTCACACTCACGGCCGATGAATGGACGTGGAAACGAAGGAGGTTTATGGGTACGTATCGGTCATCGACGATTAAACAATCAGTGGGAAGAGCAGGAAGAAAGCTTCGGGATATAGTAAATGAAACTTCGATCTTGAGACGGCACTCGACGACTGACGGGCGCCTGCCAGTCATCCCGACACATATTTTGAGGACTTCTATGTTACGGTGCGATTCCGAAATTTCAGGAGTCACTCTCCATACCTCGAAGATGATACCACGCCTCCGATCAACGTCCATCGAGCTGCTTTCGCGATTCAGGGATCGCGGCAGCGCTGAGCACTTGATGGAGACTGTGGAGAGCGCTCTGTCACGTCTGGGCCTCACAGCATCCGACATCACAGGCCTGACCACTGACGGCGCTTCAGTCATGAAAAAACTGGGCAAGATCCTCGAAAATTCCGCGGCTCCACGGCCGTTCTTCTATCAGCTGTGTTATTCCCACGGGATTCACTTGGCCGTGATTGAAACATTGAAGAACGACCAAATATTTGTCGATGGAGACGATGCCCCATCCGAACCCAACACGGACGATGAAGAAGCAACCATCGACCGCGCAAGATGGCATCTTGTGGATAATACCAGGTCTCGGAGGGATGCAGGTCGAGATCAACAGATCGAAGATGACTGCGAAGGTAATTCTCATTCTGTCTGGTCCCATCATTTGATTTTGCTGGGATTTGCTCGAACTCATGAAACTATAGAATTGACTTAGCAATAACATACTTCTCTTCACTCGCAGATCCCTTGGTGGACTCGGACGAGGAGGAGGTCCCAGACTCGGTGCGGTACACCGGAACCGCGGGAGAAATAGTCCGCAAAGTCCGCAAAGAATGCAGGATGTTCCTCAAGAGCCCGGCTCTCCACGACGAACTACTGAAGTACGCAGAGGAAAAGCGTGTGAATGTCAAACTCGAAATCGACATGACCACGCGATGGAATAGCACCCTTTGTATGCTGATCAAGTTCATGGAAAATCTCGAGCCGCTTCGCCTATTCTACGCAAGCGAGAATCGGAAACGAGACGAAGTTTTCCCCCCTAACAGAAGAAGAGCTCATCGGCGTCCGTTGCATCATCAGCGCTCTGAATCACGTCGACGAAGCAACCTTGCGCTTATCTGAAGACGAAACAACCTTGAGTCTCGCTGATATCGCAGTCGAGGTCAGTTACCATCGTCTTCTCAATCCTCTGACTTTGAATAAGAGCAGGCATGTCAGGGCCGCATGAACATTTTTGTATGTGTTTCCAGGTTTTGCTAAGGAATCTCGAAGAGGAAGCAACAACATTCGCGCGCGCGTTGCGCTTCAACGTGTGCGTACGGATGCTTCAGCGAAGGGGTGTTGCCTCACGTCTTTCACGCTTTGTCGATGACCGGGAGAAGACCACTGACTTGGATCATTGGCTGGCCGAAGTAAGGGAAGAAGTAGAAAATATTGGCAATATCAGGCTCGCTAGAACGTTCCAGTACCCGGGTGACATAGTCAAAGAGATCAGACGCTTCCGTAACTTTCACCGCGAGGGAGCAAACTCGATTCAAGCCCGTACCGAGGAGAACGCTGACGGTCAACGATCGATCCACGGCAAAGCGAAGGACAAGTTCGAGCTTGCTCGAGAACAACGACGGCTCAAAGACCACACGATCGACACAGAAGGCGCTACCGTGCGAGGGCTGATGAAGATGCACTCGAGAGGTGAAAAGGTCCTACCTCCTCCGCTCATTGATACCGTCGCTACTCTGAAGGCGACGAGCGTTCCCGCGGAGCGCCTCTTCAGCAAGGCTCGTCATGCGCGGCGAGCCTGCCAAGACAGTCAGTCCGACGAGAGATTTGCGGACAATCTTTTCTTGAAAGATTGCTACAACAAGGATAAACCTTGGAAGCACTTCGTCGAAAAGAATCTCTTCCAACCGCCAAACTAGAGGCAAAGACCCTAGTTTGGGAGTATTTTTTCTAAATATCTACCAAATAAAGTTCGCAGAATATGATGTTGTTGCATGGGCATTTGTTCATGGTTTCGCAACCGCGTGTTATTTTTCCGCGATGGTTTGTCACCAGAGTCGTGCAGCAGTTTTTTCACGAATCCTTCTGATTGGAAGCTGCAGTATTCTGATGGCCAGGGCCGATCCCGGAACCTCTTCCACAGACTCCAAGAATGATGGTTCGAGCTATCCCGGAACCACCAATATGGACTCCCGGAAGTATGACCTCAGAATAGCCTCCAAAAGCCCCCCAAAAGTATACTCGAATCGACCCCAGAATAACCCCATAGACTCCCAGGAATTACCTCGATCGACTCTGGAAAGCATTGTCAGATTGACTCTGCAACTTCTATGGGTTCCAATGACCATGGTAAGAGCGGACTGAAAACAGCCTCCCTGAGCTGTGGAAATGTGGTCAAGATGAACTAACGAGAAGTCGGACGGACATACCTTGATTCGTCACACCCGGATGAATCATTAAGGTTGGGGTCACCTCATCAAGGTATGTACTTCCGACATCTCGGTAATCATTCTTCACACCATCATAAGGTGTTGAGGTGAGCCCCACCTTTATGTATAATCAACGTCAGGGTCACCTTGATACCTTCTAAGGTACCTTAATAGAATTAAGGTACCTTAATGGCATTAAGGTACCTTAATAGAATAAAGGTACCTTAATACCTTAATGGAATTAAGGTACCTTAATGGAATTAAGGTACCTTAATACCTTAATACCCCATTAAGGTATTAAGGTGCATTAAGGTACCTTAATACCTTAATAAGGTTCGGAGGCCTACTTCCCACCCTCACTTCCCGGGTGTCAGAACGTTTCGTAAAGGTCGTGAACAATTTCTTCGAATTGCACACATGATTCGTTGCCCCACTGTCGACGATGAAATCATTGGGTTTCGACTTTAGCCCTTGTCGGCTAACCATCAAGGCAACTGAATAGTTGGCTCTTGCAGATCTGTTCGGTTGAGGTTTTCTGGGTCGTCGACACTGGTTCTTCATGTGCCCCCTTTGGCCGCAATTGAAGCACTTAATTTCATATCTGCTTTCGCTTTTCTGTTCAAAAGAGCGACGAGAATTACTGTGCTTATGGGCATTGCTACTCTGATGGTAGTTGTGGAAATTAGGACCTTTGCGTCCATGAAAATGACGTGGCTGATTGCGAGCACGACTGACATTCATCTCAGCAAAGAGTGCTGTGGCATTATCGGTCTCATCGTTTTGCTCCATTCTGAAAGCCTCACCCCTGATCAAATCCATGAGGTTCGTTAGGAGCTTCTCTGATTCAGCTTTTGTTGACCATGCGATACGCATAGGTTCCCACTGTTTGGGAAGCGCCTCAAGTAATCTGGCGCACTTCATGTCGTTTCCAAGAGTCACTCCAACCTCCGTGAGATTGCTATCTAATTCCGTCTACATTTCCAAATTCTGAGTTACAGTTTTGTTCCTATTGAACTTAAAGGACATGAATTTCGCGGCTGCAGCTTCTTTCAAGATTCCAGTTTTCTTGGCGAAATGGGCCTGGATTTTGGTCCAAATTTCATAGCATCGAATGGTTGTCGTTTCACCGTAAAAGACTCGACTGGATAGTTTTGGGTCAATTGCCGAAATGAGAATGATTCTTGCCTTCGAATTAGCATTGTCAAAACGGGTTTGTTGTTTCGTTTGATCAGCGGTGGGGGTTTGTCCAGTAGGTATCTCAGGCGGCTTGAGTTCACCCTTTGTGGCAAGCCACACATCGGCACCAGCATCCTGAAGATACATGGGGATCAATTCCTTCCACGCAATGAAATCGCGGCCCGACTCTCCCAAAGTCACTGGGCAGACAGCGGCCTTGCCGGCTCCACTCTCCGAGGTCATCACAATCGGTGAGGACGGGAGGAACTCAACGGGGGAAAAGTATCTAGCTAACCAGCTAATTTTTCTCACCGATCACAGAGCTTAGTCGTGCAGATAACGTGTTCGAAGCCTCAGGTTCAGGCACTTAAAGATGAGCACTCGGAGTCAAGAAAGAATCCACACCAGTATTTATTGAAGATACGAAAGTTCCTTTTATAAGATTCCGTCACCGTACCTAGGAGAGGGCTACGGTAACCGTGAGGCTCCGCTGGGCCTCAAGGGGCCTCCCATGTTAACTGCCCAAAGTCAAATCTAACGAAGTCCTAAGAACCACGACTCAGAGAATATTACAATTTCAACACTTTCAGCTTGAAAGTTTTGCCGAAGTTATTGATGAGGTTATTCAGTTCATTTTCGTCAGTTGAGAGGACAAGACAGTCGTCAACATAAATCGTGAGGAGGATGAGCGACCCTGAAGCTCCATGTTTGAAGAAAAAACAAGGGTCCGCTGCACTTTTTTGAAGCCAAGGTTTGCCAAGACTTGGGAAACTTTTGCATAGAATGATCGAGGTGATTGTTTCAAGCCGTAGAGGCTTTTGTGCAGTTTGCACACTCTGTTTGTGCCATCAGAGAAGCCGACTGGTTGGTAGCAATAGAGTTCTCGATCGATGTCTCCGTAGAGAAAGGCGACAGAAATGTCGATCTGTTTGGAGTGCATTTTCTTTGCTGCACATATTGAAAGCATTAGGCGCAAGGTTGCCCATTTTGCTACTGGGGCGAATAATTCGCCGAAATCAGTTCCTTTTTCCTGTCTGAAGCCGCGGGCTACGAGTCGTGCCCGGAATTGCTCGGATTCCAGTTCTTTCTGGGGACGGTATTTGTATACCCATTTGACAGATATTGGACGTTTGTGCCTCGGTTTGTCGACGAGAGTCCAGACACCGTGTGAGGCCATTGAATCTAACTCGGATTCCATCGAGTTCCGCCATTGATTGGCAAAAGGTGAGGTCACTGCCTCCTGGAACGTTTTTGGTTCCATTATTTCGCTGAGATCTATCTCATACCTTTTCGGTCTTTTGATATTTGCGCGCCTGCGGAGATTCATCGTCGCTTGAGCGGCTGCGCTTGGACGATCATCGTCATGATCGCCTGACTCATCTTCAGAGTCGTTTTCGACTAAACTGTGATAGTCTGAGAGTGATTGAGGTTCGTTTTCCTCTTCTTCTGGTGCCAGTATTGATTCTTGTTCTGCAGTTTCATTATTATCGGACTCGATGGGATCTACGGCAAAGTTCGTATCGCTCAGCGTTATTTTGGTAACTGGGAGCGTATTTTTAGTCAAGAAGGTGACATTCTTCGAGAACCAAAGCTTCTTGAGGGACGGGATCCACACACGAAATCCGTCAAGACGCTCACAATGCCCCATGAGGATGCCGGAGAGAGCGCGGTCATTCCATTTATCATTTGTGGGGTTGTGATCATACACGTAGCATGATGTGCCGAACGGGTGAAGGTTAGAAATGTTAGGAGGTATTTTATAGATAGTTTCGAAAGAGGATTGACCAGTAGTTGGGCAGGTATTGGTGATGTTCTTCAGTTGAACGGCACATTTGAAACTCAGCTGTTGTTGTTGTACCCATCGGATGCTTTTCTGGAAGCTCCATGGTTCTACCCTTCCTGGCAGGCTAATCGACGTTGAGTCCGTTTGTACTTCGCTCACAAGCTTTCGGATCCCTGCCGGCATCTCAGGAAACAACTCAATCGACATGAGCAGCAGAATGAACTCCAAGACAAAGAAATCTACCGAACAGTGCGGAGTGTGTTTGAAGACACTAGGTGGGAACTCGAAACCGATCCGCTGCGAGTCATGCTCTGCTCTAGTACACTCCAGATGCGCACGTCCATCCAACTCAACTACTCGTGTGGCTAATGCCTCCAACCGTGCCTCATTCTTCTGCAAAAAGTGCGAAAAGAAGAATGGGACAGTTAAATCCCACACACCGCCCATCATCGTGCCTGTGTCGACTCAGACCCTTGGAAGTGTTGATGGTGCCGATGGTGTCGACGGTAAAGGGTATAGGCAATAAGGCCCCAATGTTTACATCGAGGCGCCATCTTGAAGAGGGAAAGGGAAGATGAATCCACCGAGCAATTGAGTTGATCGATTCAGTTTCGAGCGTTTCTAACCTAACCTAACCTGTCCTAGGCCATGCGCTGGCTTCGAGCCCCGCAGCTACCTCACGATTAGGTCCGCTTACCTCGATCAGACCCTATAATTCATATCCCTCTCCCTCTTCAAAATAGCGCCTCGATGTAAACATTGGGGCCCTATTGCCGTCTCCGGACGGTAAAGGCACCACCACCGGCGCCAGCGCTGATGACGTTGATCATGCTGATGTCGATGGTACTAATGTAGATGGCGCCGATGTTGCCGACACTGATGTTGTCGACGTGAACGATGATGTTGACGATGCTGATGATGATGGCACCGGTGTTGCCGACACTGACGCCGACGGCCTCGACGACGGCATCTTTGAAACCACATCACACATGGAAATTCCGTTGACCACCACATCCCCGATGCGCCCCACAGCTCCATTGACGAACTCGTCTCCACAAACTATACTAACCCCATCATCAGCATGGAAGTCTTCTCATGACATCAGGGTATCCGATGCTCTGAGATGCTGCGAGACATGCTCGAGCATCATCCGAACCGGTCCCTCATCTCCATCATGCTTGATATGCATAAGACTGGAGGCCATCGAGTCCCACATTGGTTTGAGACAAAACTCAAGTGTTCTGTCCGAACAGGTATCCCAGCTCCGAGCGGAGCTCATCACGCTGAGGGCAGCGAACGCAGAACTTCGAAGACGGCTCGGCGAGTCCGAGAATCGTCACGGAGTGGACGGCGTTGCCCGAGGTGAGCCAGGAACCAGTTCCACGCGCCACAAAGAGAAGCTAGGATTACACCATCGGGAACCACCTGTTTTCTCCCGCGGATCCGACGAGGAAGGCGAAAAAGTTATCGCTCCCACCGAAACAACATCGCCGAGTACTCTGCTGAAAAAGCCCAATCCAGCCACCTCGAGACAACTCGGGGGGGGCATCACCCTGAGCCCAGTGGTAGTGACGACGTCGCCGGGATCGTGAAACCAAAAAGACTCACGCCCCTCACCGCGGGAGCATCGACGACTGGACCATCCGGGATGGCCGCGCCCAGACAGCGGCCTCTCGGGCGACCGGGGTATCATACAATCCGCGGCGCTAAGGGTTCTAAGAGATTCTTCGTCACTGGAGTCAGGCCTGACTTCACGGCGAGGGAGATGTTTGATCATCTGTCCTCGCAGAGTCTCGAGGTCGGCTCAGTGTGCAGAACCAAAGCCTCGAAAGATCACTATGCCTCGTTCGTCATAATCGCAGACGAAACCGTGTTCAACCTTCTCAACGAGCCCTCGAGATGGGAGGGACATATACGTTTCAAGGAATACTCTGGACCCCTGCATAGAGGCAACGTCTTAGACATGTTTCCTCAAACGGCGTGACTACTCGCACAGAGCCGGACATCCCCGTGTTCAACACCCCCGTCTCCTAACCTCAAATGCATTTACCTCAACGCACGTTCTGTTGCTAAGAAAGGTGCGCTTGATTCCCTCAAAGCCTTTTGTTCTGCAAAAAAGATTGACATTGTGTTTCTCACCGAGACTTGGCTCGATGCCCGGATCACCGACGCCGAGCTTTCTCTCGACGGGAACTACCAAATCTTCCGACGTGACCGTCAAGCAAGGGGCGGTGGCGTCCTCACCCTTGTTTCTAAATGTGTCAACGTTGTCAGAGTTCACTGTAATTCTGACTGTGAATTCGTGGCCGTAGACGTTGTCACCCCTAGCCATCCTCTGCGCATTATCTGCATTTACGTGCCACCCTCCGGGTCGGCTCCTGAGCGCCTAGACCGCATTGTCAGCTGCTGCCAGCTGATAGAGAGTCTCTCCGACTACGATGGCCCTGTCACTGTTATCGGAGATTTCAATCTCCCGAACCTGCAGTGGAATTCTACCGAATTAAAAATGTCTGGATCCAAGGAATCCACCTTTTCCCAATGCGGCCGGCGTTGCAACCTTCACCAACTCATTAGCTCACCCACGCACCGCTCCGGATCCATCATAGACTTGCTCCTCACAACCGACCCTGACATCCTGACAGACATAACGGTCTCTACCGCTCCAATAGTATCTGATCATCTCGCCATCGGCTTTGAGGTGATTGCCAAAGTTCCAAAAACCACGCGCACATCAACCCGACCCAATTTCCACCGAATGGACTGTACCTCGATCGCCACCCACCTCGATGCAGTTTGCTGGGACACTTTCTTCGCCGACTGTACCGATGTAGACTCGATGTACACAACGTTTAACGAGCTGTGTTTATTCCTCATTCACTCCTACACCCCTATGATCTCAACAGCCAGTAAACAAGATCCGCTCTCCGCTTACATCTCGAGGCTTGAGGCCAAAACCGGCGATGAGAATCACGGGAATCCCACGTTTGCCAGGGAGCTGCTCAGAGCCACCACTCGTAGGCGACTTCTGGACGAAAAGCGTGTTGATTTCCGTGACACGAAATCGTTCTACCGCTATGCAAATAACCGGCTCACATCTAAGGTCACCATACCAACGCTCAAACTTAACGGACACACCGCTTCCAGCGAGGTAGAAAAAGCCGTTCTACTCGCCGACCACTTCTTTTCCACCTTCCGAAGTTCACCCGTGCCGATCCCTCCTGATTCCGGCGCAAGCGGATCAAAAGTCACCTCTGCCGACACCCCCATCCTTTTTGAAGAACATGAAATCTATCGCCACCTCTGCAACCTCAGCGCCAAATGTAGCATCACCCCCGACAACATACCCCCCTATATTCTACAAAACCTTCGCCATCTTCCTCGCCGAACCACTCACTATAATCTTCAGGAAATCATACACCGATGGGCAGGTCCCCCCGAGTTTTCAAAACCAGCATTGTGACACCGATACATAAGAAAGGCCATAAACACGACCCAAGCAACTACCGTCCCATCTCGCAATGCTGCACAGCTTCTTCCGTGTTCGAAAAAATCCTTACGTCACACATTACTCTCTACCTTACTACGAACAACCTCCTCGACAAGGCTCAGCATGGCTTCGTTCCAAAGCGCTCCACAATTACTCAACTCACTGTACAAACAACTGATTGGGCGAAATACATCAACAGCAAACAGGCCTTCCACTGTATATATTACGACCAGAAGGCCGCGTTCGACTGTATCGATCACCGACTACTACTACACAAACTTTCGAAGCTGGGAATCCATGGCACCACGACCGCATGGCTGACTGACTACCTCCTAGGCCGTACGTTCCGCGTGCGGGTTGACGAAGCCCTCAGTCCACCTCGACCCGCACCATCCGGTGTGCCCCAAGGTGGCTCGGTCTCGGCCCTCCTGTACATAATTTTCGTACTGGACATCAGTTCATACATTCCCCCCCCGGAGTGAAGTACCTCCAGTTCGCCGATGATCTGAAAACGTACATGCCGATCTCCTCCCAAGCCGATCGAGACCTCCTGCAACTAGCCGCTTCAGGAATCTCGCGTTGGTGCAAGGACAACGGGATGACACTTTCCACAGGAAAATGCGTCGTCCTATACTATGGAGGCCCACAGCCATCCTACCTCATCGACGGTGTAGAACTTCCAGTTGTACAGAACACCCGTGATCTGGGGGTCTGTATGACTGCCGACTTGAATTTCGCTGCCCACATTACCCAAACAACGAGTGCCGTCGGAATCCTTATAAACAGCATCTTCAGATGCTTTGTCTCCAAGGAGCCTGATCACTATATCCGATTGTACAAGACGCTCGTACTTCCGAAACTGTTGTATGGATCTACAATCTGGGCCCCTCACCTCAACAAACACTTGAACGTCCTTGAGGGTCTCCAAAACCGCTTCTGTAAGAGGCTTGTCTGGAGATGCAATCTTGCCACCAGACCAACCCTCCCCACTATATCTTCCCTCATACTCAGGGCCGACTTAAATGTACTCGCCGGTCTCAAACGTGCAGATCTGATCGGTGAACTTTTTGTGATAAATCGGAGAAACAATCTCAGACACAAGATTGCTGTGCAAGCTCCACAAATCGCCCGCTGTGATATTGTCCATAACCACTTTGTTTGGCGCATATGCCGCCGATTTCATGAGGGTGAAATACCCGAGTCATTTTTTGACGTCCCCTTTTATCAAGAATAAAAGCGTTTTGTATTGTATTGTATTGTACATTCGCAGGCTTCGCCCCAGAATTGCCGGGGAAGGGAAGCCGCGATAAGCATCGTACGCGCAAGCTTTGTAATCGTTTGATTGTGTCGTTCGGAAACTCCATTCATTTGATGGGCATAGGGATGGCTTACTAAATGTTCAGCCCCCAAGTTCGAGATTATTTTTCTCACTTGATCATTAAGGAACTCGCCTCCTCCATCAGTCATTAGCGCTTTAATCTTTGTGCCCGTTTGGTTTTCAAACCATTTGAAGTATTCTTCAAGGAGTTCCGTTGCTTGACTTTTTTCTTTTAGTAAGTATACTTTGTTGAATCGTGAGTATTGCTCATGCACGTTCATTAAGTATCGAGCTCCACCAAGGGAGGGACGAAATGGTCCACTCAAATCAGTGTGGATAATTTGGCCTAAACGGGTCGGCGCAACCGATGCGGGTTTGCTGTGGTATGAAGCTCTTTTCATCTTACCGCGAATGCACGGTTCGCCATCTACATGGCCTTGTTGAAATTTTAGGCCGTATTTTCGAAGAACTTTCTGAACTGCTTTTTTGTTGATGTGGCCGAAGGCTTCATGGGCCTGTTGAAGTGTCGGATTTTTCCGAAGCAGCGAAACGTACAGTTCTGGTTCGGAGAACGGAAGAAAAGCTGCCGCGTCGATAACATACAGTCCGTTTTGGAGTTGGGCGGTTATTTTATGCTCCGAATTGGCAATAACAAATGCCGACGCTGATGCGTTGACGGTCCAGCCGTCAGCCAACAGTGCAGACAAAGAAATCAAATTTTTCCGGAGATCTGGGCAGTGAAGCACGTGATCAAGGCGCATCACAACACGATCGTTGGTTGAATTCACTTCGAGCAGGACTGTGCCTTGTCCAATTGCTCGAATGCTTTGGGAGCCGCCAACTCGAACAGTCAAAGGGTTATCTAGCTTCTGGTAGTTGAAGAAAGCCTTACGCGAATTGCAGAAATTGGAGTTTGCTCCGGAGTCGATAATCCAAAACTCTGTGTACGGAGATACGTCGGATGAGACCGATGCCATGAAAACCTCTGCCTCGAGAAATTCTGATTGTTCGGAGGATTCAGTCAAATGCGCTCGTTGGTTAGAATTGTTACGATTGTTGCCGCGTCGGGGTTGGTTTTGATTTCTCGGATTGTTCGGACGGGGGTTGAACGAATCGCGATCGGGATTGAATGATGCTCGATCGGGATTGAATGAAGCTCGGTTGGGATTGAAGGGTCGTTGTTGTTGATTTTGTTGGTTTGATGATCTGTCGTTGTTGTTGTTGTAGTTCTGTTGGTAATTGTTGAATGTCGGGCGTTGGAAATTGTTTGGGTTACGATTCTGGTCATTGTTTCTTGGTGTTTGGTTTCTGTTGTTGAAAGGTCGTCAATTGAAGTTTCTGGGGTTGTTACGAGGGTTGTTTCGGTTTGGGTTTTGATTTGGGAACGTTTGAAGTTGTGAGCAGTATACTGCTGGTGTGTTGTTTGTATTCTCTCGTGAAGACTGAGCTTCTGCGAGAAGTCGGGTTTGTTCGCTTTCAATCATTGCGTATAAGTTTGTGATGTTCTGTTGATCGGGAGGTTGTAAATTCCACGTTTGTTTTAGGAAGACCCAATTTTTAGGAAGTGCCTGTAGTAGGCAAGGTACGAGTAGGGAATCGTTCGTTTTTGCCCCTGCCATAAGGGCATCCGGAATAAGAAGTCGGAAACGGGTTACATTGTAGTTTGGCGTTTTTGTGGAGTCAAATCGGAAATTGAAGAGGCGCTTGAGCGCAGTCTGTTGTCTCAAAGCGGTTACTCTTTCAAATTCTTCGGTTATTGATTTGAAAACATCGGCCGCCGTTCGGGTGGCGAGGTTGCGGTGAAATTTGAGTTGAATCAGCTGACAATCAAGCTGATTCAGGAGAATGCCTCGAGCGAGAGCATTCCATCGGGTGAATTCGGGATCAGTGGTTTGGAGATCGCCATGAGCTGCTTGTAAGCATTTTTGCCCTTCAGAGACGAGTATAATGTCGATTACCGTTTTCCAGAGGGCATAATTCTTGCCATTAACGTCCAGTTTAATCCGTTTGAGATTGCCGAGAGAATTGTTTTGTGGTGCAGGTGGTTGCTCCGGAGTTGGAGCCGGTGGAGTGGGATTGGGTGGATTGGGAGGGTCATCCCTCACCAATGAAAGTTGAGAACGGAGGCTTTGTAAAGCCTGGATCTACTGATCCGAATCAGTCAGGTCGAACGCAGACGTTGAAGAATCGAGTGAGGCAAAGGGGTTGGCACTAGTTGATGGGTTCATGCTGAACAAAGAGGTTTGATATGGCCAGCAGTCAGAAAGCGACTATTCACCGCTCGCGTATCTTGCTTACTTACCGAAATTTCAAAGCGATGGGATGTTTCGAATGATGAAAAACTGCAGGTTCAGGCTGATGAAGGTTTTCGAGCGAAAGCGCTGATCACGTGTTGAGGTTGGAATCAGCGATCCCAAATGCTCACTAGCTCAGAATAAGCTCTAGCTACTGGTTAGGCATGAAGCAGGCACGGGTTTCGGCAGAACACACGAGAGTACTGAATGAACACTGATTGATTGAAGATCTGAACAGGGTTTATAACAAGAATATATGGAAAGGGTATTGTGTCTACCTAGAGCAACCGTTTGGGTGGTAATGGATTCTAGATGCAGGTCGAGCTGTGGTCGGTGGGTGCTCATCGTGTTTACGTAGACTGGCGCCATGCGCCCCCGATCCGGCGGTGAGAAGATTCACATATGAGCACACATCGATCACCCGCTCTGATTCTTGAGTTTCGACGATCTATTTGCTAGACGTATTATTCGTTCGGGGTTTCTGTCTCAACAGAGATGACTGGCGGTCGGAAGGGGTGTTCCCAGAGCATTTTGCAGGAAGTTCTTCAGACCGTAGTTGTCGAGAGTATTCAATGGAATATTTGCACCCGCGAAAGAATCCACCAGGGTCACAAGTGTTGCTTGTTTCTCCAACACTCTTTCGCTAGCCCCGGCTTCCAGAAGACATTTTCTCACCCCAGACTTCCTTGCTGCAGCACATTCAACGTCTTTCAGTCTCTCGGCGTCCATAGATGTTTCGAGGTGTCTTGAACAGCTATGTTTCCGGCGGTAGTCGACTTGGATGTTGCAGGTAGAGCGAAACAGAGTGTCCGCCGTTGCGTAGAAAGTTCCAGGCTCGAATTGCCTCGCCCGTTGCTCAGGGGTCACGTTCTTGGAAGTCTTCGACCTGGTTATTCCTTTGGATCTCCTGCACTTTCAATGCTCTCGCTGTGTTGGAGGAAGAAACTGAGGCTAGCGGAATGTCCGCACGCTGATGTCACAGGCAGCTGAGTGAAAGTGGCAGACTGACTAGCTGCCGTTCATTCTCTAAAATCGACTCGTTGGGATGTGTGCGGACGAAACACTTCCGAAGTCATGTTTGTGCGAGTCCTCGAGCAGATATTCTCAGTTTCTCTTCGATGCTATCATCTTGATAGTCATCCGGACATGAACAAACGAGGAGAGCCCTTGGAGATGGAATTTTCTGGAGTTGCTTGATTCATGTATATACCGCGCGGGGTCTACTATCTTAGGACAGGATTTGAGCTCTCGGCGTGGCTATCACGTTTCCGGCGCGGAATTCACGGCTTTGGCGCTGAATTCACGGCTTTGGCACGGCGTTCGCGGTTTCGGCGCGGCCGTGAATTTCGGCGCGGAACTCACGGTACCTGCGCGGCCGCGCCCTTCCGCGCCAAGATCGGAGCTCCATAGACCAACGCTTGCGCCGTGATTTTTGGCGCGGCATTCGCTCCGAGACATCACACATCGCATTTTCAGTACGAGACACCCCGCATCTTTTCCCGATTTTGGAAAAAATTATTCGAGTGTTTTTTTTTTCAACGGGACCGCTGAGAGAAAGTATAGAATAAGTAAGATAAGAAATAACGGAATCGGAAAAATAGGTTTTGGGTCGAGGTCAATATTTGCGCCGCCCGGGGCGGAATTTCTTTCGCCGCCCCAACCCTAACCGGCTCGAGACCCCTCTTTTTTTGAAAATCCCGGCAATAAAAGCCATATCCCGATTCCAAGCGACATTTAGACTATGAACAATATCCTGAACGAAAGGCATAAACCGGGGATCACCTGGAGGTGGGAGAATCAGGAACCTCAGCGAGAATGCCTCTGCAAATTAACCAACGGGGGGGCGGAAGAAGGAATTCTAAACATGATGCTGCTCGAAGTCATGCCGGAGAAAGATGATCTTGTCGCTTCAGATTGAAGGCCGGGGCAACTCTATTCTCGGGATCTATCGTGTCGAGTTTGAGATACGGCGTGTTCACAATCTTATAGAACAAAATTCTCCGGGCAAAGCCAACCGACGATCTTGAGGGAATCCAATACAAGACATATTCTGAAAGTTAGACATCTTCCCCGAATTCGACAAGGAAAAAAATAGAAGCCATGTCTTATTAAACGGCCAACACAGTATGGTTTCCGCCATGAATGTCTTGAGAAGTGAAGATGAAAAGTCAAGAAATTAAGAGAATAAGAAGGTGCATTTTTTGCTCTCACATCAATTCGCACGCTGGAATCGACCGAGATTAATAACTCATGGTGATGCTCGACATCTACTACGATGCCTTGCGGACTTCATCCTCGGCAAACTCACGAATCAATTCTATGAAATCTATCTCATCCGTCAGCTTGTGCTCAATCGAGAGGATCGCCAGGCTGCTCAGGCGCGAGGCGGTCTTTTTCGCGCGAATATAACGTCGATTTGGCTCTGCTCGGAGTCTCTGTCGTCTTGTGTTGCGCGTAATTTTCCCGCGAGGAACTTGATCGCCCGGGAAGTGCCGCCCCCCGGGCGATCGCCCCCTCAGCCCTCCCCTGTGCACGCCGCTGCTGAGGAGGTGTCTGTTGCCTAAAGGGAATTCGTCGTTGTGGGTTTCCGAGGAGAAGGGCTGCCATCTCCGGGTCCAATGACCTTTTTTTTTCTGTATTTCAGGCGGGAGGGGAAATCCCTTCGGATACCAGGGATGGGACTTCCGTCCGTTACCCTGCTTATGTGGTGTAGCCACTCAAACCCCTCCCTCCGCCCTTTGGTGACTGGGTACTCAGAACAAGTTCTGTTTATAATCCTTCCGGGTCACCAGGGCCGTCCTTGTCGATTCACCTCCTTTTCTTCGTGTCCGTTCGCAGAGCGTTCAGTTGGACTCGGGTGGGTTCGCTATTGCGGTTCACCCACCCTTGCCCTTTGATACGCTCCCCTATGCTTCTGTTCCGTGTGCTGAAGGCCTGTTTATCCGACTAGGGTGGGTTCGCTGATACGGTTCACCCGCCCTCATCTGCTGGTGTTGAGGATGCAGCCGATCAGACACGAGGTCTTCTCCCAGTGGGCCTCGTTCTTCATCATTTCTTGCAGCATCTCGGGAACGGAGTTGCAGCGAAGGCCCGTCCTTGGGTGTACCAAAGCCATGCAATGGAAGATTGTATGTTCTACATCGTCCTCGGCGCCTGCGTCGCAGAGGGTGCATAGTGGGCTGGGAGCTCTTTTGAACCTGTGGAGGTACTTAGGAAAATTTCCGTGTCCAGTGAGTACCTGCGTAGTGTACACGTCAGGTCCCCAAACTTTCGACTGCACCAGGTCTTCAGGTCCGGTATGAGGCCGTGGGTCCATATTCCCTTCGATGAGTTGTCCCACTGGCGTTGCCACTCCGCCAGGGTCTCCTCCTGCATCTCTTCTTCCGTCTTATTAATCTCCCCGTCACTGCTTGACTGAGAGTCTTCTTTCTCTGCTTCGTTTCTGTGGTATGCCTCCGCTCTCTCTCGAGCCAGAAGAGGCCATGGCGTGGATCGGGCCAGCACCAGTAGGGCTGCCGTAGACACCGTACGGCAGAGGTTCTCAAACTTATCTGGTGGCGGCAGCCCGCGGCACCCCAAGCTTGGAATGCAGTTGCGGCACCAAGGGTACCGCGGCACTCCGCGGCAGTCGGGTGCCGTTGGCACACAGTTTGAGAACCCCTGCCGTACGGTATGCCCGTGTTATTCTTATCGCTGTCACTCTCTGCGCTCTTTCAAGAGCTTCGCGGTTCTTCTGATATCTGAGAGCGCTTTGGCTCCAGATTGGGGCCGCATAGAGCGCTATCGACTGCGCCACCGTTGCCAAGATCCTCCGCTTGTGCTCAGAGGCTCCGTAGGTGCGGAGCAGTATTTTCGCGATGTCAGTGGCAGCTTTTGTGGCCTTGCTGACGACGGTTTTCATGCCTTCGATTGTTCTATGTTCTTTGATGCTTTCTGTGCAGTTTCGGGTGACCCATATGGCGGTGTCTCCGGAATCTTCCGCAAACCATCCCTGGTCTTTCTTCGTTTTGCTGCTAGATATATACTTGTTTACTTCACTTAAGATGCAGACCCCGATATCTTCTCGCTTGACTCTATCTTCCAGGAGGGCATGGGCTGCCCTTGATCTGTTTAGGTTGATCTGGATGACTTTCATGATCATTGTTGCGTTGTCTGAGGATTACCCTTCTTTTGCTGAGCAGCCTTTTGAGTTTGCGCTTCACCCGTTGCCTGGCTTCTCGCTTGCCTCGTGCCTCTTCTTCCTTCAGCAACTTCCCATTGGCCTTCTCCACCTTTTTCCCTGGCTGCGCTTCCATCTCCTCTTCGGGGGGCGTTGGATTGCATTCTTTCTCTAGCTGGCTTGTCACTGATGGTTTTCCTTCTCCTTTCTTCTGCTGCCTTTTCCCTGAGGGCTTGTAGCTTTTCCCTATAACGGGGGCAGACTGTAGAGAATTCCGCGTGTCCTTCTGTGCTACATGCTTGACAGATGATCTGGTTTGTTTTGCAGTCGTTGCCGATGTGACCGTTTCCCCCCGCACTTGTAGCATCTCTTCTCAGTAACTTCTGGATTCTTGCATTCTGTCGCCCTGTGGCCTACTTCGTGACACCTGTAGCAGATCAGGACGCTGATCCATTCTCTTACGGCGCATGTTCTCCAGCCGATTTGGATTCGGCGTAGGTTTATCATTCTCTCGGCGTCTGTCTTCGTGAGCTTTACTAGTACCATTTTGGTACCGTTTGCTCCCGTGCCGATTTTCCCAGTCTCAGCCTGTCCTTCCTCTCTGTGTCCCAGAGTTCTCGGACCTCCTCGGCTACCTTCTCTTCCGTGGTGTCTGTCTCTAGCCCGAAGATCATTACTCCAGCGTTTAGTGCCGGCGCTTTGACCGTGGACTCGAGTTTCATTTCTCTTGAGATAAATTCCGCCAATCTCTTCTGGCCTCCGACTTTCCTCTCCCGAACCAGCAGTCTGAGGCCCGTCTCTGTCTGTGCGTACCCTCGGATGTCGACGCCCAGAGCGTTAGGGTTGACAGTCGCTTTCAGCTTCTTGAGGACCTCCGCGAAGGTAGCGCCCGCCGTTCCAACGTCAACGGCCCCTTGCTGTCGTTTCTTCTCGTTCTTTCTTGTGCTTCTGTAGCCGTTGTCCTTCGGTTTGGGTGTCTTGGCTGATATTTCAGCCGCTACTTCGACGCCATTTGCCTTCCAGCAGTTTTCTATGATCTTGCGATAGATGTCCAGATCCGCCTCACTTGGGAGTCGAATGAGGACCTTCTCTCCCGGCGGGGGTGGATTTTCTTTGATTTTCCGGCGAGTTTCTGCGCCAGCGCTGTGACTTCCATTACCGCTGCATTTCTTTGAAGCTTCCCCACAACAAGCGTTGTGGGGAAGCGTTGTGCGTCCCCTTTGACCTGTTCACTTCCCGTGGCGAACTTCGTCGGTAGAATCGCTCTTGTAATCGCTATTTCGCCGTCCATCAGCTGATCAATTTGTTCGACCGCTGGGAAGAGCTTGGAGAGCTGTTCCCTTACGCTTGTCGTTCTTTTGTCGTTTTCTTCGCTGCAGTGTACGTATACCTTGAGACTTCTTTCACCCGCGATCCCTGCTTTCGTGAGTGCTATCAGTTTGAAGCTCTGTTTGGGCCAGGGTACCATTGACAGCTCGCAGATGTCTTCGAAGTTCTTCAGCTGGGAGATTTTCTCCTGTATCAGTAAATCTTGCGCGTTTTCTCTATCCTTCTTTGTATCTTCATTCTCCCCTGTTTTGCTCCCCTTGAGTTCTTGGATGATTTGTTTCAACTTGGTGTTCTGCTCTTGTGTGACTTTCAGATCCCTTTCCGTGGCGTTCAGCTTCGCTTTGATTGTGTTCCAGCTTCCAGCTTGTGTGCTTCCAGTTCCTCGTTTGCATCGAATTTGGATTCCACTTCGATAATGTCCACTGTTTCCTGGTTTTTCTCATTTACTGCGAGAGTAATTTCTCCGGTCACTTTTTCTATGATTCGGATGATCTCTCTTGTGAGGTCTTTAACTCCTCTGGCAGTGTTTCTGGCCTCGATATCCTTGATCCTCTGCATCTTCAACGCGATCTCTCCCATTTTATCTTTGATGATTTCTTCGATGTCAGGTTGCTTTATTCTTTTCTCCGATTCTCCTGTGACAGGTGAGCTCGGTTTTCGTTTGGTTGCTGCGCTTCGTTTACCCGGAGTGCTTACAACTTCTGTTCCGAACATATTGACTGTGGATCCTGCCGGAACCATTATCTCTGGTACTTCCCCTTGCCTGTTAAGCCGCATTCACACTGTTTCAATTCCGTTGATCCATCGCGTGGATCAACCATGGCACGGGTGGTCAATTCCGTTGAGCGCGCGAGAACGGTAACGGTCGGAGCGGTAAGAACGCGGAAGTCAGAGAGTAGAAGCTCGTTGGAGCTTGTTCTGAAGCCGGATGTGCTAGTGTGCTTCTAGTGGAACGCTAGGGATACTGTCTCACTGGGACAGAATGAGTCGCTCATGGAGGAACAAGAAGCTCGCGCGAGCAAGCGTCCACATCCTCTCACGAGCCCTGCTCCGGGAACTCAGCAGAGAGCTCGAAGCCAGAAGTCGTCGTCCTCGCCGTTGGTGGGTGAAGCCCTGGATTCGCGAGCGAGCTGAGCAGGGGGCGGCCGCAGCCCTGTTGAACGAGTGGGCAGAAAGCACGCCGGAAGATTTTGATAACCATCTGAGGATGACAGAGACACAGTTCTTGGAGCTCCTAGAAAAAGTGCGACCGGAAATTCAAAAACAGGACACCTGGTTTCGCAGGGCGCTGCCCGCTCGCACTAAACTGGCAATGAGCTTGCGTTATCTGGCTACCGGGGAAAACATCGCAACCCTCAGCGCATTGTACCGGGTACCGAGGAACAGCTTCTCAGTATCTTTCCCGGTCGTCGTCAAAGCAATCTACAACGCGTTAACGGAGTGCATACAGGTGAGAGGAAGTTTATTCAGGGAGTGATAGACGTAACATCGACAAATGTCAGAGCAGAGTGTACTCGGCGGTATTCAGAAGATTGTCATCCACTTCGGAATCGGAGGGGATTGTGGTGGGGACTGCCGGGGAGCCGTAGTAGGTGTCGACGTTCGCGGCTCGCAGGATATCAAGTCGTTGAGCGGTCAGGAAGTTTTGAATTCGCCGCTGGCACCTCAGTGCTCTTGCAAGCGGCATCTCCTGCAGTTGCGCCGAAACGCTGTCCCCAAAAATGTCGAATTCTGAAGGCCGTTTGCCCGCCGTCGCCTCCTTGATGGTTTCTAGCTGCGACATCGCAGTGTGCAAGTCGTCTCCGGAGAGGGCGCAACAGCGTTTTTTCTGACGCTTGCGGGGTGGTTGAGGGTCCTGTGACTGTCGGCTTGTGGATGCTTGCTGGGGCGCCGGCCTGCTCTCCTCCTCGGCGTCGCTCAGTTGCTCAGAAGTCCCGTCAGCTCGCGTTGAGCCGTCGAAGCACTGCAAGAGAACGTGAAGCTATTACGTACCGTTTGTTGTCACAGGTACCGAACACAGAAGCCCAATGGGACGTCGTCATGCGGGACTTCGAGAGGATTTGGCAATTCCCAAACGCTTGCGGAGCCATGGATGGGAAACATGTGACGATCCGCTGCCCCGCCCATAGCGGCTCCCACTTCTCCAACTACAAGAAAACCTTCAGCTCGATCCTCTTTGCCGTGGTCGATGCTCACTATAATTTCCTCTATTTCGACGTGGAAACTAACGGAAGAGCGAACGACGCCTGTGTGTTCTCCAAATCGTCTCTCGAAATTGCTCTCAACCAAAATTCGCTCCGAGTGCCTCCACGCGGACTTTTCTTGGGTGATGACGCGTTCCCTCTTCGGACTAATCTCCTGAAACCGTACCCCCGGTGCGGTCCTCTCAACCGAAAACAGCGGATTTTCAACTATCGACACTCGAGGGCGCGTCGCGTAGTGGAAAACGCGTTCGGCATTCTCGTGTCTCGTTTTCGCATTTTCGAAAAACCTATTCCTTTAGCTGTCGAGACAACAGAGCAAGTCGTCAAGACCTGTTGTGCGCTTCACAACTGGCTTCGACGTTCGTCCACTGCTGCGGCGGCGGCTTCGATCGACCGACAGCCAGCTTCTACTGCTGACGCTCAATCTGTGCCCAGCTCCTCTCGGAGCGCGTTCCAGAACCTCCCGCGGAGGCCGGGGGCGAAACATCCCAACGCCGCTGCAAAACTTCGAGATCAGTATGCTGAGCTTTTCGTCACCACGCACACTGTACCGTGGCAGTGGTCTATGATCTGAACGCATCGACGACGGCTGAAGTGAATAAACTCGGGAATCTCTGCCTCGCCCCAGAACTCCTCGGCTTCGACATTCCGCTCCCCACTAAGTCCCAACCTTCTACCGATTTTACGATACTTCCCTACAGTACTTCCGTTCACACTTACCTCCAAGTTTGATGAGCTCTCCTTGGGGAGCGTTACGTTTCGTAGGAAGGCGTCCGCCGCGGCGAACCCGAACACCCTTGGTTTGTGCACGTCCGCCGCTCCGGCTCCACTTTTTTCACTTCTCCTGATCTTCCCCAATTCCGACGCATACTTCGTACGGATGGATTTGATTTTCAGCTTAACGTCGGCCACTGTGACCCCGGGAAGGCCCAACCCCGCGACGATATTCTCGAGCGCTTGGTCGCGCAGGTGAACCTGCTTGTGCTCGGCACTCCTGTGGTTCCACAGTATTTCCTGACTCCTGTAAAGCTCCAAGAAGGGCTCTATATGCTTCTCTTGCCACCTGAAGGTCATCGTGCCCCACGTACAGCGTTGGACGCTACAGGAATGATGTTCTGGACCGGAACTCGAGATGGCTTGTAGCTCTCACCGCGACCTGTCCGTTGAACGCCTCTTCAATCGTTTTCGCGCGCGAGCGAACCCGGTCCATGTTCAATCTTGTCCCGCGCCATCGCGGATCACTCCGCCGTTCTGCGCTCGCGCCGCCTCTCACGACCGCTCTCTCATGGTCGCTCTATGGGCTTTCAATCGCGTTGATCCACGGTATTGATCAACGGAATTGAAACAGTGTGAATGCGGGTTTAGCTTCCTGGCTTTGGGTTTCTTTTCTCAACTTCTCCCGCTGGATTGCTTTCGCGAGGTTGATTCTCCGTCCCAGCGCTTCCACCTCATCCTCAGTTACATCCATTTCGGCGGTGTCCTCCACCTCAGCGGTGACCGTTGCTTTTCCATCACTGGAATCATCTGTCGTACTATATACTGGCTCTACTTCAGGTCTTGACTTGTTGCTCTCCATTGCTTCCTGCTGCTGGTGTGCTCCTGCAGTGTCTTGCTGCTGGAGTTCTTGTGCAGTGTCTTGCTGCTGGTGTTCTTGTACAGCGTCTTGCTGCTGTCGCTCCTCCATTTCCGTATGGACTTCATTCGAGGGGGGGGCGCCTTTGGCGGAGTCCTTTTGAGTCCCATGGTCAGGTGCACGAGGTGCTACCACCGCGTGTGGGCTCTTTACGGAGCCTCCGATCAGCTATGTGTGCCGATCGCTTCGCAGGTGGACCAACGCACAGCCTTCCTCACGGCCAAAGTGGCCCGTTAGGTTCGACCGCCCGCTTAAATCCAGTATATCAGGGTCCAATGACCTAGGGATTCGTTTGACTTCCGATTTCCTCAAAGCAGCGATGCACGGATCCGACGACACGAGTAGCATTGTCAACAAATCCCTGTTCGTATTCTCCCACGAGTTTTCCCGCGTGTTACGTAAGCGGAATAATCGGAATCCCTTGTGTCGGGCCTCTTGTGCTTCCTCTGTCAGGAACCCGATAGGGACGGTATGATACCACACGACCTGGGCGCCGTGCTCCAAGATTTCATGGACGGTTGGGGTCATCTCATACCACCCGCAGGAGTTTGTCAGATGTGCTCGCGGTTCCGTGCAATATTCCTCGAATTTATCAGCGTTTATTATCTCGTCTTTAGAAGAGAGCGTTTGTAGGATGACTCGGAATCGCTTAATCAGGCGCTCGTCTAACCCGGTGATGGCCGCACTCTCGACTGCCCTTTCGAAGAAGCGCCTTGCCATGTTCCCGTCATTCGAATTGCCTGCGCCCTGTCGGGGCGTGTCGACGGGTAAATGCAACCGTGTCTTGAAAGCTTGTTAGATGGCTCTTTTGTTCGCTGCTACACTAGCGGATTCCTCGAGTGTCAGCTTCGATTTCTTCCCTACTGGAAGTTTGTACGATAAATGGAGGAGAAATTCGAACACGCGGATCCAGGCATGAAGGATAGATAGCCCGTAAGCATATGAGTCCTCGTCATCAGCTGGTGGCTCAGGAGCCTGCTTACGTTGTTTCGCGGTGGACCGGCAAATGTAGCATGTCTGAGAAGATTTGGTGCTTGGCAACGCGTTGGCAACTTTCCCGTCTATCATTGTGAGCAAGAACTGGTGGCTCACTCTGATCTCGGTTCCAGCTACACAAGCAACCGTGGGCCGTAGAACAGCTATCTGGGATTTGATTCGCCCCGTTTCGTGCACGATTGACTATATCGTCTCTTTTTGATATATAATCGGACGGCAAAGAGAGGTTGATCCGGGCGCCGGATTTTGCCAGACGCTTCCTCCACTTCGCTCCGCGGTGAGACCGAGCGGGACCAAGGAGAACATGAAGAGAGAGGCATCACTCATCGAACTATCGCTGAATTTTTGCTTATATTGGCTTTGCCTGCCACTACCGCCACATCCCCATTTGCTCAACAAGGTGAACTCCGTCTGACCATCAGCGACAAGCTGTTCGAGAGCGGACCCATGAGCGCTTAGTAGTCCCCGACGAGTCAGATCGAGAATGTCTTGTAGGGCAGCGTTTCCCAACCTGGGTTCCGCCGGCATTTTTGTTGCGGAACCTGTCGGTTCCGCGGCCCATCCATCGACTCTATCGATGAAGATCCACACGACGGCGCTCTGCCTCCGGGAGAGGCCCGAATTGAGAAGGTCCGCGATAATAGATTGGAACCGGCAGTAACATATGGAGTGAAGTTCCTCATTAGGTGATAAGAACAGCTCTCGGCGACGAGCTTTCGATGACTGCTGCCTCCGCATGCGAAACGATATGAGTTGCCAGCGAGAATCGCCATTCACGGCAAGCCGCCCGGGAAAATACCGGAATTCGTTGGATGCAGAGGACGATTCACGATCACATTTATACAAGGGAGCTCCTGATTTTTCGAAGCTGTCAAGGAACATTCAATGCCAACCATAACATTGAAAAAAAACGGCATTGCCCAGATGTCCTAATATCGAAGCGTGACAAAGGAGAAAAATTCATTCAAATAAATTTATAAATAATCATTTATAAAAATCATTTATAACGATATTCTCATATAGAGTAGCATCCTAGTGGAGAAAAGAAAGAGAGAGATAGAGGAGAAAATTCGAGGTGAGGGTTCCGCAGACTGGATTGCCTCCCCTCCCGAGGGTTCCGCGGAGCAAAAAAGGTTGGGAAACGCTGGTCTACACTACTGCCGATGTCGATTTGAGACATGGATCGCGTCTCAAATCTAACTTGGCAGTGCAAATGAGTTCCCTAAGATGCTCAAGCCACAGTATCACTTGCTTCTCCGTTCCGTTGGTATTCGTGTCGTATCGCTCACGGCGGATTTTTGTATCCTTTCGATCGGACTCTGAGAACGGAGAAGACCTCCTGGAGGTGTATTAATGAACGATCCATGGAGTGCCGTGGACAGATCTGGAGCTTTCCAGACGCTAATGTATGCATGGTCACTGACAATGAGCATAGCCATGTTCCAAACCCGGGCGACTTCGAGCGGGGGAAATTTGTGGAAAAGCTCAAGGAGCAAGCCGAAAGAAGCTTCGAGAGCACGAGTCGGCTCGTCGCGGAAACCTGCAAGACATTCAAACGGGAACTTCCGCAGTCTACAGAACTACCGAGTACTACAAAAGAATTGTGAGGAAGGCGAGAGCGGACCAACTGCCAGGAAACCCAACTTCTCTAGAGCAGCTCGTGATGCCTGCCGAGCTCCGCTTAGATCACGAAGGACAAACTTTCCTGCAGCACGACAGCGGCTCGCAGTCCGGAGACAACAGGATGATTGTATTCGCTTCGCCACGCGCATTGCAAATATTAGCTCGAAGTGAAGCCTGGATGATTGATGATACATTTAGAGTGGCTCCAGAACTATTCTATCAGTTGTTAACAATCAATGCCTTGCATCGCGACTAGACGTGGGCTCCCGTACTACGGAACGTGCCGTACTACGGCACTACGGCACCGTACCGTACTACGGCACTACGGTACCGTACCGTACTACGGCACCACGGTACCGTACCGTACCGTACTACGGTACTACGGCACTACGGTACCGTACCGTACTACGGCACTACGGCACTACGGTAACATACCGTACTACGGCACTACGGTACCGTACTGTACTACGGCACTACGGCACCGCACCGTACTACGGCACTACGGCACTACGGCACCGTACCGTACGTAAGGCACTACAGTACTACGGCACCGTACCGCACGTAAGGCACTACAGTACTACGGCACCGTACCGTACTACGGAACTACGGCATCGTACTACGGTACTTTCTGGATGATTTGGAAGCTTCGCGCCAGGCCAGGAGGCCTCCTTGGAACTCGAAACGAATGCAACGGAAACCATTCGATCGGTTGAGGATCCGCTGCACAGTGCGGCGGGATCCAAGTTCGGTTGGAGAAACCTCGAATTCTAAAGCGTTCCCGGGAGATGGCGGAAAATACTCCCTTTGGCCCGGCGACTCCAAGCAACGAAAATCGCCAAAATAAATCATGTAAGGGCTCATTCACATCGTTTCAATCCGATGGATCAACGGCGTTGATCAACACCGTTGCTCGGAAACAAATCTGTTAAATCTCAAAACTCTCGAGATTCGACAGATTTGTTCCCTTGTTTTTGTTGTATGTTCATGTTCCCGGAGGCTGTCTAGACTCTGAAGTCTCGGATCGTTTTCTTTCGAACCGTTGCATTGAATCTCGAAATCCGATACAGGGGTAAGAGTATTAGGAACAACAAATGCGAGAGTCTTGGAAGTGAGCTTGTCCGAGACACAGTGATTCTGGCCTCAGTGGTGCTCTGGGAAAACATCCAGTAACATCGGAAAAATGTCGTGTCCAGCTCGCAAGCGGAAGAGGGGCAATCATCAAGCTCATCGGAATCAATGACGAGTGGGAGCCAGCCGTCTTTCTCTCAGGAGGATGGCAGGCCCCGAGAACGAGGTAAGTTTTTTGAGCGGGGAACTGAAGGGCCCAGTTCCAAAACTCCGCATCCTCATCTCCTCGGTTTCAGAGAAGGCAATGAAAGACTCCTATCGGAAATCTTCTCCACTGAATTCTCGCGATGCTAAAAGCAGTGAAGCGCTGTCGATCATTGCTTTCGCCATGATGATTCTCCGCGCGCGACCTCAACATCGGCAAGGAGCAGATGTGACGTTCTGCAGACGGGTGTGCAGAATAAAACGCAGTGACTAAGCATGCATGGACAAGAGGAGTTCGAGTTGATCTCGCTGTTTCTTAGAAGAACAACTGAGCTACGGCGGCACGGCTGGGAACTCGATGATGTTGCTCGGTTTTTTCTCGCAAATGTTTATGCTGCATGCTAACCCTTCGCATCGCTTGATAAAGATGTAATTGACTTGAGTTTGTATCGTGTTTCAATCATACAGGATGTGGTAAATCTTCTTTAGAATGCGTTTATTACCAGTACCTGGTGTGTTAGGATGGGGCAAATCATTCTCCCTGATTGCAAACGTTTAGGAAATGTGAAGGAAGAACGATATTGAAGTTCTGTTCGCGACCAAAGTTGTGTATTTCTTCGCCATTCCAGAGAAGCGAACCAAACTTCTCGACGATCCACTTCTCGGTCTCCGCAAAGCGGAATTATAGGGAACATCAACGATTCTCTGTGTGGAACCATGAACAGCTCTTTCGAGGGGCAAAGTCGGATGAACGTTGAGGTTGCGCCCCTCGATCTATTCTCATTCCGGTCTCCCATGCTCTAATTCGGGGAGGAAATTCTCCCACATCGACATTCTCAGATGATTTCGTCGCATCATCCTGAGCTGAGAAACTCTTTACGGCGAACGAATTCGATCTTCAAAGACTTTCGATCAAAGATGAAACATCCGTTGAGCAGTGGCCGCACTCGATGAGATCCTCCGTGAACACGATACAGAGCGGAAACTCTATCTCATTTTCCAGCGTCAACGTTTTTTTCTGTTTCAAAATCCAGTTTCTCACGACTCACGGCCCAGAAAAGAATTGTTTCTTGGTCCCCCCTAGAAAATCGCTTATTTTCTTCCAAATTTCGCTCTGCGCACTTCGCGGAGTAAATTCCCGAAATGTTTTGTGTGTCATCCTACTACGGCAAACAAAGAAGCAACTTTCAGTGCGAACAGAACTTGTCGCTTTTCCTCGAGATTTGCCGAGTATTCGCAATCAGGGAGGATAACTTGCCTCACGCTGTACAATGACTGGGACTGGGATGCACCGGCGCGCCGGTCCCGGCATCAGTTCCATGCTGCTCTTGATCTCGATTCCGCGATGCGATGACATGCATATGGATGCTCCCGAGTTAACCCGGCATCGATGGGAAGCGTCCGAACATCGATTGGTTTTCAATTAGTTCTCCATGTTTCATTGCTGTTGAATGCATATAATGCAGCGAGTTGGGAGAGATTGAAATTTTTTCCATGCAGATGGGGTAGTAACCGGAAAGCCTGATGTACCCGTCCGCACGTGGGAAGGGTGTCATGTTTCCGCATGATTCGTGAAGTCCCTCGTTAAGTCTCCCAATATTTGTACTGATTTCGATTTTGTCGGATTGCAGATAGTATCTGGGCCAATTGTGAACGTATCACCAAGGATCTGGCCAAATGTCTTGATTGCGGAGCGGAAATCAGAACCGCGAAGGGATCAAAGAGTGGCCTCGTGGCCCATTCGAAGTGGCACGGGAAAAGAGGTGCGACCATTGACAAGCAGACTCTCAAACCGTGGTTGGTTGCCTGTATGGTCACGGTCCTCAACATCTCCTACAAAGCATTCGGGTCGTGGATTCTGAAGATCCTTTTTTGGCTTGCCGGTCTCGGCCCAATCAACTCCAAGATGGCTCGTCGTTACACTGATGACGAGGCTGAGTATGTATACCAAATGGAGAGCTATCCGGATCCGTGTCCCGCGACAACATTGAGAGGGGAGTGTGAACAGTACGTGCCTCTTCCCAAAGGCGAGTCCGAGGAACGCTGTCCAAGGCGCTCTGTGAGCTGAAGAATTCTGGCGCCGTTTTCACCCTTGCCGCTGACGAATGGAGTCATCAGCGTGAGCGATTTCTAGGTGAGAACCCGATTGTCTCTATGATCGGGCACAAAAGTATCCGGAATGAGACGAGTAGGGATCACTGAAGCTGAGACATTTTCTCCGACCTTAGGCGTTACACTCCATGCGTCTTCGCCCATTCCGGGATTCGGAAAATCGGTCGTTCTGCTCTCGCGCTTCAATGAGCGTGCTACCGCAGAAAACCTGGAGAGCATCCTCGCAGACTCTTTGGAGAAGATTGGTGTGATGTTGAATGACATCCGTGGCATCACGACAGACGCCGCGTCCGTGATGCGGAAACTCGGACAGAACTTGAAGATGGCGGCCCACCCTAAACCATTCTACAATCAGCTTTGCTTTGCTCACGCAATTCATTTAGCGGTGATTGATACTTTCAAGTTCGAGATCGACCACTGCTCGTCGGAGGAGTCCGCCGTAGAAACGGGCGAGACTGACGTGATTGTCGGGATTCAGGACGTGACTGACGACAACGGTGGAGACAGCGAAGCTGATGACCCTGGACTCGGTAGGAAGTAGGAACCCTGCCACGACCTGATGGCTTTGAAATGAACGATGTTCCTGAAATTCGCACTGAACGTTTGATTTTCTAACTAGCCTTGGTTTTCAGAGAATGTCGATGACGATCTTGATGGGGAATCGGCGCTTCCCTATGACACGTCCGCGAGTCGAGCTGTTGAAAAAATCCGCCAGGAATGCCGGAAATTTCCGAAAAGTCCAGTTCTTCACGACGAATTGCTGAGCCTCGCGGGTCCGGCTCACAGTCGCCGAAGGATTCGTCTGGATATGAGAATCCGATGGAACAGCACCCTCGACATGGTCCGTACCTTTCTTGCCTTCGAAGAGGCACTCCGGAAATTCTACCGAGCCCCGCTCCGACGCCAAAACTTCCCTTTGAGCCCGCGTGAGCTCACACGAGCTCACGAGCTCATGACCGCTCTCAGCCATGTGGAAGAATGCACGAAAAGGCTATCCGAAGCCGATGCAACCCTGGTGTTGGCTGATGTCGCGTTGGAGGTAAACAATAATCTTCTTTTCGTATCGAATCAAATGCACCGGTAACTTACGAACGATGGGTTTTTTCACACCGTTGTCCCCGCAGTCAATGCTCAATCATCTGGCGGAAGAAAGGACGGACTTTGCCGAGTCCCTCCGCAAACGTCTCCGTGTCCGCATCCTACAGAGGAGAGGAGTCCGATCTCGACTCTCGGGATCAGTGGAGGAAGGGACCGATGGCAGTCCTCTAGAGACGGAGCTTGAAGAGGCGCGGACAAGCGCCGAGAACGAAGGACTTCTCAGCAGCTTCGCCGATCGCGGCGACATCGAAGCTGAAATCGCGCTCTATTTCGCTCCAGATGCGAACCGTGGTGAGCCCGAAGTCGAGGCAGAACAAGAAGCTCCTCCCCGTGACGCCTATGAGGCCTACGTGAGTAGAGTTGTTCTATTCGATTCTGTTGAGCTTTTCTAGGTTGGCAGGGACTCCGTGTGACTGCTGTGAACAACTTGACATGCGAATTCAATGAAAAGACGGTAGCTTCACTTTCTGGCAGGTATCGCGCCACACAGACTTGTCTCTTGGAGATTGTGAGACGTACTGCTGTTTATTCTGAGACGATGCGGCTGATCGCCGACTTGGCGCGTTCTCTTTAAATTACTTGGAGTATCACAATGATTTGTTCTCTCAACAGATTCGATGCGAGAGATTCCGAAACCTCGCAGCGCGCTGCAGTCTAATCAAGGTGACATTCTTACAGTTGCGCAAGAGGCGTGCCTCGCGCTCAGTCCGCGCGTTTTCACGACCCGGGGAGAGCCGAGCTCCGTTGTCGGCGGAGATGTTCAAGATTCTCGGAACGATGCAGCCGACTAGTGTACCCTCAGAGCAGTCATTCAGTCCTGCGCGTCACGCGCGCCGTTATTCGCAAGCGAGCCTTGATGACGTCCGCTTCGGAAATCATATTTTTCTGAAGCATCATTATTGTAGAAGCAAGCCGTGGGAAAACTTTCGGCAGCAACACATGGCTGCGATCGGAGGTCAGTTCAAGCCGATGCATCTTGTCGTTGCGGAAGATACTGTTCGATTCCCACTTAACTCATGTCAGTAAAGACACTCGGCCTTCTTGAAGAACCTCACACCAGTGAATTTATTCCAAGCAAAATCTTCTTTATATATTCTGGGTATCTGTGGAGAGGGCTAACTGTAAGCATCCCCTTGGTGCCACCTGTGTAAGCCGTTTACTGTGACAGAGCTACGTGAACCTATATGACGCGTTGATCGCCAAACCGCAATAAGTCCATTTTTTCAGTTTCGAGAAAATTACGATTCTTTCTTCCAAGCGAAGCAGTGAGTCTATGGTCAGCATGATTTTGATTCGCTGTTTTCTTGCAGAAGAAGGACGAATATCATAGAACCGACAGCCGCATAAGGTACAGAACACGATCTAGATTCGACTTTCATAATAATCCAGAAATCGACGAAAGTGGACTTATTGCGGTTTGGCGATCAACGCGTCATATTCCAATAGCCCTCTTTCGCGGAGTTTTGTCATTGCGTATTTTCTTTATAATCTGAATGCCGTCACCAAAAAGCGAAAACCTTTTCCCTAACATGAAACTTTCTTTAAACATTCTGAACTCTTCTTGAGTCTCCAAGATTTCCGTTGGTGAAATCGATCCACTCCGGAACAGGCTGGCAGTTGATCCATTTCTGTCCGGGGTGAAAATTGATCCAATGCTTTCTCTCTCGAGCTGTTCCTTTTTGGAGTTCGCTTGTAGCCGAGATTTCATCATTTCTTGTTGAGATTTCGTTGTGAACACTCAAACATGATGCAACCTTTTGATGGTATCGAGGAACCTCGGGCGGAGCGTAGCTCCTGTTGTAACCTGACGTTTAAGATCCTCCTACCTTACGATATCTGTGTTGTGTTTCCTGATGGTTTCGTCTCTAGCCTGTTAGATTTGAGCGATACACAAAGAAGACACGTCAAGCTCGGACAAGCACCCGTCTAACTACGTTAGCTGCCCGATCATTCAAGACAGCTATTCTTCTCGAGAAACCTTTATTTTAACACAATTTCGAAGGACACTTCTCATCCGCCTGTGCGGGGGTCGATCTACCCTGACGATGTCACTTCTACCTACTACGCGCGTTCAAACTTGCTCGCTGTATATGTTCTTCCGAATCCAGACGTGCAGCGCACGTCTACACAAGCTACGCTACCATGCCAACAGTCGGCCTTTCCTGACGATGCGACGCCCACGTCGCTGGATTAGGTTATTGGATCGGGAATCAGTTTTCGACGTTTCTACTCTGCATCACAATTTTTAGCGTTACAATTCTTATGACACTTCCTACGATATGAACTCTATCCTATCTAGCCTTTGACAATTCTTGGCTTTGGAAGTTTTACGACAGTTTCGACGATATGAAGCCTATCCTACCTAGCCTTCAATATTGCGTGTATTTCCTGTTGGGCTTGGGTATTCTCGTCGATCTTCTTTCTGGTTGCTGTAGCTCTCTTGCTCTGCGGGCTGCGGAACTTCTCGTCTCTACTGCATCCTCGGAGTTGGGTTGGATCTGACCGAGGCTGCGAGGTCTCTGTTCAGGTGACTGTGGCGATGTTCTCGAAACCGGATCGTCTGCAGAGTCGTCTGAAATCTCAACGTCTGTCAGTGGCCCGACTCCCATGCCCCTGTAAGAGAAGTTGTCGAGCGTTTCGGTTTGATTGAGGTCTCTGAGTTCGCTGATCTGTTGACTGTTTGAAGTCTGATCGGTCTTTTCATGACTGAACAGGCGCAGTTGGCTGATGTGAGCTGTCGTCGAATACGGCCTGTCGTCATCTAAAGCTGCAATCGCGTAGACATCGTGGTCAAGAACTCTGGTAACCATTAGAGGTCCGCGGAATAGGGGGTCAAACTTTCTCGATGTACCATCAGCTGCTCTCGGTGGTGCCGAGAACCAAACGATGTCTCCGACCCGAAGTTTTTCCGCCGCAATGTGTCGTTTGTCGTAATACTTCTGCGCGTCCCGAAAAGAAACCTCCAGGCGCTTTCTGGCAGCCTCTCTGAGTTTCTGTGGGTTTTCCCGTTCCTGCGATGACGGATGTGCGATTGCGCTGAGCATTCTGTCGGGCACCTCTGGGTTGGAACCGCACAGAAGTCTGATGGGTGTTTCGCCCGTAGAAGAGTTGACTGACGTGTTCAGGAGGAGCTGTACTTTCTTGAGGAGACGATCCCACAATCCAGCTCTGCCTGAGTGGACCAGTTTGGCCAATAGTGGCGTAAGAACTCCGTTCGCTCTTTCCACTTGGCCGTTACCCTGTGGACGTCTAGGGCAGCAGACATGATGTTTGACCCTCAAATCTTCAAGGAAATTTCGGAATTCCTCGGCTGTGAATCCGGGACCTCGATCCGATGTCACCTTCGCGGGCACACCCCAATCGTTCATGAATTTCTGGAGCGCCTGTATCGAATCTTCCGCTGATGTACTCCGCACGGCTTCTAAGTACACGAATTTGGTGAGGCGATCCACCATGACAAGAACATGAGTGTTTTTCGAAAACGTGGTTGGATATGGACCCACATGATCGATATGGATCCAGTCGAACGGTCGTTTGGGAATCGGGATTTCCTGCAATATTCCAGGCTGTTTACCGGACTTCCGACGATGCGCGAGACACAAAACGCACCTTGAGATGTGGTCTTTTACGTATCTAGTCATACGGGGGAACCAACAATGTCTCCTGATGATCTCTTTTGTCCTGTCGACTCCAAAATGACCCTGTAGGTCGTGCGCTCGCAATGTTATCGCTTTTCTTTGCGACTCTGGAACAACGAACAGGCTTGCCGAGCCGCATCGCCGATATAAGCAGCCGTCGAATAGCTCAAAGGATCTGACAGCGTCGTTTTCTGCTGGGCGTCTTTCTGTTTCGGGTTTCCGTAGGATTTCGATCCGACTCTGGATTGTGCGGTCTCCGTGTTGGATGGCCTTCATCTCGGATCTGAAACTGACTGGCCGCTGGTCCATCGTGCTGAACGCGGTCACGACTCTTTGTGCCATCCAGCCCTCGAGCATCTCTTCCTCTGGGCCTATCTCGGTTGCCTCAGAAATTCCACAGTAGATCCTGTCGGACTCAAGTGGTGGCTCTTCCACCGGGTTTCTGGACAGGGCGTCGACATGAGCCATGCGGGAACCAGCGCGGTGTTCCACCGTGAACCGGAACTCTTGAATCAGCGTGCACCAGCGCACAGTGGGAAATTTGGCCGAAATAGGATGACTTAAGTGAATGTCTGAGTTGAGCCCCCAAAGCCCATGCATCGTGTACACTGATGGCTCAAAATCCGGCTGATCAGAAATTTCAGGTCACGTAAGTTCTAGAGAGTCGTGAAAGTCGGCGAAACTTCGGCGAAACTTCGGCGAAAATAGGCAAACTTCCCGGGTCTGAAAATGCACTGTCCCCAAGTGTCCCCCCGGAACTTTTTTTTTTAAAATGACCGCCTTCCAGTCCTCTTTCGGATGGAACAGAGAAATCTTGCGGAAGTTTGCGGAATCGAGCGCACGGTCAACTTCTAAGAGGTCCGGAAAACTCGATCAAGCGGTGGTCATCCTCATCCCAGAAGAGTGACACTCAGCCAACTTCACGCCAGAACCCACGTTCATTTGCTGAATGGACTCTCGTTACGACGAAGACCGTTGAAACGAATTTCTGGATGATAAAAGGAAGTTGTGGTTGGCTAGCTTGGCTAGCTGAGCTAGCTGCTGGGATGATCCCGTTGCAACGGGATCATCTCGACGACCGTCCTCGAGACTTAGAAGTTGACCGTACGCTCGATTCCGCAAACTTCCGCAAGATTTCTCTGTTCCATCCGAAAGAGGACTGGAAGGCGGTCATTTAAAAAAAAAAGTTCCGGGGGGACACTTGGGGACAGTGCATTTTCAGACCCGGGAAGTTTGCCTATTTTCGCCGAAGTTTCGCCGAAGTTTCGCCGACTTTGACGACTCTCCAGAACTTACGTGCGCTGAAATTTCTGATCAGCCGGATTTTGAGCCATCAGTGTACGCGATGCATGGGCTTTGGGGGCTCAACTCAGACATTCACTTAAGTCATCCTATTTCGGCCATATTTCCCACTGTGCAGCGGGCGAGTTGAGGGTTACGAGTTGTCTGCGGATTTATGCTCAAGAGCGCCTGACAGTCGGTCACCAACTTGAACTTCCTTCCAACCAGGAATGTGCGCAATCGCTCGAGAGCGAAAGTGATTGCCAGCAGTTCGAGTCTAGACGAGTTGTACGACGCCTCGGTGACGCTGCACTTGCGGGATACGCAGCGCCCGAGATGAAGTTTCTTATCGTTCGCCGGTTGGAGCATCATTGCCGCAAGGCCGATGGAAGAAGTATCTGTATGGAGCTCCACCGGAGCCGCTGGGTCGAACAGCGACAAAACTAGGGGCTGGCGCATGATCGTCTTGAGGTTCCTGAAGGCGGACTCCTGCAGGTCGCCCCACGCGAAACCCTTCTTGACTGATGTTAGCGAAGTCAATGGAGCCACCCTCTCTGCGAAGCATGGGATGAAGCGTCTAGAGAACCCGCATAAACCGAGGAACTGTCGAACCTGGGTCTGATTCTCGGGTCTTGTGAAATCTTCGATGGCTTTTATCTTCTCTTCTGTCGGTGCAATCTTCCCGTTTCGTATCACGAGGCCCATGAACGTTACCTCCTCGAATCCAAAGCGGCACTTTTCGGGGTTGAGGGTTAACTTTGCGGCTCTCAGTCTCTGGAAGATTTCTCTCAGTGTTTGTAACAGATGGTCGAAATCTCGTCCGCTCACCAGAACGTCGTCGAAGAAGAAGAAACACGATTTGTTTCTCCTCATTGGTCCCAGCACAAGCGAGACCAAATGGTTGAAGATTGCTGGACCATTCTTGAACCCGAACATGAGTCTGGTGAATTCTCCCGCAGAATCTGGCGTTATGAAGGCAGTGAACTTGCGTGATTCAGCTGTCAGCGGTATTTGCATGAACCCCTGCTTGAAGTCCAGCTGGGCAAAACAGCGGGCGTTGGTCATGTCAATCAACTCATCCTCCAAATTCGGAATCGGCCAATGCAGATCGACCGCGACCTCGTTCAACTTCCTAACGTCGACGACAACTCTCTTTTTCGGGGACTTACCAGGGACTATTCGGGTCACCACAAACGCGGGACTAGCGTATGGACTCTGCGTGTCGGAGACGATTCCGGCCCCTCTCCACTGTTGAACTTGGTCTTCCATGAATGATCGATCATCTGGAGCGAGTCGATACGGTTTTGATCGTGGGGGCAGCCCGCCCGGCTTTAGCTGAATTCCGGCGTGTATCAGATTTGTGCAACCCAACTCCTGTAACGAGAATGAAAAGACGTCCGCGAAGTCGTTAACGAGTTTGAGAACACCGGATTTTTGGGAGGGGAATAGTGAAGGGCCCAATATGATTTCATCTGCAGCAATCTCTCTCTGACATCCTACGGTGTTTCTCACTATATTTGCGTTGTTTACACTAGAATCCGATTCGACGGGGGAGGGCGCTCCGAGCAACTCGGCTCCTGATAGCTCCTCCTCAGCCAGAATCTTGCAACTACCTAAGGCTTCTCCAGCGCGTATATTCAGACTTTGAATTCCTCGATTTTCGACTGGAAGCTCGACCATTCCCCTCTGATCACTGTGGAAGACGTAATCTCGCTCCTGAGATCGTATCACGACTGCCGACGATGGCTGCGTTGCTGCGCGCACCAACGCGGCTGTTCCGGGTCTGATCTGAATATCGTCGATCGCGCGAGGTCGATCAGTACGAGCCCGACGAATTTTTTCGAATGTCGATTCCGCCGGTCCTCGAATTCGTCCTCGAATCGTAGAAGAGTGAGGTGTGGGAGGTCTAGGAACGTGCGACCGACACACATGTCCTCCGGGATTGCTTCGTCCGGCACGACCATAGCCTCGACATCTTGCGCGATGCTTTCGTCAACCTGTAATGATCTCGAAACGACTCTACCGAGGGTGTACACTGTATACTTACACTTATATATATTTTGAGCTTGCAAGCAGTTTCCACAGCCTCCGCCCAGAAACGTTTCCCGAGATCAGCGCCTATGAGCATCGACCGGGCTTTCTCTACCAGCGTTCTCAAAGCTCTCTCCGAGCGACCGTTCTGCTCCGGGCAGTATGCAACTGTGGTTTCATGCCTTACACCACGGTGAGCGAGGAAACTCGACACATGTTTGTTAAGATATTCTCCTCCATTATCGGTCCTCAGTGCTTTCAACTGCTGTCCCGAAGCACGTTCCGCGTATCTCACGTATTCCACGAGTTTCGAGAACGTCTCGGACTTAGCCTTCATGAACGCAACGGACGTCATTCGAGTGAAATCATCTACAAACACTATGAAGTATCGGTGCCCACCAATACTGGCCTCGCTCATCGGGCCGCACACATCACTGTGGACCAACTCAAGTTTCGACCTGGTTTCCGACCTCGACGCTGGGAACACCTTCCTCAGCTGCTCGCCGCCGGCGCGCGGCCAGCAGGATCGTCCATGGTCAGGGACTTTACATTTCACTCCGTTCACGAGTCCAAGCATCCGCTCAATACCAACTGGACTCAGGTGTCCCAGCCGTCGATGCCATAGATCATACGTGTCCTGCACAGTAGAGGTGGTGGTTGCGAGAGCCCGGTTGAAACAGGCTTCCAGGCGGTACAAATTTGTACCACCAGAACAGCTGGCAGCAGCACACAGGGCACCACTTTGGTCCCGTATCTCACACCTCCGTGCTACAAACGCCACATCGAAACCCCTGCTCGTGAGCTGCCTCACGGATATCAAATTGACGGATAGACCGGGCACGTACAGAACCTCGCGCAGCCTTGCTCTCTGGCAGGAGTTACCCACACAACAGTTGATCCCAACATCTCCGACCCCGGCGGACTTCATGACCTCCGAATTCGCCGTCGCCACCCACCTGGTGCGAGCACCTTCATCGAGGGAAACAAAGAAACTCCGTTGCCCTGTCATGTGTAGACTTGCTCCTGAATCAATGTACCAGTCGAAGAGAGAGATGGCGACGCTTTCTTTCGGTGGGCAAGCCAAAACTCGCTCGAAATGGACGAATTCGCCTCCTTCAGGTTCTCGCTCTTTTTCTGCGTCAGTCTCTATTGGAGTGTTCAGCGCCAACTTGCCGTGTTCACCTGCCCTGCAATCCTGTCGCTTATGACCGAACTTGCCGCAGCCGTAGCAATGTCCGTCGAATCGAGCTCGTCCATATGATCTCCCTCCAGCCGGCGTTCCTCGTGCGCGTCCTTGGCCGCAAAGGCGGTCCCTGCCACGAGTTCGGCTGTCGACCTGTGAGCTTGCCAACGCCGACTCCTGCCTTTGCGATGCCAGTCGGGCGGCCTCACTCAACAGCCGCTCTTTCACGAT
Organism: Neoseiulus californicus; assembly: GCA_028455905.1. NCBI lineage: Eukaryota > Metazoa > Arthropoda > Arachnida > Mesostigmata > Phytoseiidae > Neoseiulus > Neoseiulus californicus. The sequence continues at coordinate 13,546,700 of JAMQGS010000006.1, forward strand.
TTCAGTCGAGATCTCACCGAGGGTCGACATGCTCTGGATCAGCGGCGAATATTCCTCTGGTAACTTCATCAAAATGAGCCCTGCGAGGAGCCGATCGGTTACTCCACTGTCGATCGCTTTCCGACGCTGAGCCGCAGTGACCTTGCGACTTATGTACGTCTCCATGTCGGAGCAATCGCTGTACTTGAGGGTAGTAAGCTCCTCGAGCAGAGCCACCTCACGGTACAAACCACGAGGCTGATAGAGCTTTTCCAGAACATCCCAAATTTCTTTTCCAGTTGTTGCGTCGCGAATTGTTGAGAACAGACACGGTTTGATCCCGGAAATTATTGCACCTCGGGCGCGCCTGTTCTGGTAGGAGTCGATCCTTGTCCCGTCCACGAATTCCCAAAGATCACAATTGAAGAGGTGGGCTTCCATGGCAAATTTCCAATCCATGTAGTTGTTCGCCCCGTCGAGCTTCTCGAAAGATGAAGGCACGCTTACATTGATGGTGGTCGGTCTGGGTCCGTCTGCGTTACTCGTGCTAGGTTGATTCGGCTCATTCGCATCTTTTCTAACAAAAGCGGGTCGTTTCGTCGGTGGCGGGTCCTCCTCCTCACTGCGGCCACCCGCGGTCGCTTCCACAACTTCGGCCGCACTACGTCGCGTGCCTCGGCGTCCTGGGCCCATAACCTGTTAGATTTGAGCGATACACAAAGAAGACACGTCAAGCTCGGACAAGCACCCGTCTAACTACGTTGTTTTAATATTACATCATGGTCGCTTTTCATACTGTGGTAGATAACGAAACCCGAGCCGGTCATGCGCAGAAATCTATTATAGCCATCGTCGCCTGGCATCTGATTCAGCTTCACGGTGCGTATCGATTTTCCATGGTGATTGATCTGGTTGTTTGCGATGATTTCTGAGTGTTACTTTGTTGTATGTAGGTCCATGAACTACCAATATTGAAGAATGAGACGGATTGGTAACGGAGGCGCTGCTTGAGCGGGACTGACTGTCATCGACTTCCAATGACGTCGTTTATTTACATGGACTTTGAATGCGCGGGTGATTTGAACTATTTCGAAGCGCTAACAACTCTCCCCTCTTTGACGTATCACACAATTTAAGAACATTATAGTAAGATAATATCACAACTTAATCTGGTCGATATCTTTGCGGTGGCACACCAGCAGTCGGTCTCGCAGACTTCCGCAACGATGATTCCTGAGGTTCTTCGGGGCCGACCTCGGAGGTTTGCAAATCAGTTTCTGATACAACGAACTCAGGCTGATCTGTTGAGGACGACGGAACAGACTCTTCAGTAGATACTGTTTCTGGCTGAGGGTCTGAGAAGAACAGAGCGGGATTCGATTCCTCTTCTGTCTCATCTGAATCGGAGGTGATTCTATCCGGCAATCTGCGTAGCTGGTTGTAATGTCGTTTTGAAATGCCTTGGGGAGTTTCGACCATCGCAACTTTCGTTCCGCAGAGTTTCACTACCTTTCCACGGCTCCATTTCTGTTGTCGATTGTACATGCGGGCCATGACGTTATCTCCGATGCTGAACTTGGGTCTTCTTCCGGATCTGTCGATCTGAGACTCAGTTTCGTCTGGAGTGAATCTCGCACGGGGCTGCTCATGGAGCAAATCAAGACGCGAACGAATCTGGCGCCCCAGCATTGCCTCAGCCGGTGTCCTGTTTGTAGATGAGTTCGGAACCATGCGGTAGTTGAACAGGAATCTTTGAAGAGCCGCATGCAGGTCTCTCTCTCCCGCAGATTTGATTTTCTTTAACCCTTGCTTGACCGTTTGGACGTACCTCTCAACTTGTCCGTTCGAAGGAGGGTTGAATGGAGGCGAGGTCTTGTGAGATATGCCGTTCGAACGACAAAAATCATTGAATTCCTTGGACGCGAAGGTTGGATCGTTATCGGTAACTATAACCTTTGGCAATCCAAACCTGGCGATAGCTTCACGTAGATGCCTCAAGGTTGTATGAGTTGTCTTAGTCGTTGAGACGAAAACCTCGAGCCATTTCGAGTGTGCATCGACAAGCAAGAGGAGATTCTTATCCTCAATGGGTCCAGCATAATCCAGATGAATACGGTCAAAACATCTTTCAGCTGGCTGCCAAGGATGGTAACTTTTCGGGGGTTGCCGTGCATGTTCTGCACAGGCCATGCACTCCTTTGCCAACCTCTCGATCTCAGCGTTCAGTGTGTCCCACCAAACGTAACGTCTAGCGAGTTCCTTCATTTTGTCGGATCCAAAGTGTCCCTCGTGAAGAATCGAAAGAATTCCGGGACGGCATGATACGGGAACAACAACTCGATGTCCCCTGAAGACTGCACCCTCGACGATAGTGAACTCAGAAATGTCTATCTTCCAAAACTTCCTCGCCAGTAATGCCGTTGGACCTTCAAGGCATTTGAGGAGCGGTTTCAGAGATTCGCAAGTCCGAGTCTCCCTAGCGATTCGGGGTAGATCCACAGGAACGTCGTCGGTGATTTCCATGATGAGAACATCTTCGAACGGTGGACTGCTGAAGAAATTTTCACTTTTAACGGGAAGCCGGGACAGCATATCAGCGTTTCCATGATCATCAGTATTTCGGTATTGTATGTCATAGTTGAATGACTGAAGAAACATGCTGTAATGCGTCATGCGCATGGCAGCCAGCGGCGACAAAGCTTTCGATGGCGAAAGGATAGAGACGAGAGGCTTGCTGTCAGTGATGAGAGTAAACCGCCTTCCGAACAAGTAATGGAAAAATCGGCTGACTCCCTCTTTGATCCCGAGGGCTTCCTTCTCGAGTTGTGTGTATCTCTTCTCGGTATCCGTCAAAGTCCGTGAATAGTAAGCAACCGGGCGCTCGGAGTTATCCTCGTAACGATGCGAAAGGACAGCTGAAATCCCATAAGACGACGCATCTGTAGCGAGCAACAGAGGCTTCGTTGGCTGGAATGGCACCAACGTTCGTGATGAGCACATCTCAGATTTCACTGCCTCGAAGGAATGATTCATCTCCTTCGTCCAAATCAATGGTTGACGCGAGCCGCCTTTGAAGGCTCTGTATAGCGGGTGAGCCAGGTCGGCTAGCTGAGGAGCGAAGGATGAGTAAAATTGGATCATTCCAATGAAACTTTTCAACTCGCCAATTGACTGTGGGATTGGCGCGTTCTTGAAGCACGATATCTTGTCGTCGCATTTGTGTATCTCTCGATGCTTGAGACGGAAACCGCAGAACTGGATCTCCTCGGCGAAAAATTTACACTTCTGAAGATTCAAGCGAATATCGTTTGCATCGAGTCGTTGAAGAACAGCGTCCAGGCGTTTGAGGTGGTCTTCGTCAGTGGATGCCGAAATGACGATGTCGTCGATGACGACCTCAACTCCCTCCACGCCTGCCAGGATACCTTCCATAAACCTTTGGTAGATGGCGGGCGCTGACGCCAACCCGTTGCACATGCGTTTGAATCGATACAAGCCGCGATGAGTGTTGACCGTAACGAACTTTCGATCTTCTTCTCGGATGGGCATGTGCAGGAACGCATTGGATATATCGAGCTTTGTGAATCGCTTCCCGACTCCAATGTTGTCCAGGGCGTAGCGAATATTCTTCAACGGATGGTCGTCGATCAAGAGAAATTGGTTCAAGCCGACCTTGAAATCTCCACAGATTCTCGCTTTTTTCTTTGCTGTGTCTCCTTTGCCGCGCAGCGCAATGACCACTGGATGAGCCCATTCGCTAACGTCGATTTTTTCGATAACGTCGAAGCGCTCCAGGTGGTCCAGCTCCTCATCGACCAACTGGAGCAAGGCGTGAGGCACAGGACGAGGTCGGTAGTACGCAGGTTTCGGATTATCCTTCAGGTGTAACGTAGCCTCCACGTTAGGGATCTTGCCGATTCCTTCTTTGGAAAGATTTGGGTACTTGAGCAGGAGTTTCTTAGCTTCTTGCTCGTAATCCAGCTCGGTGTAATAGCAGCCGTCGAAATTCAGTGAATTCGGTTGGAGACTTCGCAGCCAAGATCTTCCGAACAGTGTAGGAAAATTCGGGCGATCAATCAGGTACAGTTTCAGAGTCTGCGATTTCTCCTCGTATGTAACCGGAACCAACGCGTAGGAATGAGGTTCGAAAATTTCACCGGTAGCTGTTCGAAGTCGAACATCGTTCGAGTGCAGGGCTTCATTCGGAAACATTTCACGAAACCTCTTGAGCTCCATGGCAGATATACCGCTTCCTGTGTCCAATTCCATTGGCACTTCGCGATTGAGGATATGAACTTTGAGATTGATGGGTGTTTTGTCGAGTCCTTCGACAAAATTGAACGGAACCTCTTCGAGCAGGTGATGGCTTCGAGACGATCTGCAGACTGTTGAAAGATGACCCTGCTTGGAACAAGCACGACATTCAGCAGACTTGTGAGGACAGTCTGGAGCTAAATGGTTTGGGTTTCCGCAACGATAACAAGCTCGAGCGGTTCCCTGTCTGCTAGGAATCTTTCGATCAGTTTTCCTCTTCGGACCGGATCGTGTAGGTCTGCTTCCAATGTGAACTTTGTTGACCGCCTCAGCTTTTGCTGTGTCACTAGGAGCTGAACGCAGTTTAGCTGTAGCCTTCTTCGCACGCATCAGCTCATTTGTGATGTTGAAGACTTCGGTCATATCCTTCTTTGAGGCACACTTGACTAAAACTGCTTGTTGGATAGTACGGTCGTCGAGTCCTCCAAGGAACTGCTCAATGAGGTTCATCTGGAGCTCCTCGCCTGACCATCGGCAGTTGCGACCGGCGTGTCGTATGCGGGCTTCGAAATCGTCAAGCGACTCACCGAGATTCTGTCGAATCCGTCGAAATTCGAGGCGCACATTCCATATGTTCTCTCCAGGCTCGTAAATTTTCTTCAAAAGAGCGGTGATTTCGTCGAACTTCAGCATGTTCAGAGTCCTATCCGAAGGCACCTTGTCGTAGAGCCTCTTGAAGGCGGTAGCACCCAAGAACGCAAGAATTGCACACCGTTTCTCATCTTCTGAAACTTTCTTCTCGAACGAAAGGTAGTTCTCCAGCCGGCAAAGCCACGAAGAAACCAGCTCGGTCCGCGGATCGTAAGGCGCGAACGTTGCTGAACTGCTGGTCATGGTGAAAATCGTAGGAAAAGCTTGCCAAAATGTAGTAATGCTGCTGGATCATTCACTTCACTCGTCGCCAGTTGTTACTTTGTTGTATGTAGGTCCATGAACTACCAATATTGAAGAATGAGACGGATTGGTAACGGAGGCGCTGCTTGAGCGGGACTGACTGTCATCGACTTCCAATGACGTCGTTTATTTACATGGACTTTGAATGCGCGGGTGATTTGAACTATTTCGAAGCGCTAACACTGAGTCTTCTTTGTATCATATGTAGGGCATCCGGAGAGCACTGTTGTTCACCAGGTTCCTGACGTTCTGGTTTCGGATACCGTCAGACCGTCGTTCAGCGTTGAATCAGGTACCGCTGAGTTTTCGTCATCATTCCCGTCATCAGTGAGCTTTGCGTGTGACTCGCTTAGCCACACCTCCTGCGTTCCCTCGGATGGAGAACCATCTGCCGTCTTGAAGACTGAATACTCCGATGTCTCATCAGCTTGGATGCCACATCTTCGGACTACCACATCTTCTCTATCATCCAGCATCGTTTCCATTTCAGCGCCTGTTTCCATCTCATCCATGAGATTTACATCTTCCAGTACTCGAACTCCGTACCTCCAAAGTTCATCACTTGTTCCGAGCTCTGTTAGCCCGAAAACTTTCGTTGCCTATTGGTATCACTGCGGTCGCCTCTTGCTGACGAGCTAGTGCGGCCCGCCGCGAGGGTTCTTTTGGAAGCGATCAGACCAACTCCCGGAGAACGACTCTCGATCGAAGGTTCTTTTCTATTGGGCGCCCGGCGAGTTGACTCGAGCCGTGCGCGATGGCTGCCAGCCGCGCTGTTGGCAGGGAGTGCCTGGCGGAGAGGGGGCACAACAGCGCGTTGATTTGAATGTCAGATTGTGCGCGGCCATAGTAACGGGGCTGCTGTCAAGTATTTTGCGAAGATGTTTCCCCGGGGTTCGTTTAGTGGTTGGCCGTGGCGGTTTGCCAGCAATTTGGAGCATCACAGGCCAGCTATTCGGAGTTTGAGAGCCCAGCTCCGGAAGGCTCTCCGCTGTAGAAACTATACTTCCGCTCGTTACTATCGTCTGAGACTGCAGGCAATTTACCGGGCTTGTGCTGTAGAGGCCCGGCAGTAGTGCCGTTTCGGGTATGGACTATCGACTCCCTCGAATGAAAATATTGCATGAATGACTTGCACCGGCATGGGACTGACGCTCGGGTTTCTTGAATTTCCGTTCGAAGGTCGTGGGTATGGACAGCCGATTCCTTCAGATGAAAATCCCGATTGATGTTTCGCTTTTGCATGAGACTGGTGCTCGGACTTCCCAGGTTCCGCGCAAAGTTTCGGTTTGTGTTCAACCGAAGTTGCCGGGTTGAATTTCCAACGCTCGTAGCGCGCGCGATGATTTCGCGGAGCCGGAGTTCCTGTGAACTGCGCACTTCCGCAAAAGTTTCTAACGGTAAAAGGGTTCCATCTTGTTTTCGAAACCTTTCATTTTCGTGCGCGAGTCTGGGTTTGCATCATGTTTTCTCTTCCTCGGACGGAGCCAGAAGCTCTGGAGCTTCTCCAGAATCGCAAAATTGTGCCCATGATTGTGGCCACGATATGGTGCTCAAAACGCGGTGTGAACGATTTGTGTGGAGATGCTCGCAGTGCGAAACAGAAGCAGGGGTCCGTACTGGGACATGGCTCCAAGGAACTGCATTGCCACTGGTTAAGGTGATCCAGTTTATTTATGCGTGGAGTCAGGAACTGACTTCAATTGAGTGGTGTCGCCGGGAGCTGGACGTGTGTCATTCGACTGTGGTTGCTTGGAATTCGGCGCTCCGCGATGTCTGTGTGCGAGAGCTCGGGAGTATACCTCCCCGGAAGATCGGTGGGCCGGAGATGATTGTCGAAGTAGACGAGACCATGTTCACTAAGCGGAAAAATCATGCCGGTCGTATCCTCCCACAGCAATGGGTGTTTGGAGGTGTGTGCCGCCAAACGAATGAGTGTTTCATAATGAAAGTGCCCGTTCGGAATGCGCCTACACTGCTCCGCGCAATCGTTGACAATGTGATGCCGGGTACAACCATCTACTCGGATTGCTGGAAAGGATACAGGAAGGCGGACTTGGAGGCCGCGGGGTTCAGTCACGCCACTGTGAACCATAAATACAATTTCGTCGACCCTCACACGAAGGTTCATACGCAGAACATCGAGCGGTTGTGGGGGCTGGCGAAATGGAGGAACAAACGTCATCGGGGGACCCGTCGGAGTCACTTGGATTCCTATCTCGTCGAATTCGCGTGGCGCCACCATTTGGCAGGCCAAGACGTGTTTGAGGATATTCTCCGAGCCATCGCCGCTGAGTGCTTGCCGCCATCCACCAAGGATCACAGCTTTCATCGCCTGTTGTCCTCTTCCGGAGCGCTAGCTGCGCGCAGCGCTAACTCGCCCTCGCTGCGCTTCTAAATCTCGCTCGGTAAGTCGCCGGGCGCCCGACCGAAAAATACCAAACTTTATGGGGAGTTACCGGGTTGTTCAAATTTTGAATGGTATCTGGTTGTTTTATGATTTTGTGATGCCTCACTCACTTCGATCTCTCTGGAAAATGTCGAATTTTTCATACTTCAACCGGAGTAGTCGATCGATGGCTTTTTCAGCTTGAGGCATCCGAATTTTCTCTAGAATATTTCACTTTCCCTTCTACTTTATATAATGCGATATTTGTATCATTGATCCTTTTTCGCTGAGTTTCTTCGACTGGACCGACGTTTCTGTTCGCCGAATTGGTATCGGACTCATGCGCTCTTCCGGGTTCGTCTGATTTGAGTTCATTTATCTCCCTGGGTGGTTTCTCTCTGCTTTTATCTTATTCTATTCATCTTTTGGTAGGCTATCGTTTGACGCCTTCCACCCTGATATACCTGAAGGAGTATTGTCGCTGAGAAGACGCTCGCGGAATCGTAGAGAGCTGTTCGCCCTGAGAAGTCCGCCAAGACTCATGATGCCTCTTGAAAATTCCGAGGACATCCCTATCGTCCCCATTGAGAGTCTCGATTCGTTAGCAGCAAACAATCTCACCAGACGACCCTCCGAAAGAGCTCTGGATCCCGCAGATCCCCAAACTGCCGACGATCCGTTCGCAGCCATCAAGATGATATGCAGAGCTGTTCCCATCATCCTTTTCGTGATTGGCTTAATCTTCAGTTTTGTCATAATCCTGAGGCTCTATACTGTTTTGGGTGAGATTTTGCTGATATATCACGTCTGCGAGCTTATCTTCAATAAACGTCATCTGCTCTTCTGATCACGCCGTTTTCGTTATTTCAGAAGGAGTTCATGTTCCCTCAAATTTTTCTGATGTGCACGTTGGCTCCCCCATCACCAGGCAGCCCAGCCGATTCTCCATTAAGGGTGCCTATGCCGCCAGCATACGATCCGGCTATAAACGTGTACATGTATCTTTGCTCATCTGCCGGCAATTTTCGGCTTTCAAGCTATGTGCGGGTGCTTTGCAGGGCGTTTGCGTCCTCCGCCCCCAGGGCGAAGATACAGATACTGGTGTGATACAAGCCCGGCGATTGTCTCAGAAATTGGCCTCTATGCTATCGTCTGAAATCCTCTCAGGATGCAAGAATAAAGAGATTTTAATCAGTCGAGACTGATTAGTCTGGTGTGGCCATGCATTGTTTTCATTTATGTTGAAGCTTCTTTCCTCTCCAGTCGTTTGTTAGCGCATTGGCACCTTTTGAATTTTGTAGCAGAAGTCAAAACTTTTCCTTTCCGTCATGCTTTTTTTTGTTACCAATGCCCGATCGTGTTATGACAGCCATTCACAATGGATTCGGGTGCGTGCTATTCTGGTGGGATTTCTTCGGTTGTCGGCATGTATGGGTCGCTCTTAGTTTTAGAATCCTCTTAGCAATTATTGTCGAAAGCATCACCGCAGTCATCATGCTTTGTGCCAGTGAGAGCATTTGCCACATCCTGCAGTTCACCTGTGGCTTCGGCTCAGGCTTCGGAGGCATCTCTCTGTGCTTGTATGCCTGCCAGAGCAGCTTTCCTCCGATCGTTGCCTTGTCCTCTGACACGCAAGGCGTTTCCTGATTAGATTGCAGTTCGCAAGCCCTTTGCTCCAGGCATAGCTGGGTAAACATTCCACCTATGGTCTGTATTATGTTGCAGGATTATGATGAAGCTTATCTGACCTCTTAACGTTTCCATGGTTCCAGCCCTGACAGGGCTCTCTGCTTCAGGAAAACTCCGGCATTGCAAGGTTTGGTGAGACAGTCGCTTTTAACCTAGGAGACGTTCTACCCCGGGCTACAGACCGGAACTCCGGACGGTAACGAAACCACTGCGACTGGCTTCGATTGGCCTTAAGCTTGGCCACCAGCACGCCAAGAATCGGTTGTACGCCATGGTGTGTGGAAATTCGCATACACCACCGACTTTATATCCCTGAAGTACTTCTCCTGAGGGATACACGGGCTCTCGATCGCGTTCGCCGGCAGAAACTCTCTGACTGTTCATCTCAGAGCAGACGACCTTTGCCAGGTTTCTGCCACTGATGCTATTTGCCAATGGCCGAGCCAATTCTCTTTTGCGGACTACTCTCCAAAGGAGGATTTCCAGTGTCTGTTCCGTATGGTCTCAATCGTAGTCTAGAGTATTGCCCGTTTGTCCTCGCCGGTCCGCGTCGTTGCGTCTAGTGATCGTTAATTTCGTATTTCGCCTTCATCTTAGGCATTATTACGACGTCAAAAGATTTGGTGAATTCGGCTTTGGGAGAACATCCAGCAACACAATGACGACCGAAGAGCGCTCAAGACTTGCGCGTAAGAGGGCGGCAGGCAGCAGCCCGGAGAACCGCAATCAGAAAACCACAGGCGCATGATCTCCAGTCTGCATCTTTGGAGTTCCAAATGGGTTCTCTGCGACAAGAATTTGGCCACGCCTGCATCTACTGCGATCGGCCCTGATTCCGACTAAATTTGAAGAAAGTAAGGCCTCTTCACGTCGACACCCTCCGGCTGATGGGTTGTGAGAGGCGGGACGAGCTCCTGTGTTCGTCTTGGTACTCCACATTGATTTCTGGGAGAATACCGCAAGTGGCGGTATACAATGGGTTTCCTTAAGCGCTAATCCCGGATCATATCCCTGAAGACCTCCCGAGATCGACGAACAAGAGACCCTCGTGAGAAGAGAGAAGAATTCGTAGACCCCAGTGATGAACCTGAGTTGCTCCAAGCAAACCAACAAACGGTCCTGATGACCTAGGATAAATATCTAGAGCTTGCTCCGGGCCAACATTCTGTTCCGTTTAGTATCGTAAATGATGAAAACGCTGAAAAGTTGTCGTTTCCGGATAGCTAGCGTGGTGTGCCTCGGAGATTTCGAGATGACATTCGGGTCACACCTTTCCAGGACGAAACAAGCGAAGTGTGACGCCGCGATCGTCGCTGGGCAACTTCTGAAAATCTATTGTACATGGCAGTGAGAATTCCGCGGCTACGAATTTCTGCTGGTCCACGTGCAGCGTTCCGTTTCCGTGGTGATTTGCGCAATAACCCACGTGAGATGATCGTGCATTGACAGTTCCTAGAGCAGTGCGTTGCACGAAATTCTGCGCTCCTGAAGTCAATACCTTACTCCGTACACTAGTGGTCGACAGGAGAAAAGGATTTATTCGCGATGCTCTGGCAATTGGGCAAACCGACTTGTTTCCTCACAATGAGTGCAAATGAGCTAGGCTGACCTCATTCGTTGAATCTATTGAATAAGCTCCGAGAAGGAATTGCGCAGGAGGGGAACAAGCCTCTCGCAGAGCTTTCGTCTGCACGAAAGGCAACGTTAGTGAACTAGGATGCGGTCACCTGTAGCATGCGGTCACTTCAGGAAATCGGTCACCACAATTCTCCGGATTCTGCAATCCCCCACCATCAATCCGTTCGGTCAGCATCATATCATTGAATATTTTCTTCGGACTGAATTCCGGGCTCGCGGTTCGCCGCACGTCCATGGGTTCCTATGGTTGAATTATTCTGCAAACGACGCAGCGTCCGAATATATGCCGGCGACGATCACACTTCTCGCGCTTATTTGCTCGGTTGATCTTGCGCGAGTGCGCGAGCAATCGAGAATCAAGTGAACTCTTCGTTACGAGTGCATCGACGAAGTTCAGCTCGCGGTCAGCGGGAAGTTTGAACACACCGGGCGCCGGCTACCGCACGCAAACTACACCACCACAATCAGTATCATTACGATTGCGCTCACCCAGTTATACCAGTGATGAGACCCCTCACAATGCCGAGCTTCCTATTCCGCGCTGAATGGCACTCCCCTCAAGCGATGACTACGAGACCTTAAATGAGGTGGCACCTTTTTTTGACACTATAGAACATCGCCGTTCCCGTCTCAAGTTTTCTACCCGCACTCCCATACGAGAACGTCTCCTACGTCTCTTGCTTCAATCGCAAGATTGAACTGGCACCAACTTTTTTGTTCTGAAGTGGGTATTGAAGGACTGAACAGTCTAACAATGCCCGTAGTAATGGTTGACGTCTGGGCGTGTGCGCTGAGGCGTAACGTTCACTGAGAGCTGGTCAAGGCTAACGGCTCATTCAGTGTTTTGTGTGACGCTATTGCGTAGCACTCCCAGTGCTCCAGAGCACTTTCCAGATTACATAACATTGGCTATATAAGGTGAATAAACCAGACCCAAGTAAAGGGACATCCCGTCAGTTTTGCCCAGTTACTCTGTCCGTTCCCGTAGACAGCAGATCTCTGTTCTAGAGCTAGTGAGGCCCAGCGATCCCATCAGGTATGTCAATTCAATTCAATATCTCCTTTATTCAAAGGGCTTCATAAAAGTAAACTGCTATATACAGCGAAATACAAGGGGGGGAAGGGAGGTGGCCCTGTAGAGGGGGGGCACCTAAGTGGGGCGGAAGAGCACACTCGGTATGCGATTTTCGGCCACCGCAGTGCTGACGCGCCAAGACCAGGTGTATTTCACGGAGTCTCTGCGAGGGAGAGCCTTGGGCCGGACCGTATGGCCGCTACGGCGGTTGTTTGCGGTCACGACGAAAAATTTATCACAAAGTCCGAGCGCAAGGATACGACAGAGAATTCCCCTGTCTTGTCTCTCTAGAAGAGGTATGATGGGTGGTAACATTGCAATCACAGAGTCCCTATGAAGAGAGCATCGCCGTCTTAAACGTCGAAGGAAGAGCTTTTCGACAGATTCTATGGACTTACGCAGATAGGACTGGTGAGGAAACCATACAGGTGCACAATATAATAGCTTGGGAATAATGAGCGATCTATAAAGCCGCAAGTAAGGCTCAGGTGACTTGATCATAAAACATCGGAAAATACAATGGACTAGAGTTTTCGATGATCTTACAACATTCGAGACATGCTCGCTGAAATCGAGATCGACGGATACGATGACACCCAGATCTCTGACTGATCGAACGACAGGTAGTGGGTTATCAGCGATTTTGAAGATTTCAGCCGCGGGGGCGGCAGGAGGTTTTGACAGTACAACACATTTAGAGGTGGAGAGCTGCATTTGGTTATCGGCACACCACCGAACCACGCCGTCAATGCCGGATTGAAGAGATTGACGATCTTCGGGGCTGACGGCCGGACCGAAAAGTTTCAAGTCATCGGCATACAAAAGATATCGGACGCTGTCGGGTATGTAGGTACCGATGTCGAGAGCGAATATTACATAGAGGAGCGGCGAAAGAGTTCCCCCCTGGGGGGACCCCGGAGGTCGCTTGTTTCGGTGCTGAAACGATGTCTCCAATCTTGACACGGAATGTGCGTTCACTGAGATAGCTGCGACACCAATCTACCGTTTTGGTGTGCAGTCCGATTTCCAACATCTTCCGAGTGAGCAAGGCATGCGGCACCTTATCAAAAGCAGACTTGAGGTCGAAGTAAATTGAGCTGTAGGACACACCGTCGTTGATAAATTCGGCAAAGTCCTGAGTCATGCAAAGTAGCTGAGTGCATGTGGACTTTCGGGGCACGAACCCATGTTGGTTGGTGTCCATCAGATCATTCAGTCTCAGATGTCCATGGATGTGAGCTGCGAGGATCTTTTCGAAGACAAGGCACGGGATTACACATTGAGACACAGGACGGTAGTTAGATGCAGAATCCCGGGGGCCCTTCTTGTGTACCGGCGTCACGATGCTTTGACGGAAGAGTTCGGGCACCTCACCATCTTGGTAGGACCGTTCAAATATGAGGGACAGCGGCTCACACAAGAAGAGGCTGAAAATTTTGAAGAATACAGGCGGCAGGTTGTCCGGGGTGCGAGAGGTCTTTGAGGACAGTGATGCAAGGTGAGTGTGCACTGTTGCCTCTGAGAAATCGACTGTCCGGTCTGGGTGTCGAAGGCTTGTGGTCGATACAGCATGTCCCGGCTGGGTTTCCACGGGGCCACTGCTATTATAGACCGACGCGAAGTGGGAGGCCAGGTGATTGGCTTTATCCCGAGGTTCGGAGTGAGAGATAGGGCCGGAGCGTAGAGTGGGAATTTGCTCGTGTCCCTTGAGACGGTATTCGAGATGTATTCGATATTGATCTGTCTTTTCGAGTAGACATCCCTGATGAGAAAATATTTTAGTTCAATGTGCTTCGTTCGTCGATAGAACTGCGGCTGTTTGATGAGCTTGATTGCCGCCATGTTGTCCATATATATAGAGTGCTTCTCATGAATGTCTAGCTCGCCTAGGAGCTTGTTCAACCACATCGATGCCTTGAGAGTTCCAGCAGCAGCTATAAACTCTGACTCGCAAGAGCTGTTGGCCACATTCGACTGCTTGGTCGTGTGCCATACGATCGGGCCTGACTGTCTGGTAATCAGGGTTCCAGACATGGATTTTCTGTGTTCTGGATCCGATCCGAAATTGGCATCTGAATATATCATGGTTCCCTCTGCTGGATCGCTTTTGTACGTTATGCCAAGCGATGGGCACGATCTCAAGTATCTTAGGACTCTGAGTCCTGCTTCCATGTGTTCTTGGGTACATTTGTCGAGGTATCGACTTAGATACGATGTTACGAACGAGATGTCAGGCCGACTCCCAGTAGCCAAGAACATAATCGATCCGATCAGGCATCGGAAATCTTTCTGTGATCTCGGGCCTTGACTTTTGATTGAGTACAGAGAGGGGTCACATGGGGTTCTTGCAGGTCGGCAATCCTGCATCTTGAAGCGTTTCAATACTTCCTCTACATACTTGGTTTGGTGAACGTGAATATCGTGATTCTTATCTATTTCTATCTGCAATCCTAAGAAGTATGATAAGGATTTCGATGTAATCTTCAAGTGCTTTTGCAGGTTTCCAAGAAACTCCATTGCCAACTCTCGGGTTGCAGTGGCCAGCAATCCGTCGTCCACGTATATGCAAATTATAGTTCTCAAGTTGCCATTCCGAACAAAGATGCAAGGGTCAGTTTTCGACTGATCATCTCCCATTGATATGAGTATGTTCGTGAGTTTTTGGCGGGAAAACGCCTTTAAGTTCACCAGGGAGGGGGCGGGATGAAGGAAGCGCGATGTACTCGATGGAAGTCGAGAAGAGACGACCCGTAAGCACAAAAAATGGGGCACAGCTACGGGAAGCGTCTTTCTAAACATAATAGGCTAGTTGCCACGGTTACGTCTGCCGCTGATGGAACACAACGCCGGAAAAACCGTGGGAATTCGCGCTTCGTTGTCATGAGGTCGGGGGGCACGAGCAAGACAGTGTGTTTTGTTGGAGAAAACGAAGGGTGCTAACAATATTTGCTGGAGATCGAGGAATATTGCGGAGGTAGTTGGCAGGTAGCTCACACTGCCACCGAAACGGCTACTAGTCGGGTCGAAGACGAGTCAGGCGAAACGACGGAGAGAAGCAAGGAAAGAAGAAACTGAGGAACATCGCGCGAGGAGACTCTCCAGTGTTTCGCAGACAATAACCCCCTCGATATTGTAATCGCGTCTTCCCGCTCCCCCTCCCCACGGAAGTGCACGTGTGCACGTGTGCACTTCCGACTATCAATTTTTTTGTTAAACAGATTGCTGCTTGGCTTCAGGCCGTAGACTGCACGCTGCTGTCTGAGTACCTTCCTGTTCGAAGTGGAATCCACAGGATAATACAGAAGAGAAGCTTATAGTCGTCATTCTGTAGCATTCTTTACTCTGTAGACCATAGATCCCATAGACTCTATGTTAAAGGTCCGATTTTCGATCTTTCCGTTAAGACCTTCAAACTGCCCATACGCAGGTAATATTCTAGGGTTCTTCTACCCTCACCTAGGAGGAACTTTTAGCGCAAGTTTCAGGAAAATCGGTGAGGGACATCTTCCAAACCTCCCTTGTGAGTGGCGCTCGGATGCTTGACCTGGGCCTCAAGTTTCTAAAATTCTCAGGTCTTTCATCCGGCTCTTGCATTTCGCTTGCCACGGGCTCATTCTCGTCATGCTCTGGTGCCTCTTCCGCCCCAGATTCATTTGACTCGTTGCGTTGAGTGAAACGAACCCCAGAAATCTAAATCTCATTGTTCTGCAGTTCGTTGGCCTCATTTTCTGGAAGCTCACGTTCTCTGAGCAATGGTTCTTTCAAAAATGTTACGTCCTTCGTTGCCACGACGCTCATGGTTCCTGGGAACCAGATGCGGCATCCCAGTCCATGTGGGAGAAAACCAACGAGTTTTCCGAAAATTCCTCGTCTATCCAGCTTGTCCCTGATGTTATGAACAGAGGCGTCAGCTCCGAAAGGCTGAAGTTTACCTACATACGGTTTCTTTCTGTAGAAAATCTCGTATGCAGTCTTATTCGATTCCTTATTGATTGTTACGATGTTCAGTACGTCTACGCAATAATTTACGGCCTCTGCCCAAAGGAACTTTTTTGGATTCCAATCCGGCACCGATCAGAACTGCTCTCGCCAAGTCGATTATGGTACGATTACTTCTTTCGCTCTGACCATTCTGTCTTGGGTTTTTAGGGCATGAGAAGGTCTGTTCGGCACCGATCTTGTCTAGTATAGCTCTTACTTGTTCATTCATGAATTCTCCTCCTCCATCAGAGTGGAATCTTTCTATTTCTCTGTCCATCAGGTTCTTGAACCATTTCACGTAATTTTCGATGCATTCGATGGCTTCATCTTTTGTTTTGAGAAAATATACCCTTCTGAATTTAGAGAACTCATCCGTGATCAACAAGAAGTGTCTTGCATTCGCTATGGATGGGGCCGACGGACTGCACAGATCAGCAGTTACCGTACCAGGCCTCTTAGCCTTTGCCCCAATAGGCCTACTATGGTATGAAAATCTTGTTTGCTTCGCTGCCATGCACGTCTGGCATTGGCTTAGGTCATCATAGTATTCTATACTCTGTAAGTCGAGAAATCGCTTTACGTAATCCTTATTTATGTGTGCGAGCAATTCATGTATTCCTTTAAGACTTGGATTTGACTCTTTTCTTTTTGTCTTTCTGCCCGTGATGTTGAATCCTTGACAAGATTCCATCGGGTCTTCCATTTCTTCATCAGGGTCGCTGGCTGCGATTTCATCCTGGTCGCTCGCATCATTCTTCTCGACATTCAGTCGATAAAGACCATTCACTTTGGGTACTTGTATCTTCAAGTCATTCTTGGTAATTGTGAGTTCATTTTCGCGAAATCCTACTCGGAAATTCTCATCCGTAAGTTGGCTTACCGCTAGCAAATTCTTCCTGATTCCAGGAACGTGAAGGACGTTCTCTAACTCTAGATCTACGTTCTTCCTTTCTCCTCTAGCGGTCAATTGGATCGCCCCCCTGTCCGAAGACTCGCAGGCGTTGAGAGCTACCCAACTTGACCTCCCGGGTGTTAGAGCTCTTAGAGAATTGCGTAAACCATTTCTTAGAGTTTGTAATCGTGTGACTTGCACCACTGTCTACCAGAAATTGGTCGTTCTTGAAATCTTCTTTATGATATTGAGCAGGGATGGGCAGTAATTGCGATTTCAATTACCAATTACTAATTAATTACTTTTCAATCACTAATTGATAATTGAGTCAATTACTTTGTTAAGACAAGTAATTCGTAATTCGTAATTGATTACTTTCCAATGTAATTGGCCTGGATTTTCAATTGCATTTCAACTACTTTTCAATTATTTATTGAAGCACGGCCGAGGAGTGTTCAGAGTGCAAACTAGAGGTTGAGATTTCGAAATACCTCCCAGAGGAGTATCTCGAAATCACGAATCGGTTCAAGTATCGGAGCATTCTAAGAAATTCCAAAGCCTATGAAGTTGGACTCTCGTCTCCCGCTACAGTCGAGCGACTTTTCGGCCTTGGGGGTTTGACGCTTCGCGATCTTCGGGGTCGTCTTAGCGATTCTACTTTGGGAATGTTGGTGCTTTCCCATTACAATAACTTCAAACACTCTTAGACCTTGAAGTAGCTCGAGGATTCTGTCTCCTCCGAGCCGACCAGTTCGGCTTCTCTTTTGCTGCGAAGGAAATCCGGATAAATTTGAAAGCAATTGAAAAGTAATTGAAAAAGTAATTCAATTGCGCAGTAATTAATTACTTCGAGTGAAAGTAATTGGTAATG
Organism: Neoseiulus californicus; assembly: GCA_028455905.1. Classification (NCBI taxonomy): domain Eukaryota; kingdom Metazoa; phylum Arthropoda; class Arachnida; order Mesostigmata; family Phytoseiidae; genus Neoseiulus; species Neoseiulus californicus. Next base: position 13,564,419 of record JAMQGS010000006.1, read on the forward strand.
GTAATTGAGCTCAATTTCTTTGGGCGGTAATTAGTAATTGGTAATTGCAATTACTTTGAAAGTAATTGTGCCCATCCCTGATATTGAGTTAAGACAGCTTCTGTCACGTTCGCTCTTGGTTGTGGTGGCCTCGAGGTTCTTGGTGGACCAAAATTTCTCCTAGGTCGGCGACAGTTACTCTTGTAGTGTCCTCTACCTCCGCAATTATAGCAGACTACATTTTGCCCATTCTGTCTGGCATTACTTGCTCCTTGAGTGTTTGCTCCTTGACTACTCGCTCCTTGATTGCCTGCTCCTTGTTTGTTCTGAGTTTGTTCACCTCTGTTGTATTGAGGCCTATAGGAGCCGTGATGCCTATAGGGCCGCCGACCGAATCGTCGGTTCGGACCGCCTCTATTACCTATTCTCATTTGAGAGGAAAGTGCTGTAGCCTGGCCTACTTCTTTGTCTGGTCGTTGACGAACTGTGTCAGCTCTTATTATTTCCATCAAGCTGGAAATGTCTTTGTGTTACGGGTTGAATATTCCCGCCGTTGTGTTCGAAAATAAACGTCCGCACACGACAGAGCGCAGCTGTCAGTCTTGATGCAGACTGCCAATAATCCACCTCGCGGTCCTTCTTCCTAGCTAGGCTAGTCTCCTGAATCGGCTAGGAATCCATTCCAACTTAATAACTGGCGACGAAGTGAGAAAAAAACCCACGAATCTTGACGTGACTTCAAGCGAACATGTCGAATTCAGTGAATCCTACGTTCCAACACTTTTTGCCGCGCTCGGAAAAGTTTTCATCATGGCTGTGTCGCCTAGAAAACTATCTTCGTTACGAAAAGAAGACATCGGAGAACGACAAACAGTGCGCCATCCTTGCATTCATGGGTCCTGAAGCGTTCAAAAGATTTTTCGACAAAGTGCCATCAGACAAGAAACCGGAAGATCTCAGCTACGCGCAAATCACCGAGTTGTTGAGAAAAATCTACGAACCAAGTGAGAATCTTTGGACATCTCGACTTTCGTTTCGTCAGATTCGCCAAACTTCTGGTGAGTCCCTTGAAGATTACGAGGCGAGAGTCAGAACATCAGGTCGCGTTTGCAAGTGGACAGGCGATGAGTTACAAATGAACTTGATCGAACAGTTTATCGGAGGACTGTCCGATCAAAGCATCCAGCAAGCAATCCTCGTTAAATGCGCATGTTCGAAGGATCTCGCCGAGGTGTTCACGAAAACTGAAGAGCTTCTGAATGCTAGAAAAACAGCTTCTGCTGTCCGTAACGGACAGGGTCATGCCCCTACAAGCACTGATGTTCACAAGCTTCACATCGGAAATCGGAACGTCAGCAACAAGAAGCTCGTTCGAAAAATCAAGAACTCATCAGATGCTCGAGGGCAAACTACAAGCCCCAGATGTTACAGGTGTGGAAACCCCAACCACCTAGCTCCTAACTGCCGTCACAAGAACGCGGAATGTGGCAACTGCCGCACTGTCGGGCATTTGGCTTCCGTCTGCAGAAAAAGCCAAAACCACCATCTGCTCGAAGTTATTCCGTTTCACATCGTCGATGAAGTGGATGGAAAAGAACCAATCGAGGTAGATGTACAATTGTGGGATCGAAATGTCCGGATGGAGATCGACAGTGGCAGCGGTGTTTCCACGATGGAGTACCAGAAGTTCATGCAACTGTTCCCGAATGCAAAACTTCACAAAAACGACGTGAAACTTCGATCTGCTACTCGTGAGTGTTTTGAGCCGAAATGCTTCGCAGATGTGTTCGTTTCTTACAATAATCTACAACGAAACCTCAAACTCTACTTGATCGATATTCCGGATTTCCCTGCATTATTCGGAAGGTCGTGGCTTCGAAGTTTTGATGAGAAACTTCTAAGCGTGAACGTGTGCAACCATCCCGAGAAGAACTACGAAGAAGAAGCAAGAAAAATTCTCCAAAAGTACCCGAAACTCTCAGAAGAAGGCATCGGGAAAATTCCTAACACCGAGGCTTCGATCCATCTGAAAGAAAATCCAAAGCCAGCATATTTTCGTCCCCGACCAGTGCCACACGCGCTGCTTCCTTTAGTCGATGCTGAACTTGATCATCTCGAACGGTTCGACATCATCGAGAAGGTAAACGCGAGTGAATGGGCACATCCGGCCGTCATAGCTCTACGAGGCAAGGGGGACATCGCTACGAAGAAAGCAAGGATTTGCGGTGATTTCAAAATCGGATTGAACCAGTTTCTCATCGTCGACGATCATCCGTTGAAGAACATTCGTCACGCCCTGGACAACATTGGAGTCGGTAAACGGTTCTCGAAGCTGGATATATCCAACGCTTTCCTACACATGCCAATTCGTGAGGAAGATCGCAAGTACCTCACAATCAATACCCATCGAGGCTTGTTCAGATTCAAGCGGATGTGCAATGGCCTGGCTTCCGCTCCAGCAATCTGGCAGCGCTTCATGGAAGGAATCCTCGCCGGAATCCAAGGAGTGGAGGTCGTAATAGACGACATCGTGATTTCAGCATCCACTGACGAGGGTCATCTCAAGCGTTTGGGCGCTGTTCTGAAGCGTCTTGACGAACATAACATTCGTCTCAACCTCTCGAAGTGTTGCTTCTTTGCAGAAGAAATTCAATTCTGTGGGTTCCGCCTGAAACATCAGGAGATCCACAAATGCGACGACAAGATCTCAAGTTTCAAGAATGCACCTCAACCGAAATCCGTGTCCGAGCTAAAGAGCTTTATCGGAATGATACAATTTTACTCATCATTTGCATCGCAGCTCGCCGATCTGGCCTATCCGCTGTACCAGGCATTCAAGAACGATGCACCTCAACGATTCACTTGGACTTCTCAAATGGATCGAGCATTCGAAGCAGTGAAGTCCGAGATGTGTTCGCCAAGAGTGTTGGTGCCGTTCGACCCGAAGAAGGCTCTGTTGTTGGCAACTGATGCTTCATCTTACGGAATTTCGGCCGTGTTATCGAATCGATTCGCCGACGGATCAGAGAGACCCATCGCATATTATTCAAGAACCTTGACAGAAACCGAGAAGCGCTATACGCAACTTGAGAAAGAAGCTTTGGGAATCAAAGAGGGGATAAGTCGTTTCTTCTATTATTTGTTCGGAAGAAGATTCACACTGATTACCGATAGCAAACCCCTCGTTTCCATTCTGTCACCTTCGAAGGCGTTACCACCCCTAGCTGCGATGAGAATGGTTAACTACAGCATGTTCCTGCAGTCTTTCAGCTACGATATCGTCTACCGGAACACGAAAGAGCATGGGAACGCAGACATGCTTTCGAGACTTCCCGTTCGCAGTGAAGACTTCACCACAACTCAAGAAATCAACGACGTCCTGCTCGTTGAACTAACGGACCAAGTTCCTCTTGATATGATTCAAATCGCTGAGCGTACTCGAAAGTGCGAAATTCTGCGCCCGATCCTGAATTGGCTTCAAGGTCTGAATGCCATGCCAAAATTAAGGTGGAGAGTTGACCTTTCAGAGTTATCAGTAACAAGAGGCGTTATATTTCGTGGACACCGCGTCGTGGTTCCACTCGCCTGTCGAGCCGAGGTTCTGAAAATCCTTCATGACGGTCATTTTGGTTCGGACAAAATGAAGGAACTGGCCCGAAGATACATCTGGTGGGACACGATCAACATTGACATCGAGAAACTTGCTCAACAATGTGTTCCCTGCGCTGAGAACGCGAAAAACCCGCGAAAAACCTTCCACCCATGGCAGCCGTGTGAAGAACCCATGGAGCGCCTCCATTGCGATTATGCAGGCCCCATAGATGGTCAGTACTTGTTTCTCGTGATTGACGCATATTCGAAATGGTTGGAGGTTTTCATCACAAGTTCAAAAACATCCGAAGTTACTCTAAGGCATCTACGAGAGGTATTCGCTCGATTTGGTTTACCGAAGGTCATCGTCACCGATAACGATCCAGGTTTCGTTTCGGAAATGTTCGACGATTTCTGTAGATTAAACCGAATCCTGCACAGAACTTCACCTCCCTATCACCCTGCCAGCAACGGACAAATTGAACGCTATGTACAAACTACAAAGCAAGCGCTGAAGAAACTCAAAGCCGAGGGGGAGAAAGACCTTCATACTGCTCTTCAAAGGTTCCTATTTCGACATCGAATCGTTCCGAATTCAGCTACGAAGAAGACACCAGCAGAACTCATGCTCGGTAGACAAATACGTTCCCTTCTCGACTTGCTACGGGAAAAGCCAAGGGAAACCTTCGAGCCGATTGAAAGAAGCAAGTTCAAGCTGGGAGACAAAGTCATGGCCCGGATGTACGGCGGTCGGCAAAAGTGGTCACAGGGAGTCATAGTGAAGCTCTGTGGACGCAAAGCCGCTCTCGTTGAATCTTCTGGTCGAACCTCAAAGCGTCACTTCAATCAACTGCGCCGTATGGGACCAGGTCAGACCCTTCATGAAATTATAAAGCCAAATGATACTTCTAACGAATCTCTACATCCAGCGCTACTGTTCGACGACGACGCAAGCCCGCCGCAGACACCTACATCTCAGAATCCAACGGTCAGTGGTCAAGTCAGTGAGACTTTGTTCGAGGACTCGGAGGAGTCATTCGAGGACGCTCAAGATGAGACTACAACAGTGAACATCGAGCAAGAAGAACAAGAAACACGATTCGAAACGCCTCAGATCGAAGCACGAGAAACGGTTCGCCGTTCTGCCAGGTCTACAGCTGGGAAGCCGCCTAAACGTTATTCTGCCGGTTCATAAATATACTTGTGATACAAATGGTAAATTGTTCGTAGCACAATCTTAATAATGTAAATATTTCCCAAGGAGGGGAGAGTTGTTACGGGTTGAATATTCCCGCCGTTGTGTTCGAAAATAAACGTCCGCACACGACAGAGCGCAGCTGTCAGTCTTGATGCAGACTCCCAATAATCCACCTCGCGGTCCTTCTTCCTAGCTAGGCTAGTCTCCTGAATCGGCTAGGAATCCATTCCAACTTAATACTTTGTCACCATCCGATCTTGCTGCCCGACCCATTCTCAATGGTTCCCAAGATGCGGGCAAGGCATTCAGCAGTTGCTCTGTCTGAACTTTCATGTCCATGGTCACTCCAGCTTCTACGAGATCCGTTTGCAAACTTTTGAATGCTTCCAAGTTCTCATCGACGGTTTTGTTCTTCGCAAACCTGAATGTCATTACTTGGGTGATTGCTGTTCCCTGACGCAGGGATGCCTTAGAACCAAATTTTTCTCTAATCTTTTTCCATATTTGGTCAGGAGTGACAGTTCCAGTGCTGCCATAGAATAGCTGAATGATCAGTTTGTCAACGATAGACGTGTGGAGCAAAACTCGACCGGCGTCTACTGCTTGCTCATGTCGCTCTTGCAGAGGCTTTTGATCATCTTCGAGGGCTGTCTTGCCCGTTCGGATCTTTTGCGGAGTCAGCGTGCCATCAATGACTTGCCATACGTTCTTATGCTGTTTGAAGAATACTGGCATCAAATTCTTCCAAGATACATAGTTATTTCCATACAAATCCAGGACGACTGGGCAAGTTGAGAACTTCGATTCTTCCGAGGTCGTCATTGTCATAGGGTATTTAAACTACCTGTTCAATAGCGATTCCTGACTTACTCTTTTCAGCTGCAGATTCGATGCGTCGTGCTGATAACGTGTTCGATTTCCACTTAACTCAGTAAAGACACTCGGCCACTCTGAAGAACCTTACACCAGTGAATTTATTCCACGCAAAATCTTCTTTATATATTCTGGGTATCTGTGGAGAGGGCTGACTGTAAGCATCCCCTTGGTGCTACCTGTGTAAGCCGTTTACTGTGACAGAGCTACGTGAACCTATATTTCAACAGATACCTTCCATTCCTAGGTCCATTGATCAAACGAGAACCAGTTGCCAATATCGAATCTTTTCGTTCTCAGAATCCTCCCCATCGGGGCAACGATAAGGTCCCGAAGAATAAAATCGCGATCGAGTTCAAAACTTATGATGTGAGCGCGATCGACCTTGTGTTCGTCACAGAAGATATATTCCCTAATTCAGAAATTTAGGTGCACGCCACAATAGAACGAAAACACCAAAGAGTGACGATAGACATCCCCACCGCGGTAAGAGACCCATCGTTCAGAGGTAGACGACCGAAACAGCCAGTCAGGAGAATCGCGCGCGACCTCCTGGTGCGCCACCTATCTGAAGTGAAACAGAACGAGAACGATACCGCAGAGGAAACCTACGTCCAGCTTGCAGAACTCATTGAGAAGTCCGTCATCAAGATCAAACACGAGGGCAGGAAGAATAAGGTTGGGTTCGATGAGGATTGCCGCGAACTCAAACACCTCGCCATCTCAAAAATCAATATCCACGAATACAGTGGATACGAATACTCGAACAGTTTGAACGAAAAGTCAGAACCAGTACAACGAAACCATGGATGATACTCCCGAAGAAGAACCCGCTGAAGACGCCGAAAGTGGAAATTGTTATCATATCTATCTCCTGTAAACTATCTTCTGCTGCTGGACGGTACGGTACCGTAATGCCGTAGTACGGTACGATGCCGTAGTGCCGTAGTACGTTGCCGTAGTCCGTACTACGGGAGCCCACGTCTAGTGGGGTTCCGCGGGCGTCTGCTGCTCACTCCTCCCTGTGCTATCGAGTGGAGGGAAGTACTCGCATGGTTACGCCAGTTTGCATGAATGCAGAAAAGCTGCGAGCAGAGATGGTGCGGAACAACGGAATAGGTTGCATCGGAGTGGATCATTGTTGCGAGCGGGAGGAGCTCAAGAAGTCTTCTGGTCGTGATGATGAGACTGTCCTTCTGTGCGCAGTGGAAACTGAGCAATCTGTGATTGTCTCTGGTCATCGTGTTCGTCGGAACTTCCTGCGAGCTGACCACTTCGTGTAGTTCTCTCAAATTGGAGACCTGAGCTGGTTCAAGAGCGTCGAGGATGGGTTCAGGCGAGGATTGGCTTTTATCCGATCGTTCCACACCCTCCTCGCTTTGCGAACTTGCGCGTCTTACCCGCCGAATTTCGGTAGATGATTATGGGCCTGTGGTGCACGGACTATTTCTCCGGAATCTGCTGTGATCTTCGCCGTGACAGCACACATGATGGGGCTGCGGTAGAATACTGCATAGTTGAAATCGATTGGGAACGAAGGAGGCCACTAAATTATTTGTATGACTCGTCCGTCATAGCTTAGAACATAAACTTACGGTCTGTTAGATGTACATCTGACAGTGAGGGACGTCCCGCATCTACTGAGCTCCTTGCGATGGAAAGCGAACTACGCAAATCCTTCGGCAGCTACCCTTCATGTCACTCCAGACTGTACACTCCGGGAGTGCGCACGAAGGTTTCACCAGCACGACTCATCTTCTAGTTCTCCACAAGATTTTAGAGCAATCAATCAAATATTGACACTTCGGAGATCCGAGACCGTGAATTCTCTATCAATGGTCGTTCCAAGAGTCCCCAAACACCCTCTCCCTCTGAAACCGTTATAGCTTGACGGCCGAAATGAGGCTGCTGATTTGGCACCGGGAAAAGGAACCAGCCTTTTCCTTCCTTGGCTAACTCGATGCTTGGGAAGGTATTGAGTTTCGTTCTGTATGCATTCCTGCTCCCTTTGGAATTCAGCAACCTTTTTTCGAGTGGACGAGGACGACGAAGGTCGACGAAAGAAGGCCATAGAGTCTGACCAGTGACCCTTCACTTCCTCCAAGAAAGTTTGAGAACGAGGGTGGGTGCGTTGTGAAGGTCGAGTCTGAGATTAATCATGGCATAGGCCGTTCTTCTGCAAACCACCACTTTTTCCGAGAACTCAGTTTTTCTGCGAGAAAACGTCGATTCTGCCAGACTCCCAAGGCCTGAAAGTTGCTTAGAAGGAATATTCACGAACTGCCCCCCCGCCGATTTCGAAAAACGATAGCGCGTCGAATAGCCCGTCTCGAGAGTAGTAAAAGCCCACATGACCTATCGGCAGGTGGGCCCTTTTTCAAAGTTCAACTAGAGTTTCGAAAATTCGATCTCCAAGGGGCTTCAACATGGGAAAACACAACGACGCCGGATTTCCCCATGCGAACTCTGATTACACGATTGCTTTAGGTTTATTATGATGCTTGAGTCAGAACCTTATCTGTTGCATGTGTGAAACATGACATAGAAACAATGAATGCATAGAACTTTTTGACGATATTTACAGCGAAGAAAGGGCAAGCGGTTGCAATTCGCGGTCGGACAACCTGCTTTGAACTTGAACAGCATCTCGCCCAAGGTCGGGAACTCCATCTCACGAACTTGGAATTGATTGTATGTGAGGCGCTGCATCCGTAGCTCGTTCGCTCTTTGATCGACACGGACATTCAAGAGCATACAGTGCTCCGTGATCCTCTTTGCGAAATCTTTCCACTGTTGGAAACAAAACAGATCTAGTGGCTGCATCAAACCAGTTGTGCCCTTCGGAAATACTCTCACAAAAACATTTTTGTTCTCCATCCTATACAGTTCTTCGTCGTCGTTGTGTCCACCCCAGCCATCTACATAGAGCACGCTTTGGTTTTCGTGGAGTCGCTCCGCAGTCTGGCTAGCTTCGAAGTTCCTGAGATAGAGTTCCCGAACTTGGGCGAGATGCTGTTCAAGTTCAAAGCAGGTTGTTCGACCGCGAATTGCAACCGCTCGCCCTTTCTTCGCTGTATATATTGTCACAAAGTTCTATGCATTCATTGTTTCTATGTCATGTTTCACATATGCAACAGATAAGGTTCCGACTCACGCATCATAATGAAACCAACGCAATCGTGTTGTCAGAGTTCGCATCGGGAAGTCTGGCGTCGTTGTATTTTCCCATGTTGAAGCCCCATAGAGATCGAATTCTTAAAACTCCAGTTGAACTATGAAAAAGGGCCCACCTGCCGATAGGTCATGTGGGCTTTGACGACTCTCGGGACGGGCTATTCGACGCGCTATCGTTTTTCGAAATCGGCGATGGGCAGTTTGTGAACATTCCTTGTAAGCGCACTCGAGGTAAGTTGTGATTTCCGTCTATGATACGGAGCGGAGTTCTGTGTGCCTATAATCCCTTTTTTGACGATATTTTTTGAATTACAAAGCTGGATTCTTGGTGGCCGCCTGAGCACCATTGTCTTTCAGTTCGAGCAGAAACTTAGTTATCTTCACTCCAATATCGAGAATCAAGATTTTGAATCCCATACCGTGCTAGCCCGCAGCGAGATCGTCGTCGGGATCGCCGACCAGTGAGACTACTATGAGCGCACTCGAGGTAAGTTGTGATTTCCGTCTGTGATACGAAGCGGAGTTATGCGTGCTTACCATCCATTGTTGACGAGATTTTTCAAATTACGAAACTGGGTTTTTACTGCGCCGCTCAAGCACTACTGTATTCCATTTCGAAGAGAAATTAGCTCCATAGTCACCGGTTGAAACTGTTACTTTTTATATTCCCTTATGGGACCTTTGTGGTTTTTGTTTGAGTTTTGTTTTGGATTGAGAATCTGAATCCCACACCCTTCCAAGCCGCAGAGAAATCGTCGTCGGAATCGGAGAGCGAGGTACCAACAGAAACCTCGACACCGGAAACCGTCCCACAGAGCGGGGCTCGCACACGCGGTAAATGCCGGATTCTGATTGCTCCCGTTCTCGGAATCGAATGAGCGCTGGATGTGTCTCATGAAGGATGACGTTTCATTTTCCTCCGCAGTGCAGATCCGGTCTGGAGCTTGTTCTACCCGTCAACACGAGCAGGCTACCAAACATGCAAGGAATGTGGCGTTGATATAAAGACCGCGAAAGGATCCAAGTCAGCTCTCATTCGACACATTAAGTCTCACAGCAAGCAGAAGAAGAACATATCCAAGGCAGAGCTGTTAGGGTGGATCTGTGCTACGCCTGTATGCGTCCTCAATATACCCTACTTTGCTTTCGATCATCCTGTTCTGAAGATAATATTCTGGCTGGCTGGACCCGGTGTCATCAGCTCACGTATAATCCGTAAAAGATGTGGTTGTGAAGCAGAGTGAGTTCATCGTGATTGGAGGTAGATGCCGAAAGTCGTGGGTATATGTGACTGTTTGGCACCCCTCAGACTTCAGACTGTATGTCGAATGTTTTTCGCAGGCGACTCAAGGGCAGCCTATTCGACGATCTAAGGGCTCTCAAACGAGCGAACGCAGCGTTTACCCTGACGGCGGATGAATGGACCCATCAGCGTAAACGGTTCCTCGGTGAGAACTTGAGTGACTTGCGCACCATCTATGGCATCATAAATCAAATCTATCCTGCTCTGATCGTGGCTCTTCCCGAAGGAATCACACTGCACTGCTCGGAAGTCGTTCCTTGCCTGCGAGGGAAATCAAACGCTCTGCTTTCGAGATTCACGGAGCGAGCAACGGCCCGCACCAAAAAACGGATAATCGTCGAAGAACTTGATCGGCTCGAACTGTCAGTCAGCGACATCCGAGGCATCACCACGGACGCAGCCTCGGTGATGAAGAAGGTCGGCAAATAATTGGCTAAAGCGGCATCCCCGAAGCCATTCTTCCACCGACTGTGTCTCTCACACGGACTTCACCTGGGAATCCTGGACTTCCTTCGGTCAAAACAACCGCTCTCGCGCATTGAACTGAAGGGCATCGTTGCAATTGAAGAAGACGATGATGCGGATCAGCAAGGTGATTTTCAATGACCGATATCTTACAATAGAAGTCCGCTCCGATATCATTCGAAAGTTCTCCGACGTAGAAAACTCCATTCGAGTACGAAAACGGATATTTTCCAGATTCGTGGAACGATCACTGCGCGGAACCCGAGGAAGAGGAGCAGACGGCAGCAGATTCCGATGAACCGATTGAGACAGAACATGAGCTTGTTGACGAGCTCATAAATAAAGTTCGGAAGACTTGTCGGAAATTCCACTCAAGCCCGATTCTCAATGATCAACTTGAGACAGGCTGTAGGCTCAAAATCGTTCCGGATTCCAAAATCCGTTGGAATTCGACAATTCGTATGCTCCGCCATTTTATCGCTAACGAAACGGCCCTTCGCCAATTTTACGACCGAGTCGATCATGCCGAAGAATTCCCGCTGAGTCACCTCGAGTTGTCGAAAGTCTGCGCTTTGATCGAAATATTGGGTCACGTAGAGATTTGCTCGAAGCGTATCTCGATGAAGGATCTCACATTACGACAAGCTGATCTAGCTCTCCAGGTGAGCTCCATCTTTCAGAATCGCATCTGATTCATCAACAGAAACCACGTATGCGACACAAAGCCATTGATGCCAATTTTTTGCTTCAAGGTGGTGCTGAGGAATATCTTGAAATCAACATCTGAATTTGCTGCAACACTCGCGGACGCATTGAGCGTCCGAATCCTCCAGAGACGAGCCGTGGCCTCGGGGTGCGCGCGGTTCACGGTTGAACGGCTACACAAGACGGAGCTCGACGAGAGACTCCAGAGGCTCCGAGAACGAGTGATCAATGACGGCGATGCGTCCGTCTACAGAACTTTCGCAGATACCGGTGATATCGACCAGGAAATCGGGAACTTCCGAACTTTTCAACGGGCAATCGACGCCTCCATAGAATCAAACGGGCCCACGGACGAGTTTGAGGCGTCCCTAACATTAACTCCTCACGGCAATACCAGTGCTTTGCCGGCAGCACTGAAAGCCACCTTGGCTATGTGCAGGCAACAAGCACGCCGGCTGAACGCCTATTCAGCTCGGCACGCCGTGCACGTGGCTACTGGCAAGAGGCGAAGGATGACAAACGCTTCGCGAATTATCAGTTCTCGAGGAGTTTCCTCAACCAGAGCACGCCGTGGGTGGATTTCATGGCGAAAAATCCCCTCGCTTCCACGAGCCGTCCCGAGTTGCTGGATTGAGAGTTAGACATGCACCCGTTGCAACGTCAAGAATGGGCCGTTGCGACAGGCCGTTGCAACGGCGTTTTCTACAACGGCACCAAACTTGTCAACTCCACTCGGAAATAGTTTTTTTCGCTAATTTCAAGGAAAATAGAGCTTATTGGGAGCTCAATGGGCTCTTGGGACAGTAAAATCAAGTTTTCGGGATGATTTTTGTCGAAAACAGAGAATTCGAGCCGTTGCAAAATATGTCGTTGCAACGGCAAACGGCAAACGGCAACGGCTGTGAAATCTGCTCGGGAGAGCAAACTCGGGGATCTCATGAGGAAATAACGGTGTCTCTGAGTTTCCCTTGGAGTGAATGCATCTGGGAGAGGTAAAACTGAGTGGGCAGTGAGTGTCGGCGGGTGACATTCTCGCTTCGCTCTCGGACCTGATGCGATGCAAAACTGCTCGAACTAAATTGTGGTTACATCGTCCTCGGCGTTCGATAGAGAGCCGCAAGATCTGCATGTGTGCGTAGCACGTTTCGCGATTGGATCTGCCGCGAATTTTCGAAAAGCTCCGGGCAGGTTCCAGACCTAACTCCTGTCATTGACAATTCCGCAGGATCCCTTCGGTCACGGTTGAACGTCCCTATGCCGGAGATTGATTTCGGGGGCCGGCGTTACAGTCTGGCATATCTCACTCACCCCCGTTTTTGCGACATACTCCTCTTGAAACATTATCATCGAGGAAGCGGACCATGGGTGGCATGTGAAGATTCAATGTGGAAGGCCTGGGAGAATAAACGGTGTCACCTGGTTCCCCAGCACGCAGTCAAGTCCTCAACAAGAGAAGTCTGAACTTTAAGAGTTACTGCCGACTCAGTTTTTTCTCTGCGAGAGGCATTTACTCCCAGGGGAGCTCACAGACACGGTTATATTCTCATGAGATACCCGAGTTTGCTCTCTTGAGCATATTTCAGAGCCGATGCCGTTTGCCGTGCAACGGCATGATTTGCCACGGCTCGAATTTCCTGTTTTCGACGAAAATCGTCCCAAAAACTCGATTTTTCTGTCCCGGTAGCCCGGAAAACACCCAATGAGCTCTATTTTCCTCGAAACCAGCAGAAAAAATAATTTCGGAATGAATTTGGCAAGTTTGGTGCCGTTGTAAAAAAAGCCGTTGCAACGGCCCGTTCTTGCCGTTACAACGGGTGTCACCTAATTGAGAGGCGCATTCCCATCGAAGCCGCATAGCTAAAACATGGGTCACGCATCTGTGCCGTCGGAATGCAGCCAATAAACCAATTATAGTCAGTTTTTCAGATGATGAGTTGACATTCAAAAAGAGTGTTCGCCATCGACGTTCGAAGTTGAGAGAATCACTGCTCAACCAATCGTTCTTGCGTTTTCGTCGTCTTTTCCAGAGCAAAAAGCAATCGAATATTCATTTCCCATACTTGTTTCTGTCATAATACGCGAAAATAAAGAATCTCAATTCTCCGTATATATATATGTATGAATCGTTGGCAGTCAGCATCTCATTTAGCAATTCTTCCACCGTCTCGGTCAGACTGGGACGGCCGTCTTCCGTCCCGGAGCTGTCAACCCCTTAGGATGATGCAGCATTGACCTGCGCTTCTAACAACGAGGTTCTGACTCGGAACGGATTCCGGATTTGGCTGTTGCAAGCAACTGGAGTTCATTCGGAAAATTCAAGGGAGTTTGAAAAGAGCGCGGCAGGGAGCCACTAATTCTCCACGTCCCTCGAAAAAATATAGACGAGACCATGAAATATCGGAGACAATTGCGTCCCTGACTTCATCAGCGACAACTGTCAATAGCCAGGTCATTTCGAGGCTGTGTTTTCCAGCGCCATCATCGTGCCTGTATCAGGATATTTCCCGGAATTCGGGAATGAAGTTTTGAGGGACCCTGAGTATGGTCAGGTATGGAAGCGCGCAACGTGTCAATCCCAACGCATGTTCACGGAGAATGCGTTCGGGCATAAGTGTAATGTATGCGACCGCCTCTGGTTCCAGAGAGATTCGAAACCAGTGGATTCAGAAATGGCACCTTTTCTGGCCGAACATTTCCTCGGGGATCACACTAGGCGCTTCAAAGTTTGCTCAAACGGCTTCAAATTCTGTAAATCTTCGAGGATACCGAATATGAGTAAGACTGATGGGTATCAGTACCAACAAGAACAGACCAATTTGCCAGAACCGGCGAAACTCTGGCCGGAGTAGGCTGAGTGGGCTACGATGTCAATACTCACATTCCACGATACTCAAATAATAAATTTCTCTAAGATTTGCCAGATCTGGATCTCTTCACTGAGAGATTCTCGCCGCGCATACCATTCATGCGAATTCGCCGTTTGCGTCATGATGGAAGCCACGGTACTGTTGGCCAGATCATAAACGTCCCGGTTAATGGAGATACGATGGTTAGGAGCCTACCGCGATCGCTCGATTACGATCTAGCATTCAATGTCAACTTGAAGAACAACCTCATTCACAAGCAGGGATGGGCAGTAATTTCGGTTCCAATCACCGATAACTGATTGATTACTTTTCAATTACTAATCGATATTTGAGTCAATTACTCTGTTGAGACGAGTAATTTGTAATTCGTAATTAATTACTTTCAAATGTAAGTGACCCGGATTTCCAATTGCGTATCAATTACTTTTCAATTATCGAAGCACGGCCGAGGAGTCTCCAGAGTGCGATCTTGAGGTTGAGATTTCGGAGTAGCATACTGAGGAGCAATTCGAAACCACGTATCTGTTCAAGTATCGGAACATTCTAAACGTTTTCAAGACCTATAACGTTGGACTCCCGTCTGCCGCTGGGGGTATGACGCTTCGCGATCATCGGGGTCGTCTTAGGGATTTTACTTTGGAAATGTTGGTGCTTTACCGTTACAATAACTCTAAACTCTCTTCGACCTTGAAATAGGTCGAGGACTTTGTCTCCTCCGAGCCGACTAGTTCGGTATTTTTTTTGCTGCGAAGGAAATCCTAATAGATCCGAGAGTAATTGAAAAGTAATTGGAAAGCAATCGAAAAAGTAATTCAATCACTCAGTAATTAATTACGTTGAGTGAAAGTAATTGGTGATGGTAATTAAGCTCATTTTTTTGGGCTGTAATTAGTAATTGGTACATAATTGCAATTACTTTGAAAGTAATTGTGCCCATCCCTGTTCATAAGTCTTCTCATCTCAGCAGGTTCGTTTAGAAGCGCATCATCGAAGCCTGGCCCCGGTTCTTGGTCGAGCACCCCCTTTACAAATATTATAACATTCCAATCGATTGGCCTGTCTCCGGAAACTCGATTTTTGATGTGGTGCCAGGAGACCTATCGGAAGAGCGCCTCGAGAATCTCAATTTGGCACTTGTGTATTACACGCCCGGCGACTGGACGGTGCTCGTTGGAAGGCGCCGCACGCGCGACTTGCTGGTCTATAGAGGGGAGAGGGCATAGGAGTGGTCGGTTGGAAAGGAGGGAGCCGCGCGAGAACAGGTACAAGAGATCGCCCGGAGGGTGGCTTCGAAGGGATCCTGGCCCGCGAGATGCTTTCTCCACATGAACTCGATGAGGTACGAATTCAGATCGGAACGACGCATCCCTCGATTCCTCTTATTGCGCCACTTCATGGAACCCCAGAGCCGCTCTATCGTCTGCGTGTGCACCTCGGTTTTCGGGTTGACGAAATTGTAGTGATGGTTCACAGTTTCGTGATCGAAGCCGGCAGCAATGAGGTCGCGAGTTCGGTAGCCGCGCCCACTATCGGAATAGATGCTCGATGTATTGCGAAATTGCCCGAAAGAGTGTAGCCGCGGATCGATCCGGAACAGTGGTCCCAAAGCATTGATTCGTTGCCCGACACACTATCTATCTCATATTGCTCGAGTTCAATCTGGAAGGATCCAGAGTTAACTATGAGAGCTCCAGATATTCTCGATTCTTGAACTTTTCGAATGAATCAGAATTCGAACTTGACACATCATACCCGCTCCATCGAGATTATCATCCACATCCATAGTTTCATCCAAGTTTTCATCTAGAGACGGCTCTGAAGCATCCCTCTGACGGCTCGTCAATCGAGAAGATGTGCTGTCGGCTCTTCGGATTCTTCGCTCGTCGATTTCTCGTACTTATTCGCGGCAGCTGCTTGCGGTTCGCCTCCCGCAGAACTCAGATTTTGGAGCAAGTTGCCAAACAGTCGAATGAAACGACTCGTTGCTGTCCAGAGTGAACGAGCCGAGACTTCTTCCCAGTAGCTCATCGTAGGAGAGCTGCTCGTTAAATCGTTCGGCAGCCCTCTGGATTTCGGTCGACGAACACGACGGATGGCCGAAGGCTTTCTCTGCATTCCCTGATTTGGCTCCTTACCAAGCACTCCAGCTGGGGCCTGGGGGACTCAAATGATGATCTAAATGCTGTTTGGTTGCTATCCGGTGATAGAAATTGGCCCAGATTGCTACTTTCAATCCATCCACTCCGTTTGAACTCTCGCGGATTCCATAGCTATACTACGGGTGCAGTGACACCGTTTCAACGGCGATGATCAACGCTGGAATGTTGATTGAGACTCTTGGCAGGCTTCGAGCTTCTTGGCCAAAGTTGAGAAAGAACGCTCATAATTAACATCAGCTGTTGCGTAGTTGTTCCCCCTGAACTTACATGGACCCGGTGCGCATGGACCGCACTTCGCTCACATCGAACCAGTTGTTGTGTTGATCAACATATGTGTCTGGGGCGAATTCCCTGCTGCCGCTTCGGGGGCCTACTTCTCATCCGGGTTCCGGTTAGGGTCGAAGGCCCGGAATTCGTCCCAAGAGGGAAAGACTCAGAATGTTGAATATGGCGCGACAAATATTGTACTTTGAGGAGGAATCCCGGAACGCCCGTTGATGAGCGTATAGCACACGTGATGAAGGTCAATTTGGGCAATGAAAAAAATCGATATTCGAAGTATAAGGTTGTATGAGATTACAGCACATATCGGAACTGCAAGAATCTTGTGTTTATAGTTTCAGATTTGATTCTCCTCGGACGAAAGAGAAACGAACATCGAATTTGAACCCCCAAAGGTTCTTATGCAAATCAAATCAACGAGCTCCAATCATTGTCGAAAAACCAGGGTCAGATTCAATGCTGAGCGGGGGGATCTTGCAATTCAAACAGAGCTATAATGGGTGTGGATGTGCAAAATTATTCAAGATGTTGGACGTGATGTTGAAATCGCCTGAAGTAATCATGACGCGCCCCGGCTTAAACAGGCGCGGTCGTAGGAAACCGGCCATGGAAACTGCTTTTGATACAAAAATAAACGTTTCGATCGAGTATCGTGATTCACTTTTTCAATTCGAGGGCAAATGCATTCCAATCTTCCGATAGGAGAAATCTCCAGATCTTCGACGCGACATTGAATACGGGTGAACCAGACCCTCCAAGCCTGGGGAGATATTTGTCGGCGAATATCGATGGTGTTCGCGCTGGATTTTCTGCTCACTGCCAACTCCTCTGATTTCACAGTCCAAGTCACGCAGATCCGAGGAGACTAGCGACTTCGCAGGGCAGATCGCTAGAGTTCTCTTCCATCGGTTGCGGTCCTGTGGGACATGAGCTTGGCGTTGCGAGTCAGATAATCCCGGCAGCCCCGGCACCCATAGCCCGCAGACACTTAGCAGCGAGCGAGCCGCGTAGTGTTCGAAAGTGCCAAGAGCTCCATGAGTTCATAAGCAGCAAGGACGTTCCACAATACATCCGCCCGCTCGACGGGGAACGGCTGCTCAGCTTCCGTTGCCTGAACCATGACAGGACGGTGTTAACTAGAGCCCGTCCCTTTATGCAATAGGAAACTTGAAAATATGCATGCATTTATGCACTGAAAACTCTGAAAATAGGCACTGAAAACTCTGAAAATATGCACTGAAAACTCTGAAAATATGCACTGAACAATCTGGAAATACGCACATGGAAGCCGAATTTTCAAGATTCACTGGTAATCTATCTGATTACAATGTATGATGAGTAGAGTGCGAATGTTCATGCAAAATGCATATTTTGCATAAAATTGCATATTCCGGGCAAATTTGTCCCTGAACGCATATTTCGAGTGTCGAAGTATGATTTCGCATATATTGCTCGGAAATCTTTGCTGTCGGTCGAACAATCGCTGACCAACAGTCACCCCTTCACTTGAGTTACAATTTTCCCTCTTCAGAACCTTCCATAGATCAGCCAGCTCCACCATTGTGCATCGGCGTTCCTGCTGCGCCAAACGCAGTCGTCTGGTAATATCGTTCAAGAAGGCTGAACATTCAAAAAGCCATTGCAATCCGATCGTGCCGCGCCGCCGAAGGTCCACTCCGGGGGGCGGCGCGCCGGCGAGAAGAGACCTGCTCACAATCAGTTGCGATCGAGGGAGTCGTATACAGATGCTGTGAGCATCCAGGCGGCCAAAGAAATAGTCGGAACCGACCATCTTCCTCGAGATCTCGCCTTCCTCGAGGCGCATTTTGGAAAATCGCCAACCGTTATCGAGCGACTCGAGAAACAGATTTTCCTTCTGACGGAATCCTCAGATCTATTCAAAGAAACCATGCGGGGAATGGGTAGCGTTCAGAGTTCGCGGGGGAGGCGTTACTTTAGAAGAGTTAATTTTGATGCGAAACCCAGATTACGACCGCCTGAAGGCCATCGCGAACGTCTTACGCGGAATTCCTTCTTTCTCGAAAAGGAAACTTTCTCGAAGTTGAAGCACATGCTGAATGATCGAGGACACAACTTCACTGCCGAAAACTTGAGGATGGCCCTTGTTGTTAAATGTGGCTTTTGATGCATATTTGCCTTGTTTTAAGTGCTTATCTGCATGCATATTTTCGATTTTTCGAAACATTCGCACTCCAATGATGAGAACAATTGTCAGATCTTCAAAGACGCGCAATGTGTCTGCTATTTTCCCCACTCGATCGTAGTCGGGATTTTGGTCGATCATGGAGTCAACGTCGAGCGGCGGAAAATATTCGTGAATAGAACTCTTCCGCTCTATGAAACACGCAGGTCTCGTGAACAACGTGTACTTCAACCCTGTCAAGCTACCTTCAATGCGCGGTAGACCCCGCAAGCAGAGCGAGGGACAGCGCGATGAAAATCCTCTGGTTGAAGTTGGAAGTCAGAGCGCTGTCGCTTTTTCTTAAGATATCCATAGAATTTTAGATCCCCGCGATCCCTGCCGGGCGCATGTTGAGTCCAACTCCTCACCAGAGGTAGAGTCTACCATGAAGATTTCAGCTGCTAACTCGCGCAAATACGCGAATACGAGAGGAAAACTTGAAGAGCAATCGCACTTCCCCCCTTTTTTTTCGTATCGCTTTCTCGACTCCAGGCGCACCGATCTCGACCAGATGAGTTGCATTCGACGTGAAATGTCATGGACTTTGAGAAGAAAGACCTGTCGACCTGATCCCAACCCTCGAACCATGCTGAAAATGCTGGCCTCATCCGATCCGCTCATATGCAGTGAGAGGGAGATACGAGCGAGAGATGACGATGAGTATGACGAGGACGTAGTAGAACTCTTCGCGAGAGTCGAGGCGGATGACTCCGACACGGAATAATGAAAGGGTTCGAGGGTTCGGATTGGTTGCATCCAATTTGAGCGGAAGGCAATTTGAGCGGAGGGTCAATTGGAGCGGCGGGAATATATGGGCAGACGACCTTTTTGAGCGGCGCGGTTCACGCGAAATCTCGACGGGCGATTCTAGCCATAACCGTCGAGAGACCGTTATAACTTTGTTCTCTTCGCAAACGTGCGCGTCGTGTCCATGCGGTTGGTGCTTCTGAAACACGGTGTCAACGAAAGTGAAATGCCACTCGAATACGTCGATTCTACGCGCGGAAAACCGCTGCTGATCGTCGAGGGCCACGTTTTTCGCAAGGATTACGTGAGCGGCGGGGAAATTTCGTAGAGATGCCTGATGAAAGGCTGCAAGGCAAGGATCACCACGTGTGGTGACGAAGAATGCGGGGTAAGAACGAGTTCGTGAGTTTATGGGCAGATTATGACAGAATAGCTTGTAGTTGATTGACGTCGGATCGATTTTACAGGAACGTCCGTTCCACTTACACGTGCCCGACGCCGTGAATGTGGGAGTCGGGAAGTGCTTGAATGAAGTTCGAAAGCAAGCTACCACCGCGTTCCGACGAGTTGAGCCGGCTGTGATTGTTGGCCACGTGCTCGAGAGTGTGGAGTCGAACGCCATTCGAAGACGCTTGCCCAAATTGCGGCTGTTGCGGAAGCAGGTGACTTATGCTCGGCGGAAGCTGACGGTGACGCGACCCAAGAATGCGACGACACGTGAAAGTCTGGTTATTCCGGCAGATCTGAAGGAACGTGGCGTTCAATTTAGAGGTTGTAATGGTGGAATACGTCCTAAAGCGATGTCCCGACGGTCGGCTCCGTACGTGTCCCTAAGTCAGCGTTTCCCAACCTGGGTTCCACGGCTTCCGCGCCGCCGTGTGGATCTTCATCGATAGCGTCGATGAAAGGGCCGCGGAACCAGCAGGTTCCGCGGACCATTTTTTGGGTTCCGCCGGAGCTCCTGATATTTCGGATTTGTCAAGGAACATTCAATGCCAGCCATAACATTGAAAAAAAACGGCATTGCCCAAATGTCTTGGTATCGAAGCATGACAAACGAGAAAAATGCATTTAAATAAATTACAAATCTGCCCCAACTTTAACGATATTCTCATATAGACTAGCATCCTAGCGGAGAAAGGAGCGAGAGAGAGAGAGAGAGAGGGGAAAATTCGAGGTGAGGGTTCCGCAGACTGAGTTGCCCCTCCCCGAGGGTTCCGTGGAGCAAAAAACGATTCTGGGGAGAGTAAGCCGGATCGCTTCATCGTGTTTGCGACGGCTCAGAATCCACGTCTCTTGCAGGAGAACCCGGAATGGTTCCTTGACGGGACCTTCAAGTCTTGTCCTTCAATCTTTGAACAGCTGTATTCGATACATGTGAAGCTCCCAGGAGGCGACACCGTTCCGCTTGTGTTCGCTCTACTTGCATCGAAGTCGGCGAAAACATACCGGGCGTTTCTAAATGTGATCGATGAAGCCCTTGATGGGTTCCAACCGCAAGCGTTGCACGTCGATTACGAGCTAGCAATGATCAAGACGCTGCAAGAAGTCTTCCCATCCGCAGGGATAATCGGTTGCGCATTCCATTTCGGGCAATGCCTTTGGCGGAAAATTCAGACCGAGGAGCAAGTTCGGGAACGATATGTAGCTTCTCCAGATTTTGCGTTGGGTATCCGTATGTTCCAAGCATTGGCGTATGTACCGCAAGAAGATGTCAGCTCGGGCTTTGAAGCACTGTTGAAATCAGAGTTTGTTGTGGAGCATGGAAAGATTTTGATTGGCTTTCTGAATTATTTTGAGAAGAATCGGGTCGGTCGCCAACTCAAACCTCCAAAGTTTTGTGTGGAATGGTGGATTTTATTCGCCGCCGCACTCGATTCGATGAGTCGTACAGGCAACGAAATCAAAAGGTGGCACAACGCGTTCGCAAGGAGGTTTGGGTTGACACGCCCATCTTTTTTTAAGCTGGTTGAATTTTTGAGAGTCGAACAAGCAAGAACGGAATTCCGGGTGATGAATTCGCTCGTACAAGGCCGTGAAACGAATCAGAGAACAATTCATCGCGATAAGCAGCAACGTCCGCAGGATCTGGTGAAAACCTAGTCAAAAAGCGACATTCTTCAGTATCTAACCGCAGTTGCAGCCAATCTGTAGCCGTGAACTAAGGAGGGTGTTAGCAAGCAAGACTCTTGCGGCGTCCTGTAAGAGTTGTGCGCTGATTGATATTGGTGCTATCACGGCATGTGCAATAAGAAGGATCTCTATTTGAGCAGAGGTGATGTCCATTCTCAGTTCGCGCGTGCTAGATGTCAGAAGGATGGTCGTAGCTCGTAGAAAACTGTCGACGGGGTTTTCTTTCGGTTGATCCCCTGGCGGCTTATGGTTGAACGTAGACACTCGTGTGGCGAGTTCAGTGAAACTATCGTCAGAGCTGTTCATCGGTCTGTGATAGCTGCAGCTGGGGCAGTTGGAATCATCTACGCCCGCGAGCGTAGCGAGCGGCACGGACTAGCAGATGCCTGCAAACTATAGCATCAAATGTTCGGTCGAACCTCGGCGTTTTGGCGCGGCAAAGTTTAACTCGGCTGGGGATCAACCGGAAAAATACCTCGCTCTCGAGCACGAGTGCCACAAAGGTACTTGACGTCGGAGACTTGGACCGCCGTTCATGACTTCGCTTCGCTCAAAACGGACGGCCGCTCAGATTAGCCTCCGCTCAAACCGCCTCTCCGCTCGATTGGGTCCTTCGCTCAAATGTGCCTCCAGCGCCAAAGTGCATTCCGCTCGATTCGCCCCTCCGCTCAAATCGGCCTCCGCTCAATTAGGGCAACATCTTCGGATCAGGTCGACGGGTCTTTCTTCTCAAAGTCCATGACATTCCACGTCGAATGCAACTCATCTGGTCGAGATCGGTGCGCCCGGAGTCGAGAAAGCGATACCGAACAAAAGCGGGAAAGTACGATTGCTCTGCAAGTTTTCCTTCCTTATTCGCGTATTCGCGCGAATCAGCAACTGAAATCTTCATGGTAGGCTCTAACTCTGGTGAGGAGTTGGACTCAACATGCGCCCGGCCGGGATCTGAAATTCTATGGATATCTTCAGGAAAAGCGACAGCGCTCTGAGGCAATTTCTTTCGACAGATCTCCATCTGGTCTATCCTGAACAACCGCGTCGAGCCTATGCGACCATCCTTTCTAGGTTGAATTCAACGTTTTCTACGTCAAAACTGTTGATTGATCAGAGGCAAGAGACACCGGACTCTAGTCGAGCGAAGACTGAACTGAAGTGATTTATTCTTCATCCCGACAGCTTATATAGACGACTTTACAACGAAGTTCCATGTTGAGGGTGCTCATGCGCATGCAGATCCTCAACACCCTCCCGTGCTCATGAGCAGTCGAAGCGCGATCCCAATTTATCACGACACCGTTGGAACTTCTCAGTTACCAGTCCTTTTGTCAGTATGTCCGCGGTCATCTCCGCGGTCGGCATATACTTGAGGCTGACAAGTCCTTCTCCAACCATATCCCGAATAAAAAGATGTCTTAAGTCGATATTTTGGTCCGTTGGTGCTGGACTGGATTTGCACTGGGAAGGATCGCTCCCTGATTGTCGCTCCAAAGAGTCATCGGACGGTCGACAGCAATCGTTGGGAGGTCAGCGAAATTCAGGATCCATTTGATTTCCTGGCACGCAGCGGAGCAAGCCATTCACTCGGCTTCGCTCGTAGATAACTCCACCGTTGGTTGCTTCTTACTTGCCCATGGTACGCAAACTCCTGCCAGTATGAACGCATACCCCGTGGTTGACTTTCGGCTCTCTTGACATCCTCCCCAGTCTGCATCACAGAAAGCTGCGATCCCGCTCTTCACATTGCCATCGAAGGTCAACTGTAGTTCGGCTGTGCCCTTGAGGTACCTTAGTATCCTCTTCACAGCTGTCCAGTGCGCGCTCGAGTAGTCTGCGCGATGTGAAACAGGTATCCCACCGCTTCACGATACGGGGAATCCGTGGCCTTTTCAACTTCAGCACGTTTCACGATACGGGGCATCCGTGACCTTTTCATCTTCAGCACGTTTCACGAGTGACGACCCCGTCTCCAAAAGCGTACTTGTGGGTTTTGAATCGCTCATTCCGAACCTTTCCAGAGCCCTGTATATCTTCTCTTTCCGGTCGATGATGACCAATTTCTCCTCCGGCTTTTGGGTGATCCGAATACCGAGACAAAACTTCGCCGGGCCGAGATCTTTCATGGGGAATACGCCGCCCAGTCTTGTGATGATTTCGTCTTGTAACTTCGTGTCATTCGTGAATATGAGAAAGTCATCCACGTAGATGGTTAGGAGAAGAACCTTCTCCTCTCGTGCCATGTCGAAGCAACACTTATCGGCCTGGAGTTCTGAAAAACCGAGTGATTTCAGGGCTGCACCTAGCGTCTCGTACCATACCCGCCCGGCTTGCTTCAGGCCATACAATGACTTCCCGAGGAGGCAGACTTTGTTCTCGGTGTCGAACAGGGCAGGTTGTTCCATGTAGATCTCCTCCTGTAACTTCCCGTGCAAGTAGGTCGTCTCTACATCCAATTGGTGAATAGTCCAACCCATCTGTGCAGCATGTGCGAAGAGGAGGCGGAGGGTAGTCGTCTTTACAACGGGCGAGAACGTCTCATCATAATCGAGCCCCCTTGTTTGAGCACATTCCCGCGCCGCAAGCCTTGCCTTGTACTTCGTTACAACACCCTCGCTATTCCGCTTGAGTTGGAATACCCATTTCGACGTGAGAGTCCTCCTTTCCGCCGGCCGGTCCACAAGGGCCCAGGTCCCGTTCTTCATGTGGGCTTCCATCTCGGCCTCCATCGCCGACCTCCACTCCGCCGCGTCGGCCCTTGGCATGGCTTCGTGCACAGTCATACGTGAGTTACTTGAGAGGGCAGCTTCTCGCTTTTGTGAATCAAGTCTCGCAGCCTCGCTCAATAACCTTTCCTTGACTGAATCGGTCGTGATACCGTCCCGGGTCGAGAGGCTCTGGATTAGCGGTGTGAAGTCTTCAGGTAATTTCATTAGAATCAACCCGGCCAGGAGACTGTCGTCGACTGCGCTGTCGATAGTCTTTAATCGCTGCGCCGCAGTGACTTTCCTACTCACCGTATTTTTCCTAACAGTAGGGCCTGCCCGGTTATTTTTCAACCCTCCCGGGGGGTGCCCGCTTAAAAAAGCGTGCCCGGCAATTAGAGCATGCCCGCTTATAATTTCAATCCTGCTGGGGGTGCCCGCTAAAGAGAGCGTGCCCGGCAATTAGAGCATGCCCGCTTATAATTTTAACCCTGCTGGGGGTGCCCCCTAAAAAGAGCATGCGTGGCGAATGGACTTTGTCTTTCGACACTGTCATTGAGGTCGAAGTGATATCAAGGCTCGGTACTAATGGAGAAGAATGTCGGAAAAAAATCCAAACACAATCTCTCAACCTCGAGAGATGGAACGTTTCACATAGTCAAAAATTCAAGGCGGTGGCGGTCATCTTCTGCCTGTAGGGCATGCCCGCTTATATTCTCAACTCTATCCGGAGTGTATGTTGGAAAGAGCATGCCCGCTTATATATTCAAGCCTCCCTGGGATGCCCGCTAAAAAGAGCGTGACCGGCAATTAGAGCATACCCGCTGATATTTTCAAACCTCCCCGGGGAGCCCGCTAAATAGAGCGTGCCCGACAAAAAGAGCATGCCCTACTATTAGAAGAAATACGGTATATGTAGGATTCTATGTTTGGACAATCTCCGTAGCGAATTGTTGTGAGTTCTTCCAGAAGTGCGACTTTTGTGAACAGTCCTCTAGGCTGGTACAGTGTCTCGAGTTGGTCCCGAATTTCCTTCCCGGACGAAGCATCTCGGATTGATGAGAACAGACTAGATTTGACACCAGAAACGGTTGCGCCGCGGGCTCTATTGTTCTGCCGCTCGTCAAATTTCGAACCATCTACATATTCCCACAGATCGCAATTAATAGATGTGCCTCCATGGCGAATCTCCAATCCATGTAATTTGAGGGGCCCTCCAATTTTTCAAACGACGAAGGTACACTGATGCTCGAGACCATTGTCTTGGGTTCATTCTGTGGAGGTGGGGGCACGGGCGCACCCACAGTCACCCCTGGTCCGTCTGTCCTCCTCCGCGAAGTATCGGAAGCCTCTAAGTCTGATTCGCGCGCCCCGCGACCTTGAGCTGACCTCTTCCTCGGTGGCATTCCGAGGTTGGTGTTAGTAGTATCTCGCGTTTATCTGAATTAAAATACCCCTCAGTTCAATTCTCGCTTTGTCCACCGCGGGCCTTGGCCCATGACCTGTTGATTGATCAGAGGCAAGAGACACCGGACTCTAGTCGAGCGAAGACTGAACTGAAGTGATTTATTCCTCATCCAGACAGCTTATATAGACGACTGTAAAACGAAGTTCCATGTTGAGGGTGCTCATGCGCATGCAGATCCTCAACAAAAACCGGTAAAAACGCGATTGGGGGTTCCGAGCACGAATCTCCCACTGTGCGGCGCCTACTTGATCTACTAGCATCGACGCTGATAATACCGTCCGATGCCACGTACAAAATTGTACCGAAGCGCCTTTGTGAACAGCTCTATACTCTCCACGGGAATTTGGATGGGCGTGCACGTCCTATGTCAGCTGAAGTTTGAAGGTTCTGACTGGCGCCTGAAAGGGTTGCCAATTGAGTCGGTTCTCTTCTTTAGAAAACCGGCCTGCTCGCCGTGGCCTTCATGAACGCGAAGACGTGTGAGGCTTATCGCGAAGTTCTTCAAACGCTCGAACACGCGGTATCCGGCGGCATTCTTGTTACCCGATACATGTGCGACTTCGATACCGCCATGCGACGCACGTTCCGAGAAGAGTTTCGTGGCGTCCGGACTTATGGTTGCCTTTTCCACTTTGCGCAAGCTCTGTGGAACCCGGCTGGCGAGCTCGCGATCGTACTCGGAAAAACCATCAGCCGCGCCGTCCAGGTCCTGAGCTCTTGCACATGCTCGCTCTGGCCCCACTCCCGCTCCTCCCCGCCGAGCACAAGGAATTCTTTTCTACAGGAAATTTGCTGTTCTATTTCATTTTCCGCGGAGGAGATGACTAACGAAAATGGGGGGTCGTCGGACAGCTTTTGTCTCTAATGTTGCGCTGGCTGTTCTGATCGAAAAAAGTTGGTGCCAGTTCAATCTTGCGATTGAAGCAAGATACGTAGGAGACGTTCTCGTGTGGGACTGGGGGAGAAAACTTGGGGCGGGAACGGCGATGTTCTATAGGATTCAGGAAAGGTGCCACCTGATTTAAGGATCTATAGTCATCGCTGGAGGGGAATGCCATTCAAAACGGAATAGGAAGCTCGGCATTGTGAGGGGTCTCATCGCTGGTATAACTGGGTGAGCGCAATCGTAATGATACTGATTGTGCAAGTGTAGTTTGCGTGCAACAGTGGTCGCCCGGTGTGTTCAAAGTTCTCGGTAACCGTAAGCTGAACTTAATTGATGCACTCGTAACGATGAGTTAACTCGACTCTCGATTGCTCGTGCACTCGCGCAACATTTACCGAGCACAAAGGCTCGAGAAGTGTGATCGTCGCCGGCGTATATTCGGATACTGCGTCGCTTGGAGTATGGTATCATTCAACCACAGGCACACATGGACGTGCGGCGACCCGCGAGCTTGGAATCAGTCCGAAGAAAATAATCAATTACATGATGCTGAGCGAACGGACTGAGGGTAGGGGATCGCAGAATCCGGAGAATTGTGGTGACCAATATCCAGGACTGAATGCTGCAGGTAACCGCATCCTAATTCACTAACGTTGCTTTTCGTGCAGACGATTGCTCTTCGAATGCCTCGTTCCCCTCCTGCGTGATTCGTTCTCAGAGCTTATTCAATAGATTCAACAAATGAGGCCAACCTAGCTCATTCGCACTCATTGTGAGGAAGGAAGTCGGTTTGTCGAATTGCCGGAGTATTTCGAATGAATCCTTCTCTCTTGTCGACCACTAGTGCACGGAGTTAGGTATTAACTTCAGGAGCGCAGAATTTCGTGCAACGCACTGCTCCAGGGACTGTCAATCCGCGATCGTCTCACCCGTGTTTTTGCGCAAATCACCGCTGAAACGGAAAACTGCACGTAGACCAGCAGAAATTCGCAGCCGCAGAATTTCCACTTCCATGTACAATAGATTTTCAGAAGTTGCCCAGCGACGATCGCGGCGTCCTACTTCGCACGTTGCGTTCTGGATAGGTGCGACCCGAAGGTCATCACGAAATTTCCGAGGCACACCACCATAGATATCCGGGAAAGACAACTCTTCAGCGTGCTCGTCATATATCAAACTCAACGGAACACGATGTTGCCCCGCGCAGCAAGCTCTTGATATATATCCTGGATCCTGGGTCATCAGGACCGTGTGTTGGTCGGCTCGGAGCAACTCAGGTTCATCACTGGGGTCTACGAATTCAAGGGTCTCCTGTTCGTCGATCTCGGGAGGTCTTCAGGGATATGATCTGGGATTAGCACATAAGGAAACCCATTGTACACCGCAAGCTGCGGTATTCTCCCTGAATTCAATGTGGAGTAACAAGACGAATACAGGAGCTCGTCCTGCCTTTCACAACCCATCAGCCTGAGGGTGTCGACGTAAAGAGGCCTAACTTTTTTCAAATCTAGTCAGAATCAGGGCCGATCGCACCAGATGCACGTGTGGCCGACTTCTTGTCGCAGAAGATTCATTTGGAACTCCAAAGATGCAGGTTGGAGATCATGCGCCTGTGGCTTTCTGACTGCGGCTCTCCGGGCTGCCGCCTGCAACCCTCTGACGCGCAAGTCTTGAGCGCTCTTCGGTCGTCATTGTGCATGATGGATGTTCTTTCGAAACCGAATTCACCAAATCTTCTAACGTCGTTGTAATCCAGGGATGCCGATGAAAGCGAAATACGACATCAACGATCATTAGACGCAACGCCGCGAGGAGAAACGGGCAATACTCTAGACTACGATTGAGACCGTACAGAACAAACACTGGAAATCCTCTTTGGGAGAGCAGTTCGCAGGAGAGAATCGTCTCGGCCATCTGCAAATAGCATCAGTGGCAGAAACCCAGCAAAGGTCGTCTGCTCTGAGATGAACAGTGACGGAGTTTCTGCCGGCGAACGCGATCGAGGGCGCGTGTATTCCTCAGGAGAAGCACTTCAGGAATGTCAAGTCGGTGGTGTATGCTAATTTTCACACACCATGGTGTACAACCATTGTTGGCGTTCTGGTGGCGAAGCTTGCGGCCAATCGAAGCCACTCGCAGTGGTTTCGTTACCGTCCGGAGTTCCGGTCTGTAGCCCGGGGTAGAACGTCTCCTACGTTAAAACGACTTGGGTTCAGAAGTGATTGTGCCTCGGGGAGTTTGGGCCATCTAAGAACATCATCCAACATTCACATATCCGAAATTCCGACCGCTAATTTTGTCCACCTATTTCGGGGAAATTGGCCACTGTGCGGCGGTGCACGTCAGCCGAGTCACGGTGGCGTCGGAGTGAACCTCTCACAATCAGAGGATTCCGATGACTGGCCGCTTCTATCAACAATTCTCCCCACCGCGCTCATCTCTATCTCGTCCTAACTCTCTCTCGTCTCTATCTCATCCTATCTCTCTCTATCTCATCCTATCTCTCTCGCCTCTATCTCTATCTCGTCATATCTCTCTCGTCTCGATCTTTAGCTCGTCCTATCTCTCTCTCTCATCTCTATCTCTAGCTCGTCCCCAACCAACACTAGTCTCCCGCACTACGTTCTTACGGCGTGGACTATCTTCATTCAAATATGATACTTACCTATTAGGTAATAATAATCTCATATATAGCTTCATACACACCTGAATAAATTCTTCAAGAGCCTTGTATATTGCAACGCAGACCTCTTTGAAGAACAGCGAAAGCGTGCTCCTAGAAACTCCATAAAGAACACACAGCGTACTGAGGCTGTCGCCAGATGCGATGAAGCGAAGCGTCATCTCGAGCTTGATGTTCGCTGGCATCGCCTGACGGAGCCAAGTGTCTTTTTTCTCGATGCTCGGCGCTACTTTTCCCAGCAGGTACACGAATTCGGTTTCGCTCATACTCAGATGATTGCTGTAGTTTTCTGCAGTCTCTTGCGCCCACTCTTTCAGCAGAGTTTCCGACGCTTCAAGGTGTTGTCGCTTCTCCAAGCAGGGTTTGACCCACCAGCGTCGGGGACGACGTTCTTCCGCGGCTGCCTCCTCACTGAGGTCCGCTGTCAGGCCCTGAATCACAACATTGAGGCTCGTTCGGAACAATCGCGTCTTCTTCACGACGATTCTAGAGCTTAAAATAGTGTGAATGAGCCTTGACCGACGGCGAGTCTGCCACGCATGCAACTGGCGCGGCCACCTGGCCCGAGACTGCGTCCAACGAAAATTCGCCACGGACGAAGAGGGAAACATTGTGGTGGGAAAAGACGGAGTCGGGGTCGCCAAACACAGCAAGAAAAGCGGTTTCGACCCGAGAGTGTAGGGATATATAAAGGGGGAAGCGTCTACAGGCGCTAGATTCGGAACTGGAGGAGCCGCCAGCAACACGTCCGACAAACCCGGCACCGGCGGTGATCCAGAAACCGAGAACTGCGCCGACCTATCGCGCAGTTCCACCACCAGCGAATTATCACGCAGTGCCACCGCCAGCAAGTTATCGCGCAGTTTCACCGCCCCCAACCTATGCGACTAGGGTAAAACAGCAGGCTAAGCCAACTGCCACCTCAACGGAACGAAGGGTGGATCTTGACGCGCCCAAGACGATTGCAGCTCCGTATCAAGCCATCGACAGTCGTATTGAGGGGACACCCGCTAGATCTGCACCCGGTATGGGCCACGGGCGGCCAGCCAATCGAAAATTATTTTACTGAGGGTTGTGTTCAAGGACAATAATCAAGTCTATATTCCATGACCCCGAGAGTTGGGACAGATTTTCTTGGTATTTAGGGTCTCACGACACGAATAAATGTTATCATAATCCCTATTGAGGGTTGAACGGCGAAAACGTGGACCACTCATTTCGAGGCAGGTCATTCCGCCGCCGCCATTTCGCCGCCGCTACTCCACCGCCGGCTCACTTCGCCGCCCGGCCGTTTCGCCGCCGTGCTGAGAAATCATGCAGACGTAAGTATCTCCTGAAGATCCGTCTCTCTCGAAAGCTTGGAAGCCAGCGCGTGGTGGAGTAGATCGCCGGGGATTAGGTGAGGTTAGCTTAGAGATGAAGGGCGAGCGAGCGAAGCGAGCGAGGAGTCTGACGATTGAGTTACTGTGAGGTTGTCGACGTTGGCTTTGGTCACAAGTCGGTAATCTTGCTCTGCTGTACATTCTCTGTCAAGTTTCGAACCCAGCGCACCAAATGCGACACTGTTCTCGAGCCAGCGGCCAAACGGCCCGGCGGCGGAATGGCTCGGCAGCGAAATGGCCTGGCGGCGAAACGGCCGTCGGCGAAACGGCGGCGGCGAAGTGGGCTGACTCAAGAAGACTGACCCAAGGAACAGAAGACCTGTTTCCTTAAGTGCTGTTTCTTGCAAAATTATCGAACGAATTATATTTAACGCTGTGCTAACGAATGCCGCGGCTCAGGGACTCATTGCGTCCAACCAGTTCGCCTACAGGAGGGGTCGGAACACGGTCGACTGTCTGCTGACGTTTTTCGGTGACGCAGCGCTCTGGATAAATCAGGGTAACCCTGTTGACATAATATTTTTTGATTTTAAGAGCGCATTCGAAACAATGCCGCATGATCACTTGCTATGAGTCCTCCACCGCAAGGGAATAGGAGGGAAGGTTCTGTTCTGGATCTCGGACTTTCTTAGAGAACGAACGTTTCGTGTGAAAGTTGGGAACACCCTCTCCAAAGCCGAAAGGGTGCAGACGGGATGCCCCCAGGGCACGATACTCGGAAGTTCACTCTTTATGCTGTACATTGACGGACTGAAGGACGTCCTACCAGAGGGAGTACGTCGTGTGATCTTTGCTGACGACGTTAAACTGTTCCTACCCCTCCACAGCGCGAAGGATGGCGATCTCTTCCAGAGAGCCATGACTTTGCGGCATGGTCTTCTAACACGGGACTCAGCCTGACACAGAAAAAGTGCGGCGTGATGCACCTTGGGCATAACAACCCCAGGAGAGACTACACCATGAATTGTATGAAACTTGAGAAAATTGAAGTCGTGAAAGATCTAGGAGTCAGATTTTCTGCCACACTCAACTTCAGTGAGCAAGTTAACCATGTCATTAAGAGATGCTCGCTAATATGCAACTGGATTTTACGATGCTTCCGAGTGCGCGATGTTCGGGTATATCTCACACTATACGAATCCTACGTAATGCCAATCCTTCTTTACGGGTGCGTTATCTGGCACCCAGGACCAGCGGCGTCGCCAGCCATTATTTTTTGGGAAGCTTGAGTCAATGAGCGTCAGCAGTCGCATGCCAATCGTGCAAGGGTGGAGCTTGTTGCAATTCGAAAATTCCGGCTTGAGCTCCGGTGCCATCGATATCTCTCGTGTATCGTGGCAGAGCGAGGGAATGGTCATGAGGAAGCTCTTTCTCGGAGTTATACAGCGCCGAACGGATCGAATTTTAGAGAATATGTAGAGAAGTCTCCCGCCCTGTGATACAAAATTTCAAGAAGCTTGGATTCGCGGATCTGAAAATTGGGAAGCTATAGCAATAAAAGCTTCCCGCTGGCGGCGCGGCTGCCCAGGACGTGTCGGCGATATGAATGTACTCGAAAGAATGCAGAAAAGATTTATGCGCAGAGTTGAGACCCAATGTAAAATGAGCAAAGGATCGCTTGAGATTCCTAGCGTTAGTGATCGACTGAAAGTTGCCGACCTGAAACAAATTTCGAAACTGACTAGAAACGAAGAACTGTTTGACAAACTGTTCACCATACAATCTACCAAGTCAAGGCGTGGGTTTGTCCCCGAGCCCCAGCACACGAACCCGCTTCAGCCCCGTCGGTGAGAACACCGAAGATCGTAGAAGTTATTCCCCCCCAGTAGGCTTAGCGATCCAGTGAAACCTTGTTACATTTGGTGGAGATGCGGGGTAGAAAACACGCGGACGCCGACTGCCTGTCCAGGTACCCGCTGCCAACGATCGCCGCCATCACGACCCAGCAACCACCCCCCCAGCAACGACCTCTTCAA
The DNA here is from genome assembly GCA_028455905.1 of Neoseiulus californicus. Taxonomy (NCBI): domain Eukaryota; kingdom Metazoa; phylum Arthropoda; class Arachnida; order Mesostigmata; family Phytoseiidae; genus Neoseiulus; species Neoseiulus californicus. The sequence goes on from JAMQGS010000006.1 coordinate 13,597,192, forward strand.
CGCACAACAGCTGGCCGACCAACAAAAGCAAGACCCAAGACTCGCAGCGCTGTGGGAGAAGGCAAGATCCGGACCAGCATACGAGACACACGAAGAGGTACTCTACAAAAGAAATTTCAACCCAACCGGACAAGAGCGACTGCTGGTGCTGCCGACGATGTTGAGGCGAAGAGCCTTGGAGGCGGCACACAGTCAGCTGCAAGCAGGACACCTCGGGCTCGCCAAGACGTACGGACGTCTAGCGCTACGGTACTACTGGCCGGGCATGTATCGGGACACGAGGAAATTCGTCTACTCGTGCTTCGAATGCCAACGCCGGAATCGAAGTACAGAGACCGGACCGAACCTGCAACACATCGACACCCCAGCGGAACCGTTCCATACCATCGGCATAGACCTAGTATCGTTCAACCAGTCGCAGCAAGGCAACCGGGTCGTGGTGACGGCTATCGACCACCTGTCCAAATACCTGATTGCAGAACCACTACCGAACGGAACCGCAGAGGAGGTCGCCAACTTTCTGGTAAACCGAGTCATCTCACAACACGGCGCTCCAAAGGTGCTCATAAGCGACCAAGGGCAAGCATTCATGTCACACCTACTGCGGGAAGTCAACCAAATCTTCCAGGTCGACCATAGACGAACGTCAGGATACCACCCGGAAACGAACGGACTGACGGAGCGCTCGCATCGGACGATCGAGGACATGCTGAGCAAGTACCTGAACAGGCGACAAGATGACTGGGACAAAGTTCTACCTCACGTCGTCTTCGCCTACAACGCAGCTCCACAAGAGGCGACCAGACATTCACCATTCATGCTGGTCTATGGAAGGGACCCCCGATCCGTCTTCGACGCGAGCATGCCGCAACTGGTGGAAAACACGGAAGACCCAAGAACGGACTACGCGGAGAAAATGCTACAACGAGTGACCACCGCAAGAGACCTAGCTCGAGAACTCGCCAACCAGGCAAAAAGCAACAACATCGCACGAAGGTCAACCGAAGAAGCAGGCGAGTTCCAGATAGGCGACGAGGTCATGCTGTTCACACCGGTACGAAAGCCGGGGTTGTCTGACAAACTGATCCGCAGGTACTTTGGCCCGTATAGAATAATTAGAAAACTAGGTACAGTTAATGTAGAAATTGCCCCAACAGAGGACGCCGTGACGGCGGGACGCGCGGGACGTAGAGAAATTGTGCATGTATCGAGACTGAAACGGTTCCGGCGAAGTGAGTCGGAACAAGATCCAGAAGTCGAACCAGCCCCGACGCCCCCAGCCCCACCAGGTGACCCAGATCCGATAGCCCAGCCAGACAACACAGCCCCAGCAACAGCACCGAGCGAGACGGGACCCGAAGAGCCCGCAGGCGAGCCGCCCCCAGCCGAAAGCCCCGTCAGCCCCCAGGGAGAGAACAGCGCCCTGGCATCCGAGCAAAGGAGAGCTCGGAGACCCCCGTCTTGGTTAAGAGAATTCGATCGATCCTAAGAGTCGGGTCGACTCTTCTCGTGGGGGGAGGCAGTGTGACGGAGATTCAAGAGGCGGCGAAGAGCTTCAGAAATACAACCCCGAGAACATTGCGTGGGAATCGAAACTGGAAACAGATGGTCAACGAATGAGCAGAGTCGGCAAAACTAGTGAGCGCGTTGTATGTGGTGCGCCCTGCCGGTCTCGGCCAAACGTCGGACCATGTGTGGACAATTAAGACGAGCAACAATGTAGCAATCGGGTAGATACAACTTCAGAGAGATCGGCCGCTACGGGAGAACGGCGTGGCAGTCGAGCATGGGAAGGCCAATAGAATCGAACCATAGTGCTGAATAAAAACAATCGCGGCGGGCAACCGCGACACTTGTGTAGTGAGACATCAGCCAAGACGCATGTGTCTTCCTTTGCTAGTGTGACCCGAGAACACAGGAGCCCCATTCCCAGGATTCCAGTCCAGAGCCCAGTCCCCGTCCCTGCATCCGTCCCGCAGTCCCGAGCCCCAGCACACGAACCCGCTTCAGCCCCGTCGGTGAGAACACCGAAGATCGTAGAAGTTATTCCCCCCCCAGTAGGCTTAGTGATCCAGTGAAACCTTGTTACAATATATCCATCCCTTGAATAAAAGGAGTCTTTCAACAAGATATCATCGAGTTAGGGAGGTCTCGTCGTGGTCGTGGCCTCTCACTCAGTGTTCAACCCCCAATCCGCACGTGCCGTCGGTCCGATTGGCCCTTTCGTCTGCTACGGCTCGTCTCAACTCGGTACCCGCCTAACAGAAAAGAACCGGAAGCGGTATTCGGGATAGATTTGTTACCGTAGAAAGTGAACGAAGTGGGTAGAGGAGTGTAGTCTGATGGGGAGACGAATTGGTGACGTGGTGGTGGATGAGTAATGATCCCCAGGATAGTTTGTGATCTCAGTCGGGTCTGGACAATAATCCGATTAGGTGGAGGATGTCTATGGTGGATCTGATTGTGTGAGTGATCTGATCTCCTTGGGAAATTCTTGAACTTGTTAGCGGTGGGTGTAGTAAGTGTGTCGGTGATCGTCTCAGGATCTCTACACGGTTTTCGAAGCAACGATGGACGGTTACGCGACAGGCTACATATAACTTCTCTCCGGGGTGAGATAGACCGAGAGAAACCGTTCCAAAGGCCTAGTTGGGACTGTTATCGGTGAGTTGGTTTCTGAGAAATGGGAGATCTTCGTGGAAGAATTTGGGACGGATGATAGAAACAACGGAAGACTTGCAGGGGAGAACGTTTATTTCACGAGGGGAGTGTCGAACATGGTAGAAACCGATTGAGCTGAAACTTGCAGCAGAAGATACCCTACCCGAGCCTAGAATAACCCCAGAATATCAGCTGCGTAAGGCCACTTTTGGGGTCGCAACGCAACATCGAAATATTAAGCTTTGGGCCTATGGGAGAGTAGAGAGATCATTTATTCTGGAGTGTAAGTAACTCAATGTACATGATAATCGATGAAATAACATTTCGCACAGAGTGACTTACTGCAGTGTACGCATCTGATAAAGGGTATTTCGCGGCAACAATCAGTGGAGCAAACGTCGTCCGGTTTAAAAAGCACATCGGCGAGACTAGGGAATGGTATCGCCGGAACTTCGAAGCCGGCCTCCCGCCAGCCACACAGCCACATGCTGCGAAAACCAGGGTGCTGGAATTGATTGTAGATCAGCGATTGGAGACGCAAAGCATCGTCTCAGCGATCGATACGAACTCTAATCATCGCACACGCTCGCGTGACTCGCTTTGCGAAGTTTTTCCACATCTGGAAGCAATAGACATCCAATGGTTGGATGAGGGGTGTGGTTCCTGGCGGAAAAGTTTTGATGACGAGTTCCTTGTGGTCCAGCTAAAATAAGCTCGCGTTTCCCTGACCACCCCAAAAATCGAGGTACAACACACAACGATCCATGTGACTACAATCCAGGACTTCCTTGAAGATTTCTTCGCACCAAGTCTTCATCAACGCTTTGTTAAGCTTCCCTGACTTGGTACAGGTGACAAACAGATTCGGGTACTTCGTCACTTCGGTCGCCACTATTGGGCCGAAAACGCCGCCCGGCTCCTGTAAGTTCACAAACAACCGACCCACCAGCTCACCAGCCAGGTTCAGGAGAGGTTGTATCGTATAGCTATGAGTCAGCGCATTGATCGTTTGTACGGCTACGAGAGTCTTCTTCTCTCCAGTGTAGGACAGGGTCCGGTTTGAGTAGACTAAATAGTTGAATCCTGATAGATCTGTGTTGAAGATCTGGGGCGGGTCGTAGTGATTTTTAACGGTGTCGACGTAATCCAAGATGACGACAGCCGCAGAGTTCTCGATTTCTTCCTGATCGCTCTCGCGTCGGTGGGTTGTGAATTTGTTTACTTTTCTCGAAGAAAATCGGTAGACTTTCTCGAACTTCTGAACCCACCGAGGGGATGCGGTGAATCTCGTCAGGCCGAGCTCCCGCGCCTTCTGCAAGGCCCACTTCCTGATATCGTCATCATGGACAGCGAGCAAGTTGGCCCGCGCCAGGTCAAAACTTCCTTTGGCATACTGGGCAACTTAGAGCAAACGATCCCTTCACGTTCCCATCTGCTCATGGTACTCACGGAATCGATCGATGTAGTGGGGATGCTTCACTCTCCTGAACTTGGTCTTTATGGCCGCGAATTTATGGGTAGGGTTATTCCTCATGTACTCCAGAACTGCCGATATATACTCATACGAGACGTATTCTCTTTCGTCGCCAAAATCCTCATACACCGGAACGAAGTCTTCTTCCTGGTAGGCGGACTCGTGGACTTCGTCGGTTTCTTCCAATTCAAAGACGTCAGCTCCGTCGTAATTCTGGAGGCTGTTGAACACCGCGTCGGCGATCTTTTCCTCTATGGCTCGTGTATCCGTCGCTGCACGGTCGCTCACCCGTAGTGCATTGAACTTGATCTTCAGTAGAGCCATGATCGATTCTAACCTGGCTGACATCCTCCAATTCCGTAGAAATCAGATTCACACGAAAACTTGACACACCAAAGCTGCGCGAGATAAACTCCTGCTTGTTTAGGTTAGCGCGCCCAGCGAAACCAATAGTACCACGTGATTCGCCGAGTGGCAGCCGAAACTTTTCCAGAAGATGGAGTCTACGCGCCAAATTCAAGTCGGGAAGCCTCGAATGAGAGCGATCAATGTAGCGTTTTTCCCATTGGCCCAATTGTCCAATTGTTCCAATTGCCCCATAGGCCCAATACTTGATATTTCAATGTTGCGTTGCGACCCCAAAAGTGGCCATACGCAGCTAATATTCTGGGGTTATTCTAGGCTCGGGTAGGGTATCTTCTGCTGCGAGTTTCAGCTCAATCGGTTTCTACCATGTTCGGCACTCCCCTTGTCAGACATTCGGGGAGGGTTCCATCGGGGGTCGACAGGGGAGGGAAGGTGGAGGTGGAGGGTAGAAGGAACAGGTTCTCGAATTCTTGTAGTGGGTCCATGGTGGACAGCCATGATTGGAGTTTGAGGCGGTCCGGGTCGTCGGTGAGTGTGGATCATAGTCGTGAAGGCCATCGATGAACTACGACGATCCTGAAAATCTTGGGTGTTGAGATTTTGGAGGACCACTGGTTCACCTTCTTTCCCGTCAAGTTTTCCGACGTGTCGACCCCACAGGGCCAACGTGACTAGCTTTAACGTTTCGTCTACGAGGACTAGGGTTTGCCTTGGTCGTTTTATCGAATCGTAGAATTGGACTGACGTCGGGTCTTCCGTGTTCTAGACAATTGCGGCGATGTTCACTGTTTCTTGCGGTTGGAGGGTGAGACGGTCTCTGAACTTTTTTTTTCGATCAGTAGCGGTGGAATGTCCTCTCCGGCAATTTTTTTTATACGGGTCAGCTGATGAATGAAAATTAGGAATGAATTGATTTCAAGGGTAAGGATCGAAAAAAAGGGAAAGGAGAAGGAATTATTCTCGTGTGGATTAATTCGAGGCGACTGGCGGGAGGGGATTCGGCGGTGGCGTGTTTCGCTATAACCCTCTGTGAGTTGCGTAGACACTTTTTCGGCCATTTCTCCCAGCGCCACGAGTGTAATTTCGGCTGTCCCATCGGTAATCACGGCGGTGAAACGGGGGGGGACCGTAACTGCGGGTCCTGACGCCGTCCGTGGATTTGATACGGCCCACGACGAGTTGAACTGATTTTCCTCCTTGTATGTCTTTTAACGGACGTGGTTTCTTGGACGGGGGACCGTCACCAGGAGGTCCAGGCACTATCCAGTAAGGGACATTGGTAATTATTCAAGTGTTGGGTGTGGACAGTATGAGGGGTAAAATTGTGAGAAATGAGGACGAAGGAATCGAAGAGATCGTACGGGTATCGAGGGGTCTTTTCGACGTCATCTGCGTGGTTGTAGATACTAGAGGTGGGTTTCCTGAGTACTCGAGGTAGAGTTTCCTGGGGATTCCTTTGGATCGTTGTTCTCGAACGAGTGAACTCTTCTCGGGGAAAATCCGGATTTTTATTCCGGAAATGAGTCAGGGAATATGAGTTCGTGAACAAACAGAAGGAGGTTAGAACCTCTTCCGGGTTTCCTGTTTCCATAGTATCTACCGAGTTATCGAAAATGCTCCAATCAATCCGAAGATTATAATGTTTATACAGTGGTTGCTCGATCAGGAACCGCAACCAAGCTTCTATAACGGATTTACGCACGTATCCACTGATATACGACGATTTGTGGATGATATCTCTCTTCAAATTCACATTGAACGCATAATCATTATCCAACGATCGAGGCAGACTCGTGGCCATCGTGTTGACATCAACGGGCACATTGATGACCTGCCCTATGATTCCGTACGATCCTCCATATCGTAGACGTCGTATTTTCATGTAAGGTATTCAGGGTGAAATTAATCGCTCACTTGCCGGATCCAGCTTTGGTAAATTCATAGGTTTCTCTGGGTACTTGTATCCATTACATTTGACTCAGACGCGGTATCCTCCCTGTCCGACAAACTCGAAAACAATTACTGCATAATTTGAACACACCGGTATTCTCTCCCGGAAAATGCATCTCTAGAAAATTTGCTATCGGGATCGTCACTGCCGTCAAGTCTCGGACAAACCATAATCGATCACGAACGTTGCAAACATGTCCAAACTTGTTCTTCTGAAGATTCTCCTGGAAATATTTCGAAGCCCTCCGCCAAAGTTCTGCGGGCTCGTGCAATCGAACCGATACTTCAACACTTTCGCAATCGTTTCTCGATTCTCCCAGTTCACTATGATTTACTCTACCGTTATCTCCAATCCCCAGTCGCTGATCACAGCCAACCTCGACTACCTCCTCTGTTTGCCCGCTCTCCTTCAATCGCCTAGAGGTTTTGACGTGGAAACGTCCTTACGTGCATTGAGGCTACAATTCGACTCGACTCCGTCATCTAGGCAACGAAATTTCAGGGGTTTGGCGACTGCGTGAGAGGAGCCGGTAGGACCGAGGGTATTTTGGTTCTTCTCTAGATGTAGGGCACTCTCGGAGGTAACTCCTATGTAACCGCGGTGGCGTACTATTGGGCGTGGCACGTGTTTTGTGGAACCCTCGAAATATCGGAAAGATGGCATGAATAGGTGTTGTACGCTCAAGCGCATGAAGGTATGCGTCTCTTTTCCTCGGGAAAATGGGGTAGCCCGCAGCCTGAGCTTGGAACGCGTCACAGGAGGCATTCAAGTCCGTTGGAAATTAAGAAGTAGGATGATAACCGGCTGACTTTCCGTGTATCATGAGTTAAGTTCCAAGGTAACCGCCGTGATGGACATAGAGGCCCGCCTTTCTGAGGAGTTTGTAGCTTGTAGACTCCCGTTTCATGAATCATACATTCAGCTCACACAGAGTTCGGAAACACGTCAGAATATTTTCCGTAATCGCGCGTTTGGGAATTCGAGGATGACCGGCGGCGATGGACCATGAGTAGGGAGTAGGGATGGAGTTTTGTCGCGGTGGAAAAGAAGAAGAAGAACGCCACGCAGCGTCTTGAATGCAATAGATTTATGGCAGTGGTTCCCAAACTTTTCTTGCCGACGCCTCTTCTGTCGAGAGTCCTAGTGGTCGCGCCTCACCGCGCTCAAGAGTTTGTTGATGTTCTGTTGATGTGGATGATGGGTGAGAATGTGACGGATGCGCCTGACGCCTATTGAGACGGATAATTGCATCCAGAACGATCTCCATTTACGTCAGTATGAGTCGCAACGAATTGCTCAGTTGTAATCTGTTTCTCAGCTTTGTTTTGATGCCTAACATCGCAGAAAAACCTGTTTCGCATGAATGCGACGATGAGAAAGGAAGAAGGAATTTGAAAGCTTCATCGCAAAGCCTCGGGCAGATAGTCCGACAGAAGAGCCAAAACCGTAACAGGTCACTGCGATCGGAATTGATGCGCAACCAGATATTTTGAGGGAGGTCTCAGAGTTCCCCTTCGAGTCATCTCGATAATTTCGTCCATCCTTCGGGACACCGTGGTCGTCGAGAGGCGACTCTTTCAACTTCATCGGCAGCCGTATCGCTGAAGAGGGTTTCCGAAGCAGCGCTCATCGTAGGCGGAAGGAGAGTCTCGCCGTTCGAATGTGTTTCGGCGCGTTTGGAAATAGGGGGGATCACGAACTTAGGACGCGCGCAGCAACTTATCGATGGATCTCGTCGCGGCCGTGCATCCCCATTCATAGGAAATCATGACACTCACGACGCAAACAGAAAACGCGAAATTCGACCGGTAGGTCTCTCGAACGGGTCGCCAATAACGAGCCAGAGAAATTCGAAGGCCGAGTTGAGATAGCGCTGAGCGTAGAAGAGACTTCAGCTGATTCGAGTTGCGCCATATTCAAGCGCAAGCGTCTGCTGTCTTAACTTTTGGCCTCATTCGGATAATGGGATGAAGTTCGAACCGTTCCGCAATGTGACCCTGGATTTTTTCCCCTCCTAATGAATTTCTGCGCCTCACCGGAAATGTCTTCGCGCCTCACCTGGTGAGGCGCGCCTCACAGTTAGGGACCGCTGGTTTATGGTATTACATCGTATGTATTCACCTTCTCACATCGAGACGTTGGGAACATGCAATCTCTCGGTACTTAGCTGGGAAAAAGAGACTCTTGACAACGATCTCTCCACAACAATCCCGAGTCCTGATACCGTAAGTTGTACCCGTGGGTTTTTCGCCGCGATGCGGCGCCGATCTTCTCTGCAGCAACGTGCCATGAGCAACGTGGATTCTGACTCGCTAGCTCGATTCGGCCACTGAGTTTCCCTTCTAGGGCTACTTCTTCGACAAGTTTAATCCGAATCCGCGGGGATCCATGGAGGAATTTGCAAAAATCACGGTGAAATAGAGGAAATCGGGGAAAATCGCGGAAATCGAGAGAAATTGACCGAAATCGCGGTTTCCGCAATCTTCGCGACTCCCGCGAGAAACCTCCATCCCTAACCATGAGTCATTAGACAACGAGGTTCTGGTTCCTCCTTGAGTGCAGAGTATTCGTCGGCTCGTGATTTCTTCTCTTCACCAACATTTCGTTGCGGATATCGATTAGTGGTCTTCCGGTAAGCTTTGAACGTGGTGTGACATATTTTAGCCCCGATCGCGTGATTGATCTCAGAAGGATGCATCTCTCGCTTCGATCCACGTCGTGCAACGATCTCACGAGGAGAGACCACTGATGTGAACACTCGGACTTCGCTGAAACTTCGTCAGAGTGAAGTTTACGGTCTACAGAGGAGAACCCTTCCGGGAACTTTTACGGAAATGCGCGGATCTGGAGATAGAACCCTTCGAAAACCGCGTATTGCCCATGCTTAGCGCTGTCTCAGTCGGGAGCGCGCTTCCCTCTGTGGGGAGTTTCCCACTTCAGAATGCTCATAGCTCCTGATCCGCGCATTTCCGTAAAAGTTCCCGGGAGGGTTCTCCTCTGTAGACCGTAAACTTCACTCTGACGAAGTTTCAGCGAAATCCGAGTGTTCACATCAGTGGTCTCTCCTCGTCAGCAGCGGTGTGCCAAGTGAGACCAAAGCTACAGTCTCTGTTGCCACTCAAACAGATTTTGAGCTACCGCTGAAACAGAATCATTATCGTGAACTGGAAGCGTTCCCGTGGGATTTGGAGTTGTTTCCCCTCCGTAAGGTGGATGGCTTCAAACAGTTCGTTGACGCATTGGATCCCCAATTGGATATACGCGTCCCGCGAGCAGCCCGGAAAGCTGCTCACATCATTTGGAGCACCAAGGATGACGAATTTAAAGACCGATACAGGAAGAAAGCTCTGGAAGATTTAGAGCTGAATCTGTTGTGACGTTCTCGCCAAGCTCGACGTATATTGAGTCAGCTCCGTGAATAAATTGAGAGAGGATGGTTTTTCTCTATGTAACTTGATTTTCTTGTTTTTCCTTGAAACGGACGGTCGTCGAATGTGTGCTTGCTTGATGCAGACGTGCTTGTGCGTAGAGATTTACTCTGCACGAGCTCACCGTCTCCACGTGTAAGACCGCTTTTGGCCGCTCTGTGAACTTGTGGTTTCCATTGTGTCTTCAGGAAAACTCGCTTATTTTCTGATCAAGCCGGCAACCATTTTGTGGACACCACTGAATCTCGGGTGTAGACCATCATCATGAGGCCAAGATCCGCATCCGTTCGGATAAGTCGAAAGTCGAGTCGACTTGCGGTAAGACCGAGGATCAAGCGCTCTCATTCTAACTGTGAAACGGCGTTGGCTTTCCACATGCTTGATCGAGTACAGACCAGGGCAGGTCCGGCTCTTAAGTTTGAGGATTTTCTTCGATTCTTCATATTGCGTCATGCGCTCGCTGCAGTCCAGAATCGCGTCCAAGTTCGACTTGCTTTTGTTGGCGAGACAGAGAAGAAGAATGCGATCCGGAAGAGGATCTTTGTTCGACTTGGCCGAGGCACATTTTTCGTGATGTTACTCACGACTCTGCTTCCCGGAAATCCAAGGATATTTCTGATTTCGGCAGTCAGCGAGCTGTCCAGTCTGTTTCTGATTCCACTGAATGGATACAGAAGGAGACTTAAACGTCGGACAGTGAGATCTCCACTACCACAAAGGTGGAGATCGAATCCTGCAACAATGTGGTTTCCGGGAGTCTACAATGGGATGATTTCGACGGAGTTGCACTTTCAAGTACATGTGGATCAGACATTCCGGACCAGCCCGACCCACTGCCCGTCGAGCCACTCATTGTTACCACGGCACCACATCTTCCTACCGTGAGTTCGCCGAATGAAGGACAGCTTCCCACTGAGTACATTCGTATCTTCGGTACATTGGCAATGGCCATAAGAGCTGCATCGGCCATGAGTAAGTATTGAGGGTTCAAGATTAGTTCTATTGAGTTCTTGGTTTTCCTCATCTCTCTCTTGCCTCAATGAATCTTTTCTTCATTCAGTTGCATTCAGCGTGTATCTTGTCCTGAAAGTCCCACTGCCGCCGCCGGAATTGCCGAATGTCTCAGCTTGGCCGCCTTCAACCCACGAGAAAACTCCCGTGACCATACTCGAACTTCAACAACAGGTTGACCAATTCATCGGTGACAACCAGCCCGCCGCTGAGAGCAGAGTTGGAGCCGACAATGGAGCGAGCATGGACGACGGCGATGATGCCAAATCCCAACGAGTATTCGGTGGACAAGACACCCATGACAGTCAAATAAAACCTCAAAAGACAAACTGAGGTGCCCTACCCGATCTTCAGACAAAAAACCAGCATGCAACAAAGCAGTTGAACAAAAATACACATTCAATCTCAGGGTAAAAATCCCGTATTGCCCATCACATATTCAAGCCCACTATTCCCTCCATCATTAATTCGAGTTTTATTGTACGTTCTATAATGGACAATACATTTCGTCGGTTTCTCCCCCCCGGCCGTCAGTTAAGACATTGCTTCGGGGGGGCACCGGGTTCACTGCCTACATTTCTGACCTCCCACTGCCATGTTCTCAGTTTCCGCTGCGTCCTCGACCGCTCTGTCGCCTCGCCCTCTGTCTCGTTTCGTGGTCTCTTCCCTGGCTCGGGGCATCCTGTTTCCTTGATCGCTCGAAAGCCTCTTTGGCTCCGATTACATTGGCGAAGAATGCCTCCGCTGCCCGCCAGTTCTCCTCCGATTCTAACATTGCTGCCGTTAGTTCCTCCGGGTCCTGGGTTCGGCCAGTCTTCTCCTGCAGCCTCTGCCGCTCATAGCCAAAGAAGTCACATTCCATGAGACTGTGCTCCGCCGAGTCTGGTTCTCCCGTTAGGCAAAGGACACAGTCCGGGCTTCCAGCCTTTCCGATCCGACACAGGTACTCCTGGAAGCACCCGTGTCCGGTCAGGGCCTGGGTGAGATGGTACGTCGTTTGGCCATGTTTCCGAGCTTGCCAAGCTGTCAGAACGGGCAGAATGCGCCGTGTCCATCGTCCGCCAGGTGCTTCCCCCGTCCACTCTTCTTGCCATTTTTGTAGGGTCTCCTCCCTCCGTTTCTTCCTCGTTTTCCGGCGCGATGGATCCGGCTCTCTCCGATCCGCGTCTCGCAGCATCCTCTCTTCGGCCTGTAAGTGCCATGGTATCTGGCCGGCCACCACCAGTACCGCGTTGGTGTCAACGGTGCGGTATGCCCGTGAAATACGGATGGCCATCAGCCTCTGAACCGACAACATTCTTCGGACGTTCCTCTTCCTCGCCAGTGCCTTCGCCCATACCGGCGCCCCATACATGGCAATTGAGGTAGCCACGGCCGGCAGGAGTCTCCTTCGGCCTTCGCCTGCCCCTCGGGTCCTTGGCATGATGCTGGACAGCCCCGCAACCGCTTTCCGAGCCCGGACCAGGGCGTGCTGGATGTGTGCGGCGAAGGTCAGTCCCTGATCCAGGATAACTCCCAGATACTTGACCTCCCTCCTCGGTTCTATCATGCATCCGCGCAGGGACAGCCCCGTGAGAGGTCTGCACCTCTTGCGACCCTGCAGGAGCACGGCCTCCGTTTTCTCTGGTGCCAGTGCGAGTTGGTGGTCCTCCATCCAGCGCGCCACGGTTTCCATTACGGTATTTGCCCTCTCCACCAGCTCACTTTCGTTCCTTCCCCTCACGACGATTGCCAGGTCGTCGGCGTACGCGACGGTTTCAACACCGTCTGGCCTCTCCACCGCCAACACCCCGTTGTAGGCAACGTTCCATAGCGTCGGTCCGAGGATTGAGCCCTGGGGCACCCCAGCTGTCATTCTGTGTCTTCCGCCTCCTGGCGCGATGATGAACCTATCCTCGAGGTAGCTTCCTATTATCCTCCGGAGGTATGGCGAGACGTCCGCCTCCCTCAATGCTCTCATGACTACCTCCCACGGCATGGAGTTGAACGCATTCCGAACATCGAGGAGGACAACCAGGCAGGGTCCTCCACGTCTGTTCCTCCACGTCTTCGCCCTCTCCGCCTCTGCCGCTTCCACCACTCTCTGAATCGCGTCGATCGTGCTTCGGCCCGCGCGGAAACCATATTGTGTTTGCGCCAGAGCTCCCGAAAATGGGTCAACTCTCAACACCTACCACGTGCCAACAACTAGCAGACCAGCCACCCGTAGGTTCATCTACTATATACTGATGAGCGCAACCACTTTGCGCCTACATATCTGACCGCAATATTTCAGCGGTCTCTGTAAATTCACCATTGCTTGTGACAATACTTGCGCGAGAACCAATTACATTCAAACATGCTCGATGAATACCGGTAATCCACGAGATTTCACATGACCTCGAAGCGCTGCGAAAAGTCAGCTCAACAAAATCGGCAAATACCAATCATTACAAGAAACAGACGATCCAGAAACCTATCAACCGACAATCTAGAGGACAGCGATAAATTCTCCAGTTTGGAGACCGAAAGCCGCTTCACCTCGGTTTACTTGACAAATATCCTCCACCTTCCGTCCGCGAATCACGGTTCCCAGAAGGACAGCAATATCCGAAACCCATCATTCAGGCAAATCGGACAAAGCCAACCTCCCAGACAACCCCACAAGAATCCAACGTGGCATCCGTCCACGACCAGATCTCCATCAATCACCGATGAGGACGACATGCTCTCGAAAATCAAACTTGTCAACGTCTCACTTAGAAAAACACAAAAATACCCAACACTAAAAAAAAGAACCTCTGTCGACATCAAATAGAACCTCTCACAATCCAAAGTTGACTCACTCAAGTTGGAGCACTCATCACCGGACGAGTCTGTTCCAAAACGACATTTCGCCAACGAGCGAAAGACAACGGAACCCTAAATGTCTTCAGTTTTGTGATTCAAGACCAAACCGGCAGAATCAATGTCACTGCATGTAACGAAATCGCACAACGATTTTACGAGACCGTGCGCGTTGGTCAGTGCTACCAAATCACGATGTTCCGCATCAAAGTGGCCAACCCAACGTACGGTGTCCTCCCGTTTCCCCGAAACTTTGGATGCAAATGGCGGGGGATTGGGTGAGGTTAGGTTAGGTTTTGGGCGAGCGAGCGAAGCGAGCGAGCATACGGGCCCCACTCCACTGGCAAGCAGCTTTTTGAATATTCGGGTCCGGAGAAACGGGTCTCGGGGAAACGGGTTCGGGGAAACGGATTCGGGGGAACGGACTGTAACCCAACGTACAACGTAGCAGACAATCTCAACGAGATGACTCTAACGAAGGTGAGAATAACGTAAAAACTATCACCACATGACAATCCACCAACTATCCCCACACAACATCAGAATCCTCCAACCACTAAATTCAAACATTATTTCCAGTGGAGCAGAATTACGCACCTCCCAGACAGCGCCTTGCCCCCGCTTGAAAGCGACATCATAACGATCGACCAACTTCCGAGCAAAGAGGTGAACAGTAGCGTATACCTCATCGCAATCGTCTTCGGAGTCGGACCCCTTCAAAACATCAACTGCCACGATGGGCGGCCAAGAAAGAAGCGAAACGTCCTCCTACTTGACGACACCTGCAAACTGGTGACGCTTGGCCTATGGCCAGATTTTACCGAAGTACTCAACGAACACGAGGGCCGCGCGATCTTTTTCCAAATTCTCCAGGTCCGAGACTATAACGAAAAAGTTATGCTCTCCACGACAACGAACCACGATTACGAGGAAATCTAAACGAGGCATCCTACAACATTCCCCCCTAACCAACGGGTATCTTAACACCCATAAATAAAATACCGAGTTCTTTTGCCACCTGACTTCTCATTCGTTAACCACGATACAGGAATACATTCAAGGGTTACAACAACCACGAACGACGCCCCCAGCCGGAAACATACACCAAGTCTGCTAGAACCACGCGAAACGTTGCGCCGCAGCGAAGCGCGGCAGGGTACGCTAGTCCTATATAAAGTCCCCAAAACGCTTCCGAACTTAGTTCAGCGGTTGTCAACTACCAATTGCAACGAAGCTTGCAATGTCAGAACTTGCGCTACTCATGTCAGCGATCAACCCGACGGTGATTTCATCATGGCTTAACGACGAACCACATGAACATCCCTCAGCGAAACAAGCGTGTTGGAATATGCACTCCGCTAAATTGTTCAAAGCGCATGACGATCTCAACCATAGCCTTCCTCAAATCCGACGCATCGTTCCAGAAAGGGAGCAAGAAGAACCTCCGACAAAGAAATCACGGCCGATTGTCGACATTGAAGGAAATCGTACGGGCGGAGTCATAATAGGCCGCATACGGTCGAAAACTCCTTTACGCTCCTCGACTCAAGGATCGACAGACAGCAAATTCTTCTCCTTCATGCTGGCTGACACTACGGCTGACATCAACGTCGTGTGCTCCGCCGACGCCGAATCCTACTACGATCGCCTACAACAAGGAAAAGCTTATGAACTGATCGGGTTCACCGTCAGGAAACCAACCATGACCTACCGACCCACCTCCCTCGAGTTTGAATTGCGCCTAACGAAAGTAGGTTGATGCGTTGCATCTAGAACTTTCTCGCCACAACCGAATAAGAAGATACTACCATGTTTCTATTCTACCACAGATCAACAAAGTTGAGGAGATCGACGCTCCTGAGTTGCCGGACCCAGCGCCGGACTACATAACCCTCGCTGAAATCTTGACAGCACCAGCGGGCAAACCAGTCGACATTGTCGGGATCGTCTATCGAAGTACCGATGCCCAGACGTTCGAATGCCGCGACGGGGTCAGGAGAGTCACAAGGAATGTCTATCTAGTGGACGAAACGAAGAAAATCGTCAGCATCAGTCTATGGGGAGAGCTCTCCGACCTCCTGGAAGACAGCGAGGGACAAACGGCGGCAATACGCAATGTTGCCATTCGAGAATTTAACGGCCGTCGCCAGCCAACTTCAACGGGCAACACGGTGATCAAATACGGACCAGAAAGCCGCGACCCGATACATGCTGAAATGCAGCAGTGGTGGCAAGACGGGGGTCAAGAACAGGAGTTCGAGGATTTACTTCTTCCTGTCTCGGAATAAGACATAATCTTACCTTAAATAATAAACTCATTCAATTTTTGAGTGAAACATGCCCTCAGTTTTCTAGCCGAAAAAAATCGAAGCCCCATTTGACAACTAGCTAGTAACCACTACAACTTGAACCCCCCTCACCCAACGTACTTCACAACCTCGATCCCCCCCATACCTATAGGACACCTCTATGTACTCTATAGAACAAGTCCTATATATAATGAGCCAAGAACAACTCTACCATGAAATCTGATGAACGTAGAACACATCCAATTATTCACCACCACACTCACTGACTGAATTGCAACATGCTGCATTTCAGAAACATCTTCGTTTTCGGATCGCCAACAGCCTCTGAAAGCGTCGCCCATTACCAGACCGTCATGAACGATGACGTCACTAATACGAGAATCCATATTTGTTTCCATTTCTCGCGCGGCTCACCGTCGACAAAATCACTTCCGACACCCGACGCCACATTCAACCACGACTAAAATAATATTCAAAATCCTAAACTCCTCGAAGTCTGAGGCTCTCTTTTGACACGGACCGAATTGATCAATCAGAAGGAAACCATCACATCTGTCGCGAACAGATTATCTTTCTAGACAGTCAATTTCGATGTTCCTTGAATAAAATACCCCTAGGATGGATGGACTCCCTGTTCCAGCGAGACGACGACGTCGTCTGGCTCGGATATAAGTAATCCGAGCCAACTTCGTCAACTCACTTGTTCCGTAGCGTTGGGACAGGCCGGTCGCACCATCGAGAAGAGGCTTAGCTAACTACACGTGTGTTTCTTTCTTGGTCGCGTGCGACACTTTGGTGTCAGAAGTTAAAGAACAATCAAGTTCTACGATCGGATCTCGAGCAATGAAGGTTAAACTTAGGGATCAGGCCAACCCTGAGGACTACGCAGCGCTCCAGAGGACCCGGGCGCAAGTTCGTCGGCAAGTGACGATACGATGCACCGCGGTGGATGCTATTCTCAAAAGCAGCACCGAAGTCAGCCCAGCGGCTGTATTCTCAGAGCAGGAGACCTTGAGGTCGCTCAAAGAGAAGCTGCTGAAGCTAGACGATGAGATTGCGATGATGTTCGCAGAGCCCTCCGAGGGCGAAGAATCAAATAACCGAGAGAGTTGGTACGACCGTTGTCTCGAGTACGAGATGTCCATCAACGAAGCTCTGGGTAAACTTAAATTCCAAGTTGAATCGCGTCAACCGAGCAAGACTGAACCCAAAGAAAATCCGATATCTCAGGATGGGTCAAGTGCTCGGCAGGAGAGCGAGGATACTAAGCCTAATGCCGAAAATCCTACCGGAGACGTTTCGACAAAGGTGGCTGACTCATCCGAACCGGCGGCGGCGGAAGCAGCCAAGCCAAGTACTTCTCAAGTCGTTCAGATCGATCCGTGCAAAGTTGTGGTGAAGCAAGAAGAGAAGGTGCCGAAGTTCGCCGGAGACTCCAAGAAGTTCCGCGAGTGGTACGAACAGTTTGAAGCTGTGGTGGCAGGACGTTCAGGACTAGAGAAGTTTAAGAAGCTGAAAGGCGCACTCGTCGGAGATGCACTGAAGGCGATTTCTCACATCAGCCTGACGGAGGACCAGTTCGATATAGCGATGGCGATCATCAAGGACGAATTTGGAAATGTGTTCTCCGCGCAATATGCTCACGTGGTCGACGTGATGAAAAGCTGCAACTCTAAGAATTACAAGAACGCAGATAAGTGGCATTTGATAGTTCCGGCGATCTCTCAGAACGTGAAAGCGCTCAAAAGCTCAGTTGACCCGTTCGACGGCGCCGCGGTGGTACTCTTGCCTCTGATTCTTGAAAATCTTGCTGCAGCGGTTAGGGAAACTTTTCTTAGAAGCCATGAGTTCTCCCAGTCCGACCCCCCCTCTAGAACAGTTAGAGGCTTTTCTGAAATTTGCGGTGAAGGAAAAAAAAATCAAAACTTCGAGCTCGCAAGCTAGAGAGAAGTGGGGGTTGAATAATGATAAGAAGTTAGCGGTGGATAGATGGCCAAAAAGCCAACCTTTCATCTCGAAATCGAAAGAAAACGCGTCTTTCCTTGGTGGCCAATCTAGCGAAGGTGATCACAGCTGCCTATTCTGCGGTCTCGGTAACCATGAGTCCGGAAAATGCAGAAAAACGCTAAGCAGCGAGGAAAGGTTAGAAATCGTTCAGAAGGCCGAAGCGTGCGTGAAGTGTCTGAAGAGAAATCACATGGCATCCAAATGTAGAGCGCGGACCAACTGCAAGAATTGCAACGGCGCTCATCATTGGATGGTGTGTCTGAGGAAAAATTCGCAAAAATCTTCTGCGATGGTTGGGGTTTCATTCAATGCGGGAGCAACGATGACAGCATCTGGAGAATCGGATACTCCGGGTGGGAAGTCACTCCCTAAGAGCGTAGACTCTTTCCTGCCCACCGGATACGTTTTTGTCTCGGCAGGAAATATTAGAGAGTTGCGTAGAATTCTGTTGGATCCCGGATCGCAAAGATCTTACATCAAGTTAGAACTAGCTGAAGCAATCGGAGCGAAGCCGATCGGGAAGGAGTTGCTGGTGACCCAGACTCTGGGAGGTGTTTCTTCAGAAGTGCAGAAATTCGATCGGTTCAAGGTGACTCTGCAGAGCAGGTTCGGAGGCGCTCCAGTCGAGATAGCTTGCCTAGGTATCAAAACTATCACGTACGCGATTTTCGAGCCAGCAGCGTTAGTTCAAGGAGTAGTCGATTATGCGGATCATGTAAAAGACGGGAGGTCGAAAAGCATCGATATCCTTGTTGGAACGGATGATCTAGGAAGCATTTGGCTGAACGAATCGTTAGTCGAGGGAAATATGATAGCTCAAAACTCAAAGCTAGGATGGTTCACGTTCGGTCGGAAAGCGAGCTTCGGGCAGTCTGCGACATCGTGTCTTTGCGGATTCGATCCGTCCGACGAGATCGACGAGAAAGTTTCGACTTCCGATCACTCTGAATGTATAGTCCGGAAAGAGACGGAAAACGACATCGAGGCACTCATCAAGTGCGAGATTCTGGGAATCGAGGGACCTGACTCTGATGAGGCTGCTGAGCGCAATGAGTTTGGAGAAATCTTCAAAAAATGCATAAGGCGTCTCAATTCGGGGAGATACAGTCTCAAGTTACCATTCAATGATAAACTGAATTCTCTCGGGGACAATGAGCGGTTGGCGCGTATAAGGTTGTCGCACCTGATAAAAAAATCATCGCATTCCGTGTTGGCTGCGGCCGATGCCGAAATCGATAATTATTTGAAAAAGGGTTTCGCGGAAGAAGCGCCGCCTCGTCGTACTGGGGAGTTCGCACATTACCTACCGCTCCAAATCGTGGTAAAAACGAGTGGAGAAACGGGAGGAGGCATGAAAATCAGGATAGTCAAAGATGCTGGGTGTAGATCTAAAGACTTGGCGTCACTGAATGACGTGCTTCACTCTGGTCCTAACCTCCTACCGAATGTGCTGAAAGTCTTGACCCGATTCAGGAATGACCCAATCGTGGTTGTGGCGGACATAGAGAAAGCGTTTCACCAATTCGAGATCGATGAAGAACATCGTACGTTCTTGAGATTCTTTTGGCGTCCCAATATTTCAAAAGATGAAAATGCGCCATTGAAGGAGTTTTGGGCGAGATGCCTGGATTTTGGATTGGTCGCTTCACCTTGGTTACACCAAGCCGGAGTAAGATTCCACTTAGAATCGGAAAAGGAGAATAATCCGATTTATGAAGATCTTATTGAAGAAATTCAGGATTCGATTTACATGGACGATATTTCGTTCGGGGCGCTCAACATCAGTGAGGCAGGCTATAAAGCAAGGACTTGCGTAAAAATCTTCGCTTCTGGACATTTCCCTTTGAAGAAATGGGCCTGTAACTCAGCGCGGTTGGCGGAGAATCTAGAGGAGTTGATGAAGGGGGAGGTGACGGTCAAATTCGAAGAAGAAGAATTTAAGTTTTTGGGAGTGAAATGGAACCAAAAGACTGATCAGCTCGGAGTTTTGTCGCAGAAGGCAGTTCTGGCTCTGAATTCGGCAAAACCGTCGAAGCGGGCGTTGCTGTCCGGTTTAGCTCGCGTATTCGATCCGTTGGGGATCGTTAGCCCGGTCACAATTCAGGCGAAAATGGAAACTTGGAAAGATATGAGAGCTTCGCGGAACAGCTCGATTTAGCCGGCAGTTTCTGCGTGAAGCGCTCGATGACAAATGTCAACGAGATTCCCACTCGCACCGAGGTCCACGCTTTCGCTGATGCGAGCAAGGACGCGTTCGGAGCAGTGGTCTATACTCGAGACTTCTTTTATGGTCACAAGAAGCCGAGAGTGACTTTCATCATGTCGAAAGCGAGAGTGACTCCTAACAAGGGTCAGTGGTCGATCCATCGCCTTGAACTGTTAGCTGGACTGATCTCTACTCGCCTAGCGTCGACCGTGAAAGAATGCCTCGGTAGACCGATAGAGTCAGTACATTTTTGGTCGGATAATTCCGCGGTCATCGGCTGGGTAAAGGAAAATCCAAGTAAATGGAGAACCTTCGTGGCTAACAGGGTGAAAGAGATTCAAAAAAAAATCGAGACCTGAAGACTGGAATTACGTTTCAACAAAAGAGAACCCTGCGGATTTGCTGTCCAGAGGGACGAGTCTGTGCAGGGTCTCAGCTTTAGGCTTGCTAGAGAATAAGAGCCTTGTATCAGTATCGAAATTCTGGATGGAGGGTCCGAAGTGGTTATCTGAGGCAAACCTTCCAGTGGCTAGTTCGATCAGCAAGAGTAGCTTCGGAGACGCGATTTTGGAAGCGAAAAAAAGGAACAACCGCTTTAATGGTGCGAACAAGCCAAGAAAGGTGTTTGCTGGACGAGGCCCATTTTTCACATTGGTCAAAAGCAGTCAAGATCATGTGCTATGTCCTGAGATTCATCAAAATTTGTAAGAAGGAGGTAGACCCGAAACAGGAATACTTTCGAAGCGCGAAGGACTACGATGAGGCGGGCCGTGAGCTGATAAAAAATCTGCAACTGACTAGTTTCGGGGATAGAGACTCGGCAGCTTGGAAAGACTCGAAGAAAAGTAAAATAGCGGTCTTCTGTCCTTTCGTGGATGGCGAAGGTCTCATTCGGTGCCGTTCAAGATTGGAAAAATCTGGAGATTTATCATTCGACGAAAAATTTCCAATTATTCTGGATGGAGGAAATTACTTCGTTCAGCTGCTTCTGAGCTGGATACACGCGTCAAAGACAATGCATGCCCCAGGAATTTCTACAAACTTACATCATGTGAGAGGTGAATTCTTAATTCTGAAAGCCAGAAGCTCAATGAATAGGGTTTTGCGGGCTTGTCTGGTGTGTAGAAAGTTCAAAGCGAAAGCTGCTACGGAGAAGATTCCGCCGTTGCCAGCCTTTCGGATCGATAAAGCTGCACCGTTCTCAATAACCGGTGTAGATTTCGCGGGACCAATCTATGTGAGGAATGGAAACGGTGAAAAAGTGAAGAGCTATATCGTTCTATTCGTGTGCGCGGTGTCGAGGGCAGTCCATCTTGATCTGACTTCAGACCTCTCGACCCACGAATTCTTGCTGTCACTAAGAAAATTTTTGAGCCGCTTTCCTTCGGTGTCAAAAATCATCTCGGACAATGCTAGTACCTTCAAGCGGACGCAGAAAGAATTGCGTATATTCTATTCGAACTTAAAGAACGCAGAGGTACAAACCCTGTTGTCAAATTCCCAGGTGGTGTGGGAATTCATCACTGATAGGGCACCAGCTCAAGGTTCTTTTTATGAAAGAGTCGTACAAATGGTCAAAAAACCTTTGCGGAAATGCCTTGGTACCAACGTACCTCAATTCAGGGAGTTGGAGTCTATCCTCGCGGAAATCGAACTTTGTATTAACCTGAGACCGATCACAGCACTCCCATCACATATGTGCGAGATCAGGGCCTTGTGTCCAGCCGACCTGGTTTTTGGCTACCATGCCAAAGCAAGATTCCCGGATTCCTCCTTGTTAGCTAAAACCTCTGTCAAGGAGGAGGCTATTATGCTTTCCAAATCTTGGCGCAAGCAACAATCAATCCTGAATGGGTTCTGGAAACGCTTCCGCGTAGATTATTTGCAACAGTTAAGATCGGCACATGAGCGATAACTCAGGGAGAGTCACAAGCTCGCGATCGGAGACGTATGTCTGCTTGCAGACCCTAGCCCATCTCGTAGTTTCTGGCCTCTATGCCGCATCGTTGATTTGTTCGGAGGTGAAAGAACGGACCTGCGGCAGCGTTCATGTTTGGTCAAATTAGGAAGCGGGAAAGTGGTCAAACGCCCGATTTCAATGATCTATCCGCTAGCTTCGGCTGAGAACTAACTAACTTCCCTCGAAGAAAAAAAATTGAAAAAAAAAAGCTAAAAAAAAAAAATTGGATTAACGTAGAGAAAACCGCATGGCGGCTTTTCCCGGGGGAGGCGGACGGGAGCGTGTAGGAAGAAGCGGGAGCGAAGATGTTCTAGATGCAGCAGCCTAGAGTTCCACCGCGTTTGCCACCGCGTGACCGTCGTAACCATCGCAAACCCACGAGAGATCGCCGTTGCTACGTTTGCCGCCCCCGCCAGGTGAGGACTTGTGCAAGTCCCCGGGGGAGAGTGTCGCGAACAGATTATCTTTCTAGACAGTCAATTTCGATGTTCCTTGAATAAAATACCCCTAGGATGGATGGACTCCCTGTTCCAGCGAGACGACGACGTCGTCTGGCTCGGATATAAGTAATCCGAGCCAACTTCGTCAACTCACTTGTTCCGTAGCGTTGGGACAGGCCGGTCGCACCATCGAGAAGAGGCTTAGCTAACTACACGTGTGTTTCTTTCTTGGTCGCGTGCGACAACATCATCGACGCAGCCCACGAAAGACCCGTTCATCTAGACAAAAATCTCAACCTGATAAGACAACCACCCCCGACGAGGGGACGTTTTCACGAAACCTACGGCAGTACACGAGTACCACCAGCTCTAACTTTCTTTAAAATAGAATAATCTGCCTATGACCTTTGTGTTCTGGCTCAAAAAGAACATACTGATACTGATTTGAATCTTCCAATGATCCCACTGACGGATCGGGGGCGCAAAGCGCCAAACTACGTCAACATAATCAGCACCCTTCGATCCTAGCTCGTCCTGTATCTAGAACCCATTACCACCCGTACGGTTGCTCTAGGTCGGGGTTTCCCAAGGGTTTTCTCCCATGCCCCACTTTTTTAGCCAGAATTTCCTCATGCCCCACCGACGCATTCTCGAGGGAGATTCGCATGATTCGGCATCTAATCAGCAGGATCAAAATTACATGATTGATCGGGACGGAATTTCGAAATTTTATCATGTCAGACAAACACTTCAATACCGCTCAGTTTCAATGGGTAAATTGCGGAACATGAGCTTTACACAACTTTGCTATCCGCGGCATGATCGCAGTGATCCTCAGCCGGAGGTCCCTTCATTTGTTACCTCAAGCCGATGCCTCTGATCGGACACGAGCTGGTTCACGGCACCAAATCCGCACTCCACCAGATATGAGAACGGGAAATGAACCAGCATCTGAGCGGCGCAGGAAATCGGTTCCAGGTTCAGTCGGAATCTATCTTCATCGAACCACATGAGCACACCTTTGTCTCGAACACCGTTTCCTTCAAATTGTTACATTGGAGTTCAGCCATCTCTTCCTCTTATTCAAAACCAACGTCATCTAAACTCACCAAGGACGGCTGAGCGAGTTGCAACTGAGAATTCTCGGTTGGGAATCCCGCGATCCAGGTAGAGAGGTTTGATAGTATGAAAAGTATTCACGGCCCCGCGCCCCACCGGAAATTCGCCATGCTCCACCGGTGGGGCGTACGCCCCACTTTGGGAAACCCTGCTCTAGGTAGACGTTATGCCCTTTCTCATAGACCATAGACTCTTTTTAAAAACTCTGTTCTGCCTTCCAAGAAACTACTGTTCACTGTTCACCCACTACTCTCGTGTGTCCTGTTGAAACCTGTGCCTGCTTTGTGCCCAAGCAGTAACTAGAGCTTGCCCTGAGCTAGTGAGCACTTGGGATCGTGGATTCCAATAATATAGATAATAATATAAGAATAGGTAATACTGCAGAATGATCTCCCACACCCCCCGAATCCCGTTGAAATACCGAAATCATAACACGACGCAGTGTCTGATTGTGTCGTCAAAGTGTACACAGTCAACATCGAAACTATGTCGGAACCTCCTAAAGACCGCAAGTTCACCACACAGCTCAACCGGCAAAAAAAGGCTCCCGATCCCAAACGCTCTGGACAGCCTCCTCGTCGGCCGGACAGCCTCAAACTTCTCCGAGACGCAAGAGGAACAAAACCCAGACCGGAAGCACCCCACATAAACCCATTCCGTCCTCCGCTCCCGACCACTCCACCATAGCTCCGTCCTCGCTCAACGGAGACCGACAACGAAGAGCGACACGTCGCATTGCTGACCTCCTTCCAAAGATTACCCCAAATAATTATTCCAAAGAAAGCCCGCTAAGTCAGTACCCATCAGGAATTTTCAATTTCGGGATCGAGGATACAGCAGGCACTATCAACATAGTCGCCGCCGGGGATTCTTTGAAAATTGAAACCCTATACAATCAAATCAAAACAGGGAAATGTTTCGCCATAACAATTTTCGAGGTCCGAACGGCTAACAACAAATACAACCAAACAATCCACCCATACGAGCTTGTCCCTCGGGAGGTAAGTAACCCGTACCCCCCCCCCCCTCGAGAACTAAAATTCATACTACGATTTACCTCGTAACCGACACCCACCTTACAGCTCACAAAGTTTGATCCAATCTCAGATGAAAGTCTTCCTCCACTCAGGATCCTCAAGCTCACCTTGGCGGCCCTGCAGCCACTAACGCAAGAAAAATCAGTTACAGTTCTGGTCGTAATCTACGACAGTGGTTCCCAAACTTTTTTTTTGGTGGAACCCCGCTCCCAACTCATCGTGTCCGCGGAACCGTTCGCGGAACCCCATCGTATCCGCGGAACCCTTCGCGGAACCCCAAACTCGGAATAAGTGCAAATCCAGGTTTTTCTCATCTTCATCTATCGATTGTCGCTATCAACAAACAATAGATATGAATGAGTGAAACGTGAATGTGCGCTTCCAGTGACATCCGCTGGTCGAACATCTTGCGCCAATATGTCAAATGACGTGATACGCGACAAATCAGCCGGTCTCCACCGGAGCCACAGCAAATGGCGGAACCCTGGGGTTCCACAAGAAATATGGCCGGGGAACCCTGAAAACTCGCCATGGAACCAAAGGGTTCCATGGAACCCACTTTGAAAACCACTGATCTACGATATCCAGCCAGATTATGACATGAATTGCTCTGACGGCCTCACCCGCCGACGCCAACTCCTCACGGTGGTCGATCCCAACGAAACTTCCGTCTCAGTCACGCTGTGGGACACCTCCGCCGGGACCGTGAACGACATCGAAGCCCATTGTTCACTACTTCACCATGTCGAAATTCGAGACCGTAGGGGAAAATGGGGCTTATCATCCACCCCTTCGACACTCATAACTCTCACTACACCAAGCGATAACAAGGAGACTGCGGACCTTCCGCGTGCTGGTTTAAGAAGGGATCTACAGCGAATTTCACGACATTGAGATTCAACACGCTACTCCTATTACACCCGATAAATAAACCCGGCACGCAATTCTGCCATTCCATGTACATGTCCGTCGTTCAACATTGTGCTTCCATCCGTTTGTTCCCGTTCCTTCCTCACCGTAAAAGCTATCCACCAGGACACTGCTTTCCGTTCCTCACCCCGCCTACACAGACAGACTCCTAGTAACCGACTTCGTTACCCTCGTCCGTCACATTAGTGTCATCATCACCTCTCCCGATCGGGGTTCCCCGTCAACCCCAACTCCAAGTTTTGACGGGAAAACGTCTTTCTAGGCACCAAGGGGGCAGAATGATTGTACTTCGTCATCCATGCAACGTTTTTGTGGTAAAAGTTGTCGCCAGAAAACTCTTTAGAACTCAGTCTGTACTTGATCGATTGAGTCCGGGTTGGCTTCGGAGGACGGGGAATTATTTACGTCAGAAGCTTCCGTTTGAAATTAGTGATTGAGCGATCCCTCGCAGGATGATATGTCGTGGGCGTCTCGAGAGGAAAGATTCCTGAATTTTAGGGAGGAATGAGGTTGGGGGCGAAAAATCCCTGTTCAACGTATCTATTCTCAGGAACAGGCGTGGAAAAATCGCATGCGACACTCCGCGCTGTGCCTTTGTCGTGAGCTTCCATCGGAGTGATGCTCTTCAGGGGATGGTCTAGTGCGTGATAATTCGAAAGAAACAGAAGGAATTGGAGAGTTAATTCTTTTGCGGGTCAGGTAAGTCATGGATAGAATGATGCAGCGTAAACCCGCGTTTCCAACAACGAGGTTCCGAGATTGAGGAATCGCGCATTCCTGATTGGGTTGCTGCAAGTCACTGGACTCCATTTGAAAAATTCAATGGGTCCCCCACGAGGGAAGAGTTTGAAGAGAGCGAAGCAGAGAGCCGCTGCTTCGTCACGTCCCTCGAAAAAATCTGGACGAGACGATGAAGAATCCGAGACGATTGCGTCTCTGACTTCATCATCGACAGCTGTCAACCCGGTAATTTCGAGCCTGCCTTTTCGAGGAGCTATTTATTTTTCTGTCGTCTGCTAGCGCCTCTTGTCTCCGGACGTGTTCTGTCAGAGTCGTGCAAATCTCGGAAAAAAATCCGCTCCGGTCGTGTCCTAGTGCCCTGAAAGGCGTTCCCGACGATCAGGAACCTGTTCGGACTCAAAGCCACTATCACGTATCACTCCTCTAGAAGTCAGTGAGAACACCGGGGTTTTCGAATGAGCGACTGAGAGAGAGGGAGAGCGATTTCCACGAATGAAACTGGCTTGACTCGGCGGCGCTCCGGGTGAGCGGCAGCGAGTTAGCGCTTGATGATTGAATGATGATGACTGTGTTGATACTCTCTTCTCTGTGTTCCGTGGCGGCGACTCCCTATCGGGGAAGCGCCATGCTCTCTCTCTCCTCTCTCCCGCGGTTTATTCAAATCTCCGGGATGCTTCCCGGGAATATATTATTTTTTTTTTTTTTTCAATACAACCCGGTTTATTATTAATATATTTTCCTTATTTCATCAACTTTACAGTAGATGAATAGCATATCCACGAGGGCTGGGCCCTGTCCGTGGTATCGGGGGAGACGTGCTTCAAAAGGGGGTGCGGCGGAAGAGGGAGCATCCACCACAGTGGTTAGTTTACGGGAGCAAAAGATCTGTTTCGTTGCAAGTTAGTTGTTCGACAAATTCATTGATATTTCTTTTTCGTTCGGAGACTCGGAGATCAGTCCAAGATCTCACTGATTCAGGAAGGGAGTTGAGCACAGACAAGTACAGGGATCCCCCGTATAGTGCGGCTCCGATCAGTGCGGATTCGCTATAGTGCGGTTTTTTTCAGGATTTCTCCTATTTCCATTTTCCGGGGTTTTCCATGCCATTTTTTGTGTCTTCGAACTCCTTCGGACTCTCTGTGAACATTCCGTCCTATTCCACGTGTGACATATCTCTATTAGGGTCGAAAATGCTAAAACCGCACTCGGTACGGCATCGCCCGCCACCATCGTGGCTCATGATACCGATTTCGAATGAATAAGGAATGCAGCCTTTCATCGATGTTCTCTCTATTCTACCCAATATAACATGATACGGGGTCTAATGCGGGTGCGTATTGGCTCAGAAGGAGTCCTGGAAAAAGCGTTTTTCCATAGATTTACCAAACCCCGATCAGTGCGGTTTCACATAGTGCGGATGCCTCAGAACCGATCATCCGCACTATACGGGGGACCCCTGTATTGAAGGGTATATAATCTTCTAGTACGCTCTAGTCGGAAGGCTGGCATGCGGACGTGGCGAGACTGGACACCCCTTGTGGCATGCTGGTGGTCTGGCATATTATCCTCTTCCAACTTTTTGGTGCTTTGCGGCTGCCTTATCTGCATATGCTTAAGAAGTACAGAAATATAGAGCTTGCGGAAAGGCAGGAAGCCGAACCTCTTATACAGTGTTTCGGTGGGAGAACCACGTGTCTTCTTGGCAATTATTCTAATACAACAATTCTGGATTCTCTCAACTGGGGTTAACACCGAGCGGAATGCCGACCCATACGCCAGGATGCCGTACCTTAGATGAGATTCGAAGAGCGCACGATACGCCTGCGAGACAACTCCGATAGAAGCCGCTCTACCTAGTTTGGCAATACAAGCTACCGCAGGTCTGAATTTTTTGACAAGCTGTTCGACATGGGGTTTCCAAGATAGTTTTTCATCAACGAGTATACCAAGGTACCTAGTCTCATGAACGCAGGACACAACAGGACATGGGCACACGCCCCCATGATCAGATCCACGATGTATTCTGACAGTAGGTCTGGGCCGCTCTCTCTGGTGTCCGAAAGTCATCAGACTACATTTTTTCGCATTGAGAAGAAGCCCATTTGAATCTGACCACTTCTGAACACGACTAAGAAGTCTCTCGATCGTCCCGGTGTCCACCTCGGATGCGAAGTTAAGTAGGAAGCTAGTGTCATCAGCATACCCAATTGATGTGACGTGCTCACAACTCATTTCTATAAGTAGATCATTAATGTAAAGGATGAACGCCAGAGGAGCAAGGACGCCACCTTGAGGAGCGCCACAAGACACCTCCACAGAATCCGAACCGAGGACACCGCAGCGGAGTCGTTGTGATCTGTTCTCAAAGTACGATGACAAAACTCTATGAGCATTATCAACTACCCCCATTCTACCCAGCTTCGAAAGAAATCTGTTGTACGGGAGACAGTCGAACGCCTTAGAGTAATCCGCAAAAAGAACGACGGGGGTCTGTCTTGCATCAATCGACTCAACGATTGCTGAGTGAAGCTCAAGAATGGCATGCTGCGTGCCCACACCCGCTCGGAATCCATACTGTTTGTCTGACAGGATCTTGTTGTCCTCCAAGTGAGACACGAGCTGAGTTACAATGCTCTTCTCAACTATCTTATTCATCGCACTGAGCAGGGAAATCGGCTGATAATTCTGAAGACACTCAACGTCGCCACCCTTATGGACTAGCACGACCTCGGCCTCCTTAAAGCTCTTCGGGTATCTACCAGTAGCAAAGATGCGCTCACATAGATGTTGCAGTACCACGGCAAAAAAGTCTTTGTTGCGTTTGAGCGTTGTGTTAGTGATACCATCTCTTCCTGGGGCTTTGCCTCCCCTTTGCTGCTGAATAATTTTCTCGACACAGTAACAGGATGGTGCCTGAAACTCCCTGAGTGGACTTTGAATTTCGTAAGACAAATCGCCACAATCCGAGTCGACGCGTCCAACCTTTTCCGCAACTCTCTGTCCTGTTTCCGCGTAGAAACTGTTGGCAGAGTTGAGATCGTCTTTAGTACCACGCTCACCAGCGAGATATGAAGGATAGACTCTTTTCTTGGATTTGCCTCTGATATACTGATTGATGATTCGCCAGGATGTCTTCGGATCCTCAGCCAGTTGCAGTGACTCTGCGAGATATTTCCGTTCAGCCTCTCGTATACATTCCCGCAATTTGTTACGATACTTGTTGAAATTTGATCTAACAATTGGGTCTCCCGGGTTATCCTTGACCTTCTGCCATAGTTTATCTCTCGTTCTGATTGAGCGCAACAGGCCACGGGATATCCAGGGCTTGAAAGGAAGCTTTTTTCTACGAATGGTGACTTCAGTTGAGGCCTTTTTCTTGCTGCTCTCGATGACTTCATATATTTTGTCGAGGATAGTATCAGGGTCAGTCTCACCTAGTATGTCGTCGACGCCAACATCAGACAGTTCTCTCTCGAAAGAATTCCAGTCAACTTTCACATGGGTACGACTCGCATGCGGCACATTGATTGTCGGCACAGTCTTAAGAAGGGTAACCTTGATCAATT
This sequence comes from Neoseiulus californicus, assembly GCA_028455905.1. NCBI lineage: Eukaryota > Metazoa > Arthropoda > Arachnida > Mesostigmata > Phytoseiidae > Neoseiulus > Neoseiulus californicus. The sequence goes on from JAMQGS010000006.1 coordinate 13,627,224, forward strand.
CATGGTCAGACATTCCACAAGAGTCAACACAGTTCACTTCAATCCGATCAACACTATGATTTCGCAAGAACACGTGGTCTATTTTGGTGCCACCTCCCCCGCTGCTCTTTCTTGTCCAAGGAGTTGGACACCATTCCAGCCCATGCTCAGCCATCTTGTCCAACAAGTCGTTCTCTCGTACATCGCTGCCACCTATGCCAATATTTGAATCAGACACCCAAATGAGATCTCGGCAATTGCCGCATTTAGAAATGAGATTCTCAATATCATGGAGTATAAACTCATCTGGGTCAGAAATTGATAAGGTCGGTGAACGATACACTCCAATGACTGGGAGAGTTTTACCCGCGAAATTCACTCCTACCAGACATGCCTCACAGTTATTGTTATAGGTCCCTATCAGGAAGCTCTCAACGTCGTTGCGCACATAGATTGCCACTCCGCCAGCCGCTCCTCCGTCCCGAGAATTGAAAAATGATGTGTACCCATTGATGCTGTGCATCTGCTCTTCCCAAGAATAGATCCATGTCTCTGTGAGAACTAAGATGTGGAGTCGCTCGTTTCTGCTGTGCAACGTTATCAGAAATTTGTCTAGATTGCTCCGTATGCTCCTTATATTGAGAAGGTAGATGGAGAGCTCCCTCTCCCCATCACCCCCAGCGAAAGTACTCTCCATACAACAAGCCGTGCGTTTAGATGAGAAGACACATTCCGAAACCTCGCGAATGTACGATGTAATAACAGATAATATTTGGCAACCATGGTGCGTATATGACAAGAATTAGTCTAACTAGAGACTTAGTTGTTCCTACGGTTCGATTTCTTCGTGATTTGTGCCGTGTTTACTTCGATAGTAGCCTTGGACTCGGCCCGCTTCCTGTTGACTCGCGTCTGCCGGCCGATGACGGCTGCAGGACTATCCGGGCTGAGCGCTTTATCGGTGATCATCTGGTCCTTGAACGCGATCAGTTCCTCGATGGTGCGGAAAGAATGCGTCGGGGAGGATTCGTCTTTTTTGAGTTCCACGGTTTGCGTGTCACTTTGCGGGCGGCAGATCTGCCACGACAGTTCACGTTTCAGGAGCGAAGCAGATCTCAAAAGATGCGTCAGGTGTTTGCTCAAATGAAAGCGTACCGTTATCCCCACGCCTGCTTCAAGGCCGAGCTCTCCAGCATTTATGTTCGGAATTGCGAAACTGATGGAATGCCTCATGCGCATGAGCCTTACTTTCGAACGTAGCAATAATCGGACTGGATGGATTGGTTCGGTTCATACGCAATGCGCACGAGATTCTCACTTGAACCTCGGTAACCGCGAGAAGTTTTCTCACTAGCGACTCTGTTTCAATTCTGGTTTCTCCGGTTTTTCCAGGTACTCCGAAGAATAGCAGGTTCGATGCCTTAGAGTACTGTTCATTTAAGTGGCACAATACACGGGTGGCGTAGATTTCTTCTCTGAGGGGCACGTTCTCCTGCTCTAGTGAATCCATTTTGCTTTGTAGATTGTTCACAGAAACTTTCAATACCGCAATTTCTTCGAGCTTGCTGAGCACTTCTTGTTTGTCAGCAGCCATGTCTGCGCGGATGGCTCGGAGCTCGCTGAGGATTTGAGCCTGTTCAGACTCTGGTTGTGAGTTGGTATCCGGCATCTTCACTCACTTAGACACTTGGGAACTCGTAGGAACTTTTGAGACGCGAGACACCAGGTTTTTTCACTAAAAACACAAGGTTTCGGACGAATTTCCCGGCTAGACCGGGAGCACGTGTCTCATCGGTGTAAACAAAGATGGCGTCTAATAAACAAAGATGGCGTCTGAAGCGTCAGATTGGATATGATGATGGGACAGCATAGACATATACACTTTAGAAATAAACGGCACCGAACCCTCGGTTCGTGACATTCCCGGGGCCGGGCAAGAAGAAATCTCCGTTTCTCCGTTTTCCCCGGCGCGCCGACGAGAACGGCTGCGCCGGAACGGGATCGGATGTCAAGACGATGTGCACATCGAGCGTTTTTCATATTCGACATTTCGGTCGGCCAGTGAAAAGTATCACAGTGGTTTCACGCGGGTTTTCCTGTTTCCTCGGACTGAACTTCGGTGGGCCTCCGTGCTGAACTTTGTTGTTGTGAGCTTTGGATCTCGAACTCCGTGTTTACGTGGACATGAGTGCTAACGGTTCCGACGGTGCTTCTGGAGGTCGTAGGCGGCGACGACGTCGGGGTCGCCAGGATCCTCGCCGAAGCTGGTTCAACTCAGCGCTCGCCATTTACTGCTATGAGCAGCAGTTGCGGGACCCATCGCTGCAGAACCTCAGCACGCTGGAGCTCAACGAACGCTTCCGGCCGGTCTGGAACGAGTTTTCCTCCGAGGAGCGCGAACCTTACGTGAATCTTCGACGGGAGTTTCGACGGCGTGGGGAGCAGCCCGCGAATGCGCCTCTGCCCATCCAGGGGCCGTACTTCGATCTCCTGCGCAGGCGAGCCGCCGAGGAGTCTTCCGCCGACCATGGTGACCCCGATGACATCCCGGAGGTTGTGGGGGAAACGCCGAACCCACGCTGCGTTCCCGTCGCGCGTGGCGGAGGCGAGGAACCCACGCCCGAGCCGCGGTCGACCAATGCGGCTGCGATTCCAGAACGCGCGTCGGACGACGCGTCGAGCGCCGCCGCTCTCGAGAGCCGACCGTCAACGTCGGCTGGCCTCCCCCCCGCCCACACGGCGGAGCTTGGAGGTGGGCTGGTGATGAGCTATTCGCTCTCATCCTTGGTGCGGTTCAGCGAGCCGCGTCACCGGCGGCCGAGCAGAGGTCACCAGGCTCGGGGTGTGGCTGGCACCTATGTGAGGGCGAGGACCCGAGAAAGCGCACCGGCGGATCCGCGAGACGTCACTTCGGTCAGACAGCTGCGGCGATTCCATCGAGTGACCTCAGCGAGTGAGATGCGGGGCCGAATGCGCGACCTGGACTCTCCCGAAGACCCAGCTGACAAGGATCATTCGATCCCTGAGGAAGATGAGGAGCAGTAGCTTGTCGGCGAATACGGTGGAGAAATGGGGTTGGTTGGTGGGATCATCTTTAGCAATTCTTCGAATGGATGAGGTCAGTAGATATTTATGCTGCTTTCGAATACGTAGTGTGAGAGATGCTCACTCGGCTTGAGATGACATCTGAGAAGCCTGAGCTCGACGGAAACGAGCTCAAGGCTGCTTGGCGGGAGGTTGACTTATTCCGGAATTGCCGATTCAAGTTTGTAGAGCAACTTGACGGGCCGGATGAGAATGTTTCCATTCACTGTTTTGATGGAGCAGGAGCGCGCGAGACCATCGTCCGAGCGGCGGAGCTCCATCACTCGTACGATGGGCCAGAAAGATCTTGATTTTTCTTCCGATTTCAGAAGGCATAGATCTCCTTCGCGGAGTGAGCGTTGCGCGATGGGCCGGCGTGTGTTTGCCGTTCGTAGGTAGACGAGATATTCTATCTTGTATCGTTCCCAGAATGCGGCTAGCACGCTCTGCTGAAGGAGCCAGTGGAAAACGACATTGCGTTGATATCGGATTTGCGGAGCGGCGTATCGACCGTCTGTGGGATCAGGTTCTCGCCAAGATAGCCTGAGATGAGGTTGGCTGGGGTGAGCGCCGTCAATTCATCTGGGTCTGTTGAGACCGCCGTGATCGGGCGGCGATTGACGATGGCGGTCACTCCCGACAGAATGACCTCGAGGTCTCTGAAGAGAGGGGTTGACTTGCCGAGAACTTTTCGCAGACATCTTTTCACGGATCCGATTTGGCGTTCGTAGAACGATCCCGTCCAGGGTGCGGCGGGGGTTAGGAAACTCCATTGGATTCTGTTTTCCGTCAACCATTCTTCGATGTAACCGTCAGCGATGTGTTTATAGATGAGTTTCAGCTCAATTTCGGCGCGATGGAAAGCTGCGCCGTTATCGGATTTCAGTTGGCGAACGGATGGGTACCGGTGGAGAAATTTCTGGAGCGCGCGAAGGACTTCGAAGGCTGACATATCGATTGTGAGTTCGAGATGGATGTCTCTCGTGACACAGCACGCGAACATCAGTGCGTATCCGCGCGTTCGTTTTCCGTCTTCGGTTTTGAAATGTATCGGTCCGAAGAAGTCGATTCCGGTGACGTAGAACGGGGGAGTTTGTTCAACTCCTTCGCTCGGTATGATAATCGGGTAGATCGTGTTGTACGGGAGGTTTGTCATGCGCGCCAGACGGGAACGGCAACGCACGACGCCCCAATCGTCGATGAATGGAGAGAACTGGTACAGCGGGCTGGAGCTGGTGACATTTCGGCACTTGTTAGCGATTTCCGTTGCGAAGTGGCGTCGCTGCATGCGTTGGATGAGATCTTGTTCAGCCTGAGTCGTTTCCTCCGCACTTAATTGAAGATGTGATTTTAGAGATCCGATTCGTCTTGCTCGACGACTTGACCATAACGGGTTGCTTTTCTTCTGGCGGATGGCTTCAGCATATTTTTTGAGGCGGTTGCACCAAGCTTGAGCACGAAGCAACTTGTACCAGGAGGAGTGCTTTCGCGGATCGAGTTAATCGTCAACGGCGTTGTTGCTGTCGTAGTGAACAATTAGAAACGAGTGGCGGGGAGCTGACTTCTTCTCCTCTTCGGTCAGCTCAACGATTGGCTGTGACGTTGGGGGTTTCCAACTCGGATCACTTAGCCAGCTTGGTCCGTGGAGCCAACGGGAACGGCTCTCATGAGAAGAAATGTCAGCTGCGCGGGACACGATGTCCGCCGGATTGTCCTCTGATTTGACGTAGAACCATTCACTCTGCTTCGTGAGGCTTGCTATCAGTCTGGCTCGGTTTGAGACGAATGGTAGCCATCGTTCTGGGTCGCTCCGAATCCAGGACAGACACGCCATATTGTCTGTCCAGAAGCGAGTGATGGATATTTTCAGCTTCAGAAAACTCATTGTTTGCGAGGCGATCTGGGCTGCCAAGACGCACCCCATGAGTTCGAAACGGTGTATGGAGCTCTTGTTCTTGAGCGGTGCCACTCGTGCCTTCGCCACAATGAGTTGAGTCTCGACTCGGTCGTTGTAGATCGATCGCAGGTATACCGCACATCCGTAGGCTTCCAGAGAAGCGTCACAGAACGTGTGAAGCTCGAAGGTGGCGTTGGCGAATTGGGATGCCAGCGACCTCCTGACTCGGAACTCCGCACATTTCTCGAGTTGATCGATGGAGCTCTTAAAGCGTGAGTGTAGGTGTTCCGGCAGCTTCTCGTCCCAGCCGATGTTGGCTTTCCACAGAGCTTGGAACATTGTTTTTGCCCCGACTGTGATCGGACTGAGCAGACCGAGAGGGTCGTAAATCTGCGCGAGTCCTTTCAACAGCGTTCTCTTGGACGGCTCGGTGGATCAGAGTTGTGAGAGTGCTTTTTCCGTGAACACTCCGATCTCATCGGTGAGTTGGAACCATCTGACTCCGAGGAATTTCGCGTCGATTTTGCTGGTCGTGACTTCGGTTTCGGGAACCGGTGAGGAAGCGTTGATGAACTTTGCGACGTTCGCATCGTTAGTTCCCCACTTCTTCAGCGGAAAGTGGGCGCTCTGGAAAATGTCGAATAGGAGTTTGATCTTCCCCTTGGCATCTGTGACGGTATTCGTGCGGCAAACGAGATCGTCCATGTACAGATTCGATGAGACTTCGTTGATGAAAGCGGCCTGAGACGGGAACTCACGGCACGCTGCTTGCAGGTGATGCTTGACCCCCATGATGTGACACCAAGGACTGCACGACAGTCCGAATTCCAGTCTGGTTGATTGAAATTCCTTGATTGGCGCGCGAGGATCAGGGGAGCATCCGATTGGCCAAACGAACCTCAGGAGCGGTCTGTTGCTCTGGTTCAGTCTGAACTGCAGGAAGGCGTTCTGAATGTCCGCCGTGAGGGGGAGCAAGCATTCCCTGAAAGCGCAGAGAACTTGCGGGATGCGAGGCAGCAAGTTGGCGCCTGGGTACAAGCAGTCGTTCAAGGAGGAGAAGTTGCTTGTGCGAGCGCTGGCGTCCTTCACGACCCGAGTCTTCTTTATAGAGCCGTCCGGTCCGTACTTGAACACTGCCTGAAGAGGTAGGTAGTGTACAAGTTGACCTTGGCGTCTCGGGGGGGGCTTCTTCGGCGAAGCCGGAGCGCAAGTTGTTCTGGATTTCGTTGTCGACGGCGGCGAACCCTCGGTTCGTGACAGCCACAACAGACCTTCGCTTGATCTACTCTCGTGGGTACGGAAAAGCCATCCTATCCTGTGAATAATGACCCTGCGAATCGAATGTGCGATATGCAAGAGAGAAGTCAACAAAGACGGTGGAATCCGCTCCTGTAGCAGCGGGTGCGGAGCTCTCCTCCAGCCCTCCTGTCTTCTGACGACCGGTGAGAGTGCAAACGAACTCAGATGCCCGAAATGCAAAACCAAAGCCATAGACTCGCACACAACGGCGGAACTGATGGCTCGTATCCTCTTCCTCACGGATCTTGTGCTGGACTTGAGAGGTGAATTGTCAAACGCCAAAGCCAAAATCAAAGTGCTCAAGGGTTCAGTGGGGCTATCACTCAGCCAGCCCAACCCGTTTGTGACACCCGGAGTCTCCATGGCGAGCACACCCCTCGCGGGGAATCCAGTCACATCCAGGGAAGTGAATCATTTCTCGACACCAAAACAAACACCGAGCAGGCGACCACTGCGGAAGAGAACAGCTGAACAAATGTTCGACTCTACCAAGAAACAGCCCCGTACGGAACCCGACCAGACTGAGAGACATCCAGTGTCTTCCACCGAAGACAAAGTTCAACGAACAGAAAAGCGTGCGACAACAGTTCTCGGAACCGGTGGCGACTGTTTACCAATCACTGCTGTACCGAATCGAACGAACTTCCCCGACCGAATCTTCATAACAAAGATCTCCCGAGAAAAGAGTGCCAAAAGGATACTAGACTGCGTGCTTCAAATCACCAAGAAGGTTAAATCAGTGACGAAAATGAAACCCCGCACAGAGAGACCGACATTCGCCTCATTCGTGGTGGAACTGGAGAAAGGTGAAGGAGTGATCGCAGACGATCCATCCATTTAGAGCAAAGGAGCCGAAGTTAGAATCTTCCGAGGAAGACCGCTACAGGAGCAGGTTGAGGAAGCAGCCCGCAAGGACGCATTCGAAGAACAAGAAACTACCGTACTGGAGAACCCTGCGATGGATGTCACGTTGATAGAGTCGCCGATGGGGGACTCGACAGAAATGACAACGAAGACTGACATTGAAGTCGTCTACAGGGAGCTGGTTGACGTGATCAGGAACGCCATACAGAGCCCGAAGAAACGCTGCTCCAAGCCATGGTTCGACCGAGAGTGTTACGAATCACAGAAAGCACTCCGAAATGCGACAACCGACCTAGTTAGAGGAATTGGAGGCGTCAAGGAGACCATTGCGCTCAGACAGGAATACAGACGGCTCATACGTGCCAAGAAACGGCACTACGAGCTCGAACAAGAAGCCCGCATGATCGACGAAACCGCAAAAAAACCGTACATCTGGCTGAGAAGAGACCAGAACAGAGAGAGCTGCCCAATACCTGCCAACGAGCTTGTCTCACACTTCGCCCAACTCTTCAGCGGAATCAACTCGGTACCCGCAACTCCTCTTCAGGTGTGCCTGGTCAGCGACGAGGAAGACACACATATGGCCGAGAGGCTGAACGCGCCGTGGTCGATCGCAGAAGTGGTCGAGGCGATTCAGTCACTGCCCAATGGAAAATCAGCTGGTCCCGATCTCATCCCCAACGAACATTTGAAACAGTGTGGTGCATTGATACCTACGATCACCTTGCTCCTAAATGCCTGACTCGAACACGGATGCATACCCTCAGATTGGAGGAGCTGCAATCTGACCATAATCCCGAAGGGTAAAGGTGATCCGAGGGATGTTTCCTCCTGGAGAGGAATTGCGAAACGCAACGTGCTGTCGACTCTTGCTACCCGAAGACTGGGAGATTACCTAGATACCAAGGGGACCATCCCCGAGCAACAGTTTGGCTTCAGACCCAGCAGGTCGACGATCATGGCTTGTGAGACACTTCTGAAGAAAATAAGAGCGGCGATCAAACCGAACCAAGCTCCTCTGTATGCTGTCTTTATCGACTATAAAGCGGCTTTTGACCTGGCGTCCCGGGAAACAATCCTGAAGTAGCTCGCCCTCGCAGGAACTACAAGAAACATGTTACTACCGATCTCGGACATGCTACAGCGGGGCGGAGTCTCCATTGAGGATGGCGTCGGGGAGATTCCCCAAATACCCCGAACCAACGGGGTAGCCCAGGGGGATAACCTTAGCCCCCAACTTTTTTCGGTCCTACTGAGCGATCTTCCAGACACTACAAGCGAAAAACACGATCTGGTCGCGACTATCCTGTTTGCAGACGATGCGGTCCCCTACTCTAGATGCCGGTGGCAGCTCCAGAATGCGATGGCGACGTTGCAAGAGTTCTCCCACACGAACCATTTGACGATCAACGCAACAAAGACCAAATTCATGAGATTTGGCAAAGGTGGGCTGGCGGCAGTAGACGACCAATTCAGTATCACAGGGACTCCACTCGAGAAGGTGAACAGTTCCTGTTACCTAGGACTGGAGATCTCCGGGAAAGGCTTTGACTTTTCGAAACACGTCGCCCAGAGGGTTAGACGAGCTCGTCTGTCATTCTGGACGATCCCGAGACCGAGGGAGCTCTCCATGACCACCGCTCTCGCCCTGTTTGGCTTGAAGCTGGCACCGATCGCCACATATGGAGTACAACTGATCTGGAACGACCTGTCCCAAAATCAGCTGGAAACGTTCGACAAGTTGAAAGCGAATTTCCTCAAATCTGCACTTTGCCTCCACCGTAGTACCAGAAACAGACTGGTGTACGTCATGGCTAACACGAAGATGCTGACCGAAGATCTAGTCAAGAGTTTCGAGTTGCTACCGACCACCGCCTACAGGAAGCACCTAGAAAAATGGCACGCGAAGCTCGCTGAAATTGATCCGGACTTCTATCGAAGTCCAGCCATGAAGACGGACGTCTGGAAGAAAGACAAGTACAGAAACCGACACCGCCTCACCAGAGGCGCGACTCACGGGTACCATCACCTGCTCTGCCTTAGGGGCGGCTGGCACGAACCTTCTGAGGATTGCGTATGCTCGAGTTGTGGAACTAAATGTACCCGGTATCATTTTATCGACTGCAAAAGCTTGGACGATGAAATGTTGGACAAATGTACATAACTAACCTCACTACCAAAGACTTGGTAATAAACTGTTTTGAAAGTATTCATTTTTCTGGTCGACTCCATCATTTATAACAGTGGAGCTCGACAAGACGTGAAAGTCACTGTCCGATTCCTTAAAAGGCACGTTGAAGTAGTGACACCAACTTTTCCATATCCGGCCGGGAGGTTGCGGGCTCCTCGCAGGATCGAAGACCCTTGACATCCACGGAGAGATCTCGGGTGCTCCGAGAGCGTCGGCGGAACGTTTCTACAGGAGCATCCATATGCTCTGATGGTTCGACCAATGGAATTCTTCCGGTGGATTAGGGTAACGACAATATCGTGCCTGCATCAGAATATTTCCCGGGATCTAGGAATGAGGTTTCGAGGGACCCCAAGTATCATCAGGTATGGAAACGCGCAACGTGTCAATTCCAACGTATGTTCATGGTGAACGCGTTCGGGTATGAGTGCAATGTATGCGACCGTCTCTGGTTCCAGAGAGATTTGAAGCCAACGAATTCAGTGATGGCAACTTATCTGGCCGAACATTTTCTTGGGGAAGATACTAGCCGCTTCAAACTATGCTCAAACTGTTTTAACTGTTTCGAAACACGAAATTCGCGACATTACTCCAGGAGAAGTGAGAATTCGATTCTGATCCCACAAGCTATAATATAGCGTTTTTCTCACAGGCCCAATAGTCCAATTGTTCCAATTGCCCCATATGCCCAATGCTCAATATTCCGATGTTGCGCTGCGACCGCAAAAGTGGCCATACGCAGCTAACATTCTAGGGTTATTCTAGGCTCGGGTAGGGTATTTTCTGGGCCAGGTTTCAGCTCAATCGGTTTGTACCATGTTCAGCACTCCCCTTGTGAGAAAGTGGCTAGCTGAAAGATATAAGGCACCCAATAAACATGCGGCAGTACCGAGTTGAAGACCAGTGCTAGGGAAACCTCTGCACGAGCAACTGCTCCCGCTTTGTACGCATTGCAACTGCTCGTCTTCTTTGACATAGTGCTAGTGACCACAGGATCGAGAGCGAAGGACCGTTTTGGCGAGCCTGATTCGAGACGTCACTGAGCGAAGCGAACCTACACTTCCATCAGGAACGTCAGCTCAGGGAGCTGCCTGGTATCTATCACGTCAACCAATGAGCTGGGCGTCGCAATGATTCCCACCATGCGGCCTCATGAACGATACAAGACTCGAAAACGAAAATCGACCATGATGAAGGAGAATTTACCCGGAGACAGTACCAATATTTGGACCAAATCAATGATTGAAAAGTATGAAGATCGACCTGCCTCGTTGGAGAACGTGACTTTATCAGATTTTCATCAGACTTCATGCGACTACTTCCCATCCAGACATATGTATCATCATCTATCAAAAGCCAAACATAATTACAAATTACCCGTCCCTCTTAGCTTGGCAAAGTAACCCCCATCACGGGTGAGGATATTTCGGAGCTCATTTTCGAGGAACCTCGGCTGAAAGACATTCGCTGGTTGGAAGCCTCGACCCGTATTGACATCGCTGGAATTGTCTACGAGGTCGAAAACCTCCAGGACCTCAATTGTGGAGACCGCAAGACCCGCCGCCGACAAAATGTCCGCATAGCAGACGACTCATTGCGAATAGCCACGATTTCGCTGTGGGAAAGCTACGTCGGCAAACTCGACGATAGAGAGGGAACCGCTGTATCCATCCGAGGGGTGGAAGTGCGTGAATACGCAGGAGGCAAGCATCTAACTTAAACGCATGAAACTGTTGTCGACACTGACGCCTCACAACACAAGGACGAAAGAACCACCTTGAATTCCTGGCGGCTCACCGAAGGATCTGAGGAAGATTTCATTGAATTAGATATTCCCGAAACGCCCATGGATGAAATTGGAAAAACACCCTCCGCCATCCAGTCAACCGAGACGGGGACCGCATAAACTCCGTCCGTTCTTAGTAAACCACCAGTCACCGTTTTAACAGGCCGGGCCAATTCATTATAATTTCTATCTTTGAACCACACACAACATCATGAGAGTTTAGGATCCAACCATTGCAACCAACACATCTGAACACCCAACACGGTTCAAGCCTGCTGAGTCCACATCCTCCAATACCAATCAGCCCTCCACTAACGCCGCATCTGCATCAAACGAATCCAACGAACCACCGCGATTCCTACGTGTAACACAACGACAACGACATCTTGGACACATACGCGACCGGAACCAATAAACCAAAACTAACACAAATACCTGGTGTATAGTTGCACAACATCGATTCCACCGGTCCGGTCCACACTCATCTCAACACGTGTAACATAAAAACATAGCATACGACAGTAAGAGTAGAAGATGAGAAATCCACCCCCCTCCCCCCCCAACACAACACCGGTTTTCCGTCGCAGACGTTATCCCGCCAAACTACACGATACTACCCTTGGTACTAGCATCGCAAATTTTTTTCCTTAACGGCCGGCTCAGCCTCAGCGAAGCGCGATCCGGCCTCAGCTTTTGTTGACCCACCGCCTGCCAACAAGTCCACGAGTCCTGTGCAAGTCCACGTCGCACAGTGGGCTGGCAGCGGCAAAAAATATACATGGCGTTCTGCCTGCGCCCTGCGGCGAATTTTTGCCGCCACTGGCCCACTGTGCGTCGTCTAGAGAACTCTCCGACCCGTCCTTGATGGAAAATCGTGCTCTGGTCACAATCAATCTGGCTTCACGCAACAAGTAACGTTTTCCATGTTCCGTAAGTCCTTTTTCAAGTTGCTCGACGCGGTTCGCCTCAACCGAACGGTCTCTGACCGGCCTCATACCTCCGGACGCCCCATCAAGCGTTCGCTCGCCTCAAAGTCAGGCGAAAGAATGAAACCACAACCTCCAATCTGACCGAAGTGCCGCCTTCACTCCATGTGCACGTCTGACATCTCAATGATGTTTGATGCACGGGGGACAGACAGACGTACAGGTGTCGAATTGCGTCAAAAATGAATCTCGATACCGACAAATCCAGCAATTCCGCAAACGCCGATCAGCACTCAAAATTACTCAAAGACACCGATCGAATCCAGATTACTTTCAGCTGTACCGACATCGTTTTATTGCCCATGATCAACCTTCGTACTCCCGCATCTCGTACTCGCAATCTCGATTGAAACCTAGTTACATCACGTATTTAGTACCAGTCGGCCCCAGGCCGACTGGAGTCGACCGCGCTCGGCGCGGCCCACACTGCTGCCCCGGAACCTCCAGTTAAATTGAGATGTTGTGGCGGTTTTCGATCTTGATTGAATTTATTGCAAGCCTCTTCAAGTTTCTCTAGCGTGCTAAACGTTCGCGAAAGGAATCATGATCTCTGCACCTCACGGAATGTCAACGTCGCACAGTGGGCCGGCGCTGGCCAAAAATAGTTCCCTCTCCCACAGCGCGCCGCCGCGCCGTCTAGCTGTGAGAGCGCTTGGACGACTCCACGGGGGCGCTTTCTTTTTGGTCCCCGAGCAATGAACGAGTGCATTTTTGGAGCTGATATTCTGGAGATATGTTCAATGATGATATGTGCTCACGTTAGTAAAATAAAATGAAGATCAGAAAGCATCTGGCTGTAATTGTAGAGATAAACTCCGAGCCTCCACCGCGAGAGCCGCCGCGCGCGCGCCCTGAGATTCGCTATAACGAGAGTGATACAAATTGCTACAAGGCGAGATAATTTTTCTCCGATGCCTGGGACATTGGAGAAGACTGTGGAGCAGGTTTTGCGTGCGGAAAGCTGCGGTGCCACAATTGCGATCGAGTTGAACCTGGGCTTCAGATGAGCCGAACATGGACTCTAGATCTGCCTCTGCAGACTGAAGTAAACGTCGCTCTAGAAGAGGAACTTCCTACACAGCCTTGCCGGATGGACGTTTGAACCGGACAACTTGCAGACCGAAAGTCCGGCACTCTTGCTCGCTTGCAGGAACATTTCCCTGGGCGGCAGTGAGACACCGGCCGTTCGGCATCTCCACCCAAATCCAACTCGACCGCAATTGTGGTACCGCAGCTTTCCGCACGCAAAACCTGCTCCACAGTCTTCTCCAATGTCCCAGACATCAGAAAAAAATTATCTCGCCTTGTAGCAATTTGTATCACTCTCGTTATAGCGAATCTCAGGACGCGCGCGCGGCGGCTCTCGCGGTGGAGGCTCGGAGTTTATCTCCACAATTACGGCCAGATGCTTTCTGATCTTCATTTTATTTTACTAACGTGAGCACATATCATCATTGAACATATCTGCAGAATATCAGCTCCAAAAAATGCACTCGTTCATTGCTCGGGAACCAAAAAGAGAGCGCCCCCGTGGAGTCATCCAAGCGCTCTCACAGCTAGACGGCGCGGCGGCGCGCTGTGGGAGAGGGAACTATTTTTGGCCAGCGCCGGCCCACTGTGCGTCGTGAAGCTCCTCTACTCGGAGAAGACTTGTTGAGCAACTACGTTCCTCGTCGGGTTCTCAGCAATGGCTATCCTGAGCACATAGGGATGAGTGACTCGCAAGCACGCGACGTAGAGCTGGCCATGGCTGAACACGCTTGTGGGCAAACGCAAACCGACTTTGTTGGAAGTTTGACCTTGACTCTTGTTAGTAGTCATGGCGAAGGCTAGGTGAACGGGAAACTGCCTCAGTTTGAGTCGGAACGGCAATCTGTTGCCGCAGCCATTATCAATCCGTGGAATTATCACAAACTCGTTTTTTCTCGCTCCCGCTATGAATTCGCAGCCAAGGATATGGAGTCCGAAGTGGACGGTTCTCAAACGTGTTCCGTTGCATAGCTCCTTCGAGACGTCCAAATTGCGGAGTAGCATCACTATTGCCCCTTTCTTCAACCGCAACTCATGTAAGGGTAGACCTGGTGGTTCCAATGAGTTGAGATATTCCATTGGGAAGAACGTTCGATTCTCTTCATCGTCCTCCTCAACACTGTCGATGCTCTTGTGAATCCCCTCACCGTTCGAATCGCTCACTTGCAAACGCTGGAGAATCGGTAGATCCAATTCGTGTACTTGGTAATTCTTCGGAGCTAAGATGACTGTTCGCGCCAGCAACTCTGTGTCAGCGTGAGCGATTGTCCCACCAAAAATTTCGTCCACGATATCACCCGAACAAAGAAGCTCTGGAGGGATCTCGACACAGCTGTCGGGGTCATTGATAGAGCCATCCCCTACTTCAGGGGTTCTCAAACTGTGTGCCGCTGGCACCAAACTGCCGCAAGTTGCCGCGGCATCATTGGTGCCGCGAGATGGCCCGTCCTTGAGCATGGGACGGTGCTGCCGCTGATTCCGGATTGACCCGGGATGAAACGACAGAGGGTCTCTGGCGATTCCGAACTCGGTCTGACCAGACTCTTTGAAGTCTATGGCAAAAATTTCCGGGTCGGTCTGACCATAATTTTTGAAGAGCTCGGGGTGCCGCGAGGTGCCACCACCAGAAAAGTTTGAGAACCTCTGCCCTACTTGCAGCAAGAATTGATGCCAGGAGTCGTCCGTGCTTGGAGCGCGGACATTTTCTGTGAGGTGGAACTCCTTCACCGTTGTCCACGGAGCGGATCGGTTCACGCAGGCTTCGACACTGTCAAGGAGTGTCCCTCGTTGTACAATAGGGAAAGTTTGGAGGAAATCGCCACCGAGGACTATCAACAATGAATGAATGAATGAGATTGCACTTTATTTTCGGAGTTGCTGATTTCGTATGAATCGCTCAAACTCTCGAGTAAATACCTAAGCATTTAAAAGGACATACTGTATTTATTCTAATTGACGGGCACTCTCTAATATACGTGCACCCTCTAATTGACGGGCACCTTTTTGAGGATGGAAAAAATAGACGGGCCCACTCCAGTAGACGGGCACTCTCCAATAAACGGCACCCCGAAGAGAGGCGGTCAAATACGGCGATGGCCATCTATTTGACGGACAGAAACATATGGACCGGAGTGGAAAAGGGGGAATTGAGACTTCTGATAGATGGCCGAGTCGGAGATGCTGCAACTGTCTCCTTCTCCGGGAGAGATTGCATGTTGTAGCAAAGGACTTGCTCTCCGAAATACCGCCGAAATACCTAGTCTCTACAGCCCCTTCGAACGTGCGCGGCGTCTTCTCCGTGACTCCCCCCGATTTCGCAAGCATCCACTTGTAAACCGTATCTCTATGTGACGGGCACCCTCTGACCAATCGAAAATACAAACGGGCACTCTCTAATATACGTGCACCCTCTAATTGACGGGCACCTTTCTGAGGATCGAAAAATAGACGGGCATGCCCGTCAATTAGAATAAATACGGTAAGTTTTACTTATGTCTCATGTCGGATTATTATTATTCTCAACCTGGCATATTGACCTTCCTCTTGTGACAGTGATTATTTTTTGAATTCTGTGAGGAAGGTTTTCATGGATCTGCAGGAGCGAATTTCGCTGGGAATGGAGCTTTAGAGCACTGGTAAACCGTACGCGAGCGACTGTCCGCTGTATGCACAGCGGGCCAGAGGTCGATTGAACGTGGTTCGGCGTCGCCGAGGTCGAGTTCTATCAGTGTTGAGAGACGGCAGCACAGTGTCTGGGACCACGGCACGTGACACCCTGTACGCAAGGGCGGCAAGCGCGATATCCTCAAGTTCATATATTGTAGGCAGATTGTGTAGGTCGTACAACTGACCCACTGAATCCCTACGTCTAAGTCTTAAGATTGCCCTAATTGCATCGTTTTGGATGATGCTGGCTTTTTTGAGGACTTTATCATAACAACCGCTCCATATTGAAATGCAATATATGAGTACCGGGATAAACAGCATCTTGAACACAATAAGCAGCACCTCGGTTACGATGCCAGCATTACGAAGCCTTCTGAGCGCCGCGATAACGGCATAGCATTTTGGAGAGGTCGAGTCGACATGGGCCGTCCAGCTCATACGTTCGTGAAGAGTGAGACCAAGACATCTCAAAGTGGGGGAGACCTGAACAACATCTCCACCGATGTTGATGGAGTGAAGCTCGAGCTTTCGGCGAGTAGCACGAAAGAGAACAGCTTTGATTTTTTTTGCTTTCGACTGTCAGCCCGAACGTAGAAAAACCTCAATGGCCCTGTCTACGTCAGCCGCAATCCTTGAGGACTCGGCTCGGAGGTTTGTTAGATCGGTTGGACAAACCGCCGAACGGCTCCTCTCTCTGCAAGATATCCCTAAACAGAGCGTCAACGGCATCGGAAGCAGCTCTCGGCACCGTCGAAATCTCATCCCATATGATCATATGGAGTTTGGAAATAAGTTTTGCTTCACTCTGTTGCCGTGTCAATCTAGAGGTGCGGTTGCCATCGTGGATGTTCAATTAGAAGGTCGAATTGACGGTGCGTCTCTTCGGCATCAAGTTAGGCGCGATTCCAGTCCAAGCAACGCATAGCACCTGGCGTCGTCCTCCGATGGCTAGATTGTAGAGCGTGTTGTACAGATAGGTCTTCCCCGAGCCACCGGGGCCATCATATCATCAGACTTCATACTTACTAATAAAGCGTGACAGTGGCAAAAAAAATTACAAAATGCACTGAAAACGCAGTCAAGTTGTCCGACTCGGAGCTCCCGTCGCCGAAGACCCCATACTCGCACGGAAATCTCATCGGTCAGATTTTCCGGCCATCTCCAATGCGGATCTACTTTGAGTCAGGGGCGGCGGAGCGTTCTGACGTCGTAGAAGACGACGAAGTCTGAGCCGCGTGAGCTCGCACACTTGGACCCTGCTTCTGAAACCGGTGCCGGCTGGTCAATGAAGTACATGCCGCCTTTGTTGGTTTCCAACGCCAAGTAAATGGCATCCGCGGCTTATTTTTGCTTCGAGTTGAGAGTCGCTTACAGCGATTGGCTTCTAGTGCGGCACTGCTCTACATCCTCGCTTGTTTCTGAGAGTTCCGGTCGAGGAACTTTTGGACCATCAACCATGGCACCAAAACGGATACCGAGCCACCTCTCGGCTTTTGCTGCCACCGCCCTGTCTTCCCGTTCCTGCGGAGTCAGAGACGCTGGGCCAGTAGCGGCGCCAGCGGGAAGCTTGGGAAGCTCAAGCTTCCCAAATTGAGAAAACCGGGAAGCTTAGCGTCCCGAATTTCGGCAACTTCTTGTGAGGTTTTCATTCTGGTGCCAGGAGTTCTCGTATCGGAGTCCAGAACACCAAGCGCGTCAGCTCAAAACCTTCTGCGGGACCAAAACCGTGATGCTCCGCTTGAATGTTTGGAATCTGATTGAGTTCGGATTCGATGATCTCATCAAGGTCTCCAGGACGGTGTCAATCTTTCCGGTCACGAATGCTTTATGTGCGAGAAGCTTCAGTGTACTGCGAAGGATCAAATCATAAGTTCGAATCATTTGAAGGACGGAAGACTGTATGCTTTGGCTGTGTTGTCAATTGAGAAGGACCTCACGGATAACCTCAGCAACAACCCAAAACAGGTCGTCGATGCGTTTGCAGAAAGAAAAGACCGCGAAGTGTCTTTCGCGTTGTGAAGAAGTTATGATCGAATAATATGCGACATGCGTTCCGGTCGGAAAGGTTGATTGCCCACGTTGTGGCATGCTTGTAACCATTGATTTAGATCAGCGAGAGGTTATCGCTGTTTCAATCCTGGTCTGACGATAGAGATATAGAGCGATTGAAATCTTGCGACGCAGTCTCTTCTAGTCTCTCTAACGCGGATGTGGATACTCTGGTCTGTCCCCCTCCTCCTCCTAACCCCGCCCCGCCCCCCCCCCCGCACGATGTTTCGGCGGGAGCTCAAGCGTCCCAAAAAAAGAAGCTGGCGCCGCCACTGCGCTGGGCACCTGAATGGTTGATGATCGCCTACGCAGAAGATACAACTGATTTTCAGTTTCCGCTTAGGCTCCGGAGGGGTGTCTCGATGCCGGAACTGCGCTGGTCGAGAGGCCAGATGAAAGTTGTTCGTCGTGTTCCGATACGAATTCTGCTGAGGCTTGAAACCTTGCTTTTGTTGTGCAGGACGCTGTTGGCTGCCGCTTTGGCTGAACGTTCGGGAATTGCTGCTCTGGTGTCCGCTTTGAAATTTGCCGAAACGCTGGCTTCCAGAGGGAGACTGCCTGGAACTGGAATCTCTGGAAGCGGTGAGGCGCCAGCTGTACGGGCCTCCTTCCGTAGGGAAGGGAGCAACGCTTCGAGCTTGCAAGTGTGTGTTTGTCTGTGTTTGCCTCTGAAAACCTTTAAGAACTCTCTCTGCAAGTCCCTGGAAAGTTTCGCTGGAATTCTTTCCGCATATGACGGGGATAACGTGCTGTACGATTCACCTGAGGCTATCAGAGCTAGTATATGTAGCGAGATCGAATTGACAAATCTGGGTAACTCATCGTATTTGATGTCACCTCCTGAAGACAGGATACTGTCGAGCGCCCGTAGGTGGCTGACTTCGGCCAAGTCCTCGTCACCAAACTCATCCTCCAGTATTTGACGCATCGTCTCGTAACTCTCGGTTGAGATGTCTAGATGTTTGACACATTGGAATGCTCTCCCGGAGAGAGCTCCGCTTAGGAGAATCACTTTTTGTAGTTCCGGAATCTGCCTGTTGTGCACGAACGCGTTGAATGTGTCCATGAAGCGTCTGAACTCCTTGACGACACCGCTGAACCTTGGCATTTTGAAGTTCTTTGACAGCTTCGGCATGTAGTTGTTCGGGTTGCGCTGGAGTTTCCGGCATTGACATTGGTATTCGCCAGTCGCTGGGTCCCGGGTTCTGTGGTTGACCGGGGGTCAGCGAGTCGAATGCTGGATTCTGCTGGTTTGGCGGTGGAGTTGTGGGTACCTCTGATCGGTCTTGGATGGCTGCCCTTTCTAAGCTCGGCCTCCTGATGCTGTTCCCCAGGCCGAGCGGAATTCCTGGTGGCGGCTCGATCGGGTTTCCGGTCGACGCCCTCCAGTCTCCGTTTCTCGAAGTTTGCAATATGGGCGGCGTTCTGTCGTGGTCGTCCTGCGGTGTGCGCACGGTAGCGTCCCGACGACTTGAGTCGAACGTCGTTTCCGTTGAGGTCCCTGAGACCTCGTTCATTAGGAAGCTGTGTGGTGATCTCAAGTAGGTGAGGCCCTTGCTGAGGTCTTTTTCTACATTTGCTGCTTCCACGAAGAACGCTTGGTCCAGGTCTTCGTCGGATATGTCGGCTATAAGATTCCGGCTCGAGCTTTGAGAGCGTTGAGCCTTCGCCGGATCTTCCTGCGTTCTTGGGCGTTCGAGTCCACCGTTGCCGCTGGAGCACTTTGGTTCTGTGCTGTTATAGTTTCGTTGCGAGGTGTGTTTTCCGGGTTTTCTGGGTCTTGAATGCTTTGGAAGTCGCCCTGAGGCATGGTGGGAAGGACTCCGTTGTTGGACATCTTGTTGATTTCCTCCTGCACTCCTTCACTCTCTGCCGATGACTCGTTCTCCTCTTGCTCGTTGTTCTCTCTAAACGTTGAGAAGCTGGTCAACGTTGAGTTGAAGAAGCTGTCCGCAAAGGTGGCTGGGGAGCTTGGTGTTCCTGTCTGCGGATGTTGCGCTGTCTGACTGGAAGCTGCGTCCCCTAGATTTGCTTGCTGGTCAACGTTTTCCGCGACCGTCGGTTGTGGATTAGACGTGTCGCCTGTGTTGTCTGTTCCGCTCATGGGAACTGCTGGGTCCGCCTTCTGTTAGGCAGAAGGCGAGGACTCTTGGTCCCGCATTCCGAAGATTTTGGTCGTAGTGGATCGCTACTCGCCCTTCGGGTGGTCCGGTTGGTTTCCCTTCGCTCTGGGAAGAAGAGGCAGTGCCCCGCGATTCAGATTTTCACTTCGCGAGGTCAACGAAACCTGTACGGGGAACGTCTCGGCGACGTTAGGCCCACCCGCGTACTGGTTGCACGTGCTGAAGAATGCGGTTGCTTCACTGGAGCGAATTCGCTGCAGATGCCAATGATATCTTGTCGGCGTGGATTTCTTGTGACTTCTGACACCAAATTGTGGCCTGCGCTCTAGGCTGTGGAGGAGATTGAACACACGTCTGTCTTCGCACTCTTCGGTAGAGCGGTTGGCGCACTATGGAGATCGTACGGCGACGGCTGATGTCGAATGGTCGGACGATCTGGTGGTTCTGACTCTCTCGGAGTCGGCCTGGTCAAATCGGATCGGGATTGATGTAGATTTGGACCAAAGCGCTGAGCTCGGAAGAGATTTTCAGAACGCACGGGAATTACAGTTGTATCACTCTGTGATCAGTGATCACTGATCACTGATCACTCGTTGGAACTTAGACAAGATGGCTGCCACCGGTTGGTGACAGCTCGATCAGCTGTTGTCTGGAGAAGTAGAGACGACAGCCGGGGAAGCCGCGCTGACGTCATAGTCGCGCCGCGCTCGGCCGACGACCTCTAAGTGCCCTTGTGCCGCTACCGATTTATTGAATAAATTGTAAGTTATGCTCGAGGGGTGCGGCGCTCTGCTTGAGACGCTGACCGTTCGAGATTCTCGAAAAATGGAATCTCGAAACGAAATACATCTGAATGGATATTGCTGGAATAAATAAGTTACCCTTAAAGTCAACCGATCTCGCCGACTAGTTATGTGTATATGTGGGGGGGGGTGCGATTCGGTGCATATGCGAAGCTCTAACGATCCTCATGGGCCTTACGCCACACCAAGTGTTTGTGGGCTGAGGCCTGCAATACGGCAGCGTATGTCCTCAATCGAACCGGGAATTCCTCTGCTGAAGGAAAATTTCCGCATGAGCTGTGGTTCGGGCAAGGGTTGCGTAGCTTGGATCATCTTCGTATTTTCAGAACGGCGTGCTTCGTCCATGTTCCGAAGTAGCTTCGGAAGAAGTTTGATTCAAAGTCTGTGGCTGGTCACATCGTAGGATACGTGAATTAGAAAGACGGCTATCGGGTCTGGATACCCTCGGAGAACAGACTGGTTTGCTCTCATGATGTGAGAATCAAGAATGAGGTCAGTTGTCAAGCGTCCATCCAGGCGGCCTCTAGTAGTATGCAATCGACGAGTCAAGCAATCGAGACTCTGCTACCGTTGGTTGACGGGGAGTATGGAAGGCCTGAGAGTTTCAATCAAACAACGGTTGCAGAGCTTAGACGTTCTCATCAGACAGCGGCTGCAGAATCTTCCGATGACGAGGTTGAGGGGAATACTCAATGAGCACGAAATACTCGGGTGCGAAGGCACCCGGCGTGGATGACCGGTGGAGACTGGGTATGCGTCGCAGATGCCGTTGAGCGTGCAAGCGTGAGAAATCCGAATCCTTATCAGGAGGCTGCCGCGTCCTTAGAAAGAGAGCAATGGATGAAGGCGATGCGACATGAGTTGGATTCAATCGAAGAAAATCAAGTGTGGGTCCTGGTGGACCGCCCCCAAGGCGCTAAAGTCGTAAAGAGTCGATGGGTGCTCCGGATGAAAAACATGGCAGGAGGCAAGGAGAAGTTCAAGGCCCGTTTGGTCGCCAAAGGGTATGCTCAGACTTTTGGGGTCGACTGTTATGGAACTTTCAGTCCGGTCGCAAGGTACAGTACTGTACGTTGTGTGCTCGCCGTCGCGGCCCAGAGACAACTCAGTCTGGCGCAGTGTGATGTCAAAACTGCGTTCCTGTATGTTAAGCTGGACGAGGAAGTGTATCTTGAACAACCTGAAGGATTTAGGGATGGCACTGATAGAGTGTATCGCCTCAAACGTAGCCTCTATGGGCTTAAGCAAGCACCAAGGTGCTGGAATCAGCGTTTGGTCGGATTCCTGGAGCAGGCGGGGCTGACGAAGAGTGCTGCGGATCCGTGCCTCTTCCATCGAAAAAAAGAGGGAAAATCGCTTTATTATAGTTATAGTTATATACGTCGATGATGGGCTCATTGCTGGGAGCGATCAAGCTGAGATTGGAAGCTTCCTTGCACAACTGAAAGACGTTTTCAAGATCACGATCGGCTATCTCGGCATCAAGATTGTCTGCGGCGGCAATGGCATCAGTTTCAGTCAGGAATCCTACACCAAACGTATTGTCCATCAGTTTGGACTGGGCTAGTCCAATCCAGTTGTGGCGCACTCGGAGAGCGCTTAAGCAAGCGTGACCCGAGCTCGAGAAAATAATAATACAATGAGTGGAAGAAACGAGAGTCACGATAATTTATTGAATGAATGAAAATAAAAGAGTCCTCAGAGGCTCCGTCGTGCACGTCTCCGCTCGCAGGTCTCACCGCGCATGCCCCGTCTGCGCGGTCGCGGTGAGACGCCAGGCAATGGCATCAGTGTTTCACGGCGCTTGAAAGATAGCGCCTCGAAGCGAGACAGAACCACGACGGGCCGATCCGAGGGGATTCCAGATTCCAAACCCGACTTTCATTCCCGGGGAGTTTAGTACAAATGGTGGTCCACACCAGAAGCAACGCCAGCGGTCAAGGACGAAAGTGAGGAGAAGGTCTCGGCACTGCAATCCGGCGTGCCATATCGTGCAGCAGTAGGATGTCTCGTGCATCTTTCAAATGCGACGCGACCAGAAATTTCGTCCGCGGTCAGTCGCGCGGCTCGATCTTTGGACAGTCCGACTGAGAGTGACTAGCTTGCTGTAAAGCGTATCTTCGGGTACCTTCGAGGCTCCGTGGCGAGCTGCATCGAGTACCAACGAGACTCGGGAGCGTCGGGCGCACCCATTTAGAAGTGGCTGTGTATAGTGACGCTGATTACGCAGGTTGTAGACAAACCAGACGGTCAACAACAGAAGTTGTTGCGCTAGTTGCAGGAGGAGCGGTGTCGTGGTCGAGTCAACTACAAAACAGTACTGCGCTCTCTACCACAGAAGCTGGGTTGGTGGCCGCTACCGAGGGAGCCAAGGAGCTCGTTTGGCTGAAAGCTCTTCTCACGAATATTTCAGGGTCGCCCGTGGCGCTTTCCAAGCTGTACGTGGACGACGCGAGCGCCGTGAAGTTGGCGAAAAATCCGTAAGGGAAAAGTGGCTCGCGAAAGAGCTCTGTCTGGAGCATGTGGCTGGGACCTACCAGCTGGCTGACGTTTTGACCAAGCCTCTGGACCGCGAAAGATTCAATCAGCTCCGTGAGGGAATTGGTCTGAAGTTCTTGAAGAGCTGTCTTTCCGGGGAGAGTGTTCGAAAATAAGGAAAAGACAGCTCGCATACTCTATAAAAGGAGAGTTGCTTAATAAAAAACAACGAGTAGTCTTTTGCTGCTTCGCCTCTGCACCTGTGTCTAGTCACTGACCTTTCTAGCTTTCGATAATTCTCATCATCATCGTTTCCCCCTGTTGTACCCTTCCTACTTCCCCTCAGAAATGTTACCCTAAAGTGCCGCGTATAACGAACCATGTTTTTGGACATAAAAAACCTCAGAACTCAGCGTGTGTGATTGAAAATGCATCTTCTGAAAATGTTCCATAGTTGATCGGAAGGAGATCTACCATGAAACAGTCCCAGAACCTACATCTCTCATCGCTACGCTGAGTTCTGAGGTTTTTTTATGTCCGAAAACATGGTTCGTTATACGCGGCACTTTAGGGTAATAAAACTGAGCGTTATACCAAAAAGAGTTTCTGCTTGCACTTGCGGTTGAGCAAGCGTTTTTCTTGCGGTGTCTCTGGCTGAGGCACATCAGACTTGGCAGTTATGTAGATCCGTGCAGCATCGGGAACCGCCATCGTCGTGCAGACGCTAAGAGATGTGCCTGTTGAGTTTTGACGGCTCGTTCGCTGATCTCGGAGGTTTCGACGTAGATGGGACAGGAATCAACTCATGCACATGCTATAGAAAAGTACACCGGGAACTTTCTTCACAACAACTGCTTGACTCATCTGTTCTTGAGCGCAGTATTTATTTTTCAGAACGTCGTTAGAGGGCGCTGGCGGACGGCCGCATTGGAAACCGCATCCGGCTTTGAATTACGATGGGAATAATTGACAGTGCCCAAGTTCGACGGAAAGAGCGATGGAACTGACTGGCTACGAACGTTCAATCGTACTGCCGCCTTCAACGGTCATACCGACATGCAGAAGCTGCGCGCGGTTGCGTTCGGCCTAACGGGCATTGCAGGCGATTGGTGCGACAACGAAGGAGAACTTTGCAACACATGGACAGACTTCGAAACAGCGTTCAAGAAGCGCTCCATAAGTTCGGTGAAACGATCCGAAGCCGCGAGAGAGAAGCTTGGGAAGTTAATCTTCCAGCGAGGTCAGGCGTACTCGAGCTACCTGGAAACCGTCCTCAAACTCTGCAGACAGGTAGATGCGACAATGACAGAAACAGAAATCATTTGCCGCTATGTAAAAACCTCCTCCCAGCGGACCTCCACCCAGAAGCGTCGATCATCCTGGGTCGAGGGCTGAGAACCCTCGAGGAGCTTCGCGAGCATGCAGCGATTCTCGACAAAACCCTCCCATTCGTTAACTGCAAAGAAGAGGATCCTTCGATGAACGCGCTCTCGCGAGCACGCTCCCCGGCGAGACGCGTCACCTGGCAAGGACCGACCAGCCGGAGATCATCGGTCGAACGTCGAAAATCACCGGCGCGGGTAACCGCGGCTTCAGCGGCAAGATCACCACCATTCATCGTACCGAACAACGGGTACTCCCAAGGGAACACAACACTCTTCGGGAACCGGCGCAACGAACAAGGTGACCCTATATGCAACCATTGTAATAGAGCAGGTCACATCCAGAAGTATTGCAGATCTCGTATGGCCGGTTTCCCACCAGTGCGACCCAGCGCAGCACCCAACAGCGACAGCCGTTGACGTGAGGACGCCACGAGTCTTCAAACCAACAGGATCACCATCAAAGTTCGGAACGGAAAACCGGCAACCGCACTCATCGACTCCGGCGCCGACATATCGGCCGTGAACTCGAAGTATTTGGAAAGCAACCAAATAGGAGACATCCAAGAAACTCAACTGCGACTCAGATCAGCAGACCGATCCGAAACCCCGGTTCGAGGCTCGTCCGTCCTACAAGTCGGCATCAATAAATGTTTGTCCTACGTCCCGTATGAGTTTGTCATCATTGATGGGTTAGCAACCGATTTGATCATTGGGGTTGATTTCTTGCGCACGTACGGGGCTATAATCGTTCTCAAACATGATAAAATCACTTTCAACCGACAGGGATACGATCCACAGTTCAATCCGAAAACGCACTCATTGAGTCTATTGGGTAGCCTGGGAGCAATGCAGATTTCAAAAGAAAAAGACAATAGAATCAAAGTGGTCGTCGCTCATACGATCAGCCTGGAGGCGAGAACGATCACTAAAGTCGAAGTTGAGACCCGCTCCAGTTGCAATCCTCCGAACGTACTGGTCGCACAGCCAACTGAAGCCTTATTACTTAAAAAGAACATAGTATCCGCGAGTTCTTGGATTGCAGTCAAAAAGAATGAAAGTTCATTGCTCCTGGAAAACCACACAGACGAGCCCATGACGATTCCACGAAACATGCACCTTGCAACAGCATACGAAGTTGCGATCGAAGGTGACAGCCCGATCTTAGCCATAGTGACGCACGACCATAACAAACGAACCAATCGAACAAGCACGGCAAATATGCTCGGATACATAGAAGAGAGAATCAACAAAGAACTTTCAGAGACAGAAATACGTTCGATCAAGGACATTCTAAGAGAATTTCTATCACTATTCCCGCGAAAAAAAGGAACCACCCAGACAGACACACCTTGTAACACCCAAGATCAATACCGGCCAACATGAACCCATTCGCTGTCGATACACGAGACGGTATGCTCCGGCGGCGCGAGAGATCATCGCCACTGAGGTTGCTAAGATGCTCGACCAGGGAATCGTACAGCCGTCCTCCAGCCCGTGGAATAGTCCAGTCGTCCTCGTTAGGAAGAAGGACGGATCGATTCGGTTTCGCGTGGACTACAGAGAACTCAACAAAATCACTTGTCGCGATACCTACCCCATACCACGAATCGACGATTCGCTCGATTTCCTGGCATGGATTGACGCTTATTTTCAACACAGGATCACGCCATGGCAAACCCTCTCCTTTTATGCGGTGAATTTACAACATGAGGGACAGCACTAAGAAAGACAAGCTGACAACCTTCATGAAGGAAAAATTCGACCTCCTTCTTGAAAATAACTCTGATACACCAACGATGAATAATAATACGAACATTGATCTAGTTTTCGCAAGAAAAGTACCGATCTCCGAATGTATAATGCACGTAAGCTACTTTGGCTCGTCGACTCTCTAGCAACCGCAACCGCAGCAGATTATCTCCAAAATACGTCGAATAACAGATATTCTATTCAGATACTTATAGCTCCCTCTCACTTCCAATCCACAAAGCATCGCATCAATCTACAAACACCTCCGACAAGAAACACCAACTGTAACAACCTGGCCTGTCCTGGGGGGATTTCGGACGCACTAGACTGGGCTAAGCATGCGGATTGAGGAAGGTGGATTGAGTTCAGTCACACTTGTTTATTTTCCTGTCATTCGCTCGCCGCTTCTATCGGCAGAGTCACACACTCGATCTCTCATACACACACATCTCATAACTTACGTCGCCTCTGCCAGCGACATCTCTCTCTTTCATTCACCGCTCTACCCTCTCCCGCTCGGCTACGAGCGGTTCTCTAGAAGTCTCCTTCCGGCAGTGAAGCTGCCGGTTACAATCTACTCTCGGATTGTTACACAACCAACCCAACTAACTACGACCTTCTCACAAGTGTTGACCAGAACGAACCGCCCGCAGTCCCACAAAAAACTACTATCCTTGCGACGTTGCCCCCGCGTGGGAAATCCTGGCAACACTCCCACCAACTCACTTCCACTCCGACGAGAACTGATAAAGCGCCTCACTCACTTGGGCAAAAAAATTGCCAACAGAACGCACCAAAAAACCCGCCACATTCGCCCAGGTCCTTCGCAACCATTTCCGTCCTACAAGGACAAACTGTCCTGGCCTTCCACCAGCAAACTACAACTCTTGCAAATGGCCCCCACCGACGGTCATGGCTCATTCCGAGCCTTTCCACCCACTCGACCTCATTTTTAACCTATTGCTCCGCTTGCTGTCAATTCTGACTCAACTCGAACAACTGGAACGAAACCTCTATCAAAACCGCCCTAGAGAAAACCTACACCTCCATGACCAATAAAACACAACTTGAAATCTGCTCAAAGAGGCGTTTCATTCACATCTACGACGATATGAGCAACGACAAGATTTCCATTGATTGTAGCCTTGAAATAACCGATCGTGCCACGGGGAACGAGGAATAAATTCCGATGGTTCGTTCGATGAAATTGCCCAATCCAGTATCCTTGCACACGAAGACCTGATAACATGAGCTTCATACTCTCCTCGGACGGACCAACAACATGGACGCTTGCGAAAATCCCCTCCGCGTAATATTCCAGACGGCGAAAAAAAAAACGATTAACACGGCCAGCCGCGTAGCCAGGGTTGGGCTGAGGGGGCTTCAGCCCCTCCCGAGGACCCCTTGGTTCATACTATCCAAGTTGAGGTTTCTGGTCGAGCGGCCGATTTTCGGAGAATTTCACAAGGGTACCCCCTTGAGTCAAGAAGATTAGCCTTCCCCCAGGAAAAATCCTGGCTACGCCCCTGAACACGGCCAGGGGTGAAGAGAATAGGGACATGAGCTAGCATCTCTTGAAGCGCCATATTCTCTGAAGAGCATAAAAACAAACGAAGAACTTAAGAACCACCTCCAACGGATCCTTCGACAGAAACTCCGTTGAAAGGAATATATTCTTAACAATTGCAACCATCAGACAAATAACTGCAGTTTTACACACCTCTCAAGCAACCTCAGATTTCGCAAGATCTCAAACTCGTGCTGACAGAATCCGTATTCCGCGTTGAAGGGAACAACGCACTGCGCATTAACGACAAGCGAAAACCAACGGCTCAACGCCAAGCATCAACGGGAGCGCGCGAAGGGAAACGGCCATCGTCCTCCCGCACAACATACAAAGAGCAGACATCGAGCAGTAAGGATGAACGCATTCCGGCGGAGGCGGGCGGTCGGGGGCACGGAAAAAATGTCGCTATTTCCGAGAGCGAGCCCGCCATGTCAGCGGAGAAATCCCGGCGGTGTGCAGCGTTCTTGCGGTGGACTGTAGGTAGCGCGCGCCTTGCGACACAGGCTCATAGTTGATCGTGATGGATTCCGTGGATCGAACAAGCTGCAGGAAGCGGGTGACGGAGAAGGAGGTTAATCCTTCAATCGTAGAGCCTGGCTTCTGACGCAATAATTTGTTGTGACCAGTCGGCCGATTCATTGGTGTAGGAAAAGTCCGAAACTCAATGAAGGCTGGCTGCTTCACCAATACATTGGCACAACTTGGTCATGATTCATACTTCCGCTCGTGGGACGCATGAGATATATTTCGATGGGGTCTCCTACAGATAACGCATTCCTCTTGATCTGGACGAGTCAAACGAATCAAACGGATTGTTCTGCTGATTCTGTCATGGAAATTTAGGCAGGTTCGCCGAATTTCCACTGCGGAGAGCGGGTAATAGTTCGATTGGCCCCTTCCAATATGGCAAGGATATGAGCCTGTGCCGCAGGGCGCGCGCTGCCTGCAGTCCACCACAAGAACGCTGCACACCGCCGGGTTTTCTCCGCTGACACAGCGGGCTCGCTCTCGGGGATAGCGACATTTTCTCCGTGCCCCCGACCGCCCGCCTCCGCCGGAATGCGTTCATCCTTACTGCTCGAGGTCTGCTCATTGTTTGTTGTGCGGGACGATGGCCGTTTCCCGTAAGGGGCTGAATTGGAGCGATTCCCGGCGGGGTGGAATTCAAATTCAAATGAGCACTCTCCACCTATTCCTCCCACCGTCGCTGCAGGGAGAGTACGCCATAAGGGGTCTATGAGAGATCGCTAAACATTTCTACGGATGGATGCATTCGGGCGGTCGGAGGAGAGATGGTTGGCGTCCATTTTAAAAGGCCAATCGGAGTGCTCGTCCTGGATTTGCTCGGCCAATGATGGAGAGAGTTCCTCATAATGAGTCCAGGTCTTTTTTCCGAATCGTCGACGGGGCTCCTTGATGGCGAGCTGACCAGAAGGAACCGAATCGGGTGCTTTTCGGGTGGGCGGGCTGCGAGGGTTTACAACAAAGCAAAGACACGACGGATTGGCGAGTTGACGGTTGGGCTTCGATGCATTCGCTAGTTCGTGTTACTTGGTATCGTCGAGCCAGGGAGGCCTCGCCGTGCTCGTGGTCTTCCAGTATTCGAAAATCCAACCCCCCATCCGCACGTGGCGGTTCGTCCTCTCAACCGGGAAAAGCCTCATTCCATTCATTCATGTGTTCTGAAGTGCTGGCGAAATACAAGGAATGCCGTAAACGTGGCGATTGGTGATGCGTATAACCTTTCAAACTACTAAAGCCTCATTCGCGGGAGTCCTACAGCACCCTAATTGGACATTTAGAAATAGACTCCACCACTCCTCCGGCCGCCCGAATGCATCCATCCGTAGAGATGTTTGACGATCTCGCATAGACCGCGCCATAAGCCCGCATTGTTCACACGCATGAACGCATTGTTAGCGGGAGAGCAGCCACGACTCAGCGGCCGCGCCGGCGGGCTCCCGCTCGCCTTAACTTGCCAGCCTACATCTCTTTCTCTCTTGCTGCTCTCTTCAAGGGAATGCGTCATATGAACAACTCCAATATTACGGCAAGGGTATCGTATTCAGATTATTTAGGGTACGTTCAAATCGAGAGTGACGCAACGGGTAGTCTATTGGAGCCCCCTTGGAGTGCGGTTTGATCGCATTCCGTCGGATTCGAGAATCAACGATGCTTCGCGGCTTGAGGCTTGGTCCGGAAGAGCGCCCAGACGCCAGCCCGTGCACTGCCTACGGGACTTGAAAAATCCAACCCGCCATCGAATCGCCAGCCGCCCAACAGAAAACAACCCACTCAGCCATCTCAATTCTCGTCACTGATTACCCTTAGTCACTGAGGTCTGTCGTGCGTACCCGCCGCGCAGAACCCTCGAGGGTGAGTTGGAGCGACCGGCAGCTCGCCAGCGCAACCGCTGAATGTCGACTCCTCTCCCGCTGACAATCCGTTCATGCGTGTAAATAATGCGGGCTTATGGCGTACTCCCGCTGGAGGTGCTCGGTCATAGGGCCGCGAGAAAGATGGCGGCGGGATTCCGAATTCGAGGTAGAGGGGGAGAATCTGCAGCACCAACGTCAGGGAGAGCCAACGCGATTCCAACTGCGCACGATTCCTTAAAGCCGCTGGTCCCGACCAGGGCTGTGCGCCGCGTCACAAAATCGCCGGCGTGCCGAGGTTCTCAGTCCGCCGCCGCCTCGGTTGGAGCCGGTCAAAAGATTAACATCGGTTGAGATTCTGTCCTTACAATTCGCCTTGATTATCCTGCAGAGTTCATCATAATGTTATTAACCCAACCTCGCGCATAGGAGGAACTTCTAGACGCACCACATCAGAAACTTCATTCAATGCGGAGAAACTTCATTCGACGTTACTCGTCTTCTAGATTTCTCAGGTCAATGTGTAACACGCTTATCGATTTCGGATCTATCTTCTCTGCAAAAAACTTCAGTGATTCAGTCAGTGACTGAATCGTGTATTCCGTAGGACTACGTCGTCAGGTTGAATCTCAACCATCGCTGATGTCCGAATAGACGAACGTCCAAGGAATTTTCAGGGAACGTTGAGGTGGTTGATTTCAACCGAGCATGTTCTCCAGCGTAAGCCAGAGATTTGTCTGTAGGACGCATTAAACAAGTGATTGAAAACGAGGTCACAGTTGTTATAATGTATTGAAGCCCTTTCTGAGAAATTCATGGATTCTACACATTTAGATTCAAGAAGGGGAGTCGAAGTCCACGGGGCTAGAATCCAGAGCAAGTTTTGGACGGACCGAAACAGCCGCCTCCAAATCGCACCGAACGGGGACCCGTTTAACGAAAATCGTTTGGAATCCGTCGACAGGAGACACCTTGCGCGGTAACCACAGTCTCCGAATCACTGAGGCATACAGAGGAGAGGGCGAGCAGGAAGCTTGAAAGTCGAACGGAATGAATCTATGTTCTGAAGAGTGGTCAAAATTGAGTTCATGAAGGACATTCTGGTTGAGTAACATATATTAATGAATTCACAAGTACCTGCTGCTTGTTGGACACATCTACCTACGCTGACATGGAAACGGTCACGAGAGAAGCTGAAAGATTGTCGCGCCGCGTGAGCGTTACCGAGTATTCGCTTTGTTCTATGAATCGATGGCTCTAGTCGTGGTTCGTTGAGCGAAGAACTGTGCCGGTTATCTTGTCGCTGGGAGTGAGCACCTTGGAAAACGATTCGAGAGAGTTGGCCGGTTTCAAGGTAACGATGCTGAGGTAATTGTTGGCTTAAGTGCTCATTTCGTGTTTTGAACGTTCACGTTGAAGTTGAAGTGCTTCCAGTAGTGACAAAGGACTGTAAGACGGGTGGTTGCCAAAGGTGGGAATACGCAGCATCGATTTCGGCCGAGCAGGCGCGCTTGCTCGCGCTCAGGGCGTTCGAAGCAAACGCCGTCCGAAGCGGCGATGGCAGCGCCCTCAAGGGAGGAGAGCTGTTAGCATGGATGCTGCGGGCGATGGAGCGCCCTCCTGCGAGTATAGGTGTTAAGCTAACGTCGACAGCAGAAAGCCGCCGGCTGGTCTCCATGTAAACTTCCGTTGCAGGCGAGAGTGAGAGCCCTCTCTCAAATTGTCGATGGATGCTCCCCTAGAAGCAATTCATCAGACGTAGTCCTACGTCAAAACTCATAGCAGCTTCCACCGTGCGGTTTCGCACCCAATGCCCTCAACGAGCCCTCGATCGTCTTTCGAGTAGCGTAGGCTCTCCCGAGAGGTGGTTCAGCCAACCCTTGCCCTCTCGTCCGCGGAATACTCAACGACAAGCTACACTATCACAAGTTGTGGAATTTTCACTCAATCCACGAAGAGTCCGACATGGCGAAGAGGACCGGACTGGCTGGGACGCCCCGGGCCCTTGTAGACGAAAAAATTCAGTGTTTCCCACTGAAGTGGAAGGAGAAACGGAGGATCCTCGTTTTGCAAGGGGATGTCTGTAGAAATGAAAACTCGCGGAGTGGAAGAGGGGAACGAACCGCGTTATCCGCGTATGTGGTCGATAGAGTGCGTATGTTCATGCAAAATGAATAATTTCGGATATTCTGGTCGAATATGCATAGAAGGGGGTTTGGAGAATGAATTTGCATGAATCGGGCGTCAAATGTGGCAAAGTTTGAGCACCGGAGAGGTAGATGAATCGTCTAGTTCGAGAACAACTCATCATCCGTACGAGGAAAGCATCTTTCAAAAAAAAACCTCCTCATCGCAACTGTGAAACCATGTTTACACCTCTCGTCGATTGTCATCCGAGTCGTTTCAAAATCGCCGATCAACTCATGAGCGTCTGGCACCCGCAAGGGTAGATGTTTGAAACATGTAGAATCAAAAGGGCACAAGTCCATTTGACCGATGGTCTGGGAAAACCAGAAAAGCGGTTTATTTCCAAAAAAATATGTTCATCCCCCGGGCTTTTGCGGTCCAAGGTGCGACTTCCCGAAGGGCTCCCGGCGGTGTACTCATATCTGAAATTTGCTGCCTGCTGCCGATCCAGGCCTTGATTCATGGCCGTGGACTTGTGCCCTTTTGAAACTGCATTCTTTTCAGAAACGAAATATCGCAAGTTTTGCGAGTAAATTGAGTCCAACCAATGGGAAAGCACTCCCGATCGAACTATATAGAACTTTTATCCGCGAAATGATTCCGGAAAAAGACGAAACACTCGCGCGAAGTGGGTAGCACGCTTATCAGAGGGTCCTAGATGCGAGTCGAGTTTTGAGCGCTTCGAGTTGATCACCTTGTCTGCAATGACGATTCCTCCACATCGAGACCATGTCAGAATGTGGCGGAGCGATGTGTATTCGAACTCGTGTTTGAAATCTGACAGCCAGAGCAAACCACTCTGTCCACGACTGCGGTTCTTCCAACCCGAAATCGAGCCAAGATGTCATCGAGCGATGATGGTGATTCCCCTCAAAAACGTCGTGTCGGAGTGAGAAACCCCGAAAATTGGCAGAGTGTAGTTAGAAAACGCAAGCGTCTACAGGGAGAATCGTATCAAGATTGCTCGGGAAATGTCGTGCCACGCAGGGCACCCGGGCAGGACTGTCGATGCAAACGGCAATGCTTCAAGAACGGATCTGCTTAGATCTGCAGCCGGCAGGAAATTTCAGAAATGAGTACATCGCCGAGAGCCCCTCGACAAGTCGCACCTTGGACCCCAAGAGCCCGGGAGATGGACATATTTTTCTGGAAACTAAACGCTTCTCTCGTTTTCCCAGACCATCGGTCGAATGGACTTGTGCTCTTTTGATTCTACATGTCTCATTTCACAATGCTTGTTTGTGATGAGCCCAGCGACATTCGTGTGGTGGCATT
The DNA here is from genome assembly GCA_028455905.1 of Neoseiulus californicus. Classification (NCBI taxonomy): domain Eukaryota; kingdom Metazoa; phylum Arthropoda; class Arachnida; order Mesostigmata; family Phytoseiidae; genus Neoseiulus; species Neoseiulus californicus. Next base: position 13,660,997 of record JAMQGS010000006.1, read on the forward strand.
CGATTCAGCCGCTGATAAGTTTCATCCGCTATTCAGCGAAGCATTTTGCTATGAATTATCAGTGTTTCACGTTCAGCCGAATAAGAGAGATCCATCGACTCTAGAAATTCGTTTGACCTCGACATCTCACGTTCAGAAGAGATCAGACACGAGAATCGCAATGGCATCACCAAAGTTCGAAACGTTGGATACCATTGTGTAACAGCCTCTGTCGGGGGAACCTGGATGGATTCTCTAGGAAGAGGGATTACGCTGGATGCTTTGTTTCACTCTTTTATTTTAACTTCACTTCACGGCCGCAGCCTCCTCGGCTGGCCGTGCCGTGTACTCGACGAAGTCTCGCTTCAATCTTTCACCGCTAACGCCGCTCTCTGCCACTAGGTGGCGCTACCGTCGCATGCCGCACTCTCTCAGGCTCTATCCAGCAAGCGCTTCGCTATCCGTTACTCGAAACTTCGCTCCCGACAAGCGAACATCTATTGGGCGCTTTCAATTGCTTCGAAGAAAATCGATCAATTGGTCAGCGTCTGTGCTGTCGTCGCCCACGTTGGTGTAATTCAAGGCATCTGGGCTCAGACCGAAACAAGCTTCAAGAAGAGAGAACTGGTCCTGATCGATTCATCATCCATCCCGTTTTCCCTCATTTTCTGGAACCAAGACGTCGGGAGAGTCAAAGACAGTGGCGGACCGTGCCGAAGTGCCGCCCGGGGCGGATCCCGATCACGATTTTGCCGCCCCTTCTTTTTTTTCCAATTTTCCGTGGCATGCTGATCGAGTGACACATTGATACTTTTTTCCCGACGAGACCGTTTCTACATTATGAAGTTTTCATTCTTCTCATAGGGCGAAACGACGTATCCACTCTGCGTATATCCGTTCTCCCTAGGTAAATACATCGGGGAGCTACCTAGTTCGCTCGTTATCAAGAAGCTCTCCCGATCGAGGCGCATAGATTGTTGATTTGGACGATAGGCCGCCGAGGGCTGATGTTAAGGACATGTAGGCTGAATGCAATTCGAGCGGATGATTTGAAGTTCAGGCGAGACTGAAAACACGGGTTCAGGCGTCACAGATAGCCCGCTCACATTTTATTTCCCCATCGTTACCTTCTGCTACCCCCGCGCTCTCCACAACTCTGGGAAGAGGGCACAAAGTCGCTAACGAACACTCTCCATCCCTGGGATATGCAAGAACTCTTAAGATTAGACCGGGAAACGCGCAATCGTTTTGACAAAGAATAACCAGCTGCGGCCTCTTATTCGCGCAAAAATCGTCATCTTCGCTTTGGTAGCCTTCTACCACACCAGATCACAAATTGACTAGGTACCTGACATTTGCGGATACATATACGAAGCTCGAGATTTTCAGCACGACGAGTTCACGAAGTCTCGAGGACAAGAGTTACGGTATGATAGTGACTTTTCTGACCTTCTTGTTGACGAATTCGGTGATGATTCGATCATCGTCAAGATCTCCCAAAATCCGATTCTCAATGGAGAGAAGGGCCAGGTTGTTCAGTTTTTTTGAGCTCATGGTGGATCGCAAGTAATTTTTGATGAGTTTCAACTTTGAAAAACTTCTCTCGCACGATGCAACGCTGACCCCGATTGTGAGGAAGACTCGCAACGCGATAACAATATTGGGCGTTGAAACTCCTAGATTGAATTTCTGAATGAATGCCAAGATGTCGAGGGGACTGCCCTGTTGAAGTTCGTCGGCCATAGCTGCAGCAGTAACGAACGTTTGCAATCGCCGGCGTTCTAGTTTGAACTCCTCAGGATCGAAGTCTGTGTGATTCTCGTCGACTTCGGCCTCACAAGTCGCATCCAGAAGTATTTCCGGTCGGAGGAAACTATACTTCTCTGAAATATTCCGGAGCGTTTCGAACCGTCGATCCACTTCGTGCCTCAAACTTTGAAGACTCGATTGCATGTCTCTCCGCACCTGTTCGGACCGAGATTTTGGCGGACCTTGTGAGCTTTCCGAGTTTTCGCGGGGCGTCTTTGTCCTGAAGGGCCGCTGGTCGGAGATTCCAAGCATCTCACAAAACGTATCAGCGTACTCGATGCTCTGACTTACCAGATCATCCTCCATCAGAATCAGAGTTTCCCTGAGAGCCTCGACCTTCAACACGCAGCGCTCTATGTTGAAGTCCTGCTTCTGTATGTAGATTTGGGCGTCATTGATCTCCGTTAGAATTGAAGACCAGAAACAGAGGAAGCATAGGAATGGGAAAGACTGCACGGAATTGAGAAGCACAGCGGCGTCACATCTGGTATTCGAATTTTCGGTTTCCTCCGTAAGCTGAGTCAATGCCGCCGTGATCTCCGTGAAATGCATCTTCAGAGCTTTGACCGCATCGGCCCTCGCACTCCAACGAGTGTCCGAACAACGTTTCACTCTACCCATGGAACTTGACAAAATATCCCATCGATGTGTTGAAGATGCGAAAAAAGCAAACAATTTCTCGAGGACTCCGAAGAACGTGAGGGAATTGATGCTGGAGGACATTGCGTGAATTCCGGCCAAGTTCAGCGAATGATTCGAGCAGGAGAGAAATTCAGCTCTTGGATTAATATTCTTGATTTTTTGCTGAACGCCATTCAATCTCCCGGCCATCACAGCTGCGTTGTCGTAGGTCTGACCTCTACAATCCTGAATGTCAAGCCCATCCTCCTGAAGTTTTGCAATGATCATGTTGGCGTAAGCCTCCGATGTTTTTTCCTTTGTCTCCAGAAAATCTATGAATGATTCGACGATTTTCACACTACGATGTTCAAGCACGACATAGCGGATCACTTGGCTTGTCTGTTCCTTGTGAGAGGTATCGGGAGTGCTATCGAACATGATGGCGTAGTACTTCGCTTTCCTCACTTTGTCGAGTATAGTTTGCCGCACATGATGACCCAACAACTCAATGAACTCACTCTGAATCTTCGGAGACAGATAGGAACATTTTATTTTGTGATCTCGTGATACCTTCATCAGGTGTTCTTTCAAAATCGGGTCATACCTGGATATCAAATGGATCAACTCAAGGAAGTTTCCTCGGTTGGGCTGGTTGAAGTCTAGATCACGCTCCTCTTGATCGTAGAAAGCGATTCGCTCCCGGTGGCCTCGAAAGGCCAGGTTTTGTCTCGTCAGAAATTTGATAATGTCCATGACTCGGACAAGAACGAGCCTATAGCGCTTGGCCTCCTTCTGAGCTTCGCGCTGCTCCAATGCATCTATGGTTTTACCTTCTCTCAAACGCGAATCGAGTTCCATCCATTCCATGAAAGCTCGATTGTGAGGGGCTCCGTTCTCATGCTCAGGGATCTTGTCGCTCAACCGCCACCATTTGCTGAAGCCTTCTCTAGAGTTTAATTTAGACGAAGAGTGTGGAAAAAGCCTGCAGCAAAAACAGTATATCGAGGCTCTTGATGGAGAGTAGATCATCCATGAGCGTAGGTGTTTCTCTCCATTCGATAACGTGCGGAAAAACCAATCACGAGAGAATGACCGAGTCTTTCCTCTCACGTTTGCTTGCCGGATCACCGTATGAAATTCCGAATCCATATTTTGAATTGCTGAGGATCCTTGCTGTACCAAATGAGTGCGCAAACTGTGATCGATATGGTCTGGCCAAAGACCTATATCATTGAGTTCGCGAGCCGCTCCCGTTGGAAGTATTCCTTGCGCATCAATGCCTTGACTGGGTGCAGGATCCTGCTCCGCTTCAGAGTCACTTTCGACATGACACGATAGCAGACTCGGGCGCAAAGGCTCCGTCTCGTTTGGATCATCGCGACCAAGATCTGACTTCGGTCTGGCACCGCAATCGCGTGGAACAACTGACGGTCTCGGAACCGAGGACAATAACTGCGTTCCGGAAGCTCCGCTCGGCTCTGAAGAATATTCCGCGTTCGGTTCCGAGCCGTTCGCGGCAATCGAATGCTCGATGCCCCCGGATGCAGGTGGCACTCCGGAGTCCTCGTCTATCGGCTCCAATTCACGAAACGGGTGACTGACCGCATCGTCGACGCAAGAAGACAATCCTGTTCGAGGTTGCGTCAAACCTTCTTTTTCAGTGTTCAGGAATTTGAGTAACAATAATAATAATAGGGTTTATTGCATGTATGATTACATAATAGAGCTGATTACGCTCGTCCGAGTTCCGATAGACTCGGTTTCGTTTCGCATTCTAGCGCGTGATAGCGTGGGCAGTTTTGCCCGCATAATTTACAGATACATAGTTCCGTCGGTGTATGGTGGCCTTCTGATCTGCAGAGGCTGTGGTGGTACCCGTGTACGATATATCTCGTAAAGACGTGTCGTCGCTGAAACCTGGAGGCACTCCACAGTCCTCTTTGCTCCATGATCGGGTCTCCTTCCAGTAATGTTTGGGCATCCTCGAACTTTCGTTGCCAGTCGTCCACGAACTTCTGGAACTCCGAGGTTGTTTCCACTTTGAGAGTGGTTCGCATGACTTCTACGAAAGGTGTTTCGATTACAGCCATGACGTATAGGTATCTATTCAGAGAATTTTTTGGAACTCTGAAGACCCTTCTCAAATATGTGCAGAAGCACTTCTCGAACAATTGGAAATTGTGCTTGGTGAGGTGCGTCCATAGTCGTTTCATTCCATAGCTCAACTTCGGAAGTGCTTTTATGTAGAATAGCTTCAGGGCTGTATCGACTGATAGGTGATAAGGATCTCCTGCTTCGCTGTACATTATTGCCGTGGTTTTGCAGCTTATTTCTTCGATGTGGTTCGTGAAGCATATACCCGTGGTCTGTAGGCGAATTCCCAGGTATTTGGCCGTTGGCACGAATTCTAGTGGTTCCCCTTTCCACAAGATCCTGTCTTGTTTGCTAAACGGGCCTCCTTTTCTTATCTTCATGACCATTGTTTTCGACGGATTCAGACTGAGGCCTTCAGTCTCGAGGTGGTTTCCGACTATGTCTAGCATCTTTTGTAATTGCAGGCGGTTCCGATGCAGCAGCAGAATGTCATCGGCGAACATCGTGATTGTTCCAGTCCTGAATTCTTCCGTTATCTTCTTCGGGAGTTCAGCGAGGAGGAGCGTGAATCCTGTGCAGCTTAGTGGATCACCTTGAGGCGTTCCTCTATTCTGCTGATTTTCAACGAATATTCCTCCACCGATGCTGATTTGTAGCTTATCCTGTCCGAAGAAGTTCTCAATCACCTTGAGCAGCTGACCATTCACTCCCGCTCTTTCGAACCCATCCAACATTCGCTGGCGTGGAGCGAGGTCAAAGGCTTTCTGGCAGTCAATGAACAGAGCGTATGTTCTCTGATCTCGGCTGCTGAGACTTCGCTCGATCTCTGAGATCACGACGTGAAGTGCATCTTGAGTTCCGATTCCCCTTCTGAAACCGAATTGTTGGGGAGGCAAGTACGCTTCGATAAGGAACTCGATACGTCTAATTACACCCTTGAAGAACATCTTTTTCAACGTGGCCTCACTTGCGATTCCTCTGTAGAGGTTCATGTCGTCTTTCGGGTCGGTGGGTTTTCCTTTGAAGAGCAGTGTAAGTCGTGAATCATGCCATGACTTTGGTATTCTTCCTTTCTCCATGATCTTGTTGAACAATTCGGTGATCAGTTCCACTGTGATATATGCCGAGTCTTTCCAATGTTCGTAATACAAGCCGTCTAACCCTGCACTCTTGCCGTCCGGTAGTGCTCGGATGATTCCTTCGACTTCTTGTACTGTCGGGAGCAGATGGCGAGCGACAGTGAATCACGGAGCGAAATGAGATGAATTTGGCACCGGTTGATGAGCGGCGTAGATTGATTCCGCTGAAGTGGCGATTTGTGCTGACAAGGGAGGTCCGCGAACTGTATAACGCCGATTCCAACCAGATAGTGTGCGATTAGTAGGCCTACTAGAGACATGAAAAACGGCTGATGAAACTTTTCCCAATGGGCCCTCGTTTGCGAGCTGCGTCGGCTTCAAAACCCGAAATTTAACATTGGCTCCTATGGGTGCCCATTGGATTTGCGGGAGCTAAGCCCGAGCAAGCTCCGAAAATCGTTCTGCAAGGTTTCTGGTACCAAGCCCAGTCTTGAAAATCGCGCCACGTGACCTTCTTGCCACTGGAGACAAGGAAAAAGGAAACAAACTGTCAGGTTTCGAATCAATGAAAATGATATTTCATATAGAAACACTCGCAACACAAGATACTCTCGCAGTGCGCGCATCGGATGAACGGTACAAGAATACAGTTCGCCGTCACGCAATCACCGTCGACTTCAAAAAGAAGCTCGGACATGGGCGAAAATGGCACTGCGGGCACGTCAAAGCCGCCCAAACGCCAAGCACAAAGCCAATGAGGACGGAAGAGCGGACTTTGGAATTGATTGTGTATCAACGAATGCATCCGTAGGACGTCATTCCTCTGGTCCACGCGGAAATTGAACAAGAAACAATGTTCAGTCAGTCTCTTGGCAAAATCTTTCCAGAGTCGGAAACAATAGAGATCGAGGGGTTGCACAAGACTCGTTGAACCAGCAGGGAAAACTTTCACTGCGATGACTTTCCCCCGGGATGTTGTAGAGTTCTTGATCGTTGTGGCCTCCCCACGAGTCGACGTACAGCACACATCTGTCGTCATGCAAACGATTCACGATGTCTTTGAAGACGGTCTGGCTCCACATGCGGACAAGCTCTTTAGTTAACTTCCCTGATTTCGTGCAGGTCACGAACAGATTCGGATAATTCGGCATGGAAGCCGCCACCATGGGACCGAATTTGTCGCTCGTCTCTTTCAAGTTGACGTAGAGTTTTCCGACAAGCGCCCCATCCATGCTCATCACGGGCTGTATTGTGTAACTGTGAGTGAGAGATCCGAGAGCATTCACGGTCGCCGTTGTCAATCGTTCTCCCGTGTAAGATAGCGTGCGATTAGTGTGAACGATGTAAGAGAACCCCGATTGATCGGTATTGAAGACGTTCGTCGGGTCGACACCCCCAAACTGATCTGCGTGCTCCACGACCAGTTCGACCGCTGCGTTCTCGATGTCTTCTCTCGATCGCTGCTGTTTATAGGTGACAAACTTGACGATTTTTCGCGACGATATTCCATACACACGCTTGAATTTCGCGATCCATGTATGACTTGCCGTGAACTCGCTCACGTTCAGCTCACGTGCTTTCTGAATAGCCCACATCCTAATGGTCCGATCGTGAACGATCAGTCCCTTTGCTCGGGCGTCGTCAAACATCTCCTTGCAGTGTTCGGCTATCTTGATCAACCGATCTCTCCGAGTTCCCATTTGTTCTCTGTACAGTCTGAACCTCGGGATGTAGTTCGCTTGCCGTACCCGTGGGAAATTGTGCTGTATCGATTTGAACTTCCAATTTGGGTTGGCGTCTATGCAGTTTAGGATCCGACAGATTTGTTCGTACGTGAATAGTCCTAGCGGTCCGCCCATGTCCAGGTCTTCGATCAGAGGCTCGTACTCGTCGCCATGGTAGTTCGACTCGTACAGTTCCTCGACCTCCTCAACGTCGACGGAGTCGCTGTTCGCGAACTTCTTCACGGTTGACACGATATCCCTCGCTAGTTTCTTCTCGATCTCCCGGGCGTCCTCTCGAGCACTTTCAGCGATGTTCAAGGATTCCAGCTGTCGCTGGATCAGCGACACCAGTGCATTGACTCTGATAGACATCACTTTGCCTGCTTCAACGACTTTGAAGTTTTGATGAGCGATCTTCCCGAAGCACCAAGGTCGCGTGGCGCGATTTTCAAGACTGGGCTCGGTACCAGAAACGTTTCACAACGATTTCCGGAGCTTGCTCGGCTTTGGCTCCCACAAATCCAATGGGGTCCCATAGGAGCCCATGTTAAATTTCAGGTTTTGAAGGCGACGTAGCGCGCAAACGAGGGCCCATTGGGAAAAGTTTCATCAGCCGTTTTAACGGAGAATTCCGTTTATGCTCCCGGTGTCCCCCCTGACCCGCGGAACTGGAGCGGAAAGTGGGCACAGAGAGTGGGCACGGAAAGTGGGCACGGAAAGTGGGCACGGAAAGTGGGCACGGAAAGTGGGCACAGAGAGTGGGCACAGAGAGTGGGCAAAGCGAGTGGGCAAAGCGAGTGGGCAAAGCGAGTGGGCAGAGCGAGTGGGCAGAGCGAGTGGGCACGGAAAGTGGGCACAGAGAGTGGGCACAGAGAGTGGGCAAAGCGAGTGGGCAAAGCGAGTGGGCAGAGCGAGTGGGCAGAGCGAGTGGGCACGGAAAGTGGGCAGAGCGAGTGGGCACGGAAAGTGGGCACAGAGAGTGGGCACAGAGAGTGGGCAGAGCGAGTGGGCACGGAAAGTGGGCACAGAGAGTGGGCACAGAGAGTGGGCAGAGCGAGTGGGCACGGAAAGTGGGCAGAGCGAGTGGGCACGGAAAGTGGGCAAAGCGAGTGGGCACAGATAGTGGGCAAAGCAAGTGGGCAAAGCGAGTGGGCAGAGCGAGTGGGCATGGATAGTGGGCAAAGCGAGTGGGCAAAGCGAGTGGGCAAAGCGAGTGGGCGAAGCGAGTGGGCAAAGCGAGTGGGCGAAGCGAGTGGGCACAGAGAGTGGGCATGCATAGTGGGTACAGAGAGTGGGCATGGATAGTGGGCACGGAAAATACCTCCGTTAGGCAGCTGCATTTATTAAAGTACAACACTACTCCACAAAAACTATCCGTTAAAAGTCCCTCAGAATTCACGAATTCCCCCTAAACAGAAACGTCGCAATGGCTCAAAACGTCGCAATGGCTCCAAACGTCCCAATGGCCACCGTCCGAACAGTGCACATCACTCTTCACGTCTCTCCAACGACATGATTACGTAGCTCTCATCCCCTGGTTCCTGCAAGAATATGATCACCTGAGGATCTTGAGACGCATTGTCGCATGGATTGACTCGCTCTAACTCGACGCCATCTGATTTGTCAAAGGATTCATTACTATCCTGCCTGTACCTTTGATTGATTGCTTGATACGCGAAACTGGGCGTGGAATGTGACGTTTCTGAAAGATTCTACGTAATCGTTCACTTCTTCAATGCCTTCGTCAAATCGTTTTGACAACTCCGTGGCACTCATTCCGAACAACTTTTCTGCCGCCTGCAAGTATCGTTCACCTTAATGTAAGCAATCACATACTTCTGCCGCCGACTTTCGATAACCTCAGAGATTTTTCTACATCGACCTACCTCCGTGAACGCAGTTGCTGAAATTTCCTCCGTTTCGTCGGCAACTTTCATCCGTACCACATAGTTCATTGAAGGTTTCTGGCACACCTTCGAACATTTGGAGCAGAACCATTCACCATCAACGGACTTTTCTAGCTTCTTCAGACAGCGGTTTTCGGTGCAAGCCTCGTATACAAGACTCGTCGGCTCGATGAATTTTATTGTTACGCTGTTCCAAAATTTCAACGTCCAACTGGTGCCGCAACGCCGTTTAACTTCCAGCTGCTTGAAAATCTCACTGAAGGTCATATCAGCCGACTTACTGCCCCGAGACGATCCGACGCTGATTGATTGCAATGCTGAACTCTTGTTCGTTTTCCACCACTCACGCAGTTTTTCCGCTTGACAACTTCTTGAATCAAAATCGATCGTCGATTCCCTTCCGAACACGAGATGGACTTTCCCGTCGTATTCACCGATACGGGCTCGGCCGACGGAAACAGGACATGCATCTGTCCTTGTCACTTTCGTTATTTGATCATTCCAAAACACAAGGGTAACAGGCTCCAAAGTACTATCTAGGAGTGTCATCTCCTGCTTTCGCAACGCTTTCCCAGTAGCCTTGCTTTGGAATTCTTCAATTTCACCTGCACGACAAAGTATCCCACAAACATTGACGATTCGACCTCTCTCCATTGCGACAGCGGTTTTAAGATCCACGAACACCCGAGCTTGGGCCTCAACTGAGTCGTCGTCACACTTCAACAGTTTCGAACCTCTGGTCAGAACTAATTCTTTTTTTTGCTCCCGACTATTTCGTTGCACCTTGAAGATCGAGATTTCGTAACAACAGCCTGCACTGATTTCTCCATAGAATGAATTGCACTGCTCGTTGAAAGCGACCACGCGCATTTCACCCGTCTGATCGCCTACAATCAGCGAAAACATTTTTCCACTCCTTCCCATATTCAACCATTGGCTCATTTCCGATTTGTGAATAACACGAAAACGTGTGCTGCCAAGATGTAGGCCCTCCGTCAACGCAACCAACGGTTTTCGTGTTCTTTCGCTACTCCGCACTTCCCTCTCGAACGCTGTCGATACACCAGTGTGCTCGTCGTTACTCTGCATTTCCGTCGCAATTGAATTTGCTACGACCTTCGGCGTACTTTCATTTTCGTTTCGCGTTGCGTTTTTCCGACGTATCTTCGCAATGCTGGTAGCCTCGGTTTCTGTCTTTCTCCTTTTCGTGGCTACAGCTTTCCTCGGAGACTTTGAATCCGCATCGCTACTACCATGTGAAGATTTCGTCATATCCTCTGAATTAGCGCGATTCATGTTGCCTTTCACTTCCTTTCTGGCGTCTCGCCAGCGACGCACTTAAAATTTTCTTTCCCCGCCGCCTGGAACAAGATGGTCACTTGAAGAACTTAAGCTCACTCCTCGTCAGTAATTTCGAACCAGTATAAGTCAACGGCATTGCATTTCACATATATTACGTTACCCTCCCGCCTGTACGTACAATCGATTGTTTGTTGCGCGGAACTCTCGGTGGACTGTAGCGTTCAGCCACAACTACGTTTTCAGATCTCGGGTGTCCTTCCAACGACACAGTTCGGAATCTGTCGTCCCTCAGCGCCTGGAAGACTCTGATCAATTCACGATCTCAAGCTCACTCATCGTCGTCAAGTTTTATCCACTATAACCCGGCGTCATCGATTTATCAGAGATTCCGTTACTAACCTCCCTGTACTCCGATTTCGATACAGCGCGTGGACAGTGCCGTTCGCTCACATGAACTGGAAATCTTCACGGGATCACAAAACAAACCGCCAGTGTTGCTCTGCACTCCACCTTACAACGTGCTGACTCTTCCAAGGTCGCGATGTTCCAACGCTTCAAAAACCATTCACGCATCTCTACCACTCATGTTGGTGTTTACACGACACATGCTCGTGCGACATCGGTGCCTTCTCGCACACCTGTGAGAATTCTGAACTTCTCCGTCAACCGACATTTGAACATTGCTCCTCCGGCGGTCTCCCAGATGAGCCACGTATAAAATACTCGTCCGCTCGATCCACATCGAGACATCCACATCGAGATCAATCATAGATTCTGTTACCATACGCTTTGAAACTATGTTCAATAAAGCCCGCCTGTCGGTAGATCGCAACCTTTCGACGTTGCAGGGTACAAGCAACATGACTGCGCTCCCAGTGGAGTGGCGGCAGGCAGACACCGGGCACCAAAGTTACCATATCCTATCCCTGCATCTTCATTACCATGCTCCACTCTTAATAGATTCCACGTTCGAAACCAGAATATGTTTCCCGCTTGCGCGAGAGGGACAATTCGATCGATCGGAGACGCTGCCAACACATGGGTAACATGCTCAAGAGAAGTGGAAAGAGAACCGCGAATAAGAGAATGAGGGCAGAGGATCTAGGAAGAGAATAGATGGACGAGAGATCACGTATGCTGAGAGCGTCAATCGAGAGTGAATGATTGAGAGATTGACTTATTGATTAGGGGCCTGAAGTAATAAATATTTTGGGTGTGACAATCCAATTAACTGTGGTTACTCTCGAAGCCCCAAAGCACGCTCACACTTCGTAATCTGCCGTACGGGCCAACGTCTCGGATTTGACGAGCCTGGTCACGGAAAGTGACTCCACTTTACCCAACGTTCGACCATATGCTGATTTCTGTGGAGTTCCCCCTCCGTTCCTGCCTTCGCCGCAGAATTTTCGCCTCTTCCTGACACTCTCGGATTTGACTTCTTCCGCCGCGGCATTTCCACATCTCCCTGAGATCCTCCATCATTATTTCGCACAGAGCTCTCTCGGCGTTTCTTAGCACCGCAAGAGCATCGAAGGGAGGGGCTGCCTTCTTTGTCTTTATCAACGCATATTCTGTCCGTGGGTCGATTTTCGCATCGGTGCTAGAAAACTCAGCATTTGCCTGATTGTCAGAGTGACCGCTATCTATGATTGTCTTCCATCTCACAGAGCCTTCACACGACTTCAGATCCGCCACGGATATTGCTGTTTACACGACATATGCACGATACCCCAATTCCGTGTGGGTTGCCACGACGGTTACAGCTCACGGCGGATGTCATCCATTTGGATCAATCACAATCTAAGAGCGAAGCATTGCTACTCTTCTTCTGAGCTCCTTTTTCGACCCAGGAGATCACAGTGTGTTCCTGATCACTAGGTGACTCACTGCCAAGTTGTGAGATGTCTCGCCATCAGTGTGTAGAGTGCGATGAAATCTTCTCTTCAATTTCGGAACTTGAGGACCATGGTCGCTCTCATGGGCCGGAAATATTGTTCTCCTGCACCAAGTGTCCCAAGAAATACAGTGCTCTGCGAGATTTGAAGAAACACCAACGGATGCACACTCAAGATAAGTCTCGCTATGATGAAAACCTCTATCGGTGTTCCAAGTGTTCCAAGGTATTCAAATCGGAGCGCAATCTGAAGCGACACGAGAGCACCCACAGTCAGAACAAAGCTCATGGTTGCGAAAAGTGTGGAAAAGCTTTCCATAGGCTCGATGTGCTCAAAGCTCATCAGCGCGTTTGTTCAAAAAACACCTTGATGCCTTCTGATGATTTCGACCCCGATTCGGAAGATGAACTCGCCGTATCTTCGCAATCCGAGCATTTTCCTGAACTATCACACTCTGGTCCGAGAGTTCCATCATCTCCTCGAGAGCTCGCACCGCCGGAAGATGTCGATAGTTCAACTCAACAACCCGGGACGAGGCGTCAGAACAAGCCGGTGAAATGCCAAAAAAATCAACGAATGCACACTCAGGACAAGTCTGACTTCCCGACCCATTCCGGCTCGGATGCCCAATCTCCGTCTCGCAATGATGAAAACCTCTTTCAGTGCTCCAAGTGTTCCAAGGTGTTCAAATCCAGGCGCAATCTGAAGCGACATGAGAGCACCCACCGTCAGAACAAAGCTCACGGTTGCGAAAAGTGTGGAAAAGCTTTCCATAGGCTCGATGTGCTCAAAGCTCATCAGCGCGTTTGTTCAAAAAACACCTTGATGCCTTCTGATGATTTCGACCCCGATTCGGAAGATGAACTCGCCGTATCTTCGCAATCCGAGCATTTTCCTGAACTATCACACTCTGGTCCGAGAGTTCCATCATCTCCTCGAGAACTCGCACCGCCGGAAGATGTCGATAGTTCAACTCAACAACCCGGGACGAGGCGTCAAAACAAGCCGGTGAAATGCCAGAAAAATCAACGAATGCACACTCAGGACAAGTCTCATGTTCGCGATCGCTGCGGAGAAAGCTTCCATCGGCCGGGTCCACTCAGGACTCATCGTGGCATCTGTATGCCATATCGATGCGACCAACATGGAACAAACTTCTCGACCCATTCCAGCTCGGATGCCAATCCATCAGCTCGCAGCGATGAAAACGTCTATCGGTGCTCCGAGTGTCCGAAAGTATTCAAATCGAAGCGCAATCTTAAGCGACACGAGAGCACCCACACTCGGAACAAAGCTCACGGTTGCGAAAAGTGTGGAATGGCTTTCCATAGGCTCGATGTGCTTAGAGCTCATCAGCGCATTTGTTCAAAGAACGCCCTGATGCCTTCCGATGATTTCGACCCCGATTCGGAAGATGAACTCGCCGTATCTTCGCAATCCGAAAGTTCTCCTGAAGTATCACACTCTGGTCCGAGAGCTCCGTCATCTCCTCGAGAACTCGCACCGCCGGAAGATGTCGATAGTTCAACTCAGCAACCCGGGACGAGGCGTCAGAACAAGCCGGTGAAATGCCGAAAAAATCAACGATTCAATACGGTTAAAGATCCAACGGAAGAATTCGCTAACGCTTTTCTCAAGCATGAATATGGCGTGTCGTGTACGGTCTGTGAAAGGCTGTGGTTCAGTTCTGATGTTTGCAACGCGAAGATATCGCATCAGGACATCCTCGATACAATGGGTTTGCGTTGGGACAGCGCAATACTTTGCCATACATGTGCAAGAAGTTTGAGCGGAAACAGGATTCCAACGATGGCTGTCTACAATGGATTTCGATACCCTCCGAGACCAGACCATTTGCCTCCTTTAAACGCCATAACTACACGTTTGATCAGTCCCCGCATTCCTTTTATGCAAATTCGGCGCTTGCGACGTGAACAAGGAACGTATAGGATTATCGGCCAGATAATCAATGTTCCAGTGGATGTCCAAGATATGGTTTCAACACTTCCCAGGAACCTCGATGACGATTATGCTTTCAACGTGAACCTCAAAAAAAATCTGATACATAAAACCTCTGCGTATTCAGGAATGGTGAAGTTAGCTGACTTGAAAGCATGGTTGAATTACCTCCAAGGAACAACGCTCTACAAACAATATGGTATCCAGATCGATTGGACTCAATTTGATCCATGTACTTTCGAACAGCAGCATGATTTAGAGGAGATCGTTTGTGAACAACAGCTCGATAATCTCCTTGGACAGCAACAAACCCTCTTGTGGAGCGAGGACAAATACCTATGCATAGCTCCGGGTCAAACATCAGTTCCTGTAAGCATCATCTACGATGAACACGCAGAGGAGCTCTCTTTTCCTTCCATTTATTTTGGTGAACCCAGAGAATTCCGAATCAAGGTCACTCCATTCATGATTGCATCAAGTGAGACACGCCGGAAAGACCGCCGCGGTGCTACTCCCGAGCATGTACTTTATATGGCGGCGAAAATCATGCGATTGAAGATCTCGCAAGGCTTGTATGCTTCGTTCCGTTTATCTAAAGGTTTAGCAAGTATCACAAGGGCCATGATCGAAGATCGTCAATTTCTTGAGAAGAGCATACTTGAAAATCTCGCCTTCTTCAAAACCATACCAAATTCAGTTCAATACTGGAAGCAGCGTAAGAAGGAGCTGTTTTCGATGATTCGGCAGCTTGGAAAGCCGTCATTCTTCCTAACAATGAGCGCCAATGAGATGAATTGGCCCCATTTGCTATCGCTCTTGCACAAAATTCGGACAGAATCCACTGTGTCGGATCCTCTTACCGAATTCGATAATACCTACCGCGCGTTTCTCATCAATGAGGATTCTGTGACGGTTTGCGTCTATTTTTGGAAACTGATCAACGTCATCATGAAGATCTTGCAGACACCCGATGTGAGTCCTTTCGCTCCTCACGTCATTATAGACTACTTTATCCGTATAGAATATCAACATCGCGGCTCGCCGCACGCGCATGTTCTCGTTTGGTTGAAGGATGCGCCGCAAGAGACTCCTTCTGAACACATGCCAGCAACCGTCGCTATTATCAACCACTTGTGTTCCGCCGATCTGAGTCTCATTCAGGACTCTAGGTACCATGGCCAGCAATGGCATCATCACACACCGACGTGCTACAAAAATGACAAGGCCAGCACTCTCCCTAATCTATGTCGCTTCCATATACCGTACTGGCCGTGTCGCGAAACCCGAATTCTGCTGCCGATGTCGAAAAATGATAAACGTCGTTCAGCTTTTCGCAAACAAGGAATCAGGATGAAGACAGCATTGGAAACGACTGAATATGGAAACATAGATCATTTCCTCTCCTCCTTCTCCGTCAACTATGAATCCTACCTAGACATCATACGATCGATGATAAACCGTCCGACTGTAGTTTTCAAGCGTGAGGTTTCTCAAGTCAGAGTTAACACATTCAACCCTTGGATTGCCAACGTTCTAAAATCGAACATGGACCTCCAGTTCATTTTGGACGAATACTCATGTGCAACTTACGTCGTTGAATACGTCAACAAAACGAATCGGGGTAAATCAAATTTGCAAAAACAAATCGCTGACCTGCAAACCCAGTATCCGGATGAAGACTATACGGCATTATTGAAGAGAGTGAGCCTACGTCTGCTCGATACCGTCGAGATGACAACACAAGAAGCTGCATGGTTTCTGCTACGTCAGCCCATGTCGAAAGCGAGTCGAGATTTTGCATACATCCCTTCAAATGTTCCCAACGAGAGAATCAGGAGGCACAAAACCCGAAATCAGATGGAAGAAGAAGGCCTACCGACGGACTCGACGGAAATCTGGATGCAGAACATAATTGAAAAATATGAAGATCGTCCATTATCCCTATCCGGATCGTGCTTGGCTGACTTCGCATCCTTGATGAACCCACATGGGAGAAAGCGAGACGAAGATGGCCGTCAAATCTATGTTGAACGTCGCAGGCGACGAATTTTGAGTTGGAAATCTTACGAGAGTACAGACATGACCAACTATAAGCGTAGTCTGGTGCTTCTATTCGTTCCCTTCCGCAACGAAAAAATCGAACTCCTAGATAATGACAAATTCCTTGCCCTCTTTGAAGACCAAAAGCAAATCATAATGGAACGCAAACAAGTCTACGATCGATACATGCACATGGAGCAGGTCTTGGCTGATCTGGATGACGATCCGGAAGATATACCTCGCAATGAAGTTGTTGCTGAAGATGTCATGGAACGTTCGATTTACGATGACACAGATCTGCTCCGAGTACATAATGACGATATCCAGCACATTGATATTCCGAATGCCTTGCCCGCCGTCGTGAAATCTTGCACCGACATACTGTCCTCAGCCGAGTATTGCAAGCTTATGCGCAAGACGAACTTTGAACAGCGCGCACTCATTAAGCATTGCATTGCACGGATATTCGACTCGACACTTCCGCCAGTGCAAATCTTCTTCACTGGACCCGCGGGATGTGGGAAAACATTCACTCTTAAGCTTCTGATGGAAACGTACAATCGCTTCGCTCGTCCCCAGAATTCCACGAGCAATGCTTACGTTGCTGCTGCATCCACTGGCAAGGCAGCGGTCGCGATCGGTGGAACTACCGTTCATTCAGCGTTCCATATTTGCACGTTAGATCGGAACGGAGGACTTCCATTTGATCTTCTGCACGCCTATAGGAGCGCCTTCGCCAATGTTCGACTGATCCTGATTGACGAAGTTAGCATGACGGGAGCGGGAACTTTCCACACAATCAACGAGCGATTGAAACTCATCACACATGAGTTCGAAATTCCTTTCGGGGGCTATGATATTGTGTTCTGCGGGGATCTCCGTCAATTACCGCCCGTAAAAATGAACCCTATATATGAGCCGGTACAAAAAGGATTCCATCGATCTGTTCTCTGGCAGTCGCTAAAATACTATCCACTCGAAGTGGTGAGTACAGCTTCCGATACGTATGTGCGCCTATAATTCGTATCTCATGCGCATTGATCGCAGGACAAGTAAATCTCAGGATGATTCTCATTCACAGGTAATGCGACAAAGTGACGTGATCTTCTCCAGTATTCTGACCAAAATCGGAAATGGCATAGCCCTCGCTCCAGCAGAAAAGAAACTCATCGAATCTCGGTTCCGAACGTCGGCATGGTGCGCCGAGAACGTGAAGGACGCCACACGACTCTTCCACCGCAACATATCCGTGGATGCGTACAATAGGGCTCAAATCATTGACGGCCGTCACTGTGTCGCAATCGACGTTTATAGCCACTACACTAATCAGACAGAGTTGACGGATGCCCGCACTCAAGTGCACAAAAAGAATACTACGGAGACAGCAAACCTCCCATACGATCTGGTCCTGGGTTTGAACTACCCATACATGATCACTTCGAATATAGACGTTGCAGACGGCCTGGTGAACGGAGCGATCGGTATCTTGAGATACGTTGAAACTCGATTTTCCGGAACGGATTCGACAGCGGCGGCAGCCGGAAGTTCGAACATCCATTGTCTATGGCTCGAGTTCACTGAGGATACACGGATTGGTCGAAACACCCGCTCGAAGATACGACATAAAGTATACCTGAATCCTGACCTCAATTTCGCATGGACGCCAATTTTCAGGAAAAAGGCAACCTTCACAGCTAAATCGAGAGTGAAATGTCGTCGAGACAATTTCCCCCCTGTCTCTTGCTTGTGCCATGACCGTCCACAAGTCTCAGGGAGGCACTTTCGACAAAATAGTTTTCGACTATTCTCGATCGATGCAACAGCAACTGGTCTACGTCGCGCTTTCACGGCCCAAATCACTAGAAGGCTTATTCTTGACAAACTCAAAAGATGATTTCACGTTCTACCACGCCACGCCACAGACTTCCGAGACTCTCGTCGCTCTTCAAACTGAAATGCGTCGTTTGGAAGCATATAAGTTTGAGACGAATGATCATCAAATTCGCCGTCGACTAAGAAACGCTGAGGCCGTGATTCTGAATTTCAACGTTCAGAGTTTGCGTGCTCACGTTGAAGACCTGGTCACCGACGAAGTCCTATCGCAAGCAACGGTGCTTTGTCTGACGGAAACTTGGATAGAGGATGGTACTCACGTTGAGATCGAAAACTATCGCTTAGTTGCTCAAAGTAAGAGGCCAGGCAAAACAGGGGGTGTTGCAATATACGCTCGTCATGAAGCACCCACGATGGCGTATGATCATGCACAGCCTCATACGGAAGTCAATGACGTCGGCGACCTCTGCTCCGCTGCCCTCAACATAAGCGGGAAAAAAAACCAGAATCGTCGCACTTTATATTAATCCAAACACCCCATTCGGAAAGATGCGAGATTTCTTGTCGAAAAACCGGCACGTATTGAACCCTCAATCCAACTTAGACTCGACACCGATGATTGTCTGCGGGGATTTTAATTGGAATGTGATGGATGAGACGAAAGGTAAAATGATAGTGGAGTTCATGCGGCAAAACTTCGGACTGGAGCTAATTAGCGACCGCAAACAGTCTACAACCCGAAACAATTCGTGCATTGATTTGATTTTCGCAAAGCGGGTTCAGGCTACGGAATGTATCAATCATGTGAGCTACTTCAGTGTGCATAGGCCCGTGCTGCTTCTGATGCAATGCGAACATATTGATGAAGAGTTGTGAGTATCCAAACTTGTTAAATAGAATGTTCACTGATCCTATTGATGTCATCAGTCTCATGCCGGTTTCACGAATCTACTGATTTGATTCGCGATTACAATTTTTCATTTCATATTCTGAGCAGACCTCTAGGTCTGCTTTCATTTCCGCGGTTATATCTCAAGTTGAATACCACATCGGTTTCCCGTTTCCCGATATTATGTCGGAATTCTCCGTTTATGAGCTCACTCTAGTGAGACCCTAGAAGTATTTCATGCCTCTAGTAGGCCTACTAATCGCACCCTATCTGGTTGGAATCGGCGTTATACAGTTCGCGGACCTCCCTTGTGAGTTGAGTGAATTGGTGAATTTTTGGCACTTTCACTCAGCTCGCCCTGAGGCAGCGTGAGCCGTCCGCGATGGGAAACGAACTGACTCACGAGTGTAACTGTAGGTCGCCGGAGTGAATCGATGGGGTAGATCCGAAACCGGCGATGGCAGGATGAGCCGGGCACGATAAAGCACAACTTCGATGGGTCAAGGTCGCGGGACACTTGTTGAGCTGGGTTTGTCGAGCCGGCGTGGGTAAGCTTCTTCTGACACCAAATGTTGCGGATCAACGTTGAGGCAATGAGAACACTGGGGGGGTTCCCGAGAGCCTTCGGAGGGTGATGCAACGTTTATTGAGAGTTTTATTTTGTCGCGCTGCCGGAGGCAGGAAACCACCTTCTCGCACTGTTTTGACTATTCTGACTGACTTTTAGAACACTACTGGGCCGCCATCTTGCGTCGGCCCGGGAGAATTCGAACATCTCCCGGGCCGCGCCAAGGTGGCTCCAATTGCACCAAACTGGTTTGTGACACATGGGACATTGATGAGCCATTGGTCGAAGGTCAGTGGGAGTTCCACTGCCGCTGTCGGGTTGGAGGCTTCTGGGTCCAAGAGAAGCATTTCGAAATGTTGTTTGATGATTTCGGGCTTTGCATTGCATAGGCTGTTCCCCTTATTCTTCTTTATGTATTGATAGGGTTGTTGCTCTGCTCGCATTACTCTGTCTTTCTCCTCTTCTTCAGCGCATCGTTGTTTGCTGGCTCTTATCTCCTTATGATAGAGTTGTCGTAGCCTTCCGTATTCTCCCTTGGCTTCATCTGAGCCTTCTCGTACTTTTCTCAAACAACTCTTCACATCATTGAGAAGTTGCTTGCATCGATGAGTGAACCATTTCTTTGTAGGTCCTCTCACTTGCTTTCTCTCTCGCAGGGATTCTGAGATGATGGAGACAAGTTGTTCATTGATTGTGTCGGGGTCGGTTTCTTCCGCCTCCAGATTCGGAGTAATCTGGAGTCGGTTTTTGACGAGTATGAATGGATCCAATTTTCTTCCATAATTCTTCGATGCTTTCACCTCTGGTACGCCGGGGAAGTTTTCTGATTCGAATTCTATTCGAACCGGTAGATGTTTCCTCAGAGGCACATTGAGTACTTCAATCGCAGTTGCTTTGAAGGTTTTGTTTGTGAAGTATAGGTCTATTGTGCTACTACCGTTTGGGCTCAGGTACGTAGCGTCTTTGGGATCATTAAGCAACGACAAGCCCAGGACATCCGCTGATATAATCAGACAGTCCCCCTTGTTGTCTTCTGCTGCCGAGTCGACCCTTGAATTGAAGTCGCCCGCCATCAGGATCTGCTTTGCTAGGTTTGTCTTCGACATCGCATTTTGTATGATGTCAGTGACTTCTAGCGCGCTGAATTGCGGTTGTATGTAGAATAAGGCGATTTGTACGTTATTGTTGCTGATAGTGATGTTATGCTCGTTCTTTTCGGTGACTTCGAACTGCGGGAGATGTTTTTTGACATAGATTGAGACTCCTCCGCTGGGCCTTCCGCCTCCAGCCGACGATCTCGCCAGTGTGTGATATCCAATGTACTCTTCCAAATTCATTTCTTCCTTGAGAAACGTTTCTGTGAAGAGCAGGTAGTCATGCCGGGATAGGAGAGTGTCATTTTCCAACTTTCCCAACAGGCCTTTCAGTCCCTCGCAGTTCCAAAGTAGTGCTGACTTGCGTTGTTGTGGCGCTGTCGAGCTTTGTCTACTTCTTATGATCTCCCGTTCCGTTGATTTCGGTTCCGTGTTCTCGTTTCGTACGCTTCTATTGCCTCCGAGATCATTTCCATCAGATCCGGTTGCTTGGGTACGTAGGGGATCTTCTTCCAGCTCACCTTGCCTCGCATCTCCTTGGGTGTAGATGTGGGTTTTCGGTTTTGCATATTCATTCTGCTCCGACCCGAGACATTGTAACTGTTTTTCGACGACTCTTGTGCCTTTACTGTGTCGTTTCTTTCTCGCCGTTTGGTTCGGCTTTCTGCGTGCATGGGTTTGCCTTGCTGTCGTCGAGCGTCTATTTTTGAGCTTGCTTGATCGCCTTTCCTTCTCCTTTGTGGGTTTGCTGCGGCTTTTGTTGTGGTTGTCAACGTGATCCTGACTCCTAAAAAAGTTGCAGCTCTTCTCGCCATTGCTTTTGCACAGCCTTCCATAGTTT
This sequence comes from Neoseiulus californicus, assembly GCA_028455905.1. Lineage (NCBI taxonomy): Eukaryota > Metazoa > Arthropoda > Arachnida > Mesostigmata > Phytoseiidae > Neoseiulus > Neoseiulus californicus. The sequence continues at coordinate 13,682,631 of JAMQGS010000006.1, forward strand.
CGTCCAGTCCAGTGTACGAACATGTGCCTGTGGCTGCCATTGCTCGGTGTATCTGGACGAGATCAATGACATCGCATTTCCATTGCTCTTGATGTGCTCTTATGTAGTCATTGGCGTCTTTGCAGTCTTTGTGGTATTGTGGCACTGTGACGAGTGACCACGTACAGTCTTTCCGTTTTTCTTGGAGCCGCTGCGCGAACGCTGCTATCTGTGCTATGTAGCCCTCTTTGTTGAACTCTATGCACTCCTCTTGACCGGCGTGTACGACGACATGTACTGGCTGCGGGTTCTCTTCCAAGAACTTGTCAGCCAATTCGAATATGGATTTCGAATCTTTCTTCGATGTCCACCATAGAACTGCAGGACTCTTCTTCGGAATTTGAGTAACGCACCTCTGTTCCGTTCGATTTCTCCTGCTTGTAGCTTACGTTTGCGCCTGTATGCTGCGCCACTGAGCCGAACTCTCTTCATTTCGAATGATTTTCGTCCTCCTCAATATGATCGAATCGATCTGCTGCCTTCAGACGCCACTCAGATTGGATTCGAAAACAAATCGCGCTGGTTCGGAGAGTGGATGCGTTGCACCACTTCCCGGTCCGCGTCGAGACGTGCTTGCACATGTTGAGCGCGATCGCTCCCAGCTGGCCGGCTTCGAAATTATTGTCACGGCTCTACATCGAAGTTAGCGGCATTCGAGGGTAGGAAATGTAAAATATGCCGCCCCTGAAAATGTGCCGCCCGGGGCGGACGACCCCCCCCCCCCGCCGCAGTAAACCGTGATGAAGTAGTCAAGACCATAAGAAGTTCAGAAAGCATCAGTGTTCCACACCTCACATTCAAAGAAGCTCTGCGAAAACTGGACCAGCAAAGAAATGAACCTAAGAAGACAACGATAAAATTTTTGAATACTGCCACAATTATCTACATCGATCCCACGAGCAGGGGTGGGCACAATTACTTTCAAAGTAATCGCGATTACCAATTACTAATTACCACCCGGGAAAGTTGAGCTCAATTACCATTACCAATTACTTTCACTGGAAGGAATTGATCACTGAGTAATTGAATTACTTCTTCAATAACTTTCCAATCACTTTTCAATTGCTTTCAAATTTATTCGGATTTCCTTCGCAGCAAAAGGAAAGCCGAACTAGTCGGCTCGGAGGAGACAGAATCCTCGAGCTACTTCAAGGTCTAAGAGATTTTAAAGTTATTGTAATGGAAAAGCACCAACATTTCCAAAGTAGAATCGCTAAGACGACCGCGAAGATCGCAAAGCGTCAAATGCCCAAGGCTGAAAAGTCGCTCGACTGGAGCGGGAGGCGAGAGTTCAACTGTATGGGCTTTGGAATTTCTTAGAATGTTCCGATACTTTAAGCGATTCCTGATTTCGAGATGCTCCTCTGCAAGGTATTTCAGAATCTCAACCTCTAGTTTGCACTCTGAACACTCCTCGGCCGTGCTTCAATAAATGATTGGAAAGTAATTGAAATGCAATTGGAAATCCAAGCCAATCACAATGAGAAGTAATTAATTACGAATAACAAATTACTCGTCTTAACAGAGTAATTGACTCAATTATCAATTAGTAATTGAAAAGTAATTAATTAGTAATTGGTAATTGAAATCGCAATTACTGCCCATCCCTGCTGAGGACTGACAACGGCACCGAGTATATGAATAGACGAGTCTCGGAGTGGTTGAGGGAACGTGGAATTCGTCATGAGAACTCGGTAGCATACTGTCCCGAGTAGAACGGCGTTGTAGAGAGAGCTCAGAGAACTCTGGTGGAGAAGGCACTGTCAATGCTCTACCACGCATCGCTCGACCAGAGGTTCTGGGTTGAAGAATGTCAGTCCGACTTCCGCGGTTAGCGACATGTGCCCGGAAGAAGCTTGGTCGGGGAAGAAACCGAACTTGAACTGCCTGCATGTGTTCGGTTGTCTAGCCTATGCCCAAGTTCCGAAGCAGCTCAGAAAGAAGTTCGATCCAAAGTCACGACCTTTCATCTTCGTGGGATACTGCGCGGATGCCAAGGCATACAGACTGGTTCCCATCGACAACTTGAGCAAAGTCGAGAAATTGAGAGATGTCATCTTTGACCAGAGCAAGAAAGCTTCAAGCCTCCTCGGTACGAACGTCTCCTCTTCTGAGAGTGATGAGCAGCTCCTACCTGGGCCAGAAGAAAAATTCGGGTCGGAGCTGTCGCTGGGCGGAGGACAGTCTGAAGAAGTCCTACCAGAAGTGGAAACAGAACTCCGATCGGATGACATTGTCGCGGGTGCACTCGAGCCAAGGCGCTATCCGGTCCGCCAGCGTGAAGAACCGGCATGGACCAGGGATTACGTCTGCGTGTGCGATCAAAGCTCGACGTCGAATTATGATAGTCCCTCGTCGGTCGAAGCAGCTATGTCGGGAGAGAACGCTGCGAGTGGAGGACGGCCATGGAAGCCGAGATGGCTGCGCATCGAAAAAACGGGAAATGGGAGCTCATCGATCGGCCAGGCAACAAGAAGGTCATATCCTCAAAATGGGTTTTCCAGCTGAAGCGTAATGCGGAAGGAGAGATTTCAAAATATAAGGCGAGATTGGTCGGCCGTGGATGCTGTCAAACCAAAGGGGTAGATTTTCATGAGACCTATTCACCCGTAGTGAGGATGACGACCCTCCGTTTATTATTCGCGCATGCAGCCCAGAACGGTTGGAAAGTTCACCAACTCGACGTGGAGACTGCCTATCTTCACGGAAAGCTTCAGGAAGAGGTATTGATGGAGCAACCGGCGATGTTTGAGTTGGGCAACAAGGTCTGCTTACTGAAGAAATCGTTATACGGGCTGAAGCAGACGGGCAGAGTATGGTTCGAAACGCTCAATGCAAGTCTGAAAGCCATTGGATTGTCGGAGTTTAAAGCGGACCGGTGCTGTTACCACATCAGCCGAGGGAACGTGGTTCTTGTTTTGACAATCTACGTGGACGATTTTTTGATATTCACGAACAGCGCTGAGCTCCGAGAAGTGATCATCCAAAGCGTCGGAAAGATCTTCCCAATCAAAGATCTCGGTCAAGCAAGGTACTGTCTCGGCATCCGGATCACCCAGCGACCAGAAGAAAAACAGATTCTACTCGATCAGGCTGACAGCATATCCAGGATTCTAACAAGGTTCGGCACGAACGACTCCAAAACAACAGCAACGCCGCTGGATGTCAGCCTCAAGCTTACGAAGCGAACTGAGAGTGAAGAACCGACCAGTGCGCCATACCGCGAGGCCGTTGGGGCCTTACTGGATGGATGGATATTTATTGATCATTTCCCTGTTATCTTTACATTTCAAGTATAGCAGAGAAACCCTTGATAAGGGGCGATGGTTCAGCTGATCGTTCCGGCTCCGTTGTTTTCAATCGTGATGGCTGTGGCTGTCTTTTTCCCACTCCTCGAGCAACTTCTTGGTGTCGCGTATCATCCTTGGCGTGCTGTCGCTGTGGAGGCCGATTCTCTTTTTGACCGTCTCCTCCGCGTCTGTTGGATTCCTGCACTGCAGGATCACGTGTTCGAGAGTTTCCGTTTCAAGGCCGCATTTCAGGCAGGTCGTGTCGATGTTTTTGTATTTCGACCGATATCTTCTGGTCTGTAAACATCCCGCTCTAGCGTTTGCCAGAAGGCGACTGCCTTTCGTATTGTCGTATATGTGCTCGATATTTCCTCGCACAGTCCTGAAACTCCTGTATCGCTCGAGAGTTTTTTTCTCTGCCATTCCTCTCTGCCAAGTTTCCTCGAGTTTGGTTTTCACTGTTTCATATACATATTTTCTGTATGCTGCAAGTGAGACTCGATTAATCGTTCTCGGGCGTTCTCTAATTTCCTGAACCCGAAGACTTTCCTCAACTCCGCGCTCCTTTTTTGGAGTTTGGTAGGCACGTTCGCAATTCTCATCATTGTGAGGACTGCTTTTGGCCATCTGATTTCACTCATTTCGCTAATTCTCGCCTGATAGGTCAGCTTACTTTTTGCTTCCCTGGCTTCGAAAGTTGACCACCCTAGCTCCCCGTCTATAAATTCTATAGCGGTATTGGAGTTTGGTTCTCCCAGGGCCCACCTTCCAGCATCTCGCTGGATGTTCTCTAGCCTCTTTCTCAGCCTCGACGACATCGTAGTGACTGCGTTAGTGTATGTCAGGGCCGGCACTGCCGTGCTCTTCCACTGTATCTTTGTCACTTCAAAGCGATTAAACCATGGCGACCTTACGTGCATTTGTCGCAACACTTTCTCTGCTTTGGATTCCCAAATTTTTTCTTGTTCTTCCAGGTACCTGTGTGCGTTGCACAGTGTTATTCCTAGGTATTTGTGAGCTTGCCGAACTGGTAGGTCTCTGTTTTGGACCCTGAATGTTCGATCTGCGTCGGCGCATGTCGAGAATTCTACTATTGCGCTCTTCTCGGGATTGAAATGTAGATTCATCTCGTCCCCGAATTTAGATGTTACTTCGAGCAGTCTCTCCAGGTCTCTCCTAGATTGCCCGATAAGTACTAGGTCATCTGCGAAAAGCAATCCACCGATCGGGAAGTCCTTCCTCTGTCGGAAGTCGAAAATGTTCCCCGGCAGCCTCACCTTGAATGCAACTCCCGTCCGTTCTATTCTTTTCTCCAGTTCGGAGATGTATAGTATGAACAGGACTGAACTAACAGGACATCCTTGGCGGAGACCCTTGTTGGCCGCTGCTGTAACAGATCGGTGTTCCCCATAATGTAGGGTCACCTCGTTGTTTGTGTAGAGAAGTTTGATTGCCTCCACGATTGGTTGTGGCATCTTTTTCTCAGTCAGGGTTTTCCACAGCTGCTCTCTGTCTATGTGATTGTAAGCCTTTGTACAGTCTAAGAAGCAGGTTATGATTCCCTGCCCCTCCTGTCTTGCTATTTCGATTGCTGACGTTAGGATGAAGATGCAGTCTTCGGCCCGTCTGTCTTTCCGGAAACCGAACTGCATTTCTCCAAGAATCCTTTCTTTTTCCATCCAGTTTTGGATTTCACAGCATAGGACTAGGCATGCACCCGTTGCAACCCGTTGCAAGGAAATGCATCTCAGAGAAAAATATGTGGGTAGTGACTCACGATGTTCAGACTTCTCTTGTTGAGGACAGGGAACCAGGTGACAGCATTTATTTTCCCAAACCTTTCACATGGAATTCTCATATGCTGTCATTGACAATTCCACGGGAACCCTTCGATCACGGGTAAACGTCCCTGGCCGGGAAATGATTTCGGAGGCCGGCGAACTCGAGGACACGGTTAATTTCTCATGAGATCCTCGAGTTTCCTCTCCCGTGCATGATTCAGAGCCGTTGCCGTTGCAACGGGCCTTTGCAACAGCATATTTTGCAACGGCTCGAAATCTCCGTTTTCGACAAAAATCATCCCAAAAACTTGATTTTTCCATCCCAATGGCCCGGAAAACTCCCAAAAAGCTCTATTTCCCTCGGAATCAGCGAAAAAAAAAACATTTCTGAGTGAATTTGGCAAATTTGGTGCCGTTGTAAAAAAAAGCCGTTGCAACGGCCCGTTCTTGCCGTTGCACGGGTGCATGCCTACATAGGACCCTTGCGAATGTTCTGTACAGCACCGATGAAATCGTGATCGGCCTATATGTGACCAAACGCCTTTTTTCCGAGTTACTTTTCGGCAGTAGGGTTACCCTTCCCTTCCGCTAGTCATCTGGGATTGGTGCGTTTCCATTCGCTATTTGATTGAACAGCTGTGCCACGTATTCGCAGCCAACTGCTCCCAAGGATTTCAGCACGTATGCCGGGATTCTATCCAACTCCATGGCTGAATCATTCGACACCTTTCCTAGCGCCTTCGCTATAGTGTCTGCGCTCAAGCCCAAGTCCAGCTCTCGCGTCATTCTAAGTTCGCCGACTTTGTTCGGTTCACCATTCTGAGTCTGGGTTGTCTCGCACTCGAGTAGTTCCTTGAGTACGCCTGTCAGATGGTTTTCCATTTGCCCGTCGCCGATCTCTCGACCTAGTTCGTCGACAGGACGACTTATACTTTTGTCATCCCGGTCCTCTCTCTTCGTATACTGCCAGAAGCGTTTTGCCCGTTGTTCTCGGGGGCTTCTGATTTGGGAGTCATAGAGTTTTTTGTTTTGTCGCGATATTTCTCGCTCAACTTCCTCATATATTCTCCATTGCATTTCCTGAGAGTCTCGAGCTACGTTTCGCTCTTCCAACTCGTCACATCGTTTTCTCGCCCTCCTCCATTCTCTGCTCAACCGTTGTTTTTGCTTGTGGAGTCGAGTAATTTCCCTGGCTACTGGTTTTTTATCTTTACTTTCCTCGCACTGGCCTCTACGTTTTTCTGAATGCTTTCTTTCAGCCACTCATACGTTATCGGCTTCTTTCCCCTCATGTGGGTCCATATCATTTCCTTCGTTGTCAGACTTGCTTTCGTTTTATCAACTATATTCATTGACACGATTTCTCGCTTGGTCTTTCTGGTCGGCTCCGTTGCAATTTTGAACCTGGCCGTAATGAGGTTGTGGTCTGAGATTCGAGTTTTTGTTCTCGATTCATCCACCCTCATGTGTGTGGGCTTGTCATACGCTTTAGCATTGCACAGGACGTAGTCGATGACTGCCCTCTGCCTTGTGAACTTTCCCACACACTTTCCGGTGGTGTTCACGATAATGAGCCCATTTTCGCTCGCAAAGCTTTTCAGGAGTTGCCCTCTGGTGTTTTCTTGCTCGGAGAATTGTCTAATATGTGCGTTCATGTCGCCGCCTATGACTATATGAGCTTCATCCCCGCCTTCCATTTCTATCACTCTCGTGATTTCATCGAAGAGCCGAGTGTTTTCTTTCTCGTTTTCGTGCGATACGTATACTGAGATTACTAGCCATTCAGTCGATTTTATCTCGATGCTGGCCGCTACGAAGTCTCCCCCTTTCTCCGTCGTTTTGATTTGTCCCAGGCTTGTTGGGAATAGGATACCCACGCCCGCCTCGGCATGCTTCCCGGTTTTCCCTTCTCTATTACTACCAAGCCACTCATAGTTGTGCATCTTTGGTGGGACTTCCTCGTTCACAAGCCACGTTTCGCTTGCTAGAATGATTCCCGATCCGATCTTGCCGCTATTCTCTGCTGTGTCGGAGAAGGCTTCACTTATCAGGTTCTTCCATTTACTTTTACTTCGCCTCCCTTGGAGATTGAGAACACCTAGTTCAAAATCAAAAAAAATCGAGCTTTTGATTTCTGAGGTTGGGTTGATATTAACACGAGTACTCCTTCGTCTCCGTTCCGACGGTTTCCTTCTCCATCCCTCTGGCCCGATGTTTCTGGGGGCAGGTTGTCATCGACCGCCTCTGCTCGAGGGGTAATGCGGTCTTGGGTGGTAGGGAAGATTTCTCCCTCTCCCCCTCGTGTATCCCCGACCTCGAGGAGCGTATCCGCTCCCCGCCTGCCCCGTCCCCGTGTGCAGATCTAGCGTTTCCGCGGCCTTGTTTTTCAGCCGCCTCCTTCGCTTTGTTTTCCCTCTTTTGCTCGAACATTTTGGCTCTCGTTCTTTTCATTCGAGCCCGGAGTTCTTCTGTCTCCGCTTGATCGAGCTCCATTCGCTCGGCGTGCCACGTGGCAATCTTTTCTGCCGCCTCTAACCCCCCCTGATTTCGTGAGGTGTTCGCCGTCGAATAGGGTTTTATTGTGGTACAAGCCTCTCAAGTTCGTGAGGGCTATTTCAGTGTGATCTTGTTTTTCGATCCACTCTTCTACCACTTTGTTTACCCGGGTCGCGGCTACGCCCAAATCCCCTATTTCAGGGAGATTCATACATGTTACGGAAGCGACCCCTCCTTCTTTTTTTATTGCTTTCATCGCCATAATGATCTCATCTCCGAGGTCCTTCGCCTTCCAGGTACGAAAATTCTCGTCCTCAAGGTTTGAACGCCCGGTCTCCAGGAGTACGTGCATTATATCTGCCGCCCCCTCTTGAATCAGTTTCCTGGTCATTTCCAGGTGTTTAGACACGAGGCACTGCCTCGTTCTCAGAATTTTTTTTTTTTACAATACAACCCGGTTTATTATTAATATATTTTCCTTATTTCATCAACTTTACAGTAGATGAATAGCATATCCACGAGGGCTGGGCCCTGTCCGTGTTATCGGGGGAGACGTGCTTCAAAAGGGGGTGCGGTGGAAGAGGGAGCATCCACCGCAGTGGTTAGTTTACGGGAGCAAAAGATCTGTTTCGTTGCAAGTTAGTTGTTCGACAAATTCATTGATATTTCTTTTTCGTTCGGAGACTCGGAGATCAGTCCAAGATCTCACTGATTCAGGAAGGGAGTTGAGCACAGACAAGTATTGTAGGGTATATAATCTTCTAGTACGCTCTAGTCGGAAGGCTGGCATGCGGACGTGGCGAGACTGGACACCCCTTGTGGCATGCTGGTGGTCTGGCATATTATCCTCCTCCAACTTTTTGGTGCTTTGCGGCTGCCTTATCTGCATATGCTTAAGAAGTACAGAAATATAGAGCTTGCGGAAAGGCAGGAGGCCGAACCTCTTATACAGTGTTTCGGTGGGAGAACCACGTGTCTTCTTGGCAATTATTCTAATACAACAATTCTGGATTCTCTCAACTGGGGTTAACACCGAGCGGAATGCCGACCCATAGGCCAGGATGCCGTACCTTAGATGAGATTCGAAGAGCGCACGATACGCCTGCGAGACAACTCCGATAGAAGCCGCTCTATCTAGTTTGGCAATACAAGCTACCGCAGGTCTGAGTTTTTTGACAAGCTGTTCGACATGGGGTTTCCAAGATAGTTTTTCATCAACGAGTAAACCAAGGTACCTAGTCTCATGAACGCAGGACACAACAGGACATGGGCACACGCCCCCATGATCAGATCCACGATGTATTCTGACAGTAGGTCTGGGCCGCCTCTCTGGTGTCCGAAAGTCATCAGATTACATTTTTTCGCATTGAGAAGAAGCCCATTTGAATCTGACCATTTCTGAACACGACTAAGAAGTCTCTCGATCGTCCCGGTGTCCACCTCGGATGCGAAGTTAAGTAGGAAGCTAGTGTCATCAGCATACCCAATTGATGTGACGTGCTCACAACTCATTTCTATAAGTAGATCATTAATGTAAAGGATGAACGCCAGAGGAGCAAGGACGCCACCTTGAGGAGCGCCACAAGACACCTCCACAGAATCCGAACCGAGGACACCGCAGCGGAGTCGTTGTGATCTGTTCTCAAAGTACGATGACAAAACTCTATGAGCATTATCAACTACCCCCATTCTACTTAGCTTCGAAAGAAATCTGTTGTACGGGAGACAGTCGAACGCCTTAGAGTAATCAGCAAAAAGAACGACGGGGGTCTGTCTTGCATCAATCGACTCAACGATTGCTGAGTGAAGTTCAAGAATGGCATGCTGCGTGCCCACACCCGCTCGGAATCCATACTGTTTGTCTGACAGGATCTTGTTGTCCTCCAAGTGAGACACGAGCTGAGTTACAATGCTCTTCTCAACTATCTTATTCATCGCACTGAGCAGGGAAATCGGCCGATAATTCTGAAGACACTCAACGTCGCCACCCTTATGGACTAGCACGACCTCGGCCTCCTTAAAGCTCTTCGGGTATCTACCAGTAGCAAAGATGCGCTCACAGAGATGTTGCAGTACCACGGCAAAAAAGTCTTTGTTGCGTTTGAGCGTTGTGTTAGTGATACCATCTCTTCCTGGGGCTTTGCCTCCCCTTTGCTGCTGAATAATTTTCTCGACACAGTAACAGGATGGAGCCTGAAACTCCCTGAGTGGACTTTGAATTTCGTAAGACAAATCGCCACAATCCGAGTCGACGCGTCCAACCTTTTCCGCAACTCTCTGTCCTGTTTCCGCGTAGAATCTGTTGGCAGAGTTGAGATCGTCTTTAGTACCACGCTCACCAGCGAGATATGAAGGATAGACTCTTTTCTGGGATTTGCCTCTGATATACTGATTGATGATTCGCCAGGATGTCTTCGGATCCTCAGCCAGTTGCAGTGACTCTGCGAGATATTTCCGTTCAGCCTCTCGTATACATTCCCGCAATTTGTTACGATACTTGTTGAAATTCGATCTAACAATTGGGTCTCCCGGGTTATCCTTGACCTTCTGCCATAGTTTATCTCTAGTTCTGATTGAGCGCAACAGGCCACGGGATATCCAGGGCTTGAAAGGAAGCTTTTTTCTACGAATGGTGACTTCAGTTGAGGCCTTTTTCTTGCTGCTCTCGATGACTTCATATATTTTGTCGAGGATAGTATCAGGGTCGTCTCACCTAGTATGTCGTCAACGCCAACATCAGACAGTTCTCTCTCGAAAGAATTCCAGTCAACTTTCACATGGGTACGACTCGCATGCGGCACATTGATTGTCGGTACAGCCTTAAGAAGGGTAACCTTGATCAATTCATGGTCAGACATTCCACAAGAGTCAACACAGTCAATACAGTGAGTCCTCGTTATTCGCGGACTCGTAATTCGCGAACCTCGCTTATTCGCGGTTTTTCCAATTCCCGACCTCGATGCCAAATGGATGATTGGAATGAAAAGAGCCGCTGCAGCAATCATCCGCCGAAGACCGCGTCAAGGGTTAAATGGGAACGATTCCCGGCGGGGGGAATTCGAATTCAAATTCTCTAGAGTCCCGCGTATAAGGGAAAATTCTACATCGTTAATCCGCAAGAGATCTACCATGACGAAGTCCCAGAACCCCCCTTTTTTCGTCGTCGAGCAGAGTACTGAACCCTTTTATGGTCAGAAACAGGGTCCCTTATACGCGGGACTTTAGGGTAAGCACTCTCCACCTATTCCTCCCACCGTCGCTGGATGGTCAGCGCGCCAATTGGAATTCGAATTCTTCAGAAATTTCTGCGACTCGTCCGCGGAATACTCAGCGACAAGCTACACAATCACATCTTCTAGGGGAACGGCGTCATAATATTCACATGACGCCTCTCCGGACCCCTACCTTAGGAGGGCGACAACGGTGAAGAAAGATGATTCACTATTCGCGGAAATCTGCCATTCGCGGAGGGGCTTGGAACCAATTGACCGCGAATAACGAGGACTCACTGTACACTGTTTCCCGAGCAAGTTAGACAGCCATTTTTCTGGTTTGAGGTCATCGAAATTTTCTTCTCCGACCAGATATGTGCAAGTTATGGGTATTGTTTCACCCTCTTCTGCCATATCATCCTCCGTTTCGTCGTTGCCAGCAGTAGCTTCTGCGGCTGACTCCACGGTTTTCTTAGTTTCCGCCTCTATTCGCCGACTAGTTTCGCTGGCGAGAGCTGTAGCTAGGCCTGTCTGCGTCTCGATTAGTTTTGCAATAATAGTTATCTGTTTCGCTGACTCTTCCTGCAACTTCTCGTTATGAGCTTTCAGACGCTCAACTTCTTGGGTTTTGGTGGCTAAATCGTTTCTCAGCCCCGTCACCCATGCGCATGACGGGCAAGTCTGCCCGCCAGAGGCTTGTGTTGCTGCCTGGATGGCACTTAGACATCCAGTGCAGAGATTTGGCGCCATACCTTCAAAATTTCTGTCGGGACGGCACCTGGGTAATGATCCTAAACTGTCGGACGCACCACTACACTTTATTTCTGCCTTTGCCTTCACTTTTTTCGCTTTTTTCTCGGAACGTGGCGCGGGCTTTCCTGTTTACGTCTGTAGCAGACAACACTCTACTACACATCTCCCAAACGACAAGACCAGATATCTCCCATGCTGTTGGTCTTGTGAGCCAATTCTCTTCAAACCCTTCAATGGCGCACTGGAGTGCGGTGAAGAGAATCCTCCGTTACGTTAGAGGAACCACCGACCTCAGACTGCGATTTGACGGAAACAACACGAAGGAAACAGAAGTTTTTGCAGACGCAGATTGGGGTGGTTGCTTCGACTGCTGCAGATCGACGACGGGCTATGCAGTCATTTCGGCTGGGGCATGCGTTTCTTGGATGAGTAAGAAACAGCCGACCGTGGCGCTGTCAACGACGGAAGCGGAGTACATGGCATGCTCGGCGGCCTGCCAGGAGATCAAATGGTTACAAAACTTCGAGGAGCCTCCCGGCGTGTCGGTCAATCGTCCTATGAGTCTGTGGTGTGACAATTTGGGTGCCGTCCTCCTCAGCGATAACAACGTCCACCATGCCAGGTCGAAGCATATCGATCTGAGACACCATTTCATCCGCGATATGGTCACGGAAGGCTCAGTCAGTATCAAGCACATTCCGACGTCGAGAATGACCGCCGACATCCCCACAAAATGTCTGACTGCGGAGAAGTTCAACCAATGCCGAAAAGATCTCGGATTGTCATAAGCGCTCTCGTTGGCCAGGAGCAAGGGAGGGTGTTGATAGTATGCTCCTGCCCATTGTGCCGACATCGTTCTCCAGGAAAGACGTCAAACGAATGCGGTCGTTTGCGGTATGATCACGAGAATAAAACTTCCTTGTCGTTTTTATGGTCTGTCGCCGATCAGACGTGTGTTCATTCTAGTTCCTAACTTTTAACAGGACGCGTTCCGAAAGTGGTGGAAGTTCTTCTTTCCGCGCTCGGCGGGCGTCAGAGTCGTCGGGATAGGCAGCCGCACGCGCCTCTGCTTCACAACGCCGCTCCCAAACTTCATTCTCGCGCAGCACGCGGCGGTCGTCACGCAGGCGAGCGACGCGAAGCCGCTCAGTTTCGGCAGAGGCGAGTTGGTCGCGAATGCGGCGCAGAACCGCGAGCATGGACGTTTGCGGCCGGGAGAAGCGCAGGAGGATGGGACGTTCGCCGACCGGAACGGTAACGGCCCGCGGTTCTCGCCGGGCAACCCCTCGAATATGAACCAGGTACTGGTCTATCAGCGTTGCGGGAGGGACACTGTAGCGAAGCCGCCGGGGCGGACGAAGAAGCTCTTCAGAACGTCGTGGGGTGCCGTTCACCAGAAAGGCCGAGTAGTCGCGGAAGGGTGCGCGCTCGGCGTCAGTGAGAGAGTCCCATGCTAGGCGGGTACATCGGCGACCGTCTGAAGATTGAGCCAATGGCTTAGCTGACAAAGCTGGTGCTGATAAAGCCCCATGGGCGGATCCTGATAGGGCACGCGGCGACGGATGCGGCTCATGACGGGTAAAGTTGAAGGCCGAAGCGAAGAACAGCAGCTGGTGCGAAGTAGAGGACTGGAAGCGCGAGACGAGTCGGCGAGAGGATCCCGGAAGATGCAGGAACGATGTGGCGGCAGCTATCCAAGAGGCGAAGTCCAGTGAGATGAATCCAAGCGCAGTCAGGAACAGACGAGAGCAAGAAGCGCAATGACGAAAACGCGCCGAGAGCGCGGAATTTCAAAGATGGGAGGGAGACCAGAAAGGGGTCTCGGAAAGGAAAAGTTCAAATACGGAGCGCGCGCGGAAACTCCAAAAGTTCGAGAAACTTCCAAGCGGCGGTCGAGATGGTCAGAATTCCGTGGCCGGAATTCCGGGGGGGGGAATGTGGCGTACGGCCCATGAGGATCGTGAGAGCTTCGCATATACACCCAATCGCACCCCCACATATACACATAACTAGTAGGCGAGATCGGTTGACTTTCAGGGTGACTTATTTATTCCAGAGATATCCATTCAAATGTAGGTATCGTAATCCATTTTCCGAGAATCTCGAACGGTCGGCGTTTCAAGCAGAGCGCCGCACCCCTCGAGCGTAATTTACGATTCATTCAATAAATCGGCAGCGGCACGAAGGCACTTGGAGATCGTCGGCCGAGCGCGGCGCGACGATGACGTCAGGGCGGCTTCCCCGGCTGACGTCTTCACTTCTCCCAACAGCTGATCGAGCTGTCACCATCCGGTGGCAGCCCTCTTGTGAAAGCTCCAAGAGAGTCATACAAGTGTAATTCCGGTGCGTTCTGAAAAACTCTTCCGAGCTCAGCGCTTTGGTCCAAATCTACATCGATCCCGATCTGATTTGACCAGGCCGAATCTGAGCGAGTCAGAACCACCCAGATCGTCCGACTAGCCGACATCAGCCGTGTTCGACGCCGTCGCCGTTCGATCTCCACAGTGCGCCAACCCCTTTACCGAAGAGTGCGAAAACAGACGTGTTCTCAATCTTTTCCACAGCCTAGAGCGTAGGCAACATAGTTCTCAGGTTGCCATTTCGTGCAAAGATGCAAGGGTCAGTCTTTGACAAATCATATCCCATTGATATAAGTATATTCGTAAGTTTCTTGTTGAAGAGATTACTACTTTGCTTCAAGCCGCAGATCGCGCGTTGCAATCTCAGTACTTTTCCTGGAGGTAGGTTTGACAATCCTTCCGGTACTTTAATGTATATTTCCTCTTCTAGTTCTGCTGTTAGAAAGGCAGAACCGACGTCAAACTGATGGGTTTACAGGTTTCGATCCGTTAGCTTCAGTACGGTCGGACAAAGTGAGAACACGTCTTGCTAGAGTCAGGTGATGTTACTCCCCCTTGATTCGGAGACTCTTTATTCCCCTCATATACTCGACAGACAAAGCATAGAGGTGAGGGCTAGAAACACTGGTCACTGAACTAGAAGAAGGGTTGAGTGAACTAGAACTAGCTTACGCGAACACTGTGAGCAATTACTGAAAACAAGGGTAGCGCTGACCCCTTCGGTCAGCCAAGCATAGACGCAGTGGACAATGACCCCAAAGGGGCAATATCTCATCACAAACTGATGCAGATATAGCTTCTCTTGAGCTGCGATACTCAGTACGGTTCTTAGTCCTTCTGACCTGGCCACTGGACTGAATATTTGATCAGCGGAATAGTCCTGGCCTTCTCGTTGGAGAAAACCGCGAGCAACGAGACGTGCTCTGTTAACCGTGGTGTTGTTCTGTGGGTCAACCTTCTTGCGGAATATCCATTTGCTCTGTATCGCTTGTCTGCCGTCTGGCAAACCTGGCTTGTCTGGCTCTCGGTCGATGGCCTCCATCCAAAGCTTCTTCTGTGGACTTTTCATTGCTTCAGAGTAACTTGAAGGCGTGTTTTGTTCTTCATCCGCTTCGTGAATGTTCGCTTCAGCTCTGTACTTAAGCGAACGTCTGATGTTTGACCTGGGTCTCAACACTATTTCATTCTCTGCTTCTTCGTCCGAGTCGCTCAGCTCTAATTGTTCTCTGTATCTGAGCGGTGCCCGGATGCTTGACCTGGGCCGCAAGTTCCTAACATTCTCTTGTCTTTCGTCTGACTCTTGCGTTTCACCTGCCGCAGGCTCATCCTCGTCACGCTCCGATGCTTCGTCCGCCCCAGAATCGTTTGAATCATTAAGTTGAGGGTAACGAACCCCAGAATTCCGAATCTCATTTCTCTGTTGTTCGTCGACCTCAATCTCTGGGACTTCAGGTTTTCTGAGCAATGGTTCTTTCAAAAATGTGACGTCTTTTGTTGCTACGATGTTCATGGTTCCTGGGAACCAGATGCGGTATCCCAGTCCACGTGGGAGAAAACCAACAAGTCTTCCAAAAATTCCTCTTCTATTTAGCTTGTCCCTGATGTTATGAACAGAGGCGTTAGCTTCGAAAGGCTGAAGTTTTCCTACATATGGCTTCTTTTTGTAGAAGATCTCATATGCAGTGGTATTCGTATCCTTGTTGATTTTAACGATGTTCAGTACGTCTACACCAGTGATTCTCAACCGGGGGCCCTGGGCCCCCAGGGGGCCCTGGCGACATCTCAGGGGGGGCACGGGAGATTTTTCCGGGAGATAAATCGGCCCGGAATAGGATATTGTTTTGTGAATATGGGCGTTGTATCCCACAGAACTCGAGATGGCTCTCAGGGGGGCGGCGACGCTCTGTCACGAGCGCCAGAGGGGCCACGGCGGAAAAAAGGTTGAGAACCACTGGTCTACACAGTAATTCACGGCCTCTGCCCAGAGGAATTTCTTGGATTCTAATCCAGCACCGATCAAAACTGCTCTTGCCAAGTTGATTATAGTACGATTACTTCTTTCGCTTTGACCATTTTGCCTTGGATTTTTGGGGCTTTGACTCGTTCATTCATGAACTCTCCTCCTCCATCAGAGTGGTATCTTTCTATTCCTCTATCCATCAGATTCTTGAACCCTTTTACGTAATTCTCGATGCATTCGATGGCTCATCTTTTGTTTTGAGGAAATACACTCTGCTGAATTTGGAGAACTCATCAGTGATCAGCAAGAAGTGTCTTGCATTCGCTATGGATGGGGTTGACGGACTGCACAAATCAGCAGTTACAGTACCGGACCTTTTTGCCTTTGCCTCAATAGGCCTGCTATGGTACGAAATTCTAGTCTGCTTTGCTGCAAGACATGTCTGGCATTGGCTCAGATCATCATCGTATTTGATGCCTTGTAAGTCGAGTAATCGCTTGATGTAATCTATGAGCTATCATATATGTATATATTATATTATTAGAATCTATTATGTGAGCTAGAAGGTCATGAAGTCCCCTCAAACTGGGATTTGATTCTTTTTCTTTTGTCGCTTTGCCCGTTATGTTGGATCTTTGGCCAGGTTCCATCGAATCTTCCGATTCTTCTCCAGGGTCGCTATCTGCGATCTCATCCAGGTCATCCGCATCAGTTTTTTTTGACATTTAGCCGATAAATAAATAAATAAATAAATTTTCTCTTTATTTTCATAAAGGGGGAGGCGCGGAAAGTTGGCGCCGACAGTTTTGCGGCCATGGCCGATTTTGACAAGTTCCCCGGCATTCGCCGTAAGTAGGAGATGGGAACCATGGAAACCATCTCCGAGAAAGTCGGCCGGGAACGAGATGCGAACCAACGACCTGCCGTTCACGAAACGTCAACATGGCTATGCAAATCTGCACGTGGCATGCAGACCGCTTATTGTTAGACCACTCGGCTATCGCGTCGGTAGCCGAGTGGTGATAATAATAAAGGCCATTCTCTTTGGGCACTCGTATCCTTAAGTCGTTCTTCGTTATTATGAGCTCATTTTTACGAAAACCTACTTAGAAATTATCATCTGTGAGTTGGCTAACCGCTAGTAAATTCTTCCTGATACCAGGTACGTAGAGGACGTTTTCTAACTCTAGATTTACGATCTTCTTTTCTCCTCTAACAGTCAAGCGGATCGCCCCCCTGTCCGAAAACTCTGAGACGTTGTGAGCTTCCCAGCTTAACTTCCCGGGTGTTAGAGTTCTTCGAGAATTCCGTGAACCATTTCTTAGAGTTTGTGATCGTATGACTTGTGTAAGCGCCCGGGAAAAGATCGCAGCTAGAGAATCACTATGTGACAAATCGATGCGGCTAGGAAGCCCTCGAGGACGGCAATTAGCGACGATAGCGCCACCTAGTGGCAGAGAGAGGCCTTAGCATGGGCAGATTAGAAGAAGACGTCGTGAAGTAAGCGGCACGGCCAGCCGGGGAAGCTGAGGTCGTGAAGCAAAGGTTCAATAAAAGAGTGAAAAGAGAAGCATCTAAGTAGTGTAATCCCTCTCCCTAGAGAGTCCATCCAGGTTCCCCCCGACAGAGGCTGTTACACTTGCTCCACTGTCTACCAGAAATTGATCGTTCTTAAAGTCTTCCTTGTGGTATTGAGTCAACAAGGCCTCCGCCACATTTGCTCTTTGGTGTGGCGGTCTTGAGGTCCTTGGTGGACCATAGTTTCTTCTAGGTCGTCGACAGTTACTTCTGTAATGTCCTCTACCTCCGCAATTGTGGCGTCTTACATTTTGTCCATTCTGCCTCGCAGTATTTGCTCCTTGGCTATTTGCTGTTTGATTATTAGCCCCTTGTTGGTTTTGAGCTTGTACACCTCTGTTGTAGTGAGGTCTATAGGAGCCATGATGCCTGTATGGCCGCCGACTGAATCTTCGGTTCGGGCCGCCTCTGTTTCCGACTCTCATTTGTGAGGAAACAGCCGTGGCGAGGCCTACGTCTCTGTCAGGTCGCTGACGAACTGTTTCTGCTCCTGTTATTTCCATCAAGCTAGAGAAGTCTTTGTCTCCATCCGCTCTTGCTGCCCAACCCATCCTTAATGGCTCCCAAGATGGGGGCAGAGCGTTCGACAATTGCTCTGTTTCTTTGGACTTTCATATCCATCGTAACTCCTGATTCTACAGGATCAGTTCGCAGAGTTTTGAATGCTTCTAAGTTTTCGTCGACGGTTTTGTTTTTCGCAAACTTGAATGTCATTACTTGTGTGATCGCAGTTCCCTGTCGGAGGGCTGCCTTAGAATCAAATTTTTCTTGTATCTTTTTCCATATTTGATCAGGAGTGACAGTTTCAGTGCTACCATAGAGTAGTTGAATGATCAGTTTGTCAGCGATAGACGTATACAACAAGACTCGACCGGCGTCGACTGCTTGTTCGTATCTTTCTTGTAGAGGCTTTTGGTCTTCTTCGAGGGCTGTCTTGCCCGTTCGGATCTTTTGCGGAGTCAGCGTGCCATTAATGACTTGCCATACGTTCTTGTGCTGTTTCAAGAATACTGGCACCAAATTTTTCCAAGAGACATAGTTAGTGCCGTACAAATCCAGGACGACTGGGCAGGTTGAAAACTTCGAATTTTCCGAGGTCGTCATTGTCCTGGAGGATCTGAACTACCTGTTCACTAGCGATTTCTGACTTACTATACTCAGCTGCAGATGCGATGCGTCGTGCTGATAACGTGTTCGATTTTCACTTAACTTAGTAAAGACACTCGGCCACTCTGAAGAACCTCGCACCAGTGAATTTATTCCAAGCAAAAGCTACTTTATATATTCTGGGTATCTGTGGAGAGGGCTGACTGTAAGCATCCTCTTACAATTAGTGCTACCTGTATAGACCGTTTACTGTGACAGAGCTACGTGAGTCTATATTTCAACAAGGCTAACAGCTGCTAATCCTGGGACGACACCCCCGAGGCTTCCTTGGTCGACATGTGGTTTCGGTTCTGTTCACTCTGACGTCGATGGATCAAGCGGTGTCTGCATTGCTGTTGTTAATGTCTGGTCCGACAGGAATCCTGTTTTTGGGTCTCCTCGAGGCATCTTTTTTTGTAGGTTTTCCCGGGTCACCACTGTAGAGTAGGTAAGGAACGACTCGTGATTCTTGACGCTTACTCCGAACTGCCGCGTCTAGCAGGCGGTATTTTTATTTATCTTTTCCATCTGGATGAGTGCATTTCGAGTTCGTCTTCGGGCCGCTACGAACTAAAGAGACTCCGTTTGCTTGCGAGGCAGAAGCAATCAGCTCTGAAATTCGAATTCTGCTGGGTGAGCAAGGCAGGCAAACTCTGTATGAAGAAGAACTCTGAAAGCCCGGTGAAAGGCATCACGTGCGAAGAAGATCTCTTGCAGCTGTAGTAACAAACACTCCCGTGCCGAATACCCCAAGGACCAAAGAACGTTCTCAAAGATTTTTCATTCATGGACCCCCCTATCGGATTTTGCCTGCATTCATGGACCCCTTGAGAGAGTTAGAGGAGAAAACCTCGCTCGATCTCTCTAGCTTCATTCATATCACAAGATGGCGAGTGAGTGAACGATCAGTGCGACGGATGCGCCTGACTCTCAGCGACCAAGTTTTCGATGACTTGTTTGAATTCGGTCCAATATGGTTCCACTCTACATATGACTCAACACTCATCAGTAGGGCTGGGAGTTTTTCACGGCATTTTTTCCGAAATTTCACGGCATTTCACAACTCCCATTGCTTGTCTATGGGATATCGCCGGGAAAATGCCGTGAATTTCACGGACTTCGTCGCGGCCGTGAAAAACTCCCAGCCCTACTCATCAGTATCGGTGGGGCATCTCAAGCCCCCTGCCACCTTGGCTCCATCAAACCATTCATGGTACCCAGTAGCGACGTCCATTGCCGCGTTAGATGTGCAGGGATATTTTCTGAGCCAAGAAACGGCCCAGCCTCCTGTCTCTTGTTCACCGCTCGAGGGCTTTCCCGACCCGAGTAATCAGCGTGGTGTTGTGGGGACCGGGGTCCCCCATGGTTCCGAAGGCAAACGGACCGAAGTGGAACTCGCTGGAGAGCGCCGCGTACTTCGTGATCTCCGCCGACTCCGCCCTCGCGACGGCGGAGCCGGCCCGAGTTGCACCGCGACCGACAAGGGATGGGACTCATTCAACCTCAGATCTCCCCTCGCGATGATGTTCAGCCGAGATCGTTCGTCAGTAATTTGTCACCTTGCTGAACGCTCGCTCCGCCTGATATGACGTTGGGGACGCTTCCCAGAGGAAGCATGAGAAACCTCCTGACGCTTTGCCACAGGTTGGGATACTTCTGAGAATCAGTGTGCTATGATGCTCGGGTAGTCTCAACCGCAGACGTGCACGTGCGACCGCTTTCACGGCAACTCTGGGCCGCGCTCTTGATCCGCAACCCTGGAGAGGTTCTAGGAGAGCTGTTTCTAACGAGGCGCTACCAGAGAGTTATTTATCCGAATCGATTAGGAACTGCTCACCGAATCAACACCCCAGAGTTCCAACGCTGCCCCCAAGCTGCGAACGTATCGAATCAGTTCCCGCTGTTATCTCTAATGAATATCCGTGGACCTCATAATCATGCTCAGGGACCCCTTATGGACCCCCTATCCCTATTTTACGAGTCGGGGACCCCCTGGGCGTTGGAATGGACCCCTGGTGGTCCATATGGACCATTTTGAGAACCACTGATCTAAGCAGTCTCCCCGGGGGGGGGAACATCTACTCATTACCGTAAACAATTCAATATCCAAGCACTTGGGTAATATACGTAGCGCTAATGCGAACTTCGACTTATTTATTAGTTCAATCCTCGAACCAGACACCGACTCTATCTCGCTATCAGAAACGTGGCTGTATTCGTACTCGGAACAACTCCTCAAACTCAACGGTTTCAAGGGAAACTTCACCTCGAATGACTCTTACAGATCAGGAGGAGTAGCGGTCTCCGTTAGAAACCAATTCCTATCCATCCAGATTCCTGTTCTCATGGAGGCATGCGACGCGACGATTGTAGAAATTATGATAGGAGTTGATAACTGGAAGGAGATAACTCTAGAGAATGATGATGATTGACCTTGAAGAATGAAGGAACGATGTTGACTCATCATGAGTGAGAGAGTCACTAATTGTTTATTGGAAGTGTTAAGAGGTGGCGCTGCTAACAGCGCGGTGAATACAAAGTCTCACAAACATCTCCCCTCTCATGCTGATTGTAATTATTGGAGCATTACACAACTTACAACATCACTACACAACACCGTGATATACGTTACAAATTAGGAATAGTCTTTGGCTTCATCTTTCTGGTACTCTGACGCGGGGTCGCTCGCACTGTAAGATCCAGGCTTTTTCCTTTCCTGGAACTCCTGTCATCGACTTGAGGTGATGATGATTTCGACTTCTTTTTCCTTGAGTTGCAACTAGGAGTTTCCGGTAGAGTCAGGTTGAGGCTTTTGCGCTTCCCGACCAGGCTGACTGACCTGGACGATGATGACTGCATTTCCTCTGATACCTGCTTCGTTGGTGAGTGTTCCGTAGTCAGTCTGAGATGTTTTCTGTTCCTGCGCGTCAGGGTTCCGTCTTCCATCCTGATTCTGTACGATCGTGGTGCAACTTCATCGACACATGTGGCCTTCAACCACCTCCCCGCCCTCACCAGAGGTTGGACTCTAACCTTAGAGCCTTTCTGAAGACGATTCAGTGATCGAGTTCCTTTGTCGAAACTTTTCTTTCTTGATTTTCTCTCCGCTGCGTTCAAGGTAACCTGCAACGTAACCATTGTAAACGTAACCATTGTCTAATCTCGACGGTAGCTTGCTTCTGAGAGGGCGAGCGAAGAATTTCTGCGCTCTGCTAGAGCAATCCGACTGGATTGTGTTCCTTACTTCAAGCAATGCGTATTTGAAGTTTTCGCCTTCGAGCAAACATTTCTTGAGCAAACCCTCGGCCACTCTCACTGCGGCCTCAGCCTTTCCGTTACTTTGAGCAGAGTAAGGAGAACTTGTGAAGCGCCGAACTTTCCAAGACGGAAGAAAGCTTGTGAAACTCTCTGAAGTAAATTGCGTACCGTTATCGCTGTGAAGCTCAACGAGAACGCCGTACCTGGAGAAATGCCTCTGGGTGACTGCGATGAGTTTTTCTGAAGTCGTATTGTTGCCAAGGTCGTCAATTTCGAAGAAGTCCGAGAAAACGTCGAAAGAAACCGGAGAAACCGATAGTTCGTGTTTTTGAACGAGAACAGGTCCTGGTAGACTATCTGGAACGGGTATGTCGCCTCAGTAGTGAGTATCAAAGGTTCTCTGGGTTGTCGAGGCATGTAGGTAAGACAAGAACTACATGACTCGCACCAGTCTTCCAACTCCGACTTTAGAAACGGCCAAAAGATGCATTCTCCCTCCGGCGCGTTTCCATGATGCGTTGAAACTGTAGTGACTCGCATGAGCGAGCCTGATCATCTCGTGTCGAAGACAGAGCTGTGCGCCGAGGTAAAATCCTCGGCGGCGGCGGCGGCGGACCTGAAAACAGGTGGCGGCGCACCGCGCCGCGCATCCAGTTTTGATCTTTCTTTGAATGGAAAGTGTCATGATGGGAATGGCTTCAGAGAGGAAGTTACATGTAGAAGATACATATGTACAGGGAAATTAGCAATGCTTCGTTTATGATTCCGAATCGGAAAGCACGATTCTGTGCTGTCAACCTTTTGTCTTTATTATATAATGTTTCGTCTTGTCTCTGACTTACGCATCACAATGGTCATCCTCCAGGCTTTCCTTCTGTCACAATTCTCCTAAGTTGGAGCTCACATAAGCGTAGGGATCTCTATCAAATAACTCTATCAACACAAACAGGGCAAACACACAAACTTTCGCGTCAGAGAAGCAGAGATTCGTAGCGCGTGCCACAGAACCTCAACCTGAGGCCTTGTGGTACAGCTGCCGCGAGCTTGCATTAAAGTTTTGAGCCGATCTTCTACGTTTGGTTACTCATGATCTGCAGCAATTCAGTTGTCCCGGATTGACGAATTTTTAATATCATCTTCAGGTTTAGAAATCATGAACTCGGGCGGTGAAAGGATCTCCCGATTCGCGCAGCTCGCCACGACGCGTCGCGCTGCGCCGAGGAAATTTCGCGGCGGCGGCGCAGCGGCGCAGCGGCGCGTCGCGAAAATTTCTCGGCGGCTGGCGGCGGGAAATCAGACGCGGCGCGCCGGCGCGCCGGCGTGCGTCTTGCGTGGCGCACAGCTCTGGTCGAAGAGACTTGTGTATGAAAACCGCTGAAAAAGATCAATTGTGACTCCGTAGTCATTTCTGCTCTGTAATCCCAGAACGGGCGAAGTAGCGAGGAGCATGATTCCTTAGACTTTGGCCATCCTGTTGTTATGGTCCTTCGAAGCATCAGCGACTCCGCATCGTCTTTAGATGCGAACTGGATCTGCTTGATTGTCGCGTTGTCCAGAGGCGTCGACGGTGGTGTGTTGAGATTCTCGAGCTCAACGCGAAAGATGAGTGCTTCGTCGTGAGTCACTTCATGAGACTCACGAATGGTATCGCGACTTAGCCGATCGATGAGACAGTTCAGCTTTCCTTTCACGTATCGAACTTCTATGTTCCATGTTAAACTTCTGGAGTGCAAGTAACATTCTCTGTAGTCGTTTGGGATTGCTATTGTTGAGAATTTGGTATTCTCGCAGTCTCTTCCATGCGCTCGCTTTACTTCATAGTGTCGCCCTCTCTCACTAACCCTTTCTGCACGCTTTATAAATCCAACCCTTTACGTAATAAAGCACTTGGTGCAAGTACTCTTTGCCGAACAGTTATCATCATTTGTCCAAGAACTTTCCAACACGTTGATCAGCACGAGTCTCTACGCAGAAAAGCTGTAAGTTGGTCTTATACTTTAGAGTGTTAAGTCCTTGATTGCCCTTACAATGTCTACGGACCTGAAGCTTCAAAAGCCATTGACTTGCCCAGTCATCTTGGACAAATACGGCACAAACTTTCTATCATGGAAAGAATTGACTCCAATCTATCTCCAAGCCGAAAAAGATTGTTGGCTCGTGACAGAAGGAACTCTGGTCCCTCCAACTGAAACCGATGTGTCCAAACAAACCACAGCGGAGAAAGAACAGGCCAAAAGATACGAGAATGCAAATCTCAAAGCAAAGCAATATCTCTTTGCATCCATCCATGCATCTTTGATCACAAATATCTTTTATGGTCAAGCCGAGGCTGTGACAGCCAAACAAATTTGGACCAGAGTCAAAGCTCATTTTGCGAAAAATACTGCATTGCGTAAAAGCACAGCAATCAGTAAGTTCATGACATTCAAGTTTCAAAAGAACAAGAGCACTGAGCAGAACCTTTCGGCATTCAAAGATCTGATGATCTCTTTGTCAGAGTCAGGTGCCACTTTGTCCGATGACATAAAGATGGAGCAACTGCTAAATGCACTCCCACCAAACTGGGAACCCATCAGACTTGGATGGGCAACGTCGGCGACGAAAGATATCGCCACATTGATTGAAATAATCAGAGCCGAAGGATATCGCATGAATCCAGGCAAAGAAGTTGATAGTGCCTCTGCCCTATTTTCTCAAATGAGAATCGGTGGCAACCCTCAATCGCGCGGTGGATATCAAAACTACCCGCAGCGTGGACGCAACTCGCGTTACCCGCAAAGGCAATACAACCAAGGCAATCAAAGGCAAAGAAACAGAAACAGAAATGATATGAGGTGCCTGAACTGCGGAATGAGAGGACATCTCAGAAATCAATGCAGAAGACCGAGGCAGAATGTAAACAGATCGAACTACCAAAACTATCAAAACAACTATAGTTATCAACGTCAGAATCAATACAATCCTCGAGCTCGAAATGAAAATCAAAATCAAAATCAGAACCGTCAATCCGGTTCATCTGGTTCTCCTAGCTCACCCCGTAACTACCCTCGAGCTCACATCGCCGAAGCCTTAATTGCGATTAAGCCCGATGATTTTCGATCTGAGTACATTATCCTCGACAGTGGAGCCTCAGCCCACATGGTTTACGACAAGAGGTGGCTAACAGACTTCACCACGGTATCAGATACCTGTGAAGTATTGACAGGCTCCGACGAGCGCTTGCCTGTACACGGACAAGGCAACGCGCGCATGACCGTCAGAGATGGAAAAGAAACCATCACTTTTGAGCTCAACAATGTTCTGTACGTCCCCAAGCTCAAGACTAATCTGATGTCCCTGAGTCAACTCACCAAGGAAGATGCCAAGGTGATCATGGCCAACAACGAGCTAACCTTGATGAAGGATGATGTCAAAATCAAAATCCCCATCTTGAATGGTCTTTATCGATTGAACATCGAAGACCCAGTCGTACAGGACGAAAACGAACCGATTGAAAATGATACTGAAGAGTATCCTGAAAAGGTCGTAACGAGCGAAATGAATCAGCAAGAAATGAACAAGACAGTCGCTGCTCCAAAGAAGCAGCAAAGCTTGATGCAGATGCACAAAGCACTGGCCCATCTCAACAAAGATTCAATCAAGAGGTTTCTCAAGCTAATGAACATAAGCTACAAGGATGATTTCGAGAAATGCGAGTCGTGCATCATGGCGAAGCAGCCGAGACACTCGCATCATGAAAGGCCAGATTCATCGAAAGCAAAAAGTCCTGGGGTAGTCTTTGCAGATCTCTGCAGCCCCCTCGTCGAATCGATCGACGGTGCAAAGCACTTTCTCATGATCACAGACGAATACTCAAAGTTCAGGAAGGTGTTCTTTCTCAAGAAAAAGAGCGATTCAGTGCGAGCAATCTGACGCTATTTGAAGTGGTTTCGGAATCAAACAGGCTACGACGTTCGCAGATTCCACACAGATCTTGGAAAAGAATTCAACAACAAAGAAGTACGAAACATGTTCGAAAGATTAGGAATAGAATACACGTTCAGTAACGTCAGAGTTCCACAGCAGACCGGCATCGCAGAAAGAGGAAACAGAACAGTCTTGAATTTGGTCAGAGCAGTTCTTGCTGCAGCAGGCTTGGAAAACAAGAAATTTCTGTGGGCCGAGTGCGTACAATATTGCGTGGACATTCTCAACATCACTTCGATCAATGAGACAGCGAACAAAACAGCATACGAAATAATATATTCAAAGGCCCCATACATAGGGAAGATCCACCCATTCGGCGTTGTTTGCTACGTTCGTTTTCAAGTTGATCCTGAAGACAAAATTACACTGCGAAACGAGAAAGCAATTTTCGTCGGTTTTCAACAACATTCACTTGGATACAGAGCCTGGGTTCCGAAAACAACCACAATCCTTTCTTCGAAGAACGTAACCTTCACGAACGAGTTCTGGAAAGACGTAGATTCGAAAGACTCGTCTTCAGACTCGAGCATGGTCCAAGGACAAGAGTCAACAGACTCATCGCACGAAGAATCATTATCCGACTCAGACAACAACAAGTCTGAAGATGAATCTGCCGAAGATGCGTTGCTGGCGAAAACAGGTTTTGAAGGCCAGATAGTTCAGACGCAATATGGACTGGAAAACAAACATGTTGACGAGGCAAATGCGAAGGAAGGCTTAAAAAGGAAAAACAACTCTCGAGCTGGCAAGCAGCCAAATGAGAATATTCAAAGAGTTGAAGACCCCGCAACCTATCAAGAAGCCATGAACAGTCCAGAAAAGGAATTGTGGAAGAAGGCGATTCAAGAAGAGTTGAAGTCGATGTCCGACATGGGTGTCTGGAAGTTCGCCGAACTGCCCAAGGGCAGAAGGGCACTTCAATCGAAATGGGTCTTCCGAAAGAAAGAAAACCCTCAGAGTTCGACGGTCAGGTACAAGGCACGTCTAGTAATCAAAGGTTTTAAACAACGCGCCTTTGAGGACTTTTCCCCGGAAAAGCTCTACAGCCCTGTGGCTCGTGGAGAGGCCATCAAGGTCGTCCTCAGCATTGCGGCTGAAGAAAAGTTATATCTTCATCAATTCGATGTCAAGTGTGCGTTCTTGACGGCCGAACTCTCAGAGGAGATTTACATGGAACAGCCAGAAGGTGGAGACGATGGCAGTGGAAGAGTTTTGAGACTCTTGAAAGCGATCTATGGACTGCGTCAGAGCAGCAGAGAATTCTATCAAAAGATGGCCGCTATGATGAAACAGCGAGGCCTGACAAGATCGGCAAGTGACCCATGCGTGTTTTTCCGAAACGGCGAAGAACGCCTGATTGCGATTGTCTATGTCGACGACGGTCTCGTCGCGGGAAGCTCAAAACAGATGGTTTTGGACTTCATCGAGTCAATCGGACAGGAACTCGAAATCACATCACACCCGCTATCATATTTTCTGGGCATCCAGATCGAGATCAATGAGAACCACGACATTCACATTCATCAAACGCGCTTTGTAAATGAAGTTCTCGAAAGATTCAACATGCAAGACTGCAAGCCTATTTCAACTCCTTGCGATACATCGCTGTATCACATCAAAAACGATGGTCATTCAACTCAGGAGGACTACAGGCAAATGATAGGTTCATTCATGTACCTAGCCACAGGTAGTCGAGTTGATCTTTGCTACATCACTAGCTACCTTTCACGATTCATGGACAAGTGCACTCCAGAGCACGTTCAGGCAGCAGTCAGAGTCTTGAGATACCTGAAGTCGTGCCCTTCATTAGGGATCACGTACAAAAGCAATTCAGACGAAAAGACAGTCGTCTTCTCCGACGCAGACTTCGCAAGCGACGTGACAGATCGAAAGTCTACGTCAGGAACGCTCGTGATGCGCAGCTCGGGAGCCGTCATCTGGAACTCCACGAAACAGTCGAACGTGGCGATGAGCTCAACCGAATCCGAGTTCTACGCAGCATCTGAAAGCCTCAAATCTGCGTTGTGGATCAAGAAATTCCTCAGCGAACTAAATATAAAGGATAAGATAACCATGCATTTAGATTCACAGTCCGCCCTCTGCTTAATACGACAGCCACAATACTACCGAAGAACCAAGCACATCGAGATCAAATATCTCGCCATTCGGGACCACTACGAAAGAGGAGACTTCGAACTTTCCTTCGTTCCAAGCTCGTTACAACGTGCCGATTTGTTAACGAAGCCATGCAAGTTCCCGATTTTCAATCTGCAACGGAAAATGGCTGGTCTGGAATCATGGACAGAACAAACAAAAGGCAGAGGAGAACAGGTCGTATAATCTTATGCATTATAATACTCATCCACTTGCCTCAACCTTCGCACGCATATTTCTCATATGTGGATTGTGGAAAGGAATGTGAGCAAAAGGGATTACCGTGTAACATTTTCGCAACAATCGGTGACGCTTTCTCAATCATCTGCCTTGAAGCAGATATTTGCCTAGATCAAGCGGACGAGGACATGCCTTGCGTCCTCGAAGACAGAGCAACGGCAGGAGGCACTAAACTTTGGAAAATATACAAAAACAGAATAACCCCTCCGTCTCCAATGCCGAGAACTAACTGTCCGTGCGGATTCTGGCAAGTAACAACCGCACTCTCAGCTTCACTGTTCACCATCGTCTCTGCACTAATAGCAATAACAAAGATAAACAAGATCAGAACACGCCGTGAATACGAGCGTCTGGCGTCCGTAGCAGACGATGGTCCGTATCAACAAACCGTTCAGAATATCCCGCCAGAAGATTGAGTATCAAACTAATCGCATTCAAGCCCACAAGCCTAAGAGCTAAGTCGGTGCTCATATTTAAAATAAAATACGGTTAAGGGTTAAAACAAAACACTAACATTTATTCATGGATGAATATGTGGTCCATTCCATGCCACAACCTCCGTCACGAGTTCGAACCACTCGTCAAACGGCATTCCGAGCCGTCGAAGTGTCGCTTCACTCATTTCGCGACGAGTGACCCACTTCAGCAACATGAGCTGATCATGCTCGATCATGTGATCGAGCAGAAGCTGGTACCTTGCTTGGTACCGTCTTGAGCAGCGCACCCACACTCGATGCGCCACTTTCTCCTCATCTTCGTCCCAGCCGATTCGGAGCCTTATCCGCAGATGTTCGCGGAAGACACTGAAGGGCGTGCGTGAGTCGACGCCATGGGTGATTCGTCCCATCATGGACGAAATGATTCGGCACTGTTCAGTGCCCTGGATGTCGAGTTCTCCAAAGTGTCGAAGCCTGAGAAAGCGGAATCCTTTTCCGATGTCTTCGATGCGATGAAACGGAGTTTCTGCGACGATCCATCGACAGAAACAGGGATCCTCCAGATCCCTCACTGATTTGTACACTTTGAATGGAAGATCTCCCATGGTTTGATCACTCACAAAGCCAGTCAGAAGATCACTGACTCAATGAATGAGTCGACCTAGGCAGGCCTGTATGTCTAACGAACCCAAACGCTACGGAAACGAAATTGCCCTCTCCTTCAGAACTAAGCAGAGGCCCCTAGGCTCCATTTTCTTAAGAAACCGAAACAGATTGTTCAAAGTTCAAAGCCTATCGAACCGATCTTCGAAATCCGAGCCACATGACATTCCTAAACGAATCCAGATGAGAAATCATCATGGGTCGGAGGACTGAGACGCGGCCAGTGAAAGTCAAGCAAACAACGAATCCAATCTCTTTAATTTTGTACTCAATCGCTTGAAATATACCACTCCTTCCCTCTACAAAGCTCATCCCTAATTTTGGAATTTAGAAATGTTCTCCCTCCTGTATATCTAATCATCGTGAAATTTTCTATGTCGAATTTTGCGGAACAACGTCTCAAAAGACACACGCTCAAGTCATTTGACATGCAGACCTGGACAAAGCCTGCAGGCACGCACACAAATGATATCGTCCGCACTTTTCGGGGCGGAGAACCATCAGTGAATTTTGACATCAGGTTAAATTTTGTTCCTTCAGAGGTAGTTGTTTTCACACGCCTCTCCTCTTGAGTTAATTTTTCGATTTTGTTTGCTGCGCCAATCGTCGACTCCGTAATATCTCCCCCTGCAGTTCCCTTGATCAAAGTGGTCGGAGATTCCGTCAACCTTTCAGTTGACACCGTCAAGTTCATCTCCGCCAATTCTATAAGAAGTAGATTCTAAAGGAAATCAACGCAAATGCTCATGTCATAAACGTTCAGATCGAAGTTCGAGAAATCATACCGTAGTACATAAATACGCGTTGTGTGATTAAGGCGCAACACAATGCAAACACCACAAACGAAGCACACAAACAACAGGCTACGTATCGACCCATCGTTCCTGCAATGTCATCGAATCGTCTCCTCCAACTACGATAACTCGAATCTTCGGAAGACTGTTCAACGACTCGAGAAACTCTCCTTGACCTCAGATCAGACATCTCAAACAGGACGTCGCAGTCTCCAGAAGATCTTCTCCTCAAACTTTTCCTCAAATTCAATCTTACCCTGCTCGAGATAACGAGATTCTTCATCAAATACTTTCAACACAAATGAGTGCCGAGCAAATGAAACTGTCATCAAAAGAGCATACCAATTGAACATACTTCACAATCGGTTCCAATTGGTTTCCTTGGAATGGTTTCGCGCGAGAACAACAAGATACAAACAACGAGGATAGAGGAATAGTGACACAAGTGCATCGAATATTTATACCCAAGAAACTAACCCCATGAAATATCATATCAAACAATAAGCAAAAAAAAAAAATCACTTCAATGAGAGATAAGGCAAGAATCCCCGTTCCATCAAGTTTATTCAGTCAACTGATAAATACCACGTGAAAGTTTTACAGAGCGCCGGCACCTTTGTACTGTTGACAAACTTCGCCAAAGTTGGAAGATCCAAATTCATCACCCGAAAAACAGCCGGCTGGCTATTCTGGTACTCCATCCGAATCTCAGACGGACGGAGCGGTTTCAAGATGCACACTCCGTTGGTCGTCGAGATGCATACGAAACCAATCTCGTATGCCTGGCAGAAGAACGACGATGCCGAGAACTGACGATCGACTCGTCTCGGCTGTGGACTTTCGACAGGGGCCAGCGTTTCCGGAGTTTCAACAACGTCCACAGGTTGGGGTGCCTTTCCCAACG
Source organism: Neoseiulus californicus (assembly GCA_028455905.1). NCBI lineage: Eukaryota > Metazoa > Arthropoda > Arachnida > Mesostigmata > Phytoseiidae > Neoseiulus > Neoseiulus californicus. Next base: position 13,713,662 of record JAMQGS010000006.1, read on the forward strand.
AAGTCCCTGCTGTGTTCACGACCGTCGACAGTTCAACGGCCGAGCGGGCTCCTGAACCAGAAAAACAAAGCGTTCCAGAAAATCAAAGTGAAAGTGAAATCAACGAGAAGAAACCGTTCATCCACAACTCACCCAGAAGCCCAAGGATGATGAGGAGACCGATTGCGATGAAAAATATCATCGCAGGTAGGATCCTCGGACCTCCAGAAGGTCTCTGAGCGACTCCGCCAGTTCGATGAGTCGTTCGATCAAGAGCACCAAACGGCGAAGGATTTCCCGCAGACATTGTGGGAGGTCCTGCCTCGGAGCCAGATTGAACAAGTGGGACATCCTCGAAGTTCACCGTCATCGAAGCAGTTGAGCCGCCCAGAGTGAATAGAAATTCAAAGCGTTCAACTTTTATCAGGACACCCTCTCAATCATCAGCTTCATCAGCCAATCGGAATAGAAGAATGTTTGGAACACAGGATTCCCGAACTTCCATGGAACATCGAAACGCAGCCTGCCCTGGACTCGAAACTGAGATGTCGTCCTAAATGCCTCAGTCATCCGATTCGATGGAATGAGTATCAAATGAATCCAGTAGCTCAAGCTTCTAGCGGCGAATGAAATGTAAACCGATTCAATTTCGGAGGACTACTTGGATCTATGTCAACGAAATAGTATCGTGCCGTGAATCCAATATGTAACACGCGCTCTCGAATGATCGAGACTGCGTGAAGGAGGACTGTTGAGAATTTGGTATTCCCGCAGTCTCTTCCATGCGCTCGCTTTACTTCATAGTGTCGCCCTCTCTCACTAACCCTTTCTGCACGCTTTATAAATCCAACCCTTTACGTAATAAAGCACTTGGTGCAAGTACTCTTTGCCGAACAGTTATCATCATTTGTCCAAGAACTTTCCAACAGCTATGAAGAGGGTTCTTAAAACAGCCAATCAGCGGCTGGTGGTCAGTTCCCACCACCACCTATGGATCTCCGAAGATGTAGTTTTCAAATTTTTTGCAAGCTACCAGGATAGCTAGCAGTTCCCTCTCGATGACGGCATAGTTGACCTCAGCCGGTTTTAGAGCTGCGCTCCAAAGGTCGACTGGCTTTCCTTCCTGAAGCAAGACGCCTCCGACTCCGTTGTGACTGGCATCTGTCTGTATAAGTATCGGTTTGTTGATGTCAAAGTAGGCCAATGCAGGTGCGGAAGACAGGGCTCTCTTGATGGACTCGAAAGCTGACTGTTGGGAGCTCATGTGTGCGAAATCGACCTTCTTCCTGAGGAGTTTCCGCAGTGGTGTGGATAGGTCTAAGTAGCCTTGCATGAACTTGCTCAAATAGTTGGTGGCGCCCAAGAATCGCAACAGAGCCTCCTTGTCCCTGGGCGCTGGACATGCCTCGATTACCTCGATTTTGTCAGGATCAGGTTTCACCCCATCCTTGGATAACACATGACCCATGTATTTTGCCTCAGGAACGCAAATCTAAGTTTGTCCCTATTGAGACGCAGACCGATTTCTTTGCAACGTTGGAAGAAAGCTTTCAGATTGGCCAAATGATCCTTGAATGTTCAATTCAATTCAACACACACTTTATTGCAAGTGGAGCAGTAACAATAGTCAGGCCGAAGTATCCGTGCGGGCCTTGAAGCTAGATTACAGTCGCGACGCTCTCCATGGGAAGGTATTGCTTATCCGATCAGTAGTGGCAATTTGGGTCGGTCGAAGCACACGGCCACGCCTAGCGGAGAATGTCTCGACAAAAATGGAACGGTACGAAGGTAGTGTCCGGAGCCTATTGAGCATGGCGAGGTCGGCACGATCAAACAAGTCACCGATGGGCGTCAGGCAGACGCTGGCTTGAGGCACGCCGCACCGGAGGGCAACCCTGATAACAAATCTCGACTGAATTTAGTCGAGGGCAGAGATGTGTTTTTTGAGGTACGGCCGCCAAACGACACTACAGTAAAGGATCTTTGGGCTCACTATGGAGCGGTACAGGCGAACGTAAAACTCAGGGGTCTCAACGATGAAGCATCGCTGTATGTCATTACACAGTCTGGATGCGGACAGGACGACGGCGGCTACATGCGACAAGCAATCAAGAAGGGGCTCATGACAACACCGAGGTCACGGAACTCGTCAGCGAAAGGAATCGGAGAACGGTCAAGGTATACGGGAGGGTCGTCCCTCACGGAAGACAAAACGGCACACTCCCCCGACAGAGATTGTTATCCCATTGACCTCGCACCACTCGGAGACGAGGTCGACGGCGGATTGGAGTCGTGCATGGGAGTGGGAGTCGATTGGAGAGAAGAGCTTTAAGTCGTCAGCAAAGAGCTTATAGGAGGTGCCAGGGGGGAAGTGAGGAGGGGAGATCGAGTATGAAAATGGAGAATAGGGCCGGTCCAATGGCAGACCCTTGGGGGACCCCCGAAGGGCAGTCGAGAGATGGGCCACGGGTCTCACCGAGCCTGACACGGAAGGTCCTGCCTCGAAGGTGTTGAAATATAGGTTCACGTAGCTCTGTCATAGTAAACGGCTCACGCAGGTAGCACCAAGAGGATGCTTACAGTCAGCCCTCTCCACAGACACCCAGAATACTTAAAGAAGATTTTGCTTGGAATAAATTCACTGGTGTAAGGTTCTTCAGAGTGGCCGAGTGTCTTTACTGAGTTAAGTGAAAATCGAACACGTTATCAGCACGAGCATCGAATCTGCAGCAGAAAAGAGTAAGTCAAGAATCGCTGTTGAACAGGTAGTTCAAATACTCCAGGACAATGACGACCTCGGAAAAATCGAAGTTCTCAACTTGCCCAGTCGTCCTGGATTTGTATGGAAATAACTATGTATCTTGGAAGAATTTGATGCCAGTGTTCTTAAAACAGCATAAGAACGTATGGCAAGTCATCGATGGCACGCTGACTCCGCAAAAGATTCGAACGGGCAAGACAGCCCTCGAAGATGATCAAAAGCCTCTGCAAGAGAAATATGAACATGCAGTAGACGAAGGTCGAGTTTTGCTCTACACGTCTATCGTTGACAAACTGATCATTCAGCTATTCTATGGTAGCACTGAAACTGTCACCCCTGACCAAATATGGAAAAAGATTAAAGAAAAATTCGGTTCCAAGGCATCCCTGCGTCAGGGAACAGCAATCACCCAAATAATGACATTCAAGTTTGCCAAGAACAAAACCGTCGATGAGAACTTGGAAGCATTCAAAAGCATACAAACGGATCTCGTAGAAGCTGGAGTGACCATGGACATGAAAGTTCAGACAGAACAATTGCTGAATGCCTTACCCGCAACTTGGGAACCATTGAGAATGGGTTGGGCAGCAAGATCAGATGGTGACAAAGACATTTCCAGTTTGATGGAAATAATAAGAGCTGAAACAGTTCGTCAACGACCAGACAAAGAAGTAGGCCAGGCTACAGCACTTTTCTCTCAAATGAGAATAGGCAATAGAGGCGGTCCGAACCGACGATTCGGTCGGCGGCCCTATAGGCATCATGGTTCCTATAGACCTCATTACAACAGAGGTAATCAAACTCAGAACCAACAAGGAGCAGGCAATCAAGGAACAAGTAGTCAAGGAGCAAATACTCAAGGTGCAAGTAATGCCGGACAAAATAGGCTGAACGTACGCTGCTATAATTGCGGAGGTAGAGGACACTACAAGAGTAACTGTCGCCGACCTAGGAGAAATTTTGGTCCACCAAGAACCTCGAGGCCACCACAACCAAGAGCGAACGTGGCGGAAGCTTTCCTAACTCAATATCATAAGGAAGATTTCAAGAACGACCAATTTCTGGTAGACAGTGGTGCAAGTCACACGATTACAAACTCTAAGAAATGGTTTACGCAATTCTCTAAGAACTCTGACACCCGGGAGGTCAAGTTGGGTAGCTCTCAACGCCTGCGAGTCTTCGGACAGGGGGCAATTCGATTGACCGTTAGAGGAAGAACGTAGATCTAGAGTTAGAAAACGTCCTTTACGTTCCTGGAATCAGGAAAAACTTGCTAGCGGTAAGCCAACTTACGGATGAGAATTTCCAAGTAGGATTTCGCGAAAATGAACTCACAATTACCAAGAATGACTTGAAGATAAAAGTACCCAAAGTGAATGGTCTCTATCGACTGAATGTCGAGAAAAATGATGCGAGCGACCAGGAAGAAATCGCAGCAAGCGATCCTGATGAAGAAATGGAAGACCCGATGGAATCTGGTCAAGGATTCAGCATCACTGGCAGAAAGACAAAAGCAAAAGAGTCAAATCCAAGTCTTAAAGGAATACATGAGTTGCTCGCTCACATAAATAAGGATTACGTAAAGCGATTTCTCGACTTACAGAAAATAGAATACTATGATGACCTAAGCCAATGCCAGACGTGCATGGCAGCGAAGCAAACAAGATTTTCGTACCATAGTAGGCCCATTGAGGCAAAGGCTAAGAGGCCTGGTACGGTAACTGCTGATCTGTGCAGTCCGTCGACCCCATCCATAGCAAATGCAAGACACTTCCTGTCAATCACGGATGAGTTCTCCAAATTCAGAAGAGTATATTTTCTCAAAACAAAAGATGAAGCCATCGAATGCATTGAAAATTACGTGAAATGGTTCAAGAACCTGATGGACAGAGAAAAAGAAAGATTCCACTCTGATGGAGGAGGAGAATTCATGAATGAACAAGTAAAAGCTATACTGAACAAAATCGGTGCCGAGCAGACCTTCTCATGCCCTAAAAACCCAAGACAGAATGGTCAAAGCGAACGAAGTAATCGTACCATAATCAACTTGGCGAGAGCAGTTCTGATCGGTGCTGGATTGGAGTCCAAAAAGTTCCTTTGGGCAGAGGCCGTAAATTATTGCGTAGACGTACTGAACATCGTAACAATCAATAAGGAAACGAACAAGGCTGCATACGAGATTTTCTACAGAAAGAAACCGTATGTAGGTAAACTTCAGCCCTTCGGAGCTGACGCCTCTGTTCATAACATCAGGGACAAGCTGGATAGACGAGGTATTTTCGGAAAACTCGTCGGTTTTCTCCCACATGGACTGGGATACCGCATCTGGTTCCCAGAAACCATGAGCGTTGTGGCAACGAAAGATGTAACATTTTTGAAAGCACCATTGCTCAGAGAACGTGAAGTTCCAGAAAATGAGGCCAGCGAACTGCAGAACAATGAGATTCAGAATTCTGGGGTTCGTTACACTCAAAACAACGAGTCAAATGAATCTGGGGCGGAAGAAGCACCAGAGCATAATGAGAATGAACCCGTGGCAAGCGGGATGCAAGAACCGGATGAAAGACCGGAGAATATTAGAAACTTGCGGCCCAGGTCAAGCATCCGAGCGCCACTCAGATACAGAGAACAACCAGAGCTAAGCGACTCGGACACAGAGGCAGAAAATGAGATGGTGTTGAGGCCCAGGTCACAAATTAGACGTCCGCTGAGATACAGAGCTGAAGCGAATATTCACGAAGCGGACGATGACCGAAACACTGAAGGCAACGCCATGCAGGAAGCGGCAGACCAGAACGTGCCTTCTAGCTACACTGAAGCGATGAGAAGCCCACAAAAGAAGCTTTGGATGGAGGCGATAGACAAAGAGCTTCAAGCAATGAAAGACTTGAAAGCGTGGAGGTTGGCAGATCTGCCAGACGGCAGAAAGGCAATACAAAGCAAATGGGTATTCCGCAAAAAGGTTGATCCACAAAACAACACAACAGTTTACAAAGCACGTTTAGTTATTCGCGGTTTTTTTCAAGAAGAAGGAAAATACTATTCAGCAGACCAAATATTCAGTCCAGTTGCCAGAACAGAAGGACTCAGAACAGTATTGAGCATTGCAGCCCAGGAGAAGCTGTATTTGCACCAGTTTGACGTCGGTACCGCTTTCCTGACGGCAGAGTTAGAAGATGAAATATACATAAGAATACCAGAAGGATTGTCAAACATGCCACCAGGGAAGGTACTCAGGCTGCAGCGTGCAATCTACGGCCTGAAGCAAAGCAGCAATCTGATTGATTGATTGATATTTATTGACCATTATCTTATCATATTCACATCTTCAATATAATAAGATACCCTAAATAAGGGGCGATGTCTCAGCTGGTCCATGCGGCATTCTTTCTTGCGTTCCTTTCTCGGTGCTGTTGTTTCCCACTCTTCCAGCATTCGCTTTGTGTGGAGAATCATCTTCGGGGTACTGTCTTCGTGTCGTCCAATCCTTTTTCTTATCATGCACGCAGGTTTCTTGCATTCTAGGATTACATGTTCGAGAGCTCTCTCTCTGCCGCATTTCGGGCATGTCGCTTCGATGTTTTTTTCAACGCGACCTGTATCTTCTGGTCTGTAAACATCCCGCTCGAGCATTTGCCAGCAGGCGACTGCCTTTCGTGTTGTCGTATAGGTGTTCGATAGTCCCTCGAACTTTTTGGAATTCCGGTATCGTTCTAGGGTTTTCTTCCCCGACATACTATCAAACCAATTCTCATCTTGTTTGGATTTGATTGTTTCGTGAACATACTTTTTGTATATTCCTGGAGTTCTCCGAGCTGTCTTGCTCGGCATTTCTCTTAAGTCTACACACCCGAAGTATTTTTTTTCAATTCCCTGCTTCTTTTTAGGAGCCGGGCGGTCGTCTGCTCGCGTTCTTTCGCTTTCGTTCTTGGGAGACACTTTCTCCCCTATAGCCCCGCCAGCATTTTTTTCGACTTAAGGTCTTCGAGTATCGCCTCTGCGATCGGAAAAGTACACGAGACCGGTTCAATCTCGACCGACTCGCTCTCTTCCTGCATGCCTGATTCGTCGGCATACACTTCATAATTGCTGGCGGCTGATTCCACTCTTTTCTCGGCACCAACGCGACGGCCAATCTCGGCGCCGTGTGCCGTAGTCAAGTCTGCATTGGCTTTGATCAAGTCTGTCTTCGACTTGACATAAAGCATGCCGGGCATTCTCGCCCAGGTGACGTTGCTGTGGTCGGCAGCAGGGCTTGCTCGCAGCCGCTGCAAAGACCGGACATACCTCAGAAATTTCTGTGGATAAGTCCCACGGGGGTTGTATCCTAAGTCTTCGTCACACCACCACTTTGTATTTCTGTTTTTTCGCCTTTTTTTTCCGGAATTCTTTCCGGAGCTTCGCACCCACGTTGTTGTGTTTGCGCGCGCGAGCAGACGATCTGTTTAACAAAAACCTCACGAATATACTCATATCAATGGGATATGATCAGTCAAAAACGGATCCTTGCATCTTTGCTCGTAATGGCAACTTAAGGACTATAATCTGCATTTACGTGGACGACGGTTTGTTGGCCACTGCAACCCGAGAGTTGGCAATGGAGTTTCTTGAAAACCTGCAAAAGCACCTAAAGATTACATCGAAACCCTTATCATACTTTTTAGGATTGCAAATAGAAATAGATAAGAATCACAACATTCATGTTCACCAAACCAAGTATGTAGAGGAAGTACTGAAACGCTTCAAAATGCAGGATTGCCGACCTGCAAAGACCCCATGTGACCCCTCTCTGTACTCAATCAAAAGTCAAGGCCCAAGATCACAGAAAGATTTCCGATGCCTGATCGGATCGATTATGTTCTTGGCTACTGGGAGTCGACCTGACATCTCGTTCGTGACTTCGTATCTAATGTCAGAGTCCTAAGATATTTGAGGTCGTGCCCATCGCTTGGTATAACGTACAAGAGCGATCCAGCAGAGGGAACTATGATATATTCAGATGCCGATTTCGGATCAGATCCAGAAGACCGAAAATCCATGTCTGGAACCCTGATTACTAGACAATCAGGCCCGATTGTATGGCACACGACCAAGCAGTCGAATGTGGCCAACAGCTCTTGCGAGTCAGAGTTCATAGCTGCTGCTGAAACTCTCAAGGCATCAATGTGGCTGAACAAGCTCCTAGGCGAGCTAGATATCCATGAGAAGCATACAATATATGTATATGGACAACATGGCGGCAATCAAGCTCATCAAGCAGCCGCAGTTCTATCGACGAACGAAGCACATTGAACTAAAATATTTCCTCATCAGGGATGTCTACTCGAAAGGACAGATTAATATCGAATACATACCCACTTCAGAACAAAAGAGCGACTGGCTCACTAAACCCTGCAATACCGGAGTTTTCCTGAAGCAGAGAGCCCTGTCAGGACTGGAGACATGGAAACGCTAAGAGGTCAGATAAGCTTCATCATAATAATACTTGCACTCAATATTATACCCATCGAATCATATTTTAGCTATCCTGATTGTGGTGAGAAATGCATAAGGCAAGGTTTATCATGCAACATAATACACACCATAGGAGGAATGTTTACCCAGCTATGCCTGGAGCAAAAGGCTTGCGAACTACAATCGGATCAGGAAACGCCTTGCGTCTCGGAAGACAAGGCGACGCTCGGAGGAAGGCTGTCATGGCAGGCATACAAGCACAGAGAATTGCCTCCGAAGCCTGAGCCGAAGCCACAGGTAAATTGCAGGATGTGGCAAATGCTCTCATTGGCACAAAGCATGATGACTGCGGTGATGGTTTCGACAATAATTGCTAAGAGAATTCTAAAACTTAGAGCAAGAATGCAATACGAAAGAATTCAGGAGACGGCTAGCAGCATCGATAACCCATACATGCCGACAACAGAAGAAATCCCACCAGAATAACGCGCACCCGAATTCACAAGGACTGTCTATCATATCGCGATTGATTGATGACAACAAATCAAAGCATGATGGAAAGGGAAAATTCTGGATTCTGCTTCGAAATTCAAACAGCGCTGAGGCGCCAGCAAACAAAAGAAAAGAACAAAGCACAAACAAATAAGATGGAAATGAATGCTGGGATATACCGTAAATCTTCCAATTGAAGCCCCTCTCTAATGGAAGCCCATCTCCAATAGTAGCCCCCCCGACAGAGGCGTTTCCAGAAATGGAATCTTTTTTCTTGCACCTTTCTAGTTTCCGTTTCCCTCCGCTCGCGTTGCCTCTAGATTTGAGAGCCCGAAATGAATGAAAACCATCTCCAATAGGGGCGCATCTCCAATAAAGGCCCTCCGTCGACGGCATTTGAAAAAATAGAAGCCCGGGCTTCTATTGGAAGATTTACGGTAATCTTTACTCCCCACTAATGAGGATTTCTTTATTTTGGCAACCAGCGAGAGCGTCGCTCGACAGCAGGCTTATCATTGCACTGGGGAGGCTGCGGGCGCGAACTATTCCGGTGTCGGAATCTCCGCCCTGCGGGCGGATTACACAAACACCTTGAAAGGCCCCTGAGCACATTTTAAAAGACGTAAACTGTCGGCATATAAGCAACGACAGATGCACACGCTTGATATTGGCTTTGAAGCTGGCGGCGTAGGCTTCAACGAAAGCAAACCGCCGATTTTTGGGGGCCGGAGCGGGTGTGTCAATGGAGAAATCACGAGGCACATACAGGTCCTCTGAAAAGACAACGAATGGAATTCAGCATAATGCACGTCGTTTATTGAACAGGAACTTTGCCAGATGATAGAGCAGCAGTATCTCACCGGCAGTGGAATAGAGCTTTGCGGCGATAATGCAGCATATCAGGATTCCAATGATGAAGAGGATAAGGGGGATAATCCTCAAAACTGGTATCCATCCATTGGGGGGGTGAACGGCTCTCGGGCGGGTCAGGCGTGCTGGCCAACTCCCCTGGGGCTAGAATGCTCTCGATGGGTACAATCGGTACGTCACTCCCATTGATTCGCGGCTCCCTCGTCATAATGCTGGAAGCGTTCCTGCGTCGGCGAAGAATCCACTTGCTGACAAGAATATTCTCTGGCAAATCGTCGTGGCCCAGAGTGCTGAAGGAAAAGAATGATGATAATGAATATAACAAAAGGAAAGGTTTTGCACAACCAATGATAGCTAAAAGGAATGTAACAACTCACCGTCGAAGCATGGAAGGATTGGATAACTTTGAGATTGATATGAAGAGAACTTTGAAATGCAGTGAGTCAGTCACACAACAACCCAACAGGAAAAGGATAAGATCATGGCGGATCACAGAATATAAAGCCTTAAGGAAAGTGAAATAATTCAAGAAATATTTAGATGTCTCAAGCTGAATAAGTTACAAATGGATTGCTTGAATCAGAATGTGAAAGATACAATTTTCCGGAGGAATCAAAGAAAAGAATGGCAAAGAAAAATCTCAAGATATAACTAAGTACCATTCGAAATTTGAACAAGCCGCTAATTCTCCATAAAGTTTTTCGATAGAGAGTCGTTCTCCGGAAGTTGGTCTGATCGTTTTCAAAAGAACCCTCGCGGCGGGCCGAACCAGCTCGTCAGCGAAAGGAGATTGCAATGATACCAATAAGCAGCGAAAGTTTTCGGGAGAACTACATACTAATAATGTCGAATGTTCAGTGCATAGGTAATGAGACGATTTGAACATGAGTTTCTCTGCGTCCCTATCAATGTCCGAGAAAGGGTCCCAAGCTGGAGTTGAAGGGGAGATTGGAACCACGATGGGAGTAGGAGAAACAGATAAAATAGAAATGGAAGTGCTAACAGAGCTCGGAACAAGTGATGAGCTCTGGAGGTACGGAGTTTGAGTACTGGAAGATGTAAATCTCATGGATGAGATAGAAACAGGCGCTGAAATGGAAACGATGCTGGATGATAGAGAAGATGTGGTGGTCCGAATGGAAACAGGAACCCTGGTCGACTTGATGTGATTGCTACGAATTCTGGTCGGAGCGATTCGTTTCGAGGCGGTGCGGATTCTCGAAGAAGTAGAACGAGAAGTTGAAGAAAAAGTAGACGAGGAACTGCTGATTCTCGAAGAAGTTGTAGGAGAAGTTGAAGAAAAAGTACGCGAGGAAGTGACAGTAGGAACAGTGTAATTCAATGGAGGCACCAGCACAAAGCCCCAGAAATCAGGTTTTTCTCCTGGGAAAGGATAGCGCATCCCAGTCGAGGTAGGCGATGGACGGACTCGCCAACGAGGAATCCTGGACAGATCTGGAACGGGACTCGACGGAACCCGATCAGGAGTAACAACAGGAACTCGAGTGGAAGAAAAGGTAGAAACTCGAGTGGAAGAAACAGCTGGAGCTTGAGTGGAAGACACTACAGAAGTGTAAGAAGGAACTGTTCGAGAAGAAATGCTGGACGTAGTCAGAAGCACGCTAATGGAAGGCGTCATAACGGAAAGTGACGTCAGCGAAGTTTTCGTCGAAATTGTCTTGATGCTGGAGGCCAGTTCGGGCATCCAAGCTGATGAGACATCGGAGTATTCGGTCTTCAAGACGGAAGATGCTTCTCCATCCAAGCGAACACAGGAGGTGTGACGAAGCGAGTCACACGCAACTGAAGACGAGAATGATGACGAAAACTCAGCGGTACCTGATTCAACGCTGAACGACGGTCTGACAGTATCCGAAACCAGAACGTCGGGAACATGGTGAACAACAGTGCTCCTGGGATGTCCTACAGATGATACAAAGAAGACTCAGAAATCATCGCAACCAACCCGATCAATCACCATGAAAAATCAATACCCACCGTAAAGCTGAATCAGATGCCAGGCGACGATGGCCAAAGATGAAACCATCAGGAAACACAACACAGATATCGTGAGGTAACGGAGGATCTTAAACATGAGGTTACAACAGGAGCTGCGCTCCGCCTGAGGTTCCTCGATACCATCAAAAGGTTGCATCATGGTCGAGTGTTCACAACGAAATCTCAACGAGAAATGATGAACTCTCGACTACAAGCGAACTCCAAAAAGGAACAGCTCGAGAGAGACAGCATTGGATCAATTTTCACCCCGGATAGAAATGGATCAACTGCCAGCCTGTTCCGGAGAGGATCGATTTCACCAACGGAAATCTTGGAAACTCGAGAAGAGTTCAGAATGTTCAAAGAAAGTTTCATGTTAGGGAAGAAGGTTTTCGCTTTTTGGTGACGGCATTCGAATTATAAGAAAAGACGCAATGACAGAACTCCGCGAAAGGGGGCTGTTGAAATATAGGTTCACGTAGCTCTGTCATAGTAAACGGCTCACGCAGGTAGCACCAAGAGGATGCTTACAGTCAGCCCTCTCCACAGACACCCAGAATACTTAAAGAAGATTTTGCTTGGAATAAATTCACTGGTGTAAGGTTCTTCAGAGTGGCCGAGTGTCTTTACTGAGTTAAGTGAAAATCGAACAGAAGGTAGTCCGCCACCCACGCGACAGTCATTGAGTCAAGACCGACTGCAGCAAGCTTTGTGACAAGGATATGATGATCAACTCGGTCGAAAGCCTTACGAAGGTCGAAGTAGACGCTGGCAAACGGAACACGCCTGCTCAAGTGAGTCGCCAGAGCATGAGTGTGCTCGATAAGCTGGGTAGCTGTAGAACCGCCCCGCCTAAAGCCATGTTGGTCCGGATCGCGCAGGTTGCACCGATCAAGGTGGCCAACAATATGGTCGACGAGGATTTCTTCGAAAGTGATGCAAGCTATGGAGCATTGAGCGACTGGCCTGTAGTTTTCGATCTCCGAGCGATTGCCTTCTTTGAACATGGGGGAGACAAGTGATGCCTTGAAGGCCCGAGGGACGCACGAGTCCGAATAGGAACGGCTGTAAATGAGAGAAAGCGGCGACGCAAGCCCATCAGCGAGCTCCCCGAAGAGAACAGGCGGGAGCCCATCGGGTGTTCAAGAAAATTTGGCAGGAATCATGCGCAGCTTTGCGAGCACCGTTTCCTCCGAGATCATGAGGTCGGGGCATGGCACAGCTTGTGGAGGGGACGAGCGAACTGTGGACGGAGGCAGCGAAGCACCGGAGTGGACAGAGCGAAAGTAGTCAACCGTGAAGATGTCAAGCGTGCTGAACTGTCCTCTGATCGATTCGCAACGTCGCACATGAAGAATTGCGCGAATCGCGTCGTTCTGAACCACTCTTGCCTCACGAACAGCGATGTCGTAGCCGCAACCCCATAGGGAAATGCAGTACGACAGGAGAGGAACCAGTAGAGTCTTGTATACCAAGAGAAGACCCTCGCGAGGGATCCCTACCGTCCTGAGCCGACGAAGCATAGCCACAACCGCGTAGCATTTTGGACCAAGGAACGCAACATGGTTCCTCCAACAGAGACGTTCATGGGGAACAATGCCGAGACATTTGACCGAGTTAGATGGTTCGATGTCTATGTTACCGAGTCTGATCTTGGGGATTCGGATTTTACGTCTGGATGTTCTGAAGAGGATGGCATCGGTTTTAGACTCGTTGACCTTGAGGCCGAATTCCGCGAAGATGTTGATAGCCTCGCCGACTTCCGCCGAGATTTCACTGAAGTCGCTTGCCAAGGTGGCTGGATTTACATCGAATAAGAGGGATGTGTCATCGGCGTAAGCAACGATGTCACACGATGTTGAGAACGGATTACACTCATATCCGTTGATAACGGCTAGTCCCAAGAAACTATTTGACGAACCTGTCAAAATAATCACGAGAAATATTTTCCGTGAAAAAGGAAGTACGGAAAATATTTCGCGTAAAAAAAATACGGAAAATATTTTCCGTGATCCGTACCACGGAAAATCAGGTCTAGCGCCAACCTCGAATCCCCAACGTTCGCAAGTATACTCATCAGATGAGACGCAGCGCGAATTTTGATTTGATTCGATATATTTATTTACACACTCAATATAGTGCAAGAGACGATGGGGAGCATGACATGCAGATAACTTAATAGAACGTAATGATCGGTTATTGAGACCTCCGACATTGTGCGTGACGGACATTCGAGCAAGTGGTAAACAGGGCATTTCTTCGCGCAATATATTTACATAAGCAGTCGTCTGTGGGTTCGTGGAACGCCTCGTTCGTACAGATACTTTGGTGGAATCCATGGATTGCAAAACGGGTGTATCGATGTCGGGTCTCGTGGTTGGTCCCTCTCCATCCGACCGTCTTCATAGCCGGCGTGTTGAAGAAGCCGGGTCGATCTGAGTCGACTTTTCTCGTTGGAGGCCGAAGTATTCCCGAGATGCTGGGGTGTCGGGCAGGTCGAATTGTTGTTTGAGGTCTTCGATGTGGTTGGGCGTATCAGCCAGAAGTGAGACACGTCGGTGGCCGTCTCACTCCGAATTTTGATACTGAACTTCCAGAAAAAAAAATTGGTGCCAGTTCAATCTTGCGATTGAGGCAAGAGGCGTGGGAGACGTTCTGGTATGAGAGAGGTGACAGGGAACTTTGGGCGGAAACAGCGATGTCTCACATCGTCGAGGGGAAGTGACATCCAGTTTGGAATGTGAGATTAGGCAGCGTAGGCAAGGCAGTAAGTGCAATCGTAGTAATACTAATTTTTGTTGTGTAGTTTGCGTGTGACAGTAGGCGCCCGATGTGTTCCAATTTGCCGTTTAAGGCGCGGTAAACTTCATATTCCTTCTTGTCTGTTGTACACGAGAGTCGGGAAACACCACGACGGTTTTGGACTTCTGTCGTCGCGGTTCGTTACTTTTGACGGGAAAACGTCTTTCCCGGCACCTCGGGTGCAGATTCATAGTACTTCGTCATCCATGTGACGCTTATGTAACGAAAGTAAGGGCTCAGAATCGGTCCCAGATTCCGTCTGGAAGGCGTGAAACGAGTTCTAAGTGCTGTGGTAGGAACCCTTCGTCACGGCGCAAGCCCCTGAGCGGTCGAAGGGTCGCCAGAGCTGTCTCTGAGTTGCTAGCTTGAGCGTTATCGAACCCCTCCCGTGACATGCATTTTCTCGCATGAATATGGATATTTCTCCGAGGGGGGGCGCATAAAACCCGGCTATTCCTTGGCGATTATGATCCTCTTCTCCGGGGCGTCCAGGAACACCGCGCATGGTCCTGTCTGAATGGACGGTAGATGAGTGATTACGCGGCAAAAGACAGATTTTCTGGATTATGAGTGGAAAAAGCTCGTCTGACTCGCGAAGAGGATGTTGGGGATCGGATTTCTACGAGGCGTTCAATGTCGAGGTGATCGAACGTTGGCTGAGAATTGCAAGCGATCGGATCGGCGAAACATGATGAGACTTCGCGGGCTTGAGCCTAGGAAGCCATGAGACACGATGGAAGGACCTGCCCCAAACAACGAGGTTAACTGTGTATCTGTCTATCTACAGCATTTCGGAATTCGGAATGGTTCGACCAAAGACGAAACGACGACTTGCAGCAAAACCGACGAGTTCGCAGAGATTTGGTTGCTAGTTGCAGACCGACATGCCCGTGCTGTGTACGAAAAGATCCGTCTTGGCGCATGCTACCGTTTCTCATTGTACAAAACCAAAGCACAGAATCCGAACTATCGACAAACGGCTCACAGATGCGAGCTTGAATTTACGAAAGTAAGCCGTGTCGCTCAAGCTGCCGTGTTGAATAATAATCTGTATTCTCCCCCGAATGTAATCTCAGTATATTCGCCTTCCTAGAATACAAGAATTGACGCCATCGAAGAAGGAGACCTTCCACTGCTCACTTTCACAAGCACTAGCATCCGCGACCTGCTCTTCATGGACTCCAACATACCCGACGACCTGGTAGCCGTCGTATATGAAGTTCAGCCGCCGAAAGACGTTAAAGGCCAGAGTGGCATGAAGAGGAGGAAAACGTGCGCTCGGTGGACGACACGCAAACTATAGTTACTTTCACTCTGTGGGAACCTCATGTTTGCAAGCTCGACCTGCTAGAGAGCCAAGTCGCGGTACTTCGCCAGGTAGAAACAAAGAAGTACAACGAATAGAAGACACTGTCGACGACGCCAGGAACCATCATCGACCCGGAGGACCCCACGACGACTCAAGACAAGAACCGAATCGAGAACTGAGGGACCATCGAAGGCGGCGAAGTCGACTTCCTTGAACTACGTCTGCCCCGCGATGAGCAGAGAACAAGAAAAACAAAGGATTCGACCTCGATTCCTCTGCTCTTTTTCCACAGTTTTATGAACTATGATTTTCATTTTTTTCGATTACCTGTTTTGATAATTTAAAAACCTATGATATCCTCGATCATGATCCTCAAGAACGCTTCTCTTGTAGACGTTTTCCCGCAAAACCTCACGTTAGTACCGCAGGTACTGACCCCCCCAAGATTTTTTTAGTGTTGCGGAGTGGAGTTCGTCGTGGGGCCGACGAGTCTCAGAAATCGGGTTGGATTATGGCTCGTTTGGTGTGACGCTCGCGATAATACGTGGTCCTGTGGCGGTTATACCACACTTCCCCGAAAAGCACTTCGCAGAAACCCACTTCGCAGAAACCCATTCCGCAGAAACCCACTTCGCAGAAACCCGTTTCGCAGAAACCCACTTCGTCGAAGACTTCGTATTTGTCGTCGGGGGCTGAATCGGCGGGATGGATCCGTCTATGTATACCAAAGACAGCGGTTCTAGCTGTCAGGGTGGAACTCATGTTACAGGTGGGGGCGCAGAGTGAGTAGGTCGGGACACGCAGCTTTGAGCGTTCCCAACCTAACCTGTCCTAACCCGTGCGCTGGCTTCAAGCCCAGCTCCGGAACGACGGCAGTCCGCCATTTTGAATCCTACCGATTGTCCGGGTCCGGATTCCAGAACGGTACATGTCCAAGCGAGCTCACGGCGCGGCGCTGCACGGCTGAGACTGCATAGATATCTTAGGTCGGGTATCTATAAGAGGCGCTTCCCCGCCAAGTTGGCTTCCGAAGAGGACGAAGAAAATTTCGGCGAAGTGGGTTTCTGCGAAATGGGTTTCTGCGGAAGGGCTTTCTGCGAAGTGGGTTTCTACCAACTGGGTTTCTGCGAAAAGTTTTTCGAGGAAGTGGGGCTACACCCCTGTGGCACATGGATTGGATTGGATTTTCGGTATTTCCCTCCTGGTGTTTCAATTTTCGGGAAAGTACTATTGTAAAATTAGAAGCGCAAGTGTGTTACAGGACACATGGTGGGTTGCTTCAAAGATTTTTGCCCAGCAAACAATTATAGTGTCATGATTGCGTTGTGATCGGAAATCCGGAACAATCTAGGTTTGAATGCCGCTCCTTGACTCACAATCAGTACGGCAGAATACAAAATTAGGAAGTACAGCGGGGAAGTACTTTCTATGGACCATTCCATGATAACATTGTATTTTAATGACGCTATTAGAAACAAGAACACCAATCTCGGTTGATTGATTGATTGATTGATTGATTGACCATCTTCTTTGCTGTATTTACATTCCAAATATAACCGAAGACCCGTATGTCGGGGCGATTGCTCAGCTGATCTTTGATGTCGATATTCTTCCCTCACGACGCATGGCCCGGGTCTTTCTTCCCTTGCCATCTTTCGAGTATTCTCTTCGTGTCGCTTATCATTTTGGCTGTGCTCTCTTCGTGTAGTCCTAATCTTTTCTGTATCGTACACTCTGCATCAGGGATTTCTTTGCATTCTAGAAGCACATCTTCCATCGTCTCGTCTTCCTTACCGCATCTTTGGCAAGTCGCATCGATGGTTGAGTATCTCGACCTATGTTTCCTGGTCTGTAGACATCCTGCTCTCGCATTCGTGAGAAGTAGAAGCACGTCTCTCAGGAATCCACCTCTTCCAAAGCTCATGATTCATGATCTGGCCACCGCGTTGAACGAGAGCGCAAACGTTCCTCGGCATTGAAAGCCGGCTTTCAATGCCGAGGCGCCTCGCGATTGAAACAGTGTGAATTCGCCTTTAGCCACGGGTCCTCGCTTTGATTCGACGACGTGGCGAAATCGGTCAGCGTGCTGATGTCTTGAGTGGCCAACCAAGCCGTGAGTTCCTTCGTCCGGGGGTGTTCGAGATTGATCTCCACACGGCTCGCCGCGGTCTCCGACAGGTCGAACATGCCATTGTAGATGCCCGTTCGGACGAGTCTGAGGTAGGGCACTGGATGTTTCTGCCGGTCTAGCACTTCCGATGTATCATTCCAGAACACGACAGTCACCGGTGTTAGGTGTTCATCGATTACTCTGGCCTGCCTGCGAAATCCATTTTCGCCATCGGCTCGTCGAGTGAACGAGCGAACCTCGGTGCGGTCAAGCAAGACTCCGCACACATCGACTAATTGATTCGCCGTCTTGGTTACGGAGAAGAGATTTTCGAGTGTTACCTCTGGCTCCTGTATGGTGGACGTGAGGTCTGACCGGAAGACGTCGCTCGGCTAGAACACCTTCGAAATCAGATGTGGTCGTTTTCCGACGCTTGTCGGCTAGTCGACAAAATAAATTTTTGATGTCGAATACGAGGCCGTCTTGTAGAGCGGTGTAGAATTTGTCGCATGCTTCATTGAAACAAACCAATCGAAAGTCGCCCGAGGCATCGACCACATTCACAGAAAACGCTTGTGCATGCTTACCAAACTTCGTGACAAATGGTCGCAATAAAGTTTTAGGAGTGACCTTGACACGTATAAGATCCTTTCGATCCCCAATGCGGATGTCCGCAATCGGGAGTGCCCGTGTCACCTTCCTGAGGAACGGCACTGCCGTGTGATGATCATTCTCGTTATGGCTCGCAGTGCTTGCGCTTACAACCGCGGCACTTAGTCCGAACATGTCTTCCACTGAGGAAACTTCCGGCTGTGACTCGTCCGACTGCTGTTGCGTTGGAGAATCTTCGATGATAGACGCTGATTCCACTCCGTCGGGCTACATCCTTCACACCGAAGTCAGATAGCGATTGTGATCCGATAGGCGACGAGTCGGTCTTTTGAAGAAAAGACAACACGAACAGACGACGTCCGCAGAAGCCTCGCTGTTCGTTTTCCGCTTGTCGACGAAACACGTCTTCGCGCACCGTTCACGGTTTTCGACCGGTTCACAGTTTTCCATCAGTTTCCTGTTCCGGAAAAGTTGGTAAGTTGCTGCCCTCTCTTTCAGCGCCCGTGAAGTCACCCTCCGCGGTGCACTCACAACCGACGGATCTTCCCCGGTCATGTGCTCGCCACGTGCCAACCACGTGCTCGCTCCGCGCACAACAGCGCAGGTGAACATTTCACCCAATCTCCGCCTTTATGGCCAAGCACCACCGATGTCCCTATGGACTATCATCCTTAGCGACTACTCACACTGGGCCTCTGATTGCAAGCCCCACTATCGATGTCTTGAACTCGATTCCAGATTATATAAGTTCGTCTCCTCACTAGGCCTCTGATTGCAAGCCTCGCTATCGTCGTCTCTGACACGCTTCCCGACGAATACCTGCTTCGTCGCTATACCAACAGGTCTTATGGCCTCCCTCCTCGCGACCTCAGTCACCACTCAGTGTTA